>OY740782.1:116742505-117382505 GCA_963514005.1 Raja brachyura
GTTATGAAAACATCAATTACAACTTATTTTCATTGCCCCCCCAACACACACACCCACACCCACACCTCTCCCCCCCCCCCCCCCCCCCACCCCATATCGAGCGACGCCAATCAATCACCCGGACTCTAATGTTACATCTCTTCGCTTCACGTACAAACCAGCGGCACAGTTGAATTAAATAACCCATTTAAGTGTCTATTTATTTTAATGTTGTGATGTTCCCTGTCCCCAGGCATGTCAAGCTGACTGCGAATTGGCAAGTGAATATTGGCACCGGTTATATTTCTTAAACACCTTTTGGATTATACTTTCGATAGATTCTCGCCTTTCTCCACATTCTTCGGATAGTAGGGGTCAGATTTGCTCCTAAACTTTGTCAAAGTTAATTGCATGCGTGTATCAGTTATTTTGATGTGTAGGAAGGAACTGCAGATGCTGGTTAACACCGACAAAGTGACGGAGTGACTCAGCTGGTCAGGCAGTATCTCTGGGGGAAAAAAGGAATAGGTGAGGTTTCGGGTCGAAATCCTTCTTCAGACTCGAAACGTCACCTATTCCTTTTCTCTGGATATGCTGCTCGACACGACGAGTTACTCCAGCTGATTGTGCCCATCTTCAGTTATTTTGCTAACCGATTAATGTTTTTTATATTTTGAATAAACGCAGTCGATGACTTGCAATAGAATATTGAACCACCCTACCCACACCGCCAACATTCACGCTTCTTCGAATATCGTGCTGGAAGTAAAATGATAAGAACTGCAGACGTTTCAAGTCTTTCATAATTGATTTGCGCAGTGTGCTGCTGACAAGAGTTTCAATTTAAATAAGTACGACCATAATATGTATCAAATAAGAGATAAATAATTCAGCGCTCTATCGCAAGAATTCCACTTGACCAGACAGAAATATTTTATGTTAACGCATTGACATCTTGGACACCGTGGATTAAGGCAGGAGAGGTATTTTCCTCTCCGCCAACCCACATTTGTGGAAATCTGCGTGATATAATATCTTCTCTCTGGTCTCCACTGGTAGCCAGCTCGGGAGATGGGTGGGGGGGGGGGGGGGGATTACGAGAAATAACATCAGCAAATACAAATGAGTTTAAGCGTCAGATTAATAGTTTTTAAAAAAGTTACCTTGAGCAAAATGCCGCCCAATGTTGCAGATAGACAGAGGTTGCGGCTTCCAGGAACAAGGTTACTCGGCTGAAACTTTTTAGCACCATTGTAACTTACTGGGCAACTTTTCGACTTTTTAAATCATTTCAGCGAACCCTTTTCTAGTTAGCTCATGTATATTCCCCTTAAATTCTTTTGCAACGATACTTTAAACGGGAAAAAAATCTGCAGTTTCACACCATTCTGAATCACAGACACTTTATGTTGCTAAGGGGTTTCTTGCCAGATGAAGTTTAAGAGGTCGGACGGTCTGTTCAGCTAAATCTCCCATCCACGTTTACTGTCGTTTACTTTTAAACTCACACGAGTTTAAAGATGAGTCCAAGAGATATCTTCCTGAATATAGTTATGCCATGCACCCAGATATTTTACATACCCAAGAGAGAGGGGAGGAGGACGGGCGAGATACAATTTTGCGAGATATGCATTAATTAATTTTAATTGATGATAATATATTGAACATACATTATTTTGTCTTTTTCTTTAATAACACAAAAACATCCAAAGTAACCGGAATACATTTCTAAGTAACAAAAGCCAAGGGTTAATTATCAATCAATCTAAAAATCCTCTTCAAACCAATTTTCCTTGTGTTTGTGCTTATTTCTCGTGTTCGTTTTTGGTTAAAGTATTACATCCTTTGTTTTGTCTTCCCGAATTTTGTAGCTCCCAGTCGAAACTCAAAATGTATGTATATCATTCCACATTTCATTGGGAAAGTTCGTTTTTTGCACTGCGTCAGGGATGATCTGCTCTCTATAGCCGATTGATTTAGTGCACCAAAGATATTTTTTATTTGTTTCCATACAGTGGCAGTCATTGTGCATTGAATTTTATTTGAAGAAATTTGATGTATTCAATGAGCAAGATAATCACCTGTGGATGCTTTCCCGATTAAAAACGGGCGGGGGGACCGCGTGTTAGACAGCTCGGCGTTTGCGGCTCGCAGTTTCAACCCTTTCCATTAAAACGACACAAACACACGCACAAAAAAAGCCGCACTGCTTTCATCTTCTTTTCGGTGGCAAGCTTCTTTCATTAAAAATCACTGGACAATATCAAAGTAACTTTTGCAGACAACTCGTGGGGCGGGGAACTCGAGAAGTTATTAACAAGTTTTCGCACAAAACTCCAGCCGTGGTCCTGTCCTTAAATCGAGGAGGCGATCACACAGATGGTTGGATTTGTTTTTTTAACAACGGCAACAATAACAACAACGGCAATAATAACAACAACAGCAATAATAACCGATAAATTAGTTGTTTATCTTACCCACTATTCTGGTAGCTAATTTAACAATGGGGAACTTTCCCAATAATTGTAACAGCAGTGTTGAGACTCAAGACTGAAATTAAACCCAATCTGCCCCTTTCTGCCCAGTGGCTAATCCAAAAAATGCTGTTAAAAATATTTGCTTTTGTTTTGTTAACGCAAAGAAGCCCCCATCAGCCAACATATTGTTTGTATGGGATTCTTATTAGTTATATTTTGCTTCAATCCAAACGATGTCTTCATCACATGTAACACATTGGCTAGGTTTTATTAGATTATTTGACACCTGGTATTGATCAGTTAAGATAATATTTTCAATGTCCTGGGCTGCAATTACATATATTCACCCTCTCCCCCCCCTCCCCCGACCCTCTCATCCCCTCCGCCCCACTCGCCAGCCGGTCCTTCAGTTGCTGTGGTTTTTTGGTGACTTATTGCTTACTATTGTCCCGACTTTCCAAACAGAAACGTCCCCATTGAAATGCAGCCCACCATTCCACACCACAGATAGATCTATCAAAGACACATCTGAAAATATTAGGTCCTTAAGAAAACAACTTCATTTTAATCCGTGCATCCCAATACACGGAGAGTAGCAAGAGGACCTACCCAAGGTCTCCCTCATTGTCCTTGCCTTAATCATCTTGCTTGATGTAGAAAGCTCATAGAAGAGTTAGAAATATGCTGCACCTTTAATTTCCATTCCCCCTGACTCCCAGTCTGAAGAGGTGTCTCGACCCGAAAAGTCGCCTATTCCTTTTCTCCAGAGATCCAGCATTGTGCATCTATCTACGATTAAATCTACCGCGGACAAAAATGATTTGCCCAGAATCCTTTACATCAAATAGTCATTTGGCTCTGAATCACTTTGGGGCGTTTTGGAAATGGAAAAAAAGTTGAACGTTAGTTCAGCGTGGTATACATAGCATACACCGTTATCAATCAGACACCACCGACTCAGTAGATTCACGTTGGCACTCATGGACCGACGACATCTTTGGTTCAGAAAATACTATTTTACCTATAAGTGGGCGCATATTCATATGTGACATGTTGTTGTACAATGGAAGGTAATGGTGGGATAAAGAGATAGACAGACATTCCCATAGTCAGGCAAGGATACGTAGGTACTCTTGCTGGATAGATGGATAAATGGTTAGATTAACGTGACGTTTGGCTTTAATTTTATGGTTGGGCCTAGGGAAATAACTGTTTGCAAACAACTACCGTAGTGCGGGTAGAAACAAGGAACTGCAGATGCTGGTTTATACCAACGATAGACACAAAGTGTTGGCGTAACTCAGCGGGTCAGGCAGCATCTCCGGAGAAAAAATATGGGTGACGATTCGGGCCGAGAACCTTCTTCAGCCACTGGTGTGCAGGGCTGTTTAGAAAAATTAAAAGCACCATTTCCGTTAAGGGATAACATTGCCAAGGTCTAGACACCACAAACCGTATAGATTATCAGGAGGTGGAAATGGAACTGCAGATAGTGGATTACAAAAAAAACCCCAAAGTGCTGGAGTAACTCAGCGGTTCAGGTAACATCTCTGGAGAACATGGATACATGACGTTTCGACGCGGGACCCTGGAGGGTCTGAAGAAGGTTAGCATCCCGAATCGTCACCTATCCACGTTCTCCAGATATGCTGCTTGACCGGCTGAAGTACTTTGTGTCCTTTTTAGATTATCAGCAGGATCTATTCATTTTTACATTGTAAAAATAAATGTAAAAAAATACGAAGGCAAATTCGTCTCACTGGAGTCTGAACCCTATTAAGCTAGAGTCCTACAACTCTTCGTTGCAAAAGAATCAAAGTTATGGACCAATCTCATCAACCTCGACCTGTTTTGGAGTTCAGTGCAAGCGCATCCACCGTCTCTCACGATAACGATATGGCAGTGTCCTGAAGGGGGTGTCAAGGGAAACACGATGGCCCGATGTGGACTGAAGGGAACCTGTGCTCTCTGGCCCAGAAGGGAGGGAGGGGCCCGGTCTGCCCAAAGTACACAGATATGCGGCCGAGAGCTGGGGCTCTGTGTTTGGGCAGAGCTCGGAGACAATACCCGACCCTAGCCATGGCAACCACTGTATTCACCAGTCCATGGTAGCGTCCGAGGTATGTGCATAATTGCCATGGCTCTTTCTCTCGCGTTGGCAGACTATTTTTAAACACAGCATAGATGTTGCCTTTTTTTTCTTCCCTGTGACATATTTACACCCAAGATTTTTATTTGTCCCACTTGTTTATGACCGCCCAGCTCAACCCGTTTCGGAGATGCTTACATCTTCTAATCACACAAATGTTAGACCACTGCCCATGTCAACTCCAGCGCCACCTCGTTAACAAACATATTAAAACAATTAAAAAAGGGTACATTTTAAGCAGAGATATAACAAAAATATTCACCTAAAGTAGATTTGATTGTGATCGAGTCGCTGTCAATCTTTAGGCATAACGCATATGCTGTTTAACAGGCGGTGAATTACATTATATTGTTTTTATTTTTTTAAACATAATTCATTAAACTTATTAAAGTTACTATGGTTTCTCCTTAAAAGAAAACAGCGCCGTTTTCACAAATTAAAAATAATCCATTGTTTTATGGGTTCGTTAAAATACCTGGGGATAACGTTAAAAAGTCGCGCGAGATACGAAATAATATTTTGAGTCGTGTGGTTCTGTCTTAAAATTATAGAAACCCAATTATGTGATAATTTATATTATTTGAAGGTCTGTCTCTCATTAGATGGGGAATTTGCTAAGTATTGGAAAACACAATTAATTTCAAACCTTATTTTTGAATATAACGGCATGAATGTCTTGGTTCGTGCTTAAATCGTTCCTTGCGGTGGAAAATAGTGAAAACATTTAAAGGGAATCTACCCTTGATGCTTCATGTAGTGTTTTGACAGCGGTCAATATAAACGCAGGTAACGGGTTTCCTAACCTATCCATAACCTAATCAAATAGTTAGGTTTATGAATTTGTTATCTATTGAACCTGGGTTCCATAAAATTATAAGTAAATCTGCAAAGTAGCCCCGTGGTTGGTACTTGAAGATTCTGTGAAATTGTCCTTCATCAGATCATAACAATATTTCAATGCAGAAGGTGACTATTCCATTGTTTATCTTCTACAGATGCCAGGATTCCTTATGGAACTCTCTGCCTGTATTTCTTTGTCTAGTGGTTACAGCTTGTTACATTGTCCCTCGACAAGCACTTATCTTGGACAAGTATGTCCCTCCACCAATACTTGTTTCAGAATATTCCACAGACTACTTGTGTTAAAGCATTTCACGTATTCACAATATTCTGTGTTCCCATTAATTGTTCCAGTGATAAGAATCTCCTGCGACACCTTGTCAAAGAGTCATTTGTCAGTAAAGGCAACCATTTACCATTTACTCTATCATAAAAACATACCAAGCAAAGTACAACACAGGAATGGGCCCTTCGGCCTATGATGTCTTTGCTGACCATAATGCCAATTTAAACAAATCACATCTGCTTGCACATGGTCCCTATCTGTTCTGCACCCTTTTCATGGTCCTGTGTCAATCATATATATCTATCTATATACTTTTAAAACTCTGTGTGTGTGTGTGTGTGTCTGCCGACCGACTGACCAGGTGTGTGTCACATTCCATTTTTTTTTCAGATAAGATTTTTGCCCTTTCATTCCCTGGTCCGCCAAAACCAGACCCTCAAACATAGAAACATAGAAACATAGAAAATAGGTGCAGGAGTAGGCCATTCGGCCCTTCGAGCCTGCACCGCCATTCAACGTGATCATGGCTGATCATCCAACTCAGTATCCCGTACCTGCCTTCTCTCCATACCCCCTGATCCCTTTAGCCACAAGTGCCACATCTAACGCCCTCTTAAATATAGCCAATGAACTGGCCTCAACTACCTTCTGTGGCAGAGAATTCCAGAGACTCACCACTCTCTGTGTAAAGAATGTTTCCCTCATTTTTCTTCATTTCGGTCCTAAAGGAATTCCCCCTTATCCTTACTCCCCCAACATCGGGAACAATCTTCCAGCATCTAGCTTGTCCAACCCCTTAAGAATTTTGTAAGTTTCTATAAGATCCCCCCTCAATCTTCTAAATTCCAGCGAGTACAAGCCGCGTCTATCCAATCTTTCCTCATATGAAAGTCCTGACATCCAAGGAATCAGTCTGGTGAATCTTCTCTGTAACCCCTCTATGGCAAGGATGTCTTTTCTCAGATTTGGAGACCAAAACTGTACGCAACACTGCAATTTTTTTATTTTGCTAGACATTACACTTTTACATTCACAAATGCACTCCTCATTACAATTAGACATTTTTACGTACACAATTTTTAATAAAGTCCTCCCCCCTCCCCCCCCAATTTTTCAAAATCTTAAAAAAATCAAACTGCTCTCACCCAAAGAATGTTGGTGAATGTTCCATTGTGTGATGTCACAATGCCCAATGCTCACAGATGTCCAATTGGAATGTATTCATTTACATCTGCCTTTGCACCAGCTCCAGCCCCACCCCCTGTCCTGATGTTCCAGCACCTTCCATTGTGTGATGTCACAATGCCATCCCTCACAGATGGTCAATTGGAATGGATCTCATTTACATCTGCCTTTGCCCCAGCCCCAGCCACCCCCCCCCCCCCCCCCCCTTTCCGCAGCATGAGTCGAAGCGCTTGATCACATGTGTGGGAATAGAGAAAGAGGATTGGGGGTGATAGGGAGTGGGGAATAGATGGACTGCACCTACCCCTCCCCACTCCTCCCCTCCTCCTCCCACCCCCATCACTCTCTCCCCCACCGCCTTCCCCCCCTCCCCACTCTTCCCCCTCCCTCCACACTCTTCCCCATCTCCCCTACCCCATCTCCCCCTCCCCTCCCTTCCCCCTCCCCCACACCTATCTCCCCCTCCCCTCTCTCCTCCCCACTCCCACACCTCTCTCCTCCCCCCTCTCCATCTCCCTCTCCTTACCCCTCTCCCTCTCCCCTCCCCCTCCCACCCCCATCACTCTCTCCCCCACCCCCTTCCCTCTCTCCCCCACCCCCCTTCCCTCTCTCCCCCACCCCCTTCCATCTCTCCCCCACCCTTTTTTCCCTACCTCTCTCTCCCTCTTCCACCACTCCCCCCTAACCCCGTCCCCCTCTCCCACTTCCACCACTCCCCTACCCCTCTCCCCCTCCCTACCCACTCTTCCACATCTCTTCCCCCTTCCCACACCCCTGTCCCTCCCCACCTCTCTCCCTCCCCCCCATCTCCCCCACCCCTTTCCCCACCCTTTCCTCTTCCACCCCTCCTACTCCTCCCTCTCTCCCACTTCCACCACTCTGCCCTACACCTCTCCCCCTCCCTCCCCACTCTTCCACTTCTCTCTCCCCATCCCCCACCTCCCCATCTCCCTCCCCCACCCCTCTCCCCCCTCCCTCCCCTCTCCCTCCCCACTCTTCCCCCTCTCTCTGCTCTCCCCCTCCCTCCCCACTCTTCCCCCTCCCCCACCACTCTCCCCCTCCAACCACACTCTTCCCTCTCTCTCTCCCTACCCCCTCCCTACCTCCCTCCCCCTCCCTCCACACTCTTCCCCCTCCCTCCCCTTCCCCATCTCCCTCCTCCGTCCCCTCCCTCCTCCCCCCTTCCTCCCTCTCTCCCCTTCCCCACCCCTCTCTCCCCCCTCCCCACCCCTCTCTCACCCCTCCCCGAACCCTCTCATCCCCTCCCCCACCCTCCTCTCCTCCTCCTCCCATCCCCCCTCTCTCCCCCCTCTCCATCTCCCTCTCTCCTCACCCTCCCACCCCCCTCTCCCCCTCCCCACCCCTCTTCACCCCCATCTCCCCCCCACCCCCTTACCCTCTCTCTTGCACCACTCCCTGCTACCCCTCTCCCCCTCATTCCCCACTCTTGCCCTCTCCCTCCCCCTCCCCTTTCTCTCTCCCTCCCACTCCTCTCTCTCCCCCTTCTCTCTCCCCCCCCACTCTCTCCCTTTCTCTCCCCCTCCACTCTCTCTCCCTCTCCCCTCCCCCTCTTCCTCCCCCTCTCCCTCCCCCTCCGCACCTCTCCCCCTCTTCTCCCCCACCCCTCTCCTCTCACGTCCCCGTTCCCCTCTCCTCTCCCCGCCCCTTCCCCACCACTCTCTACCCCCCTCACCCCCTCCCCCTCTACCACTCCCTTCCCCTACCCCTGTCTCCTCCTTTACCCTCCCCACTCTCCTCCCCTCCCCCATTCCCATCCCTCTCTCTCTACCTTCCCCCTCCCCTCTCCTCCCCTTACCCACTCTCTCCCCATCTCCCCCTCCCCACTCTCTCCCCCTCTCCACTCTCTCCCAATCTTCCTCTCCCCTCCTCCCCTCCACCCCCTCTCCCTCTGTCTCGTGCTCTTCTGTCTCTGCCCCCTCTCTCTGTCTCTCCCCACACTCTCTCTTCTGCCCTCACTCTCTAACCCCCCCCCCCCCCCCCGATGCGCCTGTGAGTTGGGGGCTATGCATCAGTGGATAGGGCGATTATGGGGTAAAAGGAGCAAATTAATAATATTAATATAATATCAAGGGGGTTAGTTAGCGTGTGTGCGGGGTGGTAGTTAGTATGTGTGATGCCACATGCTGCTCCCCCCCCCCCCCTGCAACCGCTCTCTCTCCCCACCCATCTCTCTCACTGCAAATGCGCATTGGGGGAACAGACCTGGTCTAGTAACTGCACTTGGTCTAGTAACTATTAAAACTCTGATCTTGGATGTAGGTGTGTGTGTGTGTGTGTGTGTGTGTGTGTGTGTGTGTGTGTGTGTGTGTGTGTGTGTGTGTGTGTGTGTGTGTGTGTGTGTGTGTGTGTGTGTGTGTGTGTGTGTGTGTGTGTGTGTGTGTGTGTTTCACATCTCCTCGAAAACCCGACGTGGTAACGGTGAAACTTTTACATATTCCGGTAGAGATTTACCTAATGATCTCAGAAATCCCTTCTTATGAAAATTTAATTCAATATTTCCCAAGTTTTTTACTAAAATTGTTCAACAATCTGACATCTTTTAAAAATCTAATGTGATGAAGCTGTGCAGAATTTTCAACGTGGTGCCTGCTGGGCACTGTTTTCCAGGAGTGACGTCACCACCCTCCCCCCCCCCACCCCCCCTGGTTCTTCAAAATACGCCGAAAGAACGAGCAAGTGGGCTCTGTTCTGCAGATCCCGATGGGTTCCGAAGGCGCTTCCGAGACGTTCCAGCCGCTGAACACGAAGTACGCTCATGCCTCGGTAGCCCGAGGGCGTCCGCAGTTTGGCGCCCAGTATGGCCCACAGCCTAGCCGCTGAACACGAAGTACACCCACACCTTGGCTCGGGTTTCCCGACTGAACCAGAGATAACTCGAGGAGCACCTGTGTGATGATCAGCCATGATCATATTGAATGGCGGTGCAGGCTCGAAGGGCCGAATGGCCTACTCCTGCACCTAATTTCTATGTTTCTATGTTTCTATGTTTCTATGATGTCGCAAAGAGTTTTACCGCATGGGTAGGTGCTGGCTCTACCCCCTCCCCCTCCCTCTTTATCCTCTCCCCGGGGCAGAGAAAGAGAGATAGAGGAGGAAAGGGGGTGGAGAGGGAGGGGTGTAGGGGGGGGTAGATGGAGAGGGGGGGAGGAGAGGGGGGGGTAGAGAGGGGGAAGGAGAGGGGGAGGAGAGGGGGGAGGAGTGGGAGGGGGAGGGGGCCCTTCCTCTCTGCCCCCTCCCACTCTGCCCCCTCCCACTCTGCCCCCCCTCTCTGCCCCACTCCCCTTCCACATCTGCCCCCCCTCCCTCTCTAGGCAGTGGTGAACATCGGGACCTATGGGTGAGTGGTGGAGTATTGCGTTCAAGAACCAGCCCTCCCCTGTGATGCTGCACCCCCCCACCCCTCAATCTCTACCCTCTCCCTCTCTACCCCCTCCCCTCCCTCTCCATCCTCCCCCCTCCCCCCTCTCTAGCTAGGGGGAGTTAGTGTGTGTGGGGGGTGATTAGTGTGTGTGATGCCGAAGGCCCCCCCCCCCCCCCCGCAACCACACGTTATTGGGACGGGACCCAAAGGGTCCCCCTTGGTCTAGTACCTCTTAAACATTGCTATCACATGTGGTTCCACCATCACAATGGCAGCACGTTCCTGGTACCCATCACTCTGTGTAAAAATCTGGTCTCCTAAATCTCCTTTAATCTCATGTTAAAATCTTGGGCTCTAGTATTTGACATTTCCACCCTCGGAAGAAAAAGACTTTGACTACCTAATCTGTCGATGTATTCCATAATTTTTAATATTTTCAGCAGTCACTCCCTCAGCTTCCCATGCTCCTGAGAAAATAACCCAAGTTTGGCCAACCCTTCCTTTTAACTAATACTCCATATTCTGGGATAATATTCTCTCCAACGTTTCCACATCCTTCCTTTAATGTGGTGACCAGAACTGCACACAATACTCCAAAGATGGACCAACCAAAGTGCAAGGTAACTTGCCATCTTTTATACTCAGCACCTTGACGTATGAAGGAAAGAATGTCCTACACATTCACCATTCTATCTACAGATGTTGACACCTTTAGTGATGAAGTTTAATGACTTTTACAACATCTGTTGGATTTCCACCTCCCCACAACCTTCTCTGTACCAATAAAAAAATCCATAACCATTCAACCCATTTACCATGAATGTACCCTGACATTGTTGGAAGTATTTAAACAACAAAACATTTTGTAGCTCTAATGCCCTTTCTTGCACTCAATACCTGATTTTGACAACCACTCTACATAACTTCCAGGATCCTATTTACTTTTGCAATGAAATTTATCTGAGCCATTATTTAAAGATCAATGCATATCTTTCCTTCATCTTTTTTCCCTTCTTCTCTTGGATCTGACTATTTAATATGCAATTTTCTGTGGGCCCGATTTGTTTTTGCAAAATGTGTGGCCTAGACATTCCCTGAGAATATGCTCCTGCTATCCATTCCCATAATCTGCACACATGCCAATATACCAGTGCAAACCCTTATACTATTCTGGCTGTTTGTCATGTGCCCTCTTCACTAATGCAGCAATATCATTTATGTATCCCCGGATTCAAATAATGCATGTTAACAGGATGCAAATATCATTTTCCGATATTGTGAAAAATATCCACTTATTCTTTATTTACTTACACCATCACTCTGTAAAAACACATTAACTGCGTGATCATATACCTTCATTTGTGCGATAACCGCAATATCGCAATAACCGAATAAAATTGATTGAACCCTCTTCTATGGCAGTTTAATAAATGAGCTCTGCAAATACATATAAATACCATCCACTACATTTCTTCTGTCTATATTTCAAAATATTCTCCTCACTTAATCTAGTAAATAATGACCATTTCCATATTTACTAGGACTTTCTTCCCAGCTGGTATCAGGCAACTGTACCATTCTATCATCAATGAGGGAGTGGTTCTGACTTACCATCTACCACATTGGTAACCATCTTAGTATCTTTAGTTGGACATTACTGGACTTTATCTTGCACTAAACATTATTCCCTTTATCCTGTATCTGTACTCTGTGGATGGCTTGATGTTAACATGTATCGTCTTTCCGCTGACTGGAAAGCACGCAGTACAGGTGACAATAAACTAAACTTAATTGAATTTTTGTACAATTTTTGGAGAAGTGTCGAGGTACCTATCCTTTTTGTAATTGTGATGGCAGATGGAACTAAATTATTTTCACCTTTCGACACATGATATTTCTTAATGTTTAGATGTAGGCAAAACCTCTGTTACACTTGCTTCAGAAGCCCAAGTCAGTATGAATTTTATTTACAAGGATTCCCTGAATATGATTATCAAATTGGTATTTAATTAGAGGTGGATTTGGATAGTTGGGTCTATGATTACTGGAAATACAACTGTCTAACTTATTTCAGATTAAATCCTTCATTCCATTTGTATAGATTGGATGTTAACCCAGGTCTCAAAACTGAGCAGCTTAATATTTTACTAAGTGTGCTAAAAATAAATCCATAATGCGGGGGGGGGGGGGGGGGGGGGGCTAAAAGTTTGTTCTAGGTGTTAAATTGTGGCATAAGCTTTTTATGCTTTAAATCAATATTTTTCATTTGAATAAGATGCACAAAAAACTCGTCATTTTATAGTGAAGGAGAATTATTATGAATTAAAATGCTTATGGAAATGACCCAAACTACTTAGGACACAGTAATAGTTTCACAACATAAGGGTGATTTAGGTCTATTTGGCCACTGAGCAAGAAAAGTAAGACCTTGGAATGTGTAAAAGTGACAAATGAAAGTAAATGTAGTATTAACTGTGAGTTAGAGCAATCCTGAGCTCCTTATTGGAGACTCTCAGACTATCTTCAATTGGATTTTATCTTGCACTAATCAATATGTACAGTCTGGATGGCTCAATTGTAATCATCTATCATCTTTCCGCTGGCTGGTTTGTGCGTAACAAAACCAAAAACCTTTCACTGTACCTCAGTACACGTGGCAATAAACTAAACTAGACTAAACTAAACAGAGGTAGTTGGGCAAGGAGAGGGACATCGGGTTGCGGGCCTGTGACTTACCTGCCTTACTAAATTAAACTAAACTAAACTAAACTAAACTAAAGTGAGTACGGAGTATTCTGGATAGCATTGAGAACTTCACGTCTCTTCATTGAGTGCGAAACCCACCAAAATGTTGGAGGAGTGCATCACCTCCACTGTCTGCCTTCTTGCTGAATCAAGCACCTCTTGCCCACCTCTTGCCCATACTTGCCCAGAGTTTGCGAATCCCACCTCATCAGCCAAACTGTCGTGCACTGAATCGGAGCTTTTCACTGTTAAACCTTAAAGTCTGCTGACCTAAAGTTGATATGACATTTTCAGAGCAAATCTTTGTGAATATAGACATAACTCCTCATCTCCATCCTGGCTGGCGACTACAGATGCGTGGAGTGGGAGAATAGGAGAGAGAGCGCGGTATTGCCTCTGGCACCTTCAACGTCAGCTGTAGGAGGCACCCCCGGGACACAGAGGCGGTCGGGCGAGGCGAGGGATGTTGGGTCACAGACCTACAGCAGCCTGGGGCTTACCTGGGCTTACCTGGATCGGGGGCGCTCCATTACTTCCAGCATGTGGAACTTTGGAAATTTGCTTTGTAAACAGCGCCAAATTATGCCGACTGTACATTTGTGGGTTGTGCAACAAAAAACTGTGCTGTGCATATGTGACAATAATGAACCATTGAACCAGACTGCCTTATTCTGTTTGTAAAAATATATAAATTTGCCTGGATCTGGGTATTTATTGCCTATCTCCAATCTCCTTGAGCAGGTGATGGTGAGATGTCTTCTTGAACCATTGTAGACCTTCAAGTGAAGACAGTCCAATAATGCCGCTAGGCAAGGAGTTTCAGAATATAGACTTATCCATGATGAAGGGTCAGTGGGTTACCTCCATACTTGTTCCCGATGTTGGTGGAGTCCAGAACCAGGGGCTACAGTTTAAGAATAAGGAGTAAGCCATTTAGAACGGAGATGAGGAAACACTTTTTCTCACAGAGAGTGGTGAGTCTGTGGAATTCTCTGCCTCAGAGGGCGGTGGAGGCGGGTTCTCTGGATGCTTTCAAGAGAGAGCTAGCTAGGGCTCTTAAAAATAGTGGAGTGAGGGGATATGTGGAGAAGGCAGGAACGGGGTACTGATTGTGAATGATCAGTCATGATAACATTGAATGGCGGTGCTGGCTCGAAAGGCCAAATGGCCTACTCCTGCACCTATTTTCTATTGTCTATTGTCTATACTGCCTAAATCTAACACTGCTTCAACATATTGACTTTAGGAATTAGTTTCCAAAGCACTCTAGATGACCTTCCTCCTAATATCAACCAGTAGTGTCATCCAAACATCTGCTATCCATGTCCTGACTCACACTCTACCTTTCATTCATCCCCTCTTCTCTAAAATTGTTTGAGATATTGTTCTAAAGCTGATTAAGTTGGTGTCACATTTTGTACCCTGGTGATCAGTTCACATTCCTCCACAATTAACCTGACTGATTGGGCATATTTGTACAATGCAAGAAAATTGGCAAAGATATAATTTAGTCAATACATCATTCATTGGTTGTCATTGGACAAATTTCATTTTCTATGTAACATATGAGGATTACCTTAAGGATTTCTACTGAAATTTCCAAAGCTTTTCACTGTACCTTGATACACGTGACAATAATAAACTAAATTAAATTAAACTAAACTAAACTAAGCTAAACTAAACTAATTAAGCTAAGCTAAATTAAACTGTACTAAACTAAACCTGACATTGAACTTTAAATAATTAGCCTTGGAGTAATAAAGAACTATGTTCTCAATATTTCCATTGGTCATGATGTTTATACGCTAGACAAGGCCTTTCGTCCTATTAAGTTCATACTGTCTACTTGCTGAACAATCTATTCAGTCCAATTTCCTCACACTTTCCCTGTAGCCCTGGAGATCGTAACCATCGAGTAACCATATAATTCCTAGGGGAAAACCCCGATTAACGCTTCAAGGCAGTGAATGCAAAACTGAGTGAAGGTGTGGTGTTTTGTGTTATGGAACTACAATGTCTGATGCCATTACTGGCATGATGAGAGCTGGCTTTTTGCAACCCCACCATGAAGACACCCCTTTGCTGCAGGTATCATAAATTTACCCCATTGTCTGACTTCCAAATGAACCACTCTAACTTGTTAAAGATTTTGCAGAGATAATTGCTTGCAGGAATCTCCAGGCATTTTCTCACAGGCCTTTCGATGTTGAGTTCAAAGTCTGGCCAATCTCAATTTTACTTATTGTGTTTAGGATTAACACTTTGTTGGAGTTTACAAAGAAAGAGCGAGATAGTTGGTATCCTACGCACTGCTTGTTTTTCATGATTGTATCAGTTACACAGTCAAATGGATGTCTTATCTTTCCCTCAATACCAAATATACAGAAGACTGAGATTTCCACTGGGCAAATGTTGCCATTTGTCTCAGCACTGATAATGTTGTAGACCCATATTTACTTGCAACAGGTGAACGCAGAAGGCCAGTGGACAACAACAACAACCACAGGTATTCATATAGCACCTTCAATTAAACACAGCATCCAGAGTGCACTGGACGGTTAATACAGTTATGAAAGTGAGCCATAAGGAGACATTAGGACAAAGTTAATGAAGTAGCTATTTTTCAAAAGGAAAGGAGAGGCAGAGAGGATTCCAAAGGGAATTCCCTAGCTTGGTGCTTTGGCAGCTGAAAGCGGAGTGATTAAATTCAGGGACGATCAAGAGATCTGAATTGGAATAGAATAACTAAAGGAGATTCGGGAGACATAAATTCTGTAGCTAATGTTTGATTACTGTGAAGCACTTTGATACTTTTATATGCCCTTTCTTAAAATACCTACCCAAAGTACATTTTGCATTGGCACTTCAAAGGATAACATGCTCAAATACCATAGTTATATCGAGACTAAGAAGTTAATCACTTTTAATTGCAGGGTCACACCCAAACACTAGCTTTTCATTCTCCTTGACATATTGCTAGGCTCACTATATGCCCAGCCCAGCAACATGTGAGCCTGGATGGAAATCTCCACGTTATATCATATTTACAACCATTAATAGTTGACTTTCCAGTTAGGTGCTGCAGAATGGGTTTTAAATTAACTAGGAAAGAGAGAGCGATTTAGGAAATAGTGGTTAATAGATCTCACCCTCTGTATGAACTCTCTTGCCCTTATGCTTGGCTACCCCTTTAACCTTGATCCCATGTTGAGCAAGGATAAGACTATATCTCGTTTACTTATGTACAATGCTCAGATTTGATCAAGTTTCCAGCAGCCTAGCTTTAGACCTCTCATCTGCCAGGGTAGCTTGGCAGCCACTAGTTTGCATTATGAAACCCTGACACTGATATGATGGAATCGCATAAATGATAACTACAATCCTAATATGGCTCCTTTTGTCTCTTCCAGTCAAGAAGCATATGTGTATCTTGTGGACAGCTGGGTTAACTAAATGATGATGGACCACCTCAAGCACTGTTGCGATTGACGTTCCTGTCTTATACTAATAAAAAACATTCAGCCCATCTGCTCCATTCTAGGTCCAAGCTCAACGAGGCACAGTGGCACAGTGGTAGAGTTGCTGCCTTACCTCGCCAGAGACCTGGGTTCGACTCTAACTACGGGTGCTGTCTGTATGGAGTATATACGTTCTCCCTGTGATCTGCATGTGGTTTCTCCCGGTGCACCGGTTTCCTCACACACTCCAAAGACATATAAGTTTATAGGCTAATTTGCTTGGTAAAATTATAAATTGTTCCTAATGTGTGCAGGATAGTGTTAGTGTGCGGAGATCGCTGGTCGGCGCGACTTGGCGGGCTGAAGGGCCTGTTTCCGCATTGTATCTCTAAACTAAATTAAACTAAACTCCATTGGTCCCCTACCCCATCTCCTGATTTTCCTGAATCCCTGCAACTTATCCTCTCTCACCTGTGCTCATAAATTATCAGTTGAGAGCCTTTGCCATTAACCAATACTCGAACATAGAGCATGGAACATAGAACATAGGAGAGTACAGCACAAGAACAGGCCCCCTGGCCCACAGTACCTGTGCTGAACATGATGGCAAGACCATCTCGTATCTACCTGTGCATACTCCACATCCCTCATTCCCTGCAGAACCATATGCCTATGCATAAACTTCTTATATAGCACTATATTGTCTGCCTCAGCCACCAACCCTGGCAGCTCGTTCCAGGCAATCACCACCCTCTGTGTAAAAAAAGTTGTTCTGCAGATCTTCTTTAAACTCCTTTAAACTTTAAACTTTGCCCCTCTCGCCTTAAAGCTATCCTTTTATGTCAAATATCTTTCATCAGTATTGGGAAAGGGTCGAGTTTAAAAGCAGCAAAACTTGAACGCCACGGTGGCACAGTGTTAGAGTTGCTGTCTCACAGCACCAGAGACCGGATTCGATCCTGATTACGGGTGTTGTCTGTAGGGAGTTTATATGTTCTCCCTGTGACTGCGTGGGTTTCCACTCACACTCCAAAGACGTACAGGTTTGTAGATTGATTGACTTCTGTAAATTGTAACTTGTCCCCAGGGTGTAGGATATTGCTAGTGTATGGGGTGATTGCATGGACTAGGTGAGCTGTGGGGCCTGTTTCCACGCTGTATCTCGAAAATCTAAAGTCTAAAGTTAAAGTGCTGGAGGAACTCAGACAACAACTGTGGAGGGAATGGACAATGTTTCAGGTTGGGATATGTGTCCTGTCCGAAGTGTCCCAACCCAAACATCACCCATCCATTTACTCCACATAGGCTGAGTTCTGCCAACAGTTTGGATTTTGTTCAAGGTTCCAGAATTTGCCGTTTATATCTGGAGTTGAAACATATTTATTTTGTAGAGAACAGAAATGGAGATAAAGAGAGAGCTTAGCCACAAGAATTGTTGCCTCGTAGTTCCAGTGATTTGTGTTCAGCCCTGACCACTGGTGCTAGCTTTGCGGAGTTTGCAAGTTCTCCCAGATCCCTGTTTCCTCCAGGTGATCCAGTTTCCTCCCATAATTCAAGGACACGCAGGCTGGTAGTTTAATTAGCCACTGTAAATTGCCCGCTTTTGTGCAAGCGAGTGGTAGAATCTGGAGCAGGTGAGAGAACATGTTGAGAATAGTGCAAGATTACTGTAAATGGGGGTTTGTTATTTGGTATGGATTCAGCGAGATGAAGGTCCTGTTTCTGTGTTGTATGACAAAAGAGGACTGTGAAAGAATGTAGAAAAAAATGATTGGTGTTAATTGAATGAGGGTGCAAAGAGCAAATAAGTTCATAAGGTCATAAGTTCATAAGTCATAGGAGCAGAAGCAGGCTATTCAGATCATTGAGTCTACTCCGCCATTCAATCTTGGCTGATCTATCTTTCCCTCTCAATCCCATTCTCCTGCCTTATCCCCATAACCCTTGACACCCTTACTAATCAAATATCTGTCGATCTCCGCTTTAAAAATACCCAATGACGGCCTAAACAGTTGTCTGTGGCAATGAATTCCACAAATTCACCATTCAGTGAGCCAGTGAATAACAGTGATCACATCTGGAGAAGGTGTAAGTGGTAGAAAATAAATGAAATATGAAATTACCAGAGTAAGATGTAATGTATACCTAATGGAAACAAGAGTAGAATGACTGATTATTTGAAATCATGTAGAGTTTGAAGCAGAAAGTAATTGTCATATTAACGTTATAACAATCACAACTTAAGTCTTAACTATCCTCTAAAATGGCTTGGCCAGCCAATACATTCAGAAGGGTGAGTAACTATCTGTCATGTCCCAATCCTGTAAGTGAATAGGAAACTGATCATTGAACTCCCATTCTCCTCATGCTCACCTTAATAGCAACAGTTTGAGTTTTTGAGTTTGAGATTAGTTTATTATCATGTGTACCAAGGTACAGTGAAAAGCTTTTGTTACATGCTACCCAGTCAGCGGAAAGACTATACATTATTACAATCGAGCCATGCACAGTGTACAGATCTGCTGTTAGAGTAGAGATTTTAAAAAGTGGTGCGATGGTAATGCGTGATTGCAGATCCATTTCTGTGACTGGCACACAAAGAGACATAAGGTTTGGGCACCGTCTTGGATGAGGATGAACACAGGGAGCACTAGGATTTTCTTATCATCAAGATTGGGTGCGTCTATCTCTTGTTTCTCTTGCCTGGCAAGCAAAGTCACAGATTCTCTTCACTGTTATGTCTAGAGGTCCACCAAAAAAAATCTTCAATGGGCCTCATATTTTACCTGATGCATGACTTGATATTTAACATTGAGTTGAATTTCTGACCCTACTTTCTCCCTCCCCAAAGATCCACCTCTGTGTGATTCCATTGTTCCCACTTTGTGTCAGCCCATTTTCTGCCGATCTTGTCTTTATCCTTTATCGCCTTTAGACTTTAATGTTCTAATGTTTCCCAGGTTGACTTTCTCTTGCCTGTGCTCAGTAAACTTAGATTCCATCCAAAATTTTGCATCTTTACCTGCATCCTCTCAAACCTCTCCCAATTAAATCATTGATCCTCCCAAATATATTTTCTTCGTTAGCCGAATGTGCTAGTTTGCATTCGTGTGATATGCTTTGTTATGTGTATTCCATGCATCAATGCAAATTGTGATATTTATCACTCCACCATTGACAAATGTACTTTCTGCTGTCTTAGAGTCATAGAATCATAGAGTCATCCAGCACGGATTCAGGGCCTTTGACTCAACCCATCCATGCGGTCTAAGCTAGTCCCATTTGCCCAGTTTTGGCTTATACCCCGCTAAACCTTTCCTTTTTACTTTACTTTGGAGATGCAGCGTGCAAACAGGCCCTTTGTCCCACCTAGTCCATTCCAACCAGCGATCAGCACTATCCCGCACATTAGGGAGAATTTACAATTTGTTTACAGAAGCCAATTAACCTAAAAACCTGTACATCTTTGGAGTGTGGGAGGCAACCATTGTCCATGTAGTGTCCCTGGATTTCCCATCTAAATGCCTTTTAAATTATTTTATTGTGCCTGCCTCAACTACGTCTTATGGAAGCTCATTCTAAAATGTACCACCTCACATGTCTGAATTAAAATAGACTTGCCTGGCTGATCAAGGTCCTGCTGTAATTCTTGGTAACCATAATCACCTCCTATGATCCGCCAATTTTAGTGTTATCTACAAATCATGCCTTGTGCATTCTTATCCAATGCATTGAAATAAAGCACAAACAGCAGTGGACCCAGCACTGATCCGTGAGGCATAGGCCTCCAGTCCAAAAATCAGTCTTCCACTTCCACTCTCTGTTTCCAACCATGAAGCCAATTCTATATCCAGCTAGCTAGCACTTCTTGTTATCTCACCATCCAGAGGAGCCTACCATAAGGAACTTTTCGAAAGACAATATCTATGGCCCTGCCCTTGTCACCTTTGATCATTTCTTCGAAAAACTCAATCAAATGAGACAGAATTTCCTGTGGACAAAACCATGCTGACTATTCCAAATCAACCTAGATTCTGAAATTCCCTTCCTTAACTTCTTCATCTCTCTTCCTATCTTTCTCCTCTTATTATCACTCATTCACAATAGTTCTATGTTAACCCAATTTTCCACTCGCTACACACTAGGGGCAATTTACAGAGGCCAATTAACCTACACACCTGAATGTGTGAATGGATTAATTTATATGTTTGACCAAATTATTTTTTTCTCATCTCTTTTTGTAAGTCTTTTTAGCCAAAAGCTCGCAAATGTAATAATTTTTCACTAAATTAACTATGAACCCAAAATCTACTAACAAAATCTTGACATGGTTACAGAAATGTAATCTGGTACAAATTTGGGATGGGGTTTGTTCAGTTTGCCACTGGACCACAAGATGGAGTACCTCTCCATCGCAGAACATTGGGGAAAGGGGGGAGAGAGAAGGAGAAGGACCAACAAGGTCAACTCGCACCATGATCTTGGCTACTTGCGATCGTCAAGGAACCACCCATTGCTCAAATCACCAAGTTCATCTGCATCAGCTGAGCGATTGTGGACATAAATGGCAGAGCTCAGAACAAAAACCCAAATGGCCCATCCTGCAATGCAGATTCATGCTATATGTTCAATGTGAACGTCCCCGTTATAATATCCATACAACCACTTACAACAGTGACAGATCTTTATTACTACACAAAACATTTCAGACCATTTTGTCAGGAATTTTAACGACATTTTTTCTTGGAAAGTGTACAATATTTTGTATTTCAGATGATATAAGGTGTTTCTGTACCAGAAGGTAATAAATGTCAATTGAAAACATTTAGATGTAGGGAGTCATTCCAAAGTCTGACTGTGAGTTGTGTTTGGAATAAAATATTTGCAAATTGGATCTTAGCTCCTGTAATCCTTGTATTGTGGTCTTCATATTTATATGCAAATGGCTGTACATTTTCACCAAGGTAGCTTAAGGGGTTCATCAAGTGTGTCTTGAAATTACAATGACATAATATATTTGTATAAGGTTTTCTAACCTGCTGCTTTAATGAAGTATTAAACCACTTAAAGCAAACTGGCTGCCAAAATAAAGATGGACATTCAAGTGTTTTATTGGGCTGCATTGTACTATGACTATCTGTAATAACTATCTGAAGATAATTCTCCAGCATTCATTTTGATTCCAACGTTAATCTTGATATTCCTTTGATAAGTTGCTTTAGGTATTTTAGTTTTCCTCCATCAATTAGATATCTTGAAAAGCTAAACCTGCTACATCAAGGTATTGACATTTGAAGGTCAGAACAATGCAATTGAACAGATAGAACATAGTACATAGTGCATATCCAAAGTACAGTGCAGGACCAGGCTCTTTGGCCCACATTGTCTATGCCGAGCATGATGCCAATATAACCTAATCTCATTTGCCTGCACACGATCCATATCCCTCCAGTACCTGCATATCCATGTGCCGATCTAAAAGGCAAAACATCATCTCTTAAAAAAAGCAGCACAGTGGTGCAGCTGGTAGCACAGCTGCCTCACAGTGCCAGAGTCAGGGTTTGATCCTGACTGTGGGTGCTGTCTGCGTGGAGTTCACATGTTCTTGCTGTGACTGCATGGGTTTCCATCGGATGCTCCGGTTTCCTCCCACATCCCAAAGACGTGCGGGTATGTAGGTTAATTGGCCCTCTGTAAATTCACCCTAGCGTGTCAAGAGAGGAAAACTGGCAATAGAATTAATGTACAGGTGATTGATGGTCGCTGCGGACTCGGTGGGTCGAAGAGCCTGTTACCATGCTGTATTACTGAACTAAACTAAGCTAAACTTGACAAAGCATATTAAGTATTCTAAGTTTGATGTCTGAAGAGCTCCATTCGAAACGTCATCTGTCCATCCCTTCCATAGTTGCTGCCTGACCCCTTGAATTCTTCCAGCACTTTTGTCCTGTTCAAGATTCCAGCATCTGCAGTTTCTTGTGTCTCCTTCAGCACTCTAAAATATTTTGTTATTTTCTCTGCCTTCAGAATTCATTGAGGCTACACCTTTGAAACTATACTTTACACCCATGTGTGGAAATGTGTATTCTTGGGCTCTGTTCTCTCAGTCCCTTTATAAGAATTATTTTCTTTCAAAAACTTGGTGCAAATTCACTTGTTTGCTTCCTTTTGCTGACAATGAAATACAAAAGGAGTAGGTTACCTACGGCTGAGTGACAGAAGACACTCTATTTAGTTACCTAGAGAAGACACAAAGTGCTGGAGTAAGTCAGTAGGTCAGGCAGTATCTCTGCAGAACATGGATAGTTGAGGTTTTGGGTCTTCTTCAGACTGAAGAAGGGTTCCAATCTAAAACATCACCTATCCAGGTGCTCCAGAGATGCTGCTTGACCCACTGAGTTACCCTTCATTTTTCGTCTACTTTTGTAAACCATAATTATAATAATCGTCATCGTGATTTATTAGCCAAGTATGTTTTGCAAAATATGAGAAACTTAGTTTGCCGTACAGGCCTACCTAAAAAGCAAGAAGACACACAACTACATAAAAATTTGACATTAACCTCCACCGCAGCGACATAAACATCGAACCATCCGCAGCCGGCGATCAAAGCTCCCACGACTTGGAGCTCCTGAAATCGATCCCTGGTAAAGGGATTGCCAGCTCCACGATGTTAAGTCTGCAGGCTCCCCTGGTTGGAGCGTCCGTGGTCTCAGCAAGAGGTCGCCAGCTCCACAATGTTAGCCCGCAGTGCAGATGGAGATACGACACAGAAAAAGTTGCATCTCCGCCGAGGAAAGAGATAAAAAAGTTCCCCCCCCACACACCAGATAACACAAAACTAAAGAAAAACTAAAACATACATTTTACAACAAACTAAAAACACAAATAAGGAAAAAGATGAGACAGACCGTTGGCGAGGCAGCCATTGGACGGCACCCCCAGCATTTGCAGTTCCTTGTTTCTACTTCTAATAATCTATCTTGAGAAAATGGCATCATCAATGATAAGCCCACAAATGATTACACAACCTGAGATGCATAGACAGTGGGAGTCTTTCTGTTGAATCTCCCTTGCTGCTGGTAGATAGGCAAGTGACCACAAATGCCTGTCAAATTCTAATCTGATTCATTTTAGCAAAGGAAATCTGCCAATCTTCTCAAGCTCGTCTGTCTATGACTCCAGTGTAAATGACAAATAACTTTAGACTTTAAAGACCCAGAATGGAAACAGGCCCTTCAACGCACCAAGTCCACGCCGATCAGCGACCAACTCCACACTTGGGACAATTTACAATTTTTACTGAAGCCAATTAACCTGCACTTTTTTGGAGTGTGGGAGGAAACCAGAGCACCTGGAGCAAACCCATGCGGTCACAGGGAGAATGTACAAACTCCGCACAGGCAGCATCTGCTGCAGGATCAAACCACTGTCTCTGGTGCTGTAAGGCAGCAACTCTACTGCTGCGCCACCCTAACCCGTTTCTATGTTTGTAGGCAAATAGTGATAAGTATTCTTTGCCAGCTCAGTGATGTACATGTTCCACAAGTGAATAAATAAAAGAAAGGGCGGCACAGCAGGACAGCAGCCAGAGTTGGGGAAGAATGTTGCCCACGCTATTTGGAAGTGTGTTGAGAGAGATTTTGGAAATTATGAAAACAATATATAACAGGATGCTTGAGGAAGGTGTAGATATTTAAAAGGATGCTAGCAGGAATGGGAGGTCGACAAATCAGAATAAAAGTACGGGACTGGGTATCCTTTGCCCTGAGGCTTGTCAGCTAGAGGAAGAACTAATAGCTGTTGTTTAAACTCTGAAAGGTTTTGAAACAGTGGGGGCAGATAGAATATTTCCATTTGGGGTAAGAACATAACTGGGGAGAGGAGCATTGATACAAGATAATCACCAAGAAACCTAACAAGAAACATCTTTATCCAAAGGTTGAAGAGAATGTGGAGATTGTGAGTCTCTAAATCACTTGATACCAATAGTACAGATACATTTAAAGAGAGATCTAACAAGTATATGAAGGGGAGGGGAATAGGGAATTAATCACATAGACCTTGATAAGGAAAGATGAAGAGAGGCTCGTGGAACTTAAATACTAACATAGACGGTTTGGGCTGAATGGCCTGTTATGTGCAGTATATCTTACATAACCCAAATGTTAACCTATATAGTTCTCTGCTTAACTTAATCAGCCAGCTTTGTGTTGTGAGTAATTTATTACTTTCAGTAACCTCATCCAAATGATTTATATAGGTTGTAAATAGCTGAGTCCTAAGCAATAATTGTAGAATTGCACAAGTCTGAAAAATGAGTCATTTACCCTTTGTTTCCTACTCATTAATTGATCCAAATCCATCTAAACATGTTCTCTAATTCTATGCATTCTAATCTTGTACCAACCTCTTTGGAACACCTTATCAAAGGTTGTTTGAATATCTAAATATAGGCAACGGCTAGTTAGCATCCATTCTGCCAGGCACCATCATAAAGAAAAAATAATTCCCTTTGACACACTCCAGTGACTTCCCCTAAACATACTATGATTTCTATGCTTTCTGTTACTATGTTCTCAATAAAATATTAATCATTACTGTTATCAAGTTTATATTGTTCATGACATTTTTCAGCCAGTTCAGTCATATTTCAGGTTGGATTGGAAATAGTTAAGAACTAATAAGTCTATATTTGGCTTCGGGACAGCATGATGGCACAGCGGTAGAGTTGCTGCCTCGCAGCGTCAGAGACCTGGGTTCGATCCTGACCATGGGTGCTGTCTGGATGGAGCTTGTACCTTCTGCCTGTGACCACGTGGGTTTTCACCGGGCGCTCCGGTTTCTTCCCACATTCCAAAGACGTGCATGTTTGTAGGTTAATTGGCTTCTGTGAAATTGTAAATTGTCCCTAGTGTGTAGGGTAGTGCGAGT
Source organism: Raja brachyura (assembly GCA_963514005.1). Next base: position 116,767,941 of record OY740782.1, read on the forward strand.
GTACGGGGGAATCGCTGGTCGGCGCAGACTCGGGAGACTATCTCTAAAGTCTAAAGTTTAATGTAAAGTTATTTAAGGCAGAAACTCAAATGACAAAAGGAAAAATTTGAAAAAGATTTGCATTCAGCGATCAGTATTATTTTGCATTTGTGTAGCATTTTTATAAATAAATAATACATACGCACAAATAGTGGTCACTAATGAGTTTGGGTAAGGGAAGTGATCTGCCCCTGCAGCTCACAAGAGTTTCCCATGGAAACCCAAGGATAACAAATAATTTTCATTGCCTGAAAATGGCACTCAGGATATTTGTTATAGTACAACTCCTGTTATACCAGTACCAGACCATAAGAGGGGTGGGGGGAGGGGAATGGTGTCCGTTATTGCCGATTATTCGCTATAACCACATAGGGTATTATCATTATATAATAGGGTATATGCAGTGGAAACAAACAACTGCAGTTGCTGGATAATACATAAAAGGACACAAAGTTCTGGAGTAAGTCAGCAGGTCAGGCAACAGCTCTGGAGAACATGGAAAGGTGATGTTTCAGGTCAGAAGCCTTCTTCAGACTCTCGGTCTGGAACTGGGCCTGGAATCTATGTGCAGTGATGGCCCTGGCCTGCTGGCGGACAGGGGAGAGGCGGGGATCGGCAGAGTCAATGGTTGTGGCCCACAGGCTTCCGGAGTGCAGGTAATGGTCTCAGCAAGTGCAGGTAGTGGTTGTGGGGACAGACAGGAAGCAGCCAAGGAAGCTGTGTGGGCCGGTGGTGACGGCAGTAGATCGGGCCTGGAAGGGGCCGGGGGTGGTGCGGGCAGCTGTCGGTAGATTCGTCTAGAATGATCAAAATCCATTATATGGAGGTCCATTAAAATGAGGGTTTACTTTATTTATATTACATACATTTCGATTCATAATCAATCATTTCCACTTCTGTGTCTGTTGACAATAGTACTAAAGACTATGGCTTCATCAAAAAAGGAAAATGATAGTCAGGAAACAAAAATAATTATCTTTGGAAATCAGTAAACAGTTCTCATAAACATTCTTCAACCTGACTGTTTCTTTCCCAACAAATGATGCCCAACCTGTTGAGTTTTTAATGATTCAGTAAGGATTGTTTTCTTGGTGACAGGGTCTCTTGCATCTGTGTGAGGGTACAAATATTACAGTTAAGAAACATTTGGAACATAGAAAATAACAAGTAGAACAGTACAGCACAGGAACAGACCCTTCGGCCCACAATGGCTGAGCCGAACATGATACCAAGATCAACGCTTATCTGCCTGCACATAATCCATATCCTTCCATTCTTTGCATGTTCATGACTATTTAAAAGTCTCTTACATGCCACTGTTGTACACGCCTCCACCACAACCCAGGCAGCGCATTCCAGCACCCACCACCAAAAAACATGCCCTGTACATCTCTTTTAAACTTTGCCCCTCCCATCTTAAAGTCATGCCCTATTTTCATCCTGGGAAGAAAGGTTCTAAATGTCTACACGATCTATGCCTTTCATTATTTTATATACTTTTTTTATTTCTCCCGTCAACCTCTGGCATTTGGAGGGAAAACAATCCAAGTAGTTCCAACTTCTCCTCTACTCCAGGCATCATTCTAGTAAACCTCCTGTGCACCCTTTCCAAAGCCTCCACATCCTTCCTCTATAGAGGCGACCAGAACTGCACGCAATACTGCAAATGCGGCCCAACCAAACTCCTATGAGGTTGCATCATGACCTCCTGACTCTTATACACACTGCCACAACCAATGAAGGCAACCATAGCCATATGCCTTTTCCCATGCTTTAGTAGAAATGCAGACATTTGAAGAGGTTTCAGTTTTTCTTCCTTTGCCCCTTTGCTACCGTGACTCATAATCAATCAAATAAATATAGTTAAATTCAGGGATGATCCAATGTTCACAACTCCCCGAAGGCTTGTGTGAACGGATTCAGAGGCTGATTAGGATAACATGAATGAGACTTCAATTGACACAGTTAAGGTTTTTATTGCATGACAAAAGTGGTTTGAGTTCAATGGTTCAATGGTGCTTTGTTTGTCACCTATGCAACTGCACAGTGGAATTTGCTTTGCACATATTACACATGTGGGCGCCGCCACTTTTGACGGCATTATTCAAAGTCTAAAGTCCGGTTGGCCCGTGCGCTCGGTGTACTGGAGCAGTTCACGTGAACCGAGGCTGCTGCAGGGCCTCCTCTGTCACCTTCGACCGGAGCTGCCCACAGACTGACATCCCTCTCCTTGATCGGCTATCCTTATGTCCTGGGGGCGCTTCCTACGGCCTTGAAGGCGCTGGAGGCATTACCTCAGCTCACCCTCCCAGCGCACGAATACTCCAGCTCCCTCCCTGCTGCGCCGGCGGATGAGCAGTCGGGCACGACCCCATCGAATGATGAGCCTTCAGGTGGGTTCTCAGTGTCGATGATCGATGAGCCTTCGAGTTCAACACTGATACATGTGGAACAGGGCAAACCACATTTACAGCTGCTGCTCTACAGACTCAAAGCTTGAAGCTGGAGTCTCCAGTTGCTATGATTGCTTAGTTTAGAGTTCAAACCCTTTCCCTGGAGAATCAGTGGCTGCAATGCATCCCATGATAGTAACAGCATGCACTTAATTAGCACCTTTAATGTAAGGAAACTCCCCTTCGCTGCAGGTGCAATTTCACCCCAGGAAGAGATATTAAAAAAGGCGATCAAAAGCCCAATGAATGAGGAAAATTTTAAGGACTGTTTTAAAGGAGGGAAATGTAGATCTTAGGGTTAGGCAGCTGATAGCTCAGCTGTCATTTTCACTGAAGTGAAATCCCCCTGATGTAGATAGGTGCCGCAGTTCAGGCAACCAACGCTCAGGTGCAAAGAAGACTGCAAAAGGTGGTGACCATTGACCAGTCTATCACGGGTACCGACCTCCCCACCATCGAAGGTATTTACAGGAGTTGCTGCCTCAAAAATGCAGCCAGCACCACCAGAGAGCCGCACCACCCTGACCACACTCTCATTTCACTCCTGCCATTGGGAAGAAGATATAGGAGCCTGAAAACTGTAACGCCCAGGTTCAGGAACAGCTTCTTCCATACAGCCATCAGGCTATTAAACACAGGAAGCAAAGAGTAGGAGTGAACAGGTCCTTTTCAGAATGGCAGGCAGTGGCGAGTGGAGTGCCGCAAGGCTCGGTGTTGGTGCCGCAACTGTTTACCATATATATTATGATTTGGAAGAGGGAAATAGGAGCAACACTAGCAAGTTTGCGGATGATACAAAGCTGGGTGGCAGTGTGAACTGTGAAGAGGATGTTAGGAGGTTGCAGGGTGCCCTGGACAAGTTGAGTGAGTGGGCAGATGCGTGGCAGATGCAGTATAATATAGATAAATGTGAGGTTATCCACTTTGGCGGCAAAAACAAGGGGGCAGATTATTATCTCAATGGGGTTAGGTTAAGTAAGGGGGAGGTACAGCGAGACCTGGGTGTCCTTGTACACCAGTCACTGAAAGTTGGCGTGCAGGTACAGCAGGCAGTGAGGAAAGCTACTGGAATGTTGGCCTTCACAACAAGAGGATTTCAGTACAGGAGTAGAGAGGTTCTTCTGCAGTTGTATAGGGCTTTAGTGAGACCACATCTGGAGTATTGTGTACAGTTTTGGTCTCCTAATTTGAGGAAGGACATCCTTGTGATTGAGGCACAGGCTCACGAGATTGATCCCTGGGATGGCGGGACTGCCATATGAGGAAAGATTGAAAAGACTAGGCTTGTATTCACTGGAGTTCACTTCCAGTACAAAGTGGCACAGTATATCTTTTCATTTATTATATTGTTTACAGAGTACTATGTTTACATATTCTGTTGTGCTGCAGCAATTAAGAATTTCTTTGTTCTGTTTGGGCCATATGACAATAAAATTCTTAACTCTCGACTCTTGGTGGTGAAAGAGTTAACAAAATGAGAATTGTTAAAATCCGGTTAGCACCACACTTCATATTGAGACAGTAGAAGATTAGGAGTGTTGCCACTTTGTATGAGGCATGAATAGTTAATGCGTGATGAATTATTTTATTGTTTGTGTATACAATATGCAAATTAAAGGCCAGCTTTGCTCATATCCTGTCATTTATGACTTTTAAATGTGCACTTAATTTTCTTTCACTTTTGAATGTGCAAGGATTATTATTCCAATTTAAAGGTCTTCAAAGCCAGTTGACATTCAGCAACACACTCATATTGCACAGAAGATTTAACCTTTAAATGTTTAGACAGCAGTTGTGGAAGGTGGAATTGAAACCCCTTAACCTCGTGAGAATGACGTTGCCAGAGGAATTGGAAAACATTGATTTCTTAGCATCCTTTACCATCCATGACCATTAATTTGGGCCATCATTCCACCTGCTTTGTTTCTATTTTTTGGTCACAGAATAGACAGCATAGTGTTAGTGCTATCCCTATGCTTCTACATTGCAATAATTGCCACAATCCTGTCTGAAGACACAGTAAATTTAATGAGGAATGTCTCAATAGTTACTGGTTGACAACTGAACCATCCTGTCACCAGCTAGAGAGTGGTCCTGACCTCCCAGCTGCTTCATTAGAGACCTTCGACTATTTTTAATCGGATTGGACTTTATCTTGCACTAAATGTTATACCCTTTATCCTGTATCTATATACTGCAGACAGCTAGATTGTAACCATAAATAGTCTTTCCACTGATTGAATAGCACATAACAAATTGTTTTCACTGTACAGAATAATGCATGACAATGATAAACTAAACTAAACTAAATGAACTAAATTAAAAATAGACATTGAGGTTTCAGGTAGTGGAAGGTAAGACCTTTTTTTCACCCAGTTTTATTCCACTAGTGAGGTCTTACCTTCCACTACCAGCAACCTCCGGCAACCATCTTCAACTACAATAGCAACCAGCTTTGACTAAAAAATTAACGATTTTTAAAATGGCAACCTATTTTTAGTTGCGGCCGGTTTTTAATTTTTTTAAATAATTGCCGGAACATAGAAGAAGCGGAAACCACTTTCGACCATTAGGGAGACTGACAAAAACCTCTGGGAACTGCACGGAAACATTGGGTAGGGCGCAAAGTCTCCAGAGGTTTCCATTCAGGTTTCCTAAGTGGGACAGGGGCATAACTGCCATACAGTGCCAGAAAACCTGGTTTAATTCTGACTACGGGTGCTTGTCTGTTTGGAGTTTGTATGTTCTTCCTGTGACTACCTAGGTTTTCTCCAGGTGCTCTGGTTTGCTCCCACACTCCAAAGATGTGCAGGCTTGTAGGTTAATTGATCTCTGTAAATTGCCCCTTGTATGTAGGATGTGAAACTGGAATAGCATAGAACTGGTGTGAGGGCGATCATCGGTTGGCATGGACTTGGTGGGCGGAAGGGCTTATTTCCATGGCATGTCTCCAAACTAAACTTAAATCTGGATGTATCAAGGTGAAAATTTCAGACTTTACAGTCCCTTGTATCAATAATCACGAGTCAAGAGTGTTTTATTGTCATATGTCCTAGATAGAACAATGAAATTCTTACTGGCAACAGCACAACAGAATATGTAAACATAGGACGTTGTAAACAATATAATAAACGAGAAAGTAAAAAAGTTCAGTGTGTGTATATACACACACATTCCTACAAATACACATATATATACATACACACATATGTATATATATACACACACACACATACGTACACACAATAAAACAAACAATAGTAGTGCAATAATAGTCTATGTAGTTCAGAACTTATTTGAGGTTGTAGTGTTTCATAGCCTGATGGTTGTAGGGAAGAAGCTGCTCCTGAATCGGGGCGTTACAGTTTTCAGGGTCCTGCACCTTCTCTCCGATGACAGGGGTGAAATGAGTGTGTAGCCAGGGTGGTGTGGGTCTCTGATGATGCTGGCTGCCTTTTTGAGGCAGTGATTCCTGTAAATCTCTTTGATGGTGGGGAGGTCAGTACTGGTGATGGACGGCAGTGTTAACAACTTTTTGCAGTCCTCTTCGCTTCTGGTCACCATTGTAGTACTTATTTTCACTCAGGAAGCATCAAAAGGTCCAAAAACAGACCTTTCCATTTCCTCCACAGATGCTGCCTGACCTGTTGAGTTACTCCAGCACTATGTGATTTAACTAATGCCCAATAGCCGATTCACTAATATTTACCAATAAATAAATATAAACCAGGATATGACGGTGGACTTGGCTGCTTTTCAACAAAATTACATTGAGCATCAAATCGCATACTCAATCTTAGAATAATCGACTGCCTGAAAGATAGCATCACTTTAGCTCAGTTTAGTTTAGTTTAGAGATTCAGTGTGGAAACAGGCCCTTCACTCCAATCAGTGTGCACCGACCAGTGACCCCCATACACTAGTACTATCCTACTCACTAGGGACAATTGGCAGGTCAATTAACCTACAAACCTGCACGTCTTTGGAATGTGGGAGGAAACAGGAGCACCCAGAGAAAACCCACAGGGAGAACGTACAAACTCCGTACAGACAGCACCCACAGTCAGGATCGAACCCAGGTCTCTGGCTCTGCAAGGTAGCAACTCTACCACTGTGCCACCCACAGTTCCACTTACTCAGTACCACACCCTGGTGTCAGGTGGAATATCACTCATTTCTTTAGAGTGGCCCTGACCCACAACCTTGCGGCTGATAGAATGAAATGTTGCCACTGAGTCTTGGTTGGTAGCAATTTAGTAATTAATTAATTGATTCTCAATCTCCTGAGACAACAAATCTTTAGAGACCAGCCCGTACACTAGCACTATTCTACACTCTAATGACAATTTACAATTTTTTTTACTGAAGTCAATTAACCTACGAACAAGCACGTCTTTGGAGTGTGGGGGGGATACCGCAACACCTGGAGAAAACCCACGTGTCACAGGGAGAACATGCAAACTCCATATAGACAGCATTCGTAGTCTGGATCAAACCCAGGTCTCTGGCTCTGTAAGGCAGCAACTCTACCGCTGCGCCACCGTGCCACCATGGTTGATCCTGGCTTTGACAGCAACACCGACATCCCATCAATGAATTGGTTAGAAAAACCTTTCAAAGACATAAATTGTACCTCACAAACTTGTAAAAAATCTCAAATTTTGAGTTTTCACTGCAACTAATGTAGCTGTCTGGGATACAAACATAGATACAAACTTTAAATTCTTCCTAATTGTTTTTGTTTTGTTTAGGGATACAGTGTGGAAACAGGCTCTTCGGCCCACCCAGTCCACGCCGACCAGCAATCACCCGTACACTAACACTATCCTACACGCAAGGGACAATTTACAGAATCAACTTACAAACATGCACATCAATGGAGTGCGGGAGGAAGCTGGAGCCACCCACGCGGTCACAGGGAGAACGTACACACTCCGTAGCCACAGCACCATAGTCAGGATCGAACTTAAGTCCCTGGCACAGTAAGGCAGCAACTTTACCGCTGCTCCACCATGCCGCAGAAAAATCTTTCCCTCCCATTGCATTTTAAACCAGCCCTATCCCTCCACAGAAATCTATTGAAGTCTATCCCTACAATATTTGATTGATGTCAAGTTCATGTGGATCTCTCGGGCTGTGTTGTAGTTGATTCATCTTTAAAATCCCCTTGCATTTCGTACGTAGGCCTGGCAGTATCAAATTATTTATCAGACCCATGCCTCTGCAGTGTCAGGCAGGGCAGTAAAGCAGCAGGGAATCAAATCATATTGTTTATACCAGTCTGGTTCTAATCCATTTGACTCACAGTTCTAAGTCCAACCCAGGAAGTGAGTGTGCTGTAACATTGGAGTAAATTAGCTTTCACTGTTCACACAGAGCCCTTTGATTTGAAACAGGTGAAGTACAGAACCAGTCTATACATACACCAGGAGAGTAAATGCTGGTAAGGGTGGTGATGAGGTCGGTGGACGTCTGCATGAGCCCCAATCCTGGGAAACCCCATGTTCAGGATGAGTGGATCACATTGACAATGAGGCACGAGTTTTAAGGTGGCTAGGCTTCGAGAGATAGTTGGGAGCATCATGGAGCCTTTGCATTATTTTATAGACGGGACAGCGACCAGGATAGAGTGGATGTGGAGAGGATGTTTCCACTAGTTGGACAGTATAGGCCCAGAGGCCACAACCTCAGAATTAAAGGACGTACCTTTGGAAAGGAGAGGAGGTGGAATTTCTTTCATTAGAAGGTGATGAATTCATTGCCACAGACTGCTGCGGAGGCCAAGTCAATGGATAATTTTAAAGCAGTGGAGTAGACAAAGTGTTAAAGAAGGAACTGCAGATGCTGGAGAATCGAGGGTTACACAAAAAGCTGGAGAAACTCAGCGGGTGCAGCAGCATCTAAGGAGCGAAGGAGATAGGCGACGTTTCGGGTCGAGACCCTTCTTCAGAGTCTGAAGAAGGGTCTCGACCCGAAACGTCGCCTATCTCCTTCGCTCCTTAGATGCTGCTGCACCCGCTGAGTTTCTCCAGCTTTTTGTGTAACCCCCGATAATTTTAAAGCGTAGGTTAACAGATTCTTGATTAGTATAGTTAACAGGGGTTATGGGCCGAAGGCAGGAGAATGCGGCTGAGAGAGGAAACTAGATCAGTCAAGATTTAATGTTGTAGACTTGATGGGCTGAATGGGCCGAATGGCCTAATTCTGCTCCTAGAACCTATGAATTTATTGCCCATCCCTCAATGTCCTTGAATTTCCTGTCCCACTTGGAGATGTTTTTCGGCCGGCATCATTGACTGACGTATCAGGTCGCCAAAACATTTGCAGCGTGATGCTGTGTGATGCGGCGGTGACACGGCGCGATGACATATGACGCACGGTGTTTTTTAAAGTGTCGCAACATTTTTTTTGTCGCCGCTGGATTTTGAAATGTTCAAAATCTTTTGGTGACACTGATATGACGCTGGCAGTTGCCAAAAGAATGGCCAAGTGGGACAGGACTTTGAGAAGGTGATGATGAACCATTGCAATCTTGGGCAAAGATCTCCCACAATTAATGGGAAATGACTGCTGATGAAAAGTTTAATTTAACTATATATGCTGGCAGAGTCTCCTTCACTGCTTCACACCTTACACCTTAATAATCCAAAGTCAATAGGCTGCACAGTGGCGCAGCGGCCGAACTGCTGCCTCACAGTGGTGCAGCGGTACAGCTGCATCCTCACAGCACCAGTGACCCGGGTTTGATCCCAAATACGGGTGATGTCTGTACAGTTTGTATGTTCTCCATGTGATCACGTGGGTTTCATACTGGTGCTCTGGTTTTCTTCCACTCTCCAAAGACATACAGGTTTGTAGTTTAATTTACTGTAGCTTTGGTAAAAATTGTAAATTGTCCCTACTGTGTACTGTACTAGTGTACTAGTGTAAGGGAATCGCTGGTTGGCATGGACTCGGTGGGCTGAATGGCCTGTTTCCACGCTGAATCTCTAAACTAAACATGCCTTACGAAACGTATCTCTTGCTACAGGCAATGGAGCAGCCAGTGAATCTGTAAGTTTTTTTTTCATTTCTTAACGATGTGGGCATCACTGGAAAAGCAGCAGTTAGCAAGTCTCCCCAATTGCCCATGGACAGATTGGTTTCTTTGGCCACCTTAAAGCGTGTCTGAAATCACCTGTGTGCCAGACTGAGTAAGCAAGTGCTTTAGTGAGCCAGAAGTTTCATGGTACTCATTACCTATTATCGTAAAAAGATGCTAATTTTATTTACTGAAATGAAATTTTGCAGCTGCATGATGGGATAGGACCACAAACTGCCTGATGGTGAGGCCAGCACTCAGGTTATCAGGCCAGTAATTTGCATGGTCTTGAGCCACAATGACGCAAGTTCATGCAAGCTTTTAACTCTTGGCATCTTCTTGGTTCCATGGTCCCAGAGGTGCATTAATATTTTAACAGAAGAGCAGAAAGCACCAGAAATACTTAGTTGACCAGGAAGTATCTCTGGATAGAGAATTGCTTGCAGGTCAATGGCATCAAATCATCCAACCTGATGTGAGGAAGTAGATTTAGGTTTAGGTTTAGGTTTATAATAGTCATGGCTACTGAGATACAGTGAACAACTTTGTTTTGTGTACAATCTAACAGTCCCATTTCGCCTTCTGGTTCCAAGTAATATATTTTTTCTCATATGCTCATTAATTCCTCCTAATTCTTTTGCCAAACAAGGTACTCAAGGTATACAGTTGATAGGCACAAAATGCTAGAGTAACTCAGCGGGTCAGGCAGCATTTCTGGAGAAAAGAAATAGGTGACGTTTCAGGTGGACACCCTTCATCAGACCCTTCATCAAGGTATACAGTAGCTAGTTAACCCACCAGTCAACAAGCTTTGCTGTTGCCCAGCTCCTGGGATATGGGTTTGATCCTGACATTGTGTGCTGTTTGCATGGAGTTTGCATGTTCTCCCTGTGACCTTGTGGGTTTCCTCCCACATTAACTTTAGTTTAGTTTAGTTTAGAGATACAGCATGGAAACAGGCCCTTCGACCCACCGAGACCGCGGCGACCATCAATCGCCCGTTCTTACATCGCTGTGTTATCCCACTTCCACATCCACCCCCTACACACTAGGGGAAATTTACAGAGACAATTCACCTACAAACCCACACATCTTTGGAATGTGCGAGGAAACCAGATATTTTTAAAGCAAAACGCAAAGTGCTGCAGGTTTTAGCAGAAGCAGGTTGAATCTGTGGAAGGAACAGGTGATGTTTTGGGTCCAGACCCTTCTTGAGACTCAGTGAGGACACTGATAGTACTTGCTTGAAATTCCAGTGGATTTTAGGGATTCTGTATTGGTGATATTTTACCAATGCCCGGAGATATCAACAGTAGCTACTTGGGGAAGACAGCATCCAATTTGCTCGTAGTAATTTGATGGTATAGTGGCACAGCTGCCTGTTAGTGCTGTATTGTGAGATAGTGCTGCTGCCTCACAGAGCCAGAGACCCGGTTTTGATCCTGACCTCGAATGCTGTCTATGTGGAGTTTGCACGTTCTCCCTGTGACCACGTGGGTTTCCTCCGGGTGCACTCGTTTCCTCTCCACATCCCAAAGAAGTGAGGGTTTCAATGGTTCAACGTTTCAATACTTTGTTATTATCACATGTACCAAGGTACAGTGGCATTCTTTTTATTTGCATACAGTTCAGTAAATCATTACTATACTGTCCGTAAACACAGTTTAAATACAAAGTATGTGGAAACAACGCACTGAAGCCATATACAAGAGTCGGCAGGTTTTGGCACCATTTTCTAAGTCACAGCTGTAGCTGGCCTTAAAGACCCGTTGCATCCGTCACCACGATCCAGATCGTTTAATGAACCGTCATCCCTCTCCTCACCCGACCACCTTCAGCCATTGTGCACAGGTGTGGCTCCCACAGCCGACCTTGAGGGTGTGGAGGATAAGGCCTCAGATCGTCTTACTGGCCCTTTGTTTCTGTGTCTGCTGTTGACTCCCTCCACTCCCCTCTCGTCCTCTGGGAGAAGCAGGGTTCGGGCTTGGTGGCTTTCCTCTTTGGACGGTTCGCCTGTTCGGCTGCGGGCGAGCCAGTCGTGTTGCTGAGGTATGGCTGTGGCCCACGGCCCCTTCTGCCACATGTTCTGATGGTCCCTTTTGTAGGTTAATTGGCCTCTGTATATAACCAGTTGTGGTTAATTAGTTCAGTTCAGTTTAGTTTATTGTCACGTGTACTGAGGTACAGTGAAAAGCTTTATCTGCATTTAGTGTTGCTGGTCGAGAAATCCATGTTAACCAATGGACCAGAGGAACTCTCCTGCACATCATAAAGTGTTATGCAGTGTGTTTTAACAAACTGAAGAAGCGCTTCGACCTGAAACGTTACCCATGCCTTCTCTCCATTGATGCTGCCTGCCCCGATGACTTACTACAGCATTTTGTGTCTATCTTCTTGTGTAAAAATTGCCCAGGGATCAAGGAAAGAGCGTTCACAAGACGGCCCTGTATCCACCAATCTTTCCACCACTACACACAAGAAGCACAAGAAGCACAAGAAGCGCAAGATGCCATCGTGTTCAGCTCTGGTTGAACAATTTCTAATCTTGGGATGTGCACTCGATAAGAAGAACATTGCCAACCTATGAGTAAACGCAGATAGTTAGTCTGGATTATGTGTTTATGTTGCTGTTGTGGGACTAACCCACCACTGACTGACTGAGCAAAGACTTAAATAGCAGAAGACTTTAGTTGGTTTGATACCACAGAGGAGCCAAAACCCCATAGCACACACAATGGAGAGAATAGATTGTGCTATGTCTTGGTGACCAATTGTTCATGTACTATGAGTAAGGAAAGTTGTCGCAAAAGAAAGTTGAAACATAGTGTTAAAGAAGGAACTGCAGATGCTGGAGAATCGAGGGTTACACAAAAGGCTGGAGAAACTCAGCGGGTGCAGCAGAATCTAAGGAGCAAAGGAGATAGGCGACGTTTCGGGTCGAGACCCTTCTTCAGACTGGTCAGGGATCAGCGAAACGAGAGATATAGACAGTGATGTGGAGAGATAAAGAACAATGAATGAAAGATATGCAAAAAAGTATTGATGATAAAGGAAACAGGCCATTGTTAGCTGTTTGTAGTGTGAAAATGAGAAGCTAGTGCGACTTGGGTGGGGGGGGGGGGGGAGATGGAGAAGGAATGTCAGGGCCGGAGGGCTGAGGGAGAGGTGGGGAGGGGGAGGAGGCAGTCTGGGTTAACAGAATTGAGAAAATTCAATGTTTAAGCCCAGAGGATGCAGACTCCCCAAGCGGAATATGAGGTGCTGTTCCACCAACTTGCGGTGTTGCTCACTCTGGCCGTGGAGGAGGCCCAGGACCGAGAGGTCGGATATGGAATGGGAGGGGGAGTTGAAGTGCTGAGCCACCGGGAGGTTGGGTTGGTTATTGCGGACCGAGCGGAGGTGTTCGGCGAAACAATCGCCCAGCCTACGCTTGGTCTCACCGATGTAGATCAGCTGGCATCTGGAGCAACGGATGCAGTAGATGAGGTTGGAGAAGGTGCAGGTGAACCTCTGTCGGACTTGGAATGACTGCTTGGGTCCCTGAAAGGAGTGGATGGGGGAGGTGAAGGGACAAGTGTAGCATCTCTTGTGGTTGCAAGGGAAAGTTTCCGGGGAAGGGGTGGAACGGGAGGGAAGGGAAGAATTGACAAGGGAGTTACGGAGGGAGCGGTCTTTGCGTAAGGCAGACAGGGGGGTGATGGGAAGATGTGGCGAGTGGAGGGGTCACGCTGGAGGTGGCGAAACTGGCAGAGGACTATCTGTTGTATGCGCTGGCTGGTGGGGTGAAAGGTGTGGACCAGGGGGACTCGGCCCTTGTTGTGAGTGGGGGAATGGGGAGAGAGGGCAGTGTTGCGGGGTATGGAGGAGACCCTGGTGCGAGCCTCATCTATAGTGGGGGAGGGGAAACCCCGTTCTCTGAAGAACAAGGACATTTGTGATGACCTGGTGTGGAACACCTCATCCTGGGAGCAGATGCGGTGTAGACGGGAATAGGGGATGGAGTCCTTACAGGAAGCAGGGTGGGAGGAAGAGTAGTCCAGGTAGCTGTGGGAGTCAGTTGGTTTGTAATGGATGTCAGTCAGGAGTGACAGGAAAGTTGAAACATAACCTGTTATTACCAAAGAGAAGCCAGTAACTGAGGAAGTAACTGCAGAATATAACCTCTGCGTTTTTATTGACTTCAAAGCTCTTGCTACAAATCAGTCAGCCTTGAACTAATAGAGATAATGTAACAATTCACAGCTGTATTAATAATAAATTAATAAAATGATAATAAAAATAAGTAGATATGCAACACTAAAAAAGCATTGCTACGTGAACAGTAGCATGCTGGGAGAGTTTAGTGCTAAATGAACGGTAGCATGCTGGAAAGGAAGTTTAGTTTTGTTTATTGTCAAGTGTACCGAGGTACTGTAAAGTTGAAAGGTCCAGTCAGGGAAAAGACAATGCATGATTACAATCGAGTCATCTACACTGTACCAATACATGATAAAGGGAATAACATTTAACACACGATAAAGTCCAGCAAAGTCCAATTAAAGATAGTCTGAGGGCCACTGAGGACTGAGGACCACTCTCTAGTTGTTGATCCAATGCTTCAGTTGCCTGATAACACCTGGGAAGAAACTGTCCCTGGATCTGGAGGTGTGGATTTTCACACTTCTGTACCTCTTGCCTGATGGGAGAGGGAGGAATAGGGAGTGAGGCTCAGCCTTGATTATGCTGTTGGCTTTGCCGGGGCAGCGTGAGGTGTAAATGGAGTCAATGGAAGGGAGGTTAGTTTGTGTGATGGTCTGGGCTACGTCCACAATTCTCTGCAATTTATTGTGGTCTTGGATGGAGCTGTTCCAAAACCATGCTGTGATGCACCCGATAAAATGCCTTCTGCAGTGCATCTGTAGAAGTTGGTGAGAGTTGTTGTAGACATGACAAACTTTCTCAGCCTTAATAAGGAAGTAGAGACATTGGTGTGCTTTCTTGGTATGGGTGTCCCAGGGCAAGTTCCTGTTGATATTTGCTCTTGGAAACTTGAAGCTTTCAACTCTTCAGCATGTTCAATGCATACCTGGGTATATGTACCACTTTGCCTTCTAAAGTCGATCATTATCTAATTTGTCTTGCTGACATTGAGAGAAAGGTTGTTTTCTTGATACCAGGTCACAAGGTTCTCAATCTACTTCCTGTACTAGGTAATAGGTAGATGGGATGGTGAAGAAAGCATTTGGCCTGCCGGCATTCAGCAGTCAGGGATATTGACTACAAAAGTAGGACTGTTGGTGAGGTCGCAGTTGAACTATTGCCATCAGTTTTGGTCTTTGTTCTATAAGAAATCAGCTATTATACTGGAAAAAGTACAGAAAAGATTTATGAGGATGTTAGACATCCCAAAATGTCACCCATACTTTTTCTCCAGAGATGCTGCCTGACCCGTTGCATTACTCAAGCAGTTTATGTCTATCTTCGGTATAAACCAACCTCTGCAGTTCCTTTATGAGGATGTTGTCAAGGATCAAGGGACTGAATTATAGGTAGAGGTTGGGCAGTCTAGGACTTTATTCCTTGGAGAGTAGGAGATTGAGAGGTCATTACAACTCATGAGGCACATAAATAAATTGAATGCATTCAGTCTTTATCCTAAAGTTGGTGAATCAAAAGCGAAAGGGCACAGGTTTAGGGTTTACAAGTTCACAAGTTATAGGAGTAGAATTAGGCCATTTGACCCATCGAGTCTACTCCGCCATTCAATCATAGCTGATCTCTGCCTCCTAATCCCATTTTCCTACCTTCTCCCATAACCCTAATCAAGAATTTGTCTATCTCTGCCTTAAAAATATCCACTGACGGCCTCACAGCCCTCTGTGGCAATGGGTTCCACAGATTTATTGCCTCTGACTAAAGAAGTTCCTCCTCACCTCCTTTCTAAAAGAGCAACCTTTAATTCTGAGGCTATGACCTCTGGTCCTAGACTCTCCCACCAGTGGAAACATTCTTTCCACATCAACTCTATCCATGCCTTTCATTATCATGTATGTTTTAATGAGGTGAGAAGAAATATTTAATGGGAATCCGTGGAGCAACATTTTTACATAGAGTCTGGTGCGTATATGGAACAAGCTGCCAGAGGAAGTCATTGAGGTAGGTATAATGACATTATTTAAAAGACATTTGGGCGGTACATGAATATGATAGGCTTAGAGGGAACTGGGCAAAAATGCGGCTGAGATTAACTTAGATGGTTGGTTAGTTTAGACAAGTTAGACTGAAGGATCTATTTCCATGCTGTGACTGTGGCTCAATGATTCTACCACATTGATCTTCATAGAGACCATAGACAACAGAACATTTCTAGCTCATAAATTTATAATTCCCCTGCTTTTAGTGAGGCTGAATAGAAGCTTGAGAAGGACAAGACAGTTTTGATTTTCGTAGTAATACTAAAAATCACCCAGTCTACAGGAATATTGGCTCCATTGTGATTAGATGTCTGTTATAAGAAGTACTCTTGGCTGCAGAGCAATGCTGTCCATTTTGAACCATTTCTCGAGATGAATTGCTTCCATAAAATATTCCATGACACTTTGAATTAGGCGTGCATGCGTGCACCTACAGAATGAAATTAGTTTACTTTTATTGCTTGCTAACCAGGTTGCCTAACCAAACTAGTAACACTTGCCTGTGGTTGGCCCATATCCCTCCAAACCATTCCTATCAATGTACTTGTCCAAGTCCCTTTTAAAAGTCTCAATTGTACCCACCTCTATCATTTACTCCGGCAGCTTGTTCCAAAAGCCCACCCCACTCTGTGCGAAAAGTTTCTCCGCATGTCTCTTTTAAATGTATCCCCTGTTACCTTAAACCTATGCCCTCCAGTTTTATAATCCCTTGTGTTTGGGAAAAAGTCTGTGATTATTCTTAGTTTAGTTTAGTTTGGTTTAGTTTAGATAGTTTAGTTAAGTGTATTATTGTCACGTGTACTGAGGTACAGTGAAAAGCTTTTGTTTGCGAGCTCTCAGGTCAACGAGAAAACTATATATGATTATAATCAAGCTGTCCACAGTGCACAGATAAAGGATAAAGGGTACAACGTTTAATGCAAAGATATTCCCTTTACCTCACCTATTTGTATACCTCTATATGGTCACTGTTCAGCCTCCAATGCTCAGGGTAAAAAGATCCACAGTATCTAATCTCTCCATAAACTCAAACTTTCCAAGCCGGTTACATCCTCGTGATCCTTTTTTGCATCCTTTCCAGTTTAATGACATCCTTCCCGTTGTAGGGCAACCACAATAGTACACATTACTCCAAATGTGGTCTACCAGGTCTTGTACAGCTCATCACATCCCAACTCGGGTACTTAAGATAGAAACAAGTAACTCAGTGGGCCAGGCAGCATCTCTGGAAAAAAAAGATTGGTAACATGTTGGGTTGGAACCTTCTTCAAAAGAAGGCTGAAGAATGGTCCCCACCTAAAATATCACATCCTTTTTCTCCTGAGATGCTACCTGACCCGCTGAGTTATTCCAGTACTTTGCATCTGCCAGTATATAGTACCTTTCTACACATCCTGTACTCAGTATCCTGACCGATGAAGGCCAATGTGCCAAATGTCTTCTTCACCACCCTGCCATCTGTATTGCTTCCTTCATTTAGAACGGAGATGAGGAAACACTTTTTCTCACAGAGAGTTGTGAGTGTGTGGAATTCTCTGCCTCAGAGGGCAGTGGAGTCAGGTTCTCTGGATGCTTTCAAGAGAGAGCTGGATAGGGCTCTTAAAGATAGCGGAGTCCAGGGATTTGGGGAAAAGGCAGCAACGGAGTACTGATCGGGGATGATCAGCCATGATCACATTGAATGTGCCCTCACTTCGGTAAATCCGACCATACCGCGGTGCTGCTTCTTCCTGCCTACAGGCAGCAATTAAAGAGCGCACCCCCAGAGGTGAGGACAGTACAGAGCTGGTCGGTGGGGGCAGAAGAACAACTACAAGACTGTTTGGAGTCTGTAGACTGGGCTATGTTCAAGGACTCGGCAACGGACTTGAATGAATACGCCACAGTCGTTACGGACTTCGCAAAGAAATGTGTGGAGGACTGCATCCCTACAAAAACCTTCCGAGTGTATCCCAATCAGAAACCTTGGATGAACTGTGAGATCCGCACTCTTCTGAAGACCAGACACCGGGCATTCATGTCTGATGACACAGTGGTCTACAAGAAGTCCAGATACGACCTTGGTAAGGCCATCAAAAAGGCCAAAAGGGAGTTCTGCTCCAAGCTGGAGGATGAGACAGATGTTCGGCAGCTGTGGCGGGGACTGAATACAATCACCTCTTACAAGGCGAAACCAGGAGGCAGCTCGAATGTCGGTAATACATCACTCCCTGATGAGCTCAATGCATTTTACGCACGCTTTGATAGGGAGAACACCGATGTGCCTTCATGAGCCCCTATTCGCTGTGATGGTATTTCAGTCTCAGTCACAGAGGCCGACGTCAGGAAATCCTTCAGAGGGGTGAACCCTCGAAAAGCGTCTGGACCTGATGGCATACCTGGTCGTGTCCTAAAAACCTGTGCGGACCAACTGGCTGGAGTTTTTACGGACATTTTCAACCTGTCACTTCTGAGGTCTGAGGTTCCCACCTGCTTCAAAAGGGCATCAATAATACCGGTGCCCAAGAAGAGCAAGGTGACGTGCCTCAATGACTATCGACCTGTGGCACTAACGCCTGTGGTGATGAAGTGCTTCGAGAGGTTGATCATGGCGCAAATCAACTCCTACCTCGACAAAAGCCTGGACCGCCACAACAGATCAACGGTGGACGCGATCTCGCTGGCCCTCCACTCCGCTCTGGACCACTTGGAGAACAAAAACTCATATGTCAGGCTGCTATTCATTGACTACAGCTCGGCATTTAACACAATCATCCCCTCCAAGCTGGTTACCAAACTCACAGAACTGGGTCTTTGCGCATCCCTCTGCAATTGGATCCTCGACTTCCTCATCCACAGACCAAAGTCTGTTCGTATTGGTGGAAATGTGTCAGACTCGATAACAATCAGCACGGGAGCACCTCAGGGCTGTGTGCTCAGCCCCCTGCTGTACTCACTCTATACTCATGACTGCGTAGCCGGTCATAGCGCGAACTCCATCATCAAGTTCGCTGACGACACCACTGTTGTGGGACGTATCACTGATGGGGATGAGTCCGAGTATAGAAGAGAGATCGAGTAACTGTCCATATGGTGCCAGCACAACAACCTGGCCCTCAACACCAGCAAAACCAAGGAACTGATTGTGGACTTTGGAAGGAGTAGGATGGGGACCCACAGTCCTGTTTATATCAACGGGTCGATGGTTGAAAGGGTCAAGAGCTTCAATTTCCTGGGCGTGCACATCTGTGAAGATCTTTCCTGGTCCGAGAACACAGATGCAATTATTAAGAAAGCTCATCAGCGCCTCTACTTCCTGAGAAGATTACGGAGAGTTGGTCTGTCAAGGAGGACTCTCTCTAACTTCTACAGGTGTACAGTAGAGAGCTTGCTAACTGGTTGCATCGTGGCTTGGTTCGGCAACTTGAGCGCCCTGGAGAGTAAAAGACTACAAAAAGTAGTAAACACTGCCCAGTCCATCATCGGCTCTGACCTTCCTTCCATCAAGGGGATTTATCACAGTCGCTGCCTCAAAAAGGCTGGCAGCATCATTAAGGACCCACACCACCCTGGCCACACACTCATCTCCCTGCTACCTTCGGATAGAAGGTACAGGAGCCTGAAGACTGCAACAGCCCGGTTTAGGAATAGCTACTTCCCCACAGCCATCAGGCTATTAAACCTGGCTCGGAACTCTGAACATTAATATCCCTCCATCTGTTATTTGCACTTTATTAATTTATTAATTAATGGGTGTATTTATGTATAGAATTGTAGTCAATGCCTTCTATGTTCTGTTGTGTTATGCAAATGAAGATTTTCATTGTCCAGTCAGGGACACATGACAATAAACTCTTCTTCTGAATGGTGGTGCTGGCTCTTGGGCGAATGGCCTACTCCTGCACCTATTGTCTATTGTCTATTCATGAAACTCTGTACCTGCACCTCTTGGTCTCTCTGTTCTACAGCACTCCCCATTACCCTACCATTTACTGTGTAGATCCTGACCCAGTGGATCCAGCACTAATCATAGCAGTACACTATTTGTTACAGACTTCCAGTCTGAAAACAACCTTCTTTCACCATTCTCTGCTTCCTACCTGCAAGCCAATTTCACATGTGCTCACAGAATAATGGAGGTACACAGCATGGAAAGAGTCCTTTTGACACAATTCATCCATGCTGGCCAAGTTGCTTCACCGCTTTGGCTGAAACAAATCCATATCCTTTTAAATCTTTTCTCTCCTGCATAGGTCTAAGTGTCTTTTTAATGTAATAGCAATTGTACTCACCTCGATCACTTCCTCTGGCAGCTTGTTCCATGTATGCACCCCCTCTGTGTGAAAATGTTGCCCTTCAGTTTGGCTAGCTTAGCCTGCTTCCAATGTGATCTAACCTTCCTTGTCAAAGGTCCTGCTAAAGTCCATGTAGATCATTTTATAGTGCATTGCTTCATCAGTCCTCAATCATCACCTCAATCAAATTGATGAGGTAAGATTTCCCAAGAACAAAGCCACGATGACAATCCCTAATCAATCCTTGCCTCTCCAAATGCAAATCCATCCCATCTCTCGGAATCTCCTCCAATAATGCAGGTTTATAGTTCCCAGGGTTTTTCTTGCAGTCTGTCTTACCTAGAAGAACAACATTAGCTACCTTCCAGTCTTCCAGTGCTTCACCCACCCATGTATCAACGATACCAATATACCTGCCAGTGGCTCCACATTTTCTTCCATAGCTTCTCACTTGATCTGGTCCCAGAGATTTATCTACCTTTATGCTTCTTATGATCTCAGCCATCTCCTCTTCTGTAACGTGCTCTCTCTTCCTGTCTTCACTATTAACTTACCCGAGTTCCCTCACATCCATTCCTTTCTCCATGATAAGAAATGAATGAGAAATATTCATTGAGGACCTCGCCCATCTCCTGTAGCTACACACATAGAGAACATTGTTGATCTTTAAGTGGTCATGTTCTCTCCCTAATTACTCATTTGCTCGTAGTACACTTGTAGAATCCCTTTGGATTCTCCTTAACCTTATCTGTCAAAACTATCTCATGTTCTTGGTTCTTGGTTCTCCAAAATATTCCAAATGGAATTTAAACTGGAGGTGGTGGAGGGTGGACTTAAGCAAAAAATGATTCTTGGAGAAGAAGAGCTACCTTAAATTTAGTTGTGTCTGGTTGAGTAACTATGGTAGGGTGAAGACTATTCCATGCTTTAATTGTACAGGGGAAGAATGAATTTCTGTACACATCTGTCTTGGTACCTGATCCACTATCTCAGCCACACATTCATCTACCCTAACCGTCTACTCCTACTCTCACCGGCACTTGGAACTGGATGTAATCCAGAGATTACTACTCTTGAGGTCTTGCTTCCTAATTTCCATTATAACTCCCTATATTCACTCTGCATGACCTCAACCCTTTTTCTACTTAACCTCACACTTTATCAAAACATTATCTTTTTCTTAACATTACATATTCTATATATGAGATTCATGATATAAAAATATAAGCACCCATTTATTTTTATTACATACATGAATGGAATAAATAATTAATCTGAGGGATATAGTCCGTCCACTGTGGTATACCAAGGAAGACAGTCCAATTTTACTACATTGCAACACTGCCAGTAATGTTGAGAAGGTCCAAGATGTGAGGCAAATAGTTTTTCTTTTCTCCGTAGACTTCAATACAAACCTTTGATAAGTTTAATGTCATGCTTTCCATTTACTGGCACATTCTATTTATTTAACGTAGCCACAAACATAAGAAAGGTTATACATTTTCCCTCACTAAGCAGTGCAATGTTTTTAAGAGAGTCATTAATAGGAATTTTCACATTGTCACTTTAAGGACTGGTTCCAAATGGAGACAGAAGTCCTTAATAGCCTGAATACGCTCACAGATATGGCAGAGCTTTACCATTCACATCTCTCATCTGGATCATTTATTCAGCTTGGTGGGCCCAAGCATAGTTAACTCCACTTTGCACAGCAGCAGAGAGGTGTAGCTGGTATAACTGCTGCCTCACAGTACCGGAGACTCAGGTTTGATCCTGACCTCGGATGCAGTCTGCATGGAGTTTGCACATTTCCCCTGTGATAGAGTCATGGAGTCTTACAGTGTGGAAACTGGCCCTTCGACCCAACCTGCCCACACCATCCAATATGTCACTTCTACATGAGTCCCAGCTGCCTGCGTTTGGCCATATCCCTCTAAACCTGTCCCATCCATATACCTGTCTAAATGTTTCTGTAATGTTATCATAACACCTGCCATAACTACCTCCTCTGGCAACTCGTTCCATACACCCACCATCCTTGGTATAAAAAATTTACTCCTCAGGATCCTATTAAATCTTTCCCCCTCACCTTAAATGTATATCCTCTGGTTCTCGATTCCCCTACTCTGTGCAAGACTCTGTGCATCTACCCGATTTATTCCTCTCATGATCTCATCTTCCTACGTTCCAATGAATGAAGTCCTAACCTGGCCAACCTCTCTCTGTAACTCAGGCCCTCAAGTTCTGGCAACATCCTTGCAATTGGTGAAGTTACTGACTCATAATAAATTGATTTGAATTTGTCTACGAACTGTGCAGAGAGTCCTTTAGACATTAGACTTTAGAGATGCAGCTCGGAAACTGGACCTTTCACCCACCGAGTCCTCACCGACCAGCAATCACCCCGTACAATAGTTTTATCCTACACACGAGGGATAATTTACAATTTTACTGACGCTAATAAAAATAGATTAAAAAATGATTTTAAAAAATATGTAAAAACGGAAACATAAGAAAATATTTTAAAAAAATGTTTTACAAAGTTTTTAAAAACCTATTCTTTTTTTTCAGAAATGCTACCTGACCCGCTGAGTTAATCCAGAATTTTGGTGTAAGGCAGCACCTGCCGTTCCTTCCGACACAGCCTACAAACCTGTATGTCTTTGAAATGTGGGAGAAAACCGCAGCACCTGAAGAAAACCCACGCGGTCACAGGGAGAACATATAAACTCTGTACAGATAGTACCTCCATAGTCAAGATCGAACCCGGGTCTCTGGCGCTGTAAGGCAGCAGCTCTACCGCTGCACCACTGCGCAGCCCCAATGATGAAAGCACTTTTAGTCCAAATGTCACACAGGTAGTTTGGGCAGGTAGAGGTTTAGAACTGCTGGGAGTGACTTTGTTAATTGTCTCTGTCTCTGCCAGTAGATGATCAAATGTACCCAGTTTCTCAGCTGCCGCAGTACATTGGCATCTCCCTTTTTTATCAATGTGCTTTATTCTGCATCGTCGTAACGATGGCATGCAGTTAAACAAGGGAGCAGGAGGAAAGAAATAACTCAAGATGCCTTTAACATTAAAATAACTTCAATTTTATTGAAAAAAAAGCGTAGGGGTAAACAAGAGGTCAAAAGGAACTATTTAATGAGAAACATAGTATTAGGCAGGATAAACGAGTAGTAACAAGTGTTTATGACTGCACTCCCAGCAGCAACCTCATAACATCCTTCTGGTCTCAGGAGGGTTATAAAAATGTGGCATCATTGAACAAACACAGGATATCGATGCTTCAACATTCTTCCTTGATTCCTCACACCCGTCCCCCCACCCTCCATAACAAATATAAAGTACAAGTCACAAAATTCTTGGGGATGAGAACGAATTTCACATACTGAGAATGGGTATATAGGTGAAAATCACTGGGTTTACCCGAGCAATAGAGAGGCTGTCCTTAATTATTTAACTATATAGGTTCAATAAAACTCATAAATGTTACCGTCTTGCTGAATATGTGGGGATATTGTCACAGTGTACGGACCCAATCCAAGGCTTATTCTGTTTGTTTTATCCAGTAGAGCACTTTATAGCTGTGAAATCTTTCGGCTCGATTTATTCAATCCCTACACGAATGATGTTCCTTTTAAAATGATCGTGCGTTGCGACACTGCCCATGGTCATGGTCTGGAATTCGTAGCATAATTCTCAGCTGCTGAGGCAAAGCTCAAACATGTACAAACCATGTACACACATTGAAACAGAGAACTGCAGATGCTGATTAATACATGAAAGGACACAAAGTGCTGGATTAACTCAGCAGGTCAGGCAGCATTTCTGGAGAAAATGAATAGGCGACTTATCATGGATAGGTGATGTTTCGTATTGAGACCATTCTTCAGACTAATATACATTGTGTTGCACAGTGATCTAAATTGATTCATGCCAATGGTCATAGCTTCCGTAAAATAATGTAAAAGCAAAGGGCGGCATGGTGATGTGGCAGTAGAGCTATTACCTTACAGTGCCAGAGACCCGGGTTTGATCCTGACTATGGGAGTTTGTACGTTCTCCTCGTGATATGCGTGGGGTTTCTCCGAGATCTTTGGTTTCCTCCCACACTCCAAAGGCGTACGGGTTTGTAGGTTAATTGGCTTGGTGTAAATGAAAATGGAATGTAAAATTGTCCCTAGTGTGTGTAGGGTAGTACTAATGTACAAGGATCACTGGCCAGTGCAGACTTGGTAGGCCAAAGGGCCTGTTTCAATGCTGTATCTCTAACTTAAACTAAACTAACCTAAACTACTGAGAACGATTATCTGCTTGTAAATATTTGGCTCCAGGTTAGTTGTGACTCTTACAAGATGGAATATTTTGAAGTAGGTCTTGCCAGAAAAAAAAACTTTGCACAGAATACGAAAGCAATATTGATATCACAAATGTGCAGAAACAAAGAACTACAGATGCTGGTTTATACCAAAGATAAACACAAAGTGCTGGAGTAATTCAGTGGGTCAGGCAGCATCTTTGGAGAAAATGGATGGGTGACATTTCGGGTCGGGACCCTTCACTGATATCACGTGGAGGGACACAATATGAGGATTATATTGAGCATTGCTTAATTTTGTGATGTTCGGAGGAAAATTAAAATCTTTCGAATGTGTCAGTCAGTTGTCATATTCAAGTTCACTACAAATCCTTGACATTTCATTCTTTTATCTGCCTGCCATTTGAGATGGAGACATAGTCATAGACTTCAACTCTTCTTCCGCCTCAAAACATCACTAATTCTTTTTCTCCAAAGATGCTGCCTGATCTGTTGAGTTACTCCATCATTTTGTGTCTATCTTGGAGAGAAATATGAGGTTGCAGGGAAATGGGGAAACTGTGTTCTAACTTTTTCAAGTGTAGAAATTATTTGATCAGTTTCACATACATTTTACAGAGAAATGCTCAAGATGGCTTCACAAGGACTTCATTACATTTTATTACGAAAGTGTTCGAAAAAATGTTGACAATTCAAACTTTAATAATGTTTCATTACTGTTTATGTAGAAGAAATAAGTGATAAAAGTATCACAATTAACTTGTTGCTAATAGCAGATTAATGAACGAAGTTGGTCTCTCAAATTTCAACCGGCTACTAATGTACAAACATAACCATGGAAGGCCTCATTGATAATTAGATTAAAAATTGTGTTTTTATTTTTTGGGGGGGGGCAAAGCCAAATGTGATAAATTCACATGAAACGTAACGCGGGCATTTACATTCTTTAATTGCGGCAATTGTACGCATCGAGCGATTAAATTGCTGCCTGTTAGTTGCATTGTACGCAGTTCAACTCAAACTGACCCAGGGCTGAATGCGGTATCTCATTCTGTGCTCTGCTCAGACCAGATGCTGGAAAGCATCAAACTATCAGGCCAGCACACATGTGCTGCGATCTTCCAGTGGGCAGGAGGTGATCATCAGTTGAGTCTGATTCTAATTTCAGTCACAGTGCTCAGATTGAAACCAGCCTGCAAAAGGTGGGAATGTTAACTCGGAAGTCACAATGTGACCAGGCAATGGGGGACTGGCAATTTTAATGGGATACAGCTGCAAATTCAAAATTAATGCAAATTTTGCAGTATTGGTCCAGTCAAGGCTCATAAAAATTGCTAGAAAGCACATTAAAGATCAAAACAAATCTGGAGGAATGTGCTCCTAGATCTTTTAATTCCAGTATCATTGTACATTGTCTCTGTGGTAGATTGCAGCCAGCCCCACAGTTTTAAAATCATCATATTTTCACTTCTTGTATTTATAAACTGTTGAGTGAATTTTTCTTTTTTTTTAACTTAAGTATCCATCTACCTCTATTTCTGTCTCATTTGTTACCAAGTTCCTCAGTTTGAGGATCCTCAGCTCCTTATAACCCATACTGGCCAACATATCCCACCTACACTAGTCCCACTTTGCTGAGTTTGACCCATATCCTTCCAAACCTATCCTAACCATGTACCTGTCTAAATGTTTCTTAACCATTGCGATAGTACCTGCCTCAACTATTTCCTCCGGCACGTCGTTCCATACTCTTTGTGTGAAAACCTTACCCCTCAGGTTCCTATTACATTTTTTATCCCTCACCTTAAACCTATGTCCTCTGGTTCTCACTTTCCCCTACTCTGGGCAAGAGGTTCTGTGCGTCTAACCGATCGATTCATAGAATCATAGAAGAAGATTCCTCTCATAATTTGGTACAACTTTATCAGATAACCCCTCATTCTCCTGCAGTCCGAGAAATAGAGTCCTAGCCTGCTCAACCTCTCCCTATAGCTCAGGCCCTCGAGTCCTGGCAACATCCTTGCATTATTCCTACATTCCTATCAACCCTTCCGGAATCTAATATTTACCTATACACTGGAGGCCTATTTTTGCACCTATTGTCTATGTCTATGTCAATTAGCCTACTGCCTTGAACAGCTTTGGGATGTGGGATGATGCAAGAGTGTGCTAGGGAAACCCATACAGTCACTGGGAAAACATGAAAACCCCACACAGACAGCATTGAGGTCGGGATTGAATCTGCATTACTGGGGTTGTGAGGCCGTAGCTCCACTAACTGTGCCACTGTGCTCTCCAATGTTAAAAATGTTGCCTCCGATATAAAGAAAAATTAACATACGAATGGACTTTGAATTGGGCAATGGAAAATAAAGGGAAGAATTTGAATTTGTAAAGTCCCTTTCTTGTCATCAGCACATTCTAAAGCATAAATTACTTTTGAAGTGTGCTCACTGTTGTTATGTGGGCAAACAAAGGCACCCAATATGCAAACAATAATATCTTGCAAGCTGCAAACAAGGTGAAGGATGTTGATGTAATTCTGGCAGTGTGGTTCATGAGGGAATGTTGGGGGTCCAGAAATGTCTGTGCTGACCTTTCAGGCGGGGCCATGAAATGTTTTTCATTGTGGAGAAAGTCAAGGTTTGATCTTCTCTGACAACAGGCCTGTGACAGTGTGGGGAACATCGGTCATATCATACTTTTAAAATATTTGTTTTACAAAAATATTGAGAATGATGGGTAACAATGATAAGGGCAGAAGAAGGTCTGAAGAAGGGTCTCAACCTGAAATGTCACCCATTCCTTGTCTCCGGAGATGCTGCCTGTCCCACTGAGTTACTCTGGGATTTTGTGTCTAACTAATGGCAAGGACAGTATTTGTTCAAAATCTAAATCATTCGCAAAGGATAGCGGAATAGCAGGAATGAGGAGTGAGGACAAGCTCTGCCACTCACCCTCGCCTGAGGGAGTTTGGCCTCACCCTCCACAACTTCTCTTTTGACTCCTCTCACCTTATCTTCCGTATAAACCAGCCTCTGCAGTTCCTTCCTGCACATTTTGTCTGCCCCTCTGCAAAATCTTCTCAAATTATGCCCACTTTGAAGAGGTTCTCTCCTCTCTCCGACGAGGGTTCTGCAGCACCCTCTCTTTGTACCATTTAATATCTCTAGTTTCCCTCTCCCCTGACTCAGTCTGAAGGAGGGGCTCGAAGTGAAACGTCACCTATTCCTTTTCTCTAGAGATGCTGCCTGACCCGCTGAGCTACTCCAGAACTTTGTGTCTATCTTCATGGTAAGGGCAGAATTTGTTCAAAATCAAAATCAGTGTAAAGGGTAGATGAACAGCAGGAATGAGCACAGGTTCTGCCACTCACCCCCACCTGAAGAAACCTGTCCTTACCCTCCACAAATTCTCCTTTGACTCCTCTCACTTCAAAACCCCCACTCCTACCCCTGTGATCTCCCTGTTGCTAAAAAGTTTAACTCCCTCTCCAATTCCCATACTGACCTTCCTGTCCTGGGCCTCCGCCACTGTCAACGCAAAGTGGGGGAACAGCACCTTATATTTTGCTTGGGTAGTTTACACCCCAAAGGTATGAATATTGATTTGTCTAACTTTAAGTAGCCCTTGCTTTCTCTCTCTCTCTCTCTCTCTCTCTCTCTCTCTCTCTCTCTCTCTCTCTCTCTCCATGTCCTTCCCCCACCCCAGTTCTTGTCCTAGTTTCACTCTCGTCCTGATTAACTTTACTGATTGTCTGCCTTGTTGTCAACTTTCACTCAGTTAATAATTTACCATTCAACTTCCTTGATCACCGTCTGGTTTGATCTATCGTTTTCACTACCTTACCCTTCCATATCTCTAGACTCCCTCTCCCCTGACTCTCAGTTTGAAGAAGGGTCTCTACCCGAAATGTCACCCATTCATTCTCTCCAGAGATGCTGCCTATTTCACTGAGTTACTCCAGCATTTTGAGTTTATTTTTGGTGTAAACCAACATCTGCAGTTCCTTCTTCAGCATATGTCTTTTGAGATTAGACAAGATAAGACATTGGAGTCCATACTGTTGCTGAACATTAATTACTATCCTTTTGAAGTGGGAGGTTTGCTGGCCATTATGAAGAGTTGGTCACACCACTGTGTGTCTAGAATCACATATATACCAGGTTTGGCTTGAAATTAATTTCCTGTTGGAAGTAGATGAGTTTTTGCAAGAAATCAATAGTTTTAGAGGGGCACAAAGTGACGGAGTAACTCGATGGATCAAGCAGCACCTCTGGAGAACATGGATAGGTGATGTTTCAGGTTGGTACCCTTCTTCCTGGGCATACCTTAAGGAGCTTTTGACTGCCAACTACATTCTGCGCATCCCGGAGTCTCTGTGTGTCTCTCTCCGCTACAGGCAGTCTGTCAGGAGTTGCAACGGTACACACTTCCTGCACGGATCACGGGGACATTGGAAATCTCACACTACAGGAAGAGCGTAGTGTGCATAGCCTCCATAACCTTTACAACTTCACCCTTTGACTAAGGCAACAAGAATTTATCCTGTAAAATCCCAGGACTGCATCACTTTCATCACAGCCAGGCATTCCTCATTGGTATTGATTTTATAGCAATGTTTTTAATCTTTAATCTTTACGCCAAGTTTGGCAATGATATTGGCTCAGACTCGAATATTTTTTTCCCCAAAATTAGATATCGTGTTCTTGTATCGGCACCAATTTTGAAGGTAGAAATAATGACCAAGAAAACTGAATTTAAAAAAAGAGTGGATTCTAGAATAAGCGGACTAGATACTTGTAGCCTCAGTTACCTAACAGGTGGGTCAGTCATACTGTACTTTGATTAAGAAAAGTACAGATATTCTTTTTGATGATGACTCACTTTGAACTTTGATGCACAAGTAACAGCGATGCATGATCTAATCATTGGCTCTACTTAAACTAGCTGAGTCAGTTATTGACAGCAATAAATTATCTCAGTCTGCCAAGTCTAGGATGGCAAAAAGCCTCTTGGGTCCCTTCTCTCAATCACCATATGCAACACCGCCATCCAAAAACGCACCAATGTTTATGCCCTACAACCTGGTCAGCATGGGCAGGTCCGGCCGAAGGGCCTGTTTCCATGCTGTGTAGACTGGCTCACAATCTGTACAACTGGGACTATAAACACCTAGACCACTAGTTCTGGAATTCCCACTCTGTCTCTTCATCTCGTCATCACTCCTTTTCTAATAGGGCGGCACCATGGTGTGATGGTAGAGTTGCTGCATTACAGCGCCAGAGACCCGGGTTTGATCCCGACCTCAGGTGCTGTTTGCAAGGAGTTTGCATGTTCTCAATGTGACAGCGTGTATTTTTGTCGGGTGCTCTGGTTTCCTTACCAATTCCAAAAAAAGGCAGGGTAATTGGCTTCTGTAAATTGTCCCTAGTGGGTAGGATGGAACTGGTGTACGGGTGGTCGCTGGTTGGCATGGACCCGATGGGTGGAAGGGCCTGTTTCCGTGCTGTATCTCTAAACTAAACTAAACTAAACTGGCATCCTTCTTAAGATTTATTTCGATGACTGAGGTTTTGGTCATCTGTCCTCTAGTTTTCTTTCCTATCCTCCCATTATGTTCCTGTGGAATGGTAATGGAGGTTAATATTTTCATGTTGAAGGATCTCATTGTGAGGAAGACCTATCTAATGACAAAGTTGTTTATAGCTCTTAAGTTGATAAGTTATAGGAGAAGAATTAGGCCATTCAGCCCATCAAATCTACCCTGCCGTTCAATCATGGCCGAATCACCTTTTCCTCTCAACCCCATTCTCCCGCCTTCTCCCCATAACCCCTGACACCCGTACTAATCAAGAATCTATCAATCACCACCTAAAAATATTAATTGAATTGCCCTCTGCAGCCTTCTGTGGCAATGAATTCCACAAATTCACCACATTCTGACTGAAGAAATTCCTCCTCATCTCCTTTCTAAAGGAATAGTCATTTTAATTTGAGGCTATGGCCTCTGGTCATAGATTCTCCCACTAGTGGAAACATCCTCTCCACATCCACTCAATCCAGGCCTCTCCAGTTGTCTGAAACAATTACTCCTCAAGCTTGCCCCTGACCAGAGGCAATTTAAGCAGGGGGTTCAGATGGGAAGCAGCAACTGCTGCAAGAGGCAACATCTTCATTAGAGGGCTGGAAAAGAAAGTCGGAGAAAAGGGCGTCGGAAATAAAA
The DNA here is from genome assembly GCA_963514005.1 of Raja brachyura. The sequence continues at coordinate 116,798,509 of OY740782.1, forward strand.
TTGACAGTCACAGAATTTAGAAGTGGGCTGCTGCTTCCCCACCTGCAAATTCACTTAAAGAAGTTAAATAAAAAGATGCTTCAGAGCAGGAACTGACAAAGAATATTTTAGCTGAAGGAATCACACAAGTTCCAGCAGCTTATTCAGAGAGCAAGAATATCGACCGAGAGGCGGGTTCGATTGATTTCATGTCACTTGTGTGATTTAATCTTACTCTTCCTTTTTCTTTGCTCTGTTTGCACTGTTCCTCTATTGTCTGGCACCGTGCTCCAGCTGAGACCTTCAGCACAGCCAAGCCTCGCCACGTCCACTTTGTTCTCGATAGGTGGGTAAACAGCAGGCTACAGGTACGGCGAAGCATTCTGACTCTACACGTACTCTGCCAGGATCCAGTTACATGTCGACGGGACAATTGCATTATGTCAGAGCTCCAAGAATTCAAAACACTCCCGCTGGATTATTCATCTCTGAGTGTCAAATATTTATTAGTCTGTAACCGTTTGTTAAAAAAAAGGTTAAAACAAAAATCACGATGCTGTGTCATTGTGTGGGGGTGAGGGTTGGCGCTTGACGGCAAAACTGTATTTTTATTAAGATTCCTCATTCCACCCATCTACAGTGCTATGGCTTTTGTTCAATACAAGCAAAGACTGCGTCATAGATTCCTAGTCGTAGCAATTGTGGCAATGACTTTGAAGTCTATGGGCTCTCACTGTACATAAATTGATTGACTCATTTGTCAAGTGACTTTAGTAATTCATTAGCCATAAAGTGTTTTAGAATGTTTGAAAGACATTAAAAGGTCCATATAGATCAAATTCCTTCTTTAATAAAAATGCCTACTTTTGAAATTTATTTTCTCTCCATTTTCAGCTATTCTTGGTTTCATGACCAGCCATGGGATGTCTGAACAGGCTGGAATGAAAACAATTAAGCCTTGAAGGATTGAGGGTGAGAGAGAAACTGAGAAAAGATAACATGTAAAAGAAAATGTTGGGTAATATTATTCTGATAATATTATCCAACTAATATATTATTCAGATTATAATATTGAATAATATTTTGATATCAAAATATCATTTGATTAATACCAAACATCATTTGATATTTGACACAATATTTGATATTTGATATCTAAATATCTATTGGATATTGATCCAATATCTAATTTTATTGATTATTATATTAATTGCATTATTAAATGGGTAATAATTTTTACCATTTTATTTTAAAATAGACACATGGATAGAGGACCACTGCTTGCCACGTAGCAGAAAGATGCAAAGAAAAGCTTTAATTTATTTGGTAGAAATAAAGAACCTCAGATGCTGCTTAATACACAAAAGGACACAATGTGCTGGAGAAACACAGCAGGTCAGGCAGCAACTCTGGAGAACCTGGATAGGTGATGATTCAGATAGAGACTCTTCTTCAGGTGCCTTGGGTACAAAGATCTCAACACATGTTTTTACCATTATTATTGAGCCTGTAATCTAATGTAGGAAACATGTCAACTACTCTCTATACCGCAAGATCTCATAGAGAACAATTTCCAGATAATCTGCTTTTTCTGGATATAGGTTGGGGGATAATTGTTGAGGATTGTCGGGATCTTCTCTGCTTTTCTTTGAATGGGTTTCTTGGGATCTCTTGGGTTAGTCTGTGAGTTGGGTTAAATTCTGCAGCCATGGGAGTAAGCACCTGCTCCATATTCTAGCAGCAGCCTAGACCATTGTGCTCTTGAGAGAGAAAATCATATTTTTTTCTATATTTTTCTCACAAAGAGCATTTTTAGTGTTTTCCCTGCAATTATTCTTTCTAATGCACCGATCAGCTCCTCTACTGCGGTCAATATGGGAGGGAATTAGAGTAGATCCAGGTTAAATATTTGGATGGTACAGTGGCACAGAAGTAGAGTTGCTGCCTTAGAGTGCCAGAGACCTGGGTTCGATCCTATATATGGGTGCTGTCTGTATGGAGTTTGTACGTTCTCCCTGTGACCGCATGAGGTTTCTCCAGGAATTCTGTTTTTCTCCTACATTTCAAAGGCGTACAGGTTTGTAGGTTAATTGGCCGTGGTAAAAATTGTTAAATTGCCCCTTGTATGTAGGTTAGTGCTAGTGTATGGAGATCGCTGGTCGGTGAGAACTCGATAGGCTGGAGGGCCTGTTTCCACACTGTATCCCTTAACAAACTAAACTAAACTAAATGTATATAAAGTCAGAATTCTCGCAGTACCTGTAGCCTGCTATTTATCTGTCTATCAAGGACAAAGTAGACTTGTAGAGGTTTGATTATACTGAGAACCTCAGGTGGATCTCAATCCCAGCATGTCTTTGGGATGTAGGAGGAAACTGTCCTTCAGTGCTAGTGGACTGTTTGGCTAGTGTCAGTTCTTTCTACATACTAATTTGTACAACGAGAATGAGAGTTAATAAAAGTTTGGTGAATCTCTGGAATTCTCCACCCCCCAGGATTGTGAAGATCAGATCATTAGACATACTTATGGCAGAGATAGATAAATATTTGAGTGATTGACGAATTGAGGGGAATGGGGAACTGGCTCAGGAGTTGAAGCAAGCATAGATCAGTTTTAGACTTTAGACTTTAGGAATACAGCATGGAAACAGGCCCTTCATTCCACCAAGTCCATGTCAACCAGTGATCACCCATACACTAACACTATCCTACGCACGAGAGACAATTTACATTTTTTTAATAGAAGCCAATTAACCTACAAACCTGTACGTCTTCGGAATGTCGGAGGAAACTGGAATACCCGGAGAAAACCCACACCGTCACAGGGAGAATGTACAAACTCTGTACAGACAGCACCCGCAGTCAGGATCGAACCGGAGTCTCTGGTGCTGGAAGGAGGCAACTCTACTGCTACACCACCGTGCCGCCCACATTACCCTAATCCTCCCCCCGGATTCTACCATTCACTCACATACCAGGGCCAATTAAACTATCAAACCATGTTTCTTTGGGATGCGGGAGGTAGCTGGAACTTCCTTACTAAACCAATGATTTGACCAGTGACTTCTGCACTCTAAGCTATTCTGGCACCCTATGAATTCAATTTAATAATATCATTTTGCTCTTAAAGTCACAAAGCCATGTGCAATGCTCCGGGTTTGCTTTCTTTTATGAAAGTTGTGCTGTTGTTATCGAATGTTACATATAACTAGGAGGCAGAAGTGAATTAAACCTCCAGTAACAAAGGAAGTACATCCCACACTCATGAAAATCTAAACCCACGTTAACTTAATAACATTTAATAAGGTGTTTACAAATTTTATCAAAGGAAAGTCATAAATTAAAGATCACCCAGGGTGTCTTCCCTTCCTGCCATTAAGCAGCCATTTGTCTTTGAAAAGTTGTGCCACATTTAACAGTTGTTATATCCAGTACTCTGCTACCTGTAATTAGGTTAAAGGTAAATTAAATTACTATACACAAAAAGCACTGGGATTATTATGATGACGATATCAGATCTCCTGCTCCCCGCTACTCTTAGATAATTGCCGACTTGAAATAGAAAGTCACCTGGTGAAAGGAAAGGGTTAAAAGGTTCCACATGATTCATTTCCTTCTGGTTAACTTTGCTGTGATTTGTTATTCGTTTGTGCTAAAACGAGAGATGATTCAGTCCGACGTCCACAGTATTGTGAAGTTCCCATCTCTGTTGTTACTGCATGGCTCTAATTGTAATAATTCCACTCCCCTTAAAGAGGGCTGCATTGTCCCGTCCATAGTGCCTGCATGCCTAGGATTCACTATACCTGGAGGAAGACCAAATACGTTGACTCCCTCAACCTGCGGGGCACATCATGAGCTGGAGACATGTAAACGCGTTTCAAATAAATTTAAATAATTGTCGAAAGGTTGACCAAACAAAAGCGTAATATATAGGAACAAGGGACTGGAGATGCTGGTTCACCAAAAAAGGACACAAAAAGCTGGAGTAACTCCCTGGATAACATGGTTAGGTGTCGTTTTGGGTTGGGATCCTTCTTCAGTCTGAAGAAGGAAGACTGAAGACAGGTCGTTGCTCGAAACTTCATCTATACATCGGTGAGGCACAGCGGCACAGCGGTAGAATTGCTGCCTTACAGCGCAAGAGACCCAGGTCCGATTCTGACAATGGGTGCTGTCTGTATTGAGTTTGTACATTCTCCCTGTGACCTATGTGGGTTTTGTCCGGAAGCTCTGGTTTCCTCCCACTTTACAAGATGTACAGCTAATTGGATTGGCAAATTGAAAATTTTCCCTAGTGTGTGTAGGATATTGCATAGCGTACGGGGATTGTTGGTCGATGCAGACTTGGTGGGCTGAAGGGCCAATTTCTGCACTGTGTCTCTAAACTAAGCCAAACAAAACAAGTTCTCCAGGGATACACAAAAAGCTGGAGAAACTCAGCGGGTGCAGCAGCATCTAAGGAGTGAAGGAGATAGGCGACGTTTCGGGTCGAGACCCTTCTTCATGCTGCCTGAGCCGCTGAGTAACTCCAACACTTTGTGTCTTTCAAAAGCATAAAATATATAGGTATAGCATAAAACATCCTGAAATAGTAACATAATTAAAAGCATAAAACTCAACCAAATAAATAAATTCAGATGCCGATAGGTACTTTTGTTTGCAGGAATTGGCAAGTTACTGAAGACGCTGGTTTACCAATAAAGGACACAAAAAGCTGGAGTAACTCTCCGGGTCAGGCAGAATCCCTGAATAACATGGTTAGGTGGCGTTTCGGGTCAGGATCCTTCTTCAGTCTGAAGAAAGGTTGCAGCCAGAAACGTTATCTATACATAGGTACGGCACAGTGGCGCAACAGTAGAGCTGCTGCCTTACAGAGATAGTTCCCGGATTTGATTCTGACTATGGGTGCTGTCAGTATGGAGTTTGTATATTCTCCCCGTGACCATGTGGTTTTTTTCTGGGTGCTCCAGTTTCCTCCCACATTCCAAGGACGTGCAGGTTTGTAGGTTAATTGGCTTAGGTCATAATTGTAAATTGTCCCTAGTGTGTATAGTGTTCAGTGCATGGGGTGATCGCTGGTCAGCCTGAAGTCAGTGGGTCGAAGGGCCTGTTTCCATGCTGTATCTATTAATTAAACTAAACTAAATTAAACTAAACCATGGTTGCTGTCGGCTTTCCTACCTGGCTGGTGGGCAATTGAGGGGCCAGGTGGGAAGTGCTCCTGACCCCTCTCTCCTTGATGGGGAACCTAGTGGCAGGGCAGGAGGTCAGGTATGCTGGCACTTCAATTCCTCCACTTTATCTCCATCTTACATGCTTAGCCACACATGGCAGGAGGGTCAACACAAGCTGAACTGTGAAGCCAGAACGGCCAGACAGGGCCCGCCCCTATTCCTTCAGCTTTCATTTTATTGCTTCCAATATATTTACGGGAGAAGTCTAGGGGAGTTTGCAGAAGGGGGACATCAGTTCATGGGCCGATCTGGCTTAAGGTGATGGAGGGAGGCCCTGCAGGAGCCTGGGCCTTACCTGGATCTGGAGCCAGGTAATCAAGCTTGTCGGCCGGACTTTGGGTTTTGGAAACATGGCGGTGCTTACATGGGTAAACATGCAAAAATAATTTCACAGTGCATTTGCATATGTGACAAATAGAGCACTATGGAACTATTGCATTTATTCCCCCCCCCCCCCCCCCCCCCGCTTGACTTTGAGTGAGTCTCTTTCTCCAGATTTGCTCTTGAAACAGTTTGAGAAAAGTGTCAATGTTGCTTGCTCAGTCAGAGTCATACAGCGTGGAAACAGACACTTTGGCCCAACCTGCCCACACTGACCAACATGCCCCACCTACACTAGTCCTACCTGCCTGCGTTTGGCCCATATCCTTCTAAACCTGTCCTATCCATGTACCAACTACCTGCTCTGGCAGCTCGTTCCATACACCTACCACCCTTTGTGTGAAAAAATTACTCAGATTCCAATGAAATCTTCAATGGGTGGGCGAGGGAGGATGAAAGAATGAAGCAGATGACCCCATTCAGCCCTGAAGACCCAACCCAAGGCTTCAACCGGTATAGAACAAACACCAGCTGACAGTTGCTACACACACAACACACAGCACTGATATCGGCAGGGCCCTTTTGTGTGTGTGTGTGTGAGTGCTGTAAAAGATTGCAGGTCTTGAGAAGGCGTTAGCAACGTTAAAAGGCCGACTTTTGACCTTAATTGCGTGCCGCTTGTAAAGAAGGAGATGATTAAATGCGCAGCCACTTGTTCGCGTTGGTAATTTTTGCCAGATTACTTAATAAGTGACATTTAACATTTGGCATCTCATCACATCATGGGAGAAAATGTTAAGCGACAACGAAAAATAAGAAAAACGTGTTATTGCAAGATCGGCCAGGACTGGACTGAAAGAAGCACTTTCAGTCGTTCTCTGAAGTGGGAGGTCGACACAATATATCATCTGTGAGTCGGGCTATTTACAGTCGCTTTTTGGAAATCGCACGTTTTGATGAGATTGCACATGAACCAGTGAATGGAATCTGGTGCCAACGTAGCCGGCCCTTTGGCAAAAAATGCTCTCTCGCTCGCTCCACCCGATATACTCCTCCGCCTGTGTTACTGTCCGTCGCCGCATCTGCAGCATTTTTGTCACCTCCTGCAGACACGAAGACGGCAGCCAGTCTACCTTCACTCTGAAATCGCCCTCCCGCTCTCCCGCTCGCCCGACCTTCCCACCCTCATCCACCCACCTCCCCACCCCGGCGCCTTAGTGCTTCAAAGACTGGCACCCGGCCAGGCCAACTGGGTTGCGCTCAATCCCGCTTCCCGAGAAATGGCATCGGAGTGAGGAAAAGCGCACCCACTTGCAACATTGCACGGAGCTAGCTGGCCGGGCCAGCCATCGGAATCGCATACAATATACAAAAGTGTCGCGGAATTTTCCTGTGGAGATTTCTTCCTGCAAAGTGAAGCTTTCAGTCGCGACCCCACCCTTCCACAAAAACCCACCCCATCGTCCCTCCCTTCAACTGTACGGCAAAACTCTGCAGCCAAGTGCCGCGAAACAAACTGCAACAGAGAGAATGGGAAATATGGAATAATGTTCAACAGTTAATTTATAACAGGATTGATGAATTAACGATACAAATAGAAATAAACATATACAAACTGGTAGACATTAAACAGAAGTGGTTTCAAAATGGGCAAGACTAGGAATTAAGTGTAGGAAGGAACGGCAGATGCTGGTCTATACCCACGATAGACGCAAAATATTAGAGTAACTCAACGGATCAGACAGCATCTCGAAGAGAACGTCTTCAAAGTAGGCACACGAGGAGCTTTCGCAGTGGAGCAGACAAAATGTGTAGGATGGAACTGCAAATGCTAATTTATACCGAAGACAGCACAACATGCTGGCGTAACTCAGCGGGTCAGGTAGCAACTCTCTGAAGAAGGGTTCTGACCTGAAATATCACCGATTCCTTTTCTCCAGAGATGCTGGAAGAGAGGATGGAAGGTGTCGGTTTTCAGAGAGAGCTGAATGTCCTTCTACATCAATCACCAAAAGGCATTGTAAAAAGGAGGTAAACAATCAAATATTCAGCGCCATTGACAGGCATCTCTGTGGCCACAAGCCTGTTCCCTCCTCAGGTCGAGGGAAATTGGGGACGGGAAATAAATGACAATGTGTAGGAAGGAACTGCAGATGCTGGTATAAACTGAAGATAGACACAAAAAGCTGGAGTAACTCAGCGGGACAGGCAGCATCTCTGGAGAGAAGGAATGGGTGACAGCGTAAGAACTTACCCCAACTCCTTCTGCAGACTCCCTGATTCCTCTACACTAATTGCCCCTCCCCCTATCTTTGTATCATTGTAACTTGGTTTCAAAGCCATCAATTCCCTTATTCACATCTAAAGCGAAAAGTAGTGGACCCCTGCGGAACACCACTAATCATCGGCAGCCAACCAGAAAAGGCCTCCCTTATTCCCGTTCTTTGCCTTCTGCCAGTCAGCCAACCTTCTATCCCTGCTAGTACCTTGCCTCTAATACCATAGGCTCCTATCATGTTTAGCAGCCTCATGTACGGCACCTCATCAAAGGTACATGGATAGGAAAGATTCAGCGGGATATGGATAGGCAAATGGGAGTAACATTGACAGGCATCTTGGTCGACATGGACCGGTTCGGCCATAGGGCCAGTTTCCATGCTGTATATGTCTCTATTAGGGACACAAAAAGCTGGAGTTACTCAGCGGGACAGGCAGCATCTCTGGAGAGAAGGAATGGGTGACATTTCGGGTCAAGACCCTTCTTCAGAAGAAGGCTCTCAAGCCGAAACATCGCCCATTCCTTCTCTCCAGAGGTTTCTGCCTGTCTCGCTGAGTTACGCCAGCTTTTTGTGTCTATCTTCTGTTTGAACAAGCATCTGCAGTTCCTTCCTACAGTCTATGTCTCTATTGATCTGAGCTCAAGATTCAAGAGAGTTTATTGTCATGTGTCCCAGATAGGACAATGAAATTATTGCTTTGCTTCAGCACAACAAAATTATAGAAAGCATGAATATGGAAGAGATCAGTGTGTCCATATACCATTATATAAATATATACACACATGAATAAATAAAACAGATAAAGTGCAAATAAACAGATAATGGGCTATTAATGTTCAGAGTTTTGTTTGAGTTGAGTTCAACAGCCTGATGGTTGTGGGGAAGAAGCTGTTTCTGTACTTGGACGTTGCAGTCTTCAGGCTGCTCTACCGTCTACCTAAAGGTAGCGGGGAGATGAGTGTGTGGCCAGGATGGTGTGGGTCCTTGATGATGCTGCCAGCCTTTTTGAGGCAGCGACTGCGATAGATCCTCTCGATGGTAGGGAGGTCAGATCCGATGATGGACTATGCAGTGTTTACTACTTTTTGTAGTCTTTTCCTCTCCAGGGTGCTCAAGTTGCCGAACCAAGCCACAATGTAACCGGTCAGCAAGCTCTCTACTGTGCACCTGTAGAAGTTAGAGAGAGTCCTCCTTGACAAACCGACTCTCTGTAATCTTCTCAGGAAGTAGAGGCGCTGATGTGCTTTTTTTAAAAATTGCATCGGTGTTCTCGGACCAGGAGAGATCTTCAGAGAGATGGGAGGCAGTGCCAAGCAGAGGAAAGCTTCATTGGGATTCCATGGTAGAACACCATTAGCTGAAGAGCCTCATGGTCCGTGATGACAAATGTAGGCACTGGCAACAAGCCCCAGCAAGTAGCATGTATTTCAAGCAGAGATGTGCCATCTCCTATGGCAGTTTGTTGCACAAATCAATCATTCGCTCGTGTGTCAGACGACGTTCTGCCACCACTTTGCCACAGCCAGTGCCACATCTGCGCCTCTGTGGAGATCGTCCACAGTGCATACCTCTCTGCTGCAAGTCAGTAGGTGGGCCATTGTCTGTACCTCTCCACAGTTGCGCCTGTCAGCGTCCAAGAGGCCCCACTTCTTCGGTTTGAGTCCGCAACGTCCCACTCCAGTGCGGAGGCAGTTTAGGGCTTTCCAGGTAGTATAAGGCAGGTGGTGCCCTGGTGCCAACTGTTGTTTGGTTTTGGTGCCTGGCATGCTTGGCTCTAGTTCCATGAAGCTGTTCCGACTCTTCAAGCGGTTCATGGCATGATGGTGATTGTGCAAGGGGTGATGGGGGTCTGTGACTGCATTGAAGCGTTTAAATCAATAATTCAATGATACCCCATTGTCACCTAGATACAGTGAAAATCTTTGTTTTGCGTACAATTCGGTAAAATTATACAGCAGACCTCGCCTAGGCAGTACACAGAGTCGCCACATTTCTGGCACTGACAAAGTTACAAAAAATTACAAAGTTCTGCCTCTGCCACACTGGAAGTATGTGTAATATAGAACATTGACCTACTACATCTGCCCTTATAGTCATAGTCGCAGAATCATACAGTGTGGAAACAGGCCCTTTGGTCCAACTTGCCCACGGTGGCCAACATGTCCCATCTACGCTTGTCCAATTGCCTGCAATTGTCCCATATCCCTCAAACCCTATCCTATCCAAGTACCTGTCTAATTGTTTCTTAAACGTTGCGATAGTCCCTGCCTGAACTACCTCCTCCGGCAGCTCGTTCCATACACCCTCCACACTTTGTGTGAAGTAATGACTCCTCAGTTTCCTATAAAATCTTCGCTCCTCACCTTAAACCTATGCCTGCCTACTGGTTCTCAATTCCCCTACTCTGGGCAAGAGACTCTGTGCGTTTACCCGATCTATTCCTCTCATGACTTTTGTACATGATTATCTCAACCATGTTTCAGTAATGTCTATAGATTGCCAATAGTGATGGAGGTTATTTAATTAGTACTCACAGATATTACAGGAGAGAAACATGAAAATGACTCAAAAACCACATGTGAAGCTTATGTAAGTTCAGGTGGTTTTTCCCTTCCAACATATTGAGATTCTTACCTTTCAGCCGTGCAGCTGAGACAAATACGCCTTTTTATAGATTACTTCATAGGATGTTCTTGGCAATTTTGTTTGTTAAAACAATACTTTACTGTCTTCCAGCATTTTTATTTGTATGCGCTGTTTCAACACATTTGGCTGTAATTGCTAAACATCATGACAGGTGATAAATCAAGTAACAAGGTGGAGAGAGGTTAGAAGAGATGACGGTCAGAGGCTGTAATTTGACTTATTTTATTGAGAGGTCACACAAGAATCACCAGGTGAATTTGAAGTTGCGTCTTTGTGACTGTCAGGGTGACTAAACTGCTTTCCCAATAAATCTGCCTGCAATTCTTTTTGGTTTGCAAGATGTGCCTTTTCGGGCCCCCGTAGTCCCTGATGGTATCGCCATCTCAGTCACCGAGATTGGCGTCAGAAGATCCTTCATGAGAGTGAACCCTCTGAAAGCATCTGGACCTGATGATGGCTCTTGTCATGTACTCAAAACCTGTGAAGACCAACTGGCTGGACTTTCTGCGGACATCTTCAACCTCTCACTACTGAGGTCTGAGGTTCCCAACTGCTTTAGAGCATCAATGACTCTGGTGCCCAAGAAGAATTAGGGTGACGCGCCTCAATGACTACCGACTGATGGTACCAACATCGTGGTGATGAAGTGCTTTGAGATGTTGGTTGTGACATATATCAGCTCCTACCTTAGCAAGAACCTGGACCCATTACAATTAGCCTACAGCCACAATGGATCAATGGAGGATGCGACCTCTGGTTCTCCACTCTGCACTGGACCACTTGCACAATAAAAACATACTGTATATATCAGGCTGCTGTTCATAGACTAAAGCTCGGCATTCAACACCATCGTTCTCTCCAAACCGGTTACCAAGTTCAGGAAACTGGGTCTCTACACATTATTTGCAACTGGATCCTTCACCCTCATCAACAATCTGTATGAATTGGCAACAATGCTTCCTCCTTGATAACCACCAGCACGGAGCACCTCAAGACTGTGTGCTTAGTCCCATTCGTCTGCACACTCTATACTCATGACTGTGTAGCCGGACACAGTTCCAACTTCATCTTTAAACTCGCTGATGACACCACCGTTATTGGATGAATTATGGATGATGACGAATCAGAATGCAGAGGGAGATCGATTGGTGCCAAAACAATGACCTTTTCCCTGACTCTCAGTCTGAAGAAGGGTCTCGACTTAAAATGTCACTGATTTATTTTCTCTAAAGATGCTGTCAGATCCGCTGAGTCACTCCGGCATTTTGTTTCAACCTTGTTCTCAACGTCAGTAAAACCAATGAGCTACTTGTTGACTTTAGAAGTGGAAGGTCGAGGATCCACAAACCTACCTTCATTGATGGATGGCTGGTGGAGAAGTCAACGACTTGAAGTTCTTGGGCATGCATATCTCCAAAGATCTGCCCTAGACCCAGCACATTGATGTAATCATAAAGAAAGACCATCAACGTCTCTGCTTTCTTAAAAGATTGAGGAGATTTGGCATATTGACGAATACACTCTGCAGGTGAACAATAGAGAGTATATTGACTGGTTGCATCATGGTCTGGTTTGGCAACTCGAACACCCAGGAACAAAGGAGATTACAAGGTGATTAATACTGGGTGGCACAGTGTCACAAAGGGAGAGTTGCTGCCTAACAGCACCAGAGACCCGCATTGGATACTGACCTTGGGTGCTGTATGTGTGGTATAAGTACTTTCTCCCTGTGAATGCATGGGCGTTCTCCAGGTGCTCCGGTTTCATCCTAAAGATGTAGAGCATTGTTGGTTAATTGACTTCTGTAAATTGTCCCTAGTGTGTCGGATGCAAAAATGGGATAACATGGAACCAGTGTATCGGTGATCAGTGGTCGGTGTGGGCTCGATGGACAGAAGGTCCTGCTCCTGCGCTGTATCTATAAACTCTAATCTTTAAACACTACACTGTTCAGTCCATCTTGGGTACTGACCACCCCACCATTGAAGGGATCCATGGAAGGCACTGTCTCAAAAATGCAGCCGGCATCATCAAGAACCCATGCAACCCTGCGCATGCTCTCAATTCACTCATGCCACCGGGAAGAAGGTATAGGAGTCTGAAAACTGTGACATCCAGCTTCGGGAACAGCTTCTTGCCTATTAAACACTACAAACTACAACTAAACTTCAAACTACTATTTGCATTTGCACTTGGTTGCATTTGGGAAATCTGGGCATACTTTTCTTTTTGAACTATATTGGGGGGTTTTTATTCATTGAACTTGCCCATTGCAATGCACGTCAATAGTAACACAATCTGACCCATGACTATTCATAGGTTCATAAGCTCAGAAGTCATAGGAGCAGAAATAGGCCATTTGGCCCATTGAGTTAGCTCCGCTATTCAATCATCACTGATCTATCTTCCCCTCGCAACCCCATTCTCCTGCCTTCTCTGCTTAACCCTTGACACCCTTACTAATTAAGAACCTGTCAATCACCACCTTAAAAATGCCCATTGACGGCTTCCACAGCTGTCTGTTGCAATGGATTACACACATTCACCACCCTCTGACAAATGTTTTGTTTCATCTTCTTTTTAAAGGTACGTCCCTTTATTCTGAGGCTGTTCCCTTTGGTCCAAGACTCTGCCACTAGTGGAAACATCCTCTATTTGGTGTGAAAGGTAATAAAAGGTTCGAGTGTATATTATTAGTACTGGAGATTAGGCTTCTTCATTGTTGGATGTTAGATTTACCTGGGATTGCAATTCATCAAAATATTCTCCGAAATGTCAATTTTTATAATTTTGTTATTTTCGAGAAAAAAAATCTCAGCTCTCAACATCCTGTAATTATTCCCTGTGCTTCTGAGTTAAGAACAAAGAACATAGACCGGCATAGACACAAATGGTTGGACCTTGAAGAAGAGACCTGACCAAAAATGTCACCCATCCTTTTTCTCCAGAGATGCTGCCTGACCCGCTGAGCTACCTCAGCATTTTGTGTCTTTTCATGGTAAACCAGCATCTGCAGTTCTTTGCTTCCATGTAGAACAGTACGACACGGGAACAGGCCCTTCGGCACACAATATCTGTGCCAAAAATGATGTTAAGTTAAACTAATGTTCCTTGCCTGCACATGATCCATATCTTTCCAGTCCCTACATTTCCATGTGCCCATCTAAACGGCCCTCAAATGTCCCCCATTGTATCTGCCTCCACCACCATCCCTGGTGCGTTTCAGGCACCCACTACGCTCTGTGTAAAAAAATTGCCTCCCAATATCTCTTTTAAACTTTCCCCTTCTCACCTTCATTCTATGCTCTCTAGTCTTTGACATTACCACCCTAATCACCTTCCACTTCTCATAATTGTTGTCTTCTTTGATCAGGTGTCTCCTCAACTTCCGAACCTCCAGACAAAACAATCCAAGTTTGACCGACCTTTCCTTTTAGCTGAAGGTGTAGAGGTGTAACCAACGTAGTGGGTGTCTGTGATGGGCTGGAGATTAGGAGCGCTTGAATGACACAAGTTGTAGGTTGCTGGCTGAGAGAGGATGGTACAAGCTCGGTAATGGAAGGTGATGTATGTGGAAGAGGATGTTTGAAAGCAGAGGCAAAAGAAAATAAAACTGAAACTGTGAGATTCATTGTGGCTGTTCCCCATCTAATCAATGGTCAATGGTTCTTTATTATCACATGTACGGGCGTACAGGGAAGTTATTTTTTTGCACACAGTTCAGTAAAGTATTGCCATTAGTACAAAGTAGATATAGTCCATTGAGAACGCATGCAAGAGTCGGCAGGTTTTAGCATCAGTTACAAAGTCCAGTCCAGTCCACGTGCTCAGCTTCTGGAGCGGAATCCCGATCCAGGTGAGCCCCAGGCTGCTGCAGGGTCTACAGCGAACCTTCATCCTTCTCCTCTCCTCGCCAGGCCACCTTCAGACATTGTGCCCCGGGGGCGCCTACCGAAGCCGACCTTGAGGGCGTATATGGTCAGACCCCACCCGGTTCACTCTCTTACCGGCCCTTGGTCTCGTGTCCGCCGTCGCCGCCTCCCTCCGTCCTCCTCTCCGGTTCTCCATTCCTCGGGGGATGAGCATGGTCTGGGCTCGGTGGCTCCCTCTACAGGCCACAGCCCGCCGATCCTTCCACCTGACCACGAGGCTCACTGGTCCTCTATTACTGTTAACTCAGCAAAGTTGTGCGGTATCCCTGTCTGCAGTAAATCAGCAGAAGATTGTCCGTGGATCATGAGCACACACAATATAACAGGATTAGCTAATGTACTCCAATAAATATAAATGCCATCCTTTGGTTTAATAGTTACGTCAGATCAGCTCAAGAGGATATTCATGTCCAATTGATTAATTAAAGCTAAACGCAAGTAGAACTTCCACGTCTAATTAAACATTTAGTGCAATATTACTTTACTCTTCCAATCTGGTTAAGTCCACTACCTGTAGGAAGTGGTGCATGATTAGCAATACTCATCATTGGTCCCAAGTCAATGTGGAGGGTATCGTAGTTAGTGTACAGCCACAGAGGATCTATCACCAACTAGAGAGCAGTGCTGACCTGCCATCTACCTCACTGCAGACCCTCGGACTATCTTTAATCAGGCATTACTGGACTACATCTTGCACTCATTCTTCATTCCTTTTATCCTGTATCTGTACACTGTGGACGGCTTGATTACAATCATGTATTGTCTTTCCACTGACTGGTTAGCACTCAACAAAATTTTTTTTCACTGTATCTCAATACACGCGACAATAAATGAAACTAAACTAAACTAGATGGTTGAGTTGCAGAAGGTGAGCGTTCCTGCAGGACATGACTCCCCATCCCCCTCATAATCATTCATAAAGCAGGGTCCTCTTACAATGCATAATACACGTGTACTCCAAAACTAATCAAAGATAAATTCAACATTCAGCAACAAAAGCTTTTCATTGTACCTCGGTACACATAACAATAAACTAAAGTAAACTAAAAACTAAAAAATAAACTAAACTAACCCTTGGATGAGAATGTAGAAACAGGGAACTGCAGATGCTAGTTCACTGTAAGGGCGGCACGGTGGTGTAGCGGTAGAGCTACTGCCTTAAGGGCCTGTCCCACTTTCACAACCTAATTCATGACCTCTGCCGAGTTTGCCCTTGATTCATGCTCGCAGCATGGTTGTCACGAGGTTGTAGGAGGTCATAGGTAGGTCGTAGGTAGGTCGTGATGCTAGTCGTAGGTGCTCGTGGCATCAAGTAGGTCGGGGCGTTTTTCTAGCCTGATGAAAAACGTCCACGAGTAATAAAGGTTGTGAATTAGGTTGTGAAAGTGGGACAGGCCCTTTACAGCGCCAGAGACCTGACTATGGGTGCTTGTCTGTACAGAAGTGGTAAGTTCTCTGCGTGACGTGCGTGGGTTTTCTCCGAGATATTCGGTTTCGTCCCACACTCCAAAAACATATAGGTTTGTAGGTTAATTGGCTTGATATTAATGTAAAATTGTCCCTAGTGCGTGTAGGGTAGTGTTAATGTCTGGAGATCACTGGTCGGAGCAGGCTCGGTGGGCCGAAGGGCCTGTTTCCGCGCTGTGACTCTAAACTAAACTAAAACATATCTCAGCCAGCTCTTTCAATTCCTTTCTGTTTTTATTTAATCTATCATCGATCGAAATGAAATCCCCAGTGTCACTTCTAATACCCAAATGCTTTGAATGATTTAAAAATACCTTTTTGCGAACTAGGTACTACTTAGAGCACAGAGCTTTAAAATGTTTTATTTGCTACCAATCATTTCATAGGTTGATGCAAAGTCCATTAATCGTTTTATGATGGTAGTTTACCAAGTCCCTGGAGATCGCTAAAACCGCACCGTCGTAGAATGAAACAGTACAGAAGGCCAGTTGTGGCTTTGTGCAAAGACTAGCACTCTTTGAAAGAGCTCCCAGTTAACAGACTTTAGCAAGGCCTTTGATGATGTCCCGCATGATAAGGTGGTCCAGAAGGTTAGATCACATTGGATCCAGTGTGAGCTAGCCAATTGGATATAAAATTTGCTTGGTGTTCGGAGTCAGAGTGTGGTGGTTCAAGACCATCTGGCATGCCCGTGAGCAACTGTGTTGCTGAACACAGAGCCAGTTCTGGGTAGCCAGAAGACAGGGGGGGGGGATCGGAAGATGTGGCGAGTGGTGGGGTCACGTTGGAGGTGGCGAAAATGATGGGGGACTATTTATTGTATGTGACGGCTAGTGGGCACATTGGAGCTTTCCCTTCCCCCCGCACCACCACCTCCCCTGGTACTTTCCCTTGCAACCGCAAGAGATGCTACACTTTTTCCTTTCCCTTCCCCCTCTACTCCATTCAAGGACCCAAGCAGTCGTTCCAGGTGCGACAGAGGTTCACCTGTATCTCCTCCAACCTCATCTATTGCATCCGCTGCTCGAGATGTCAGCTGATCGTTTCGCCGAACATCTCCGCTCGGTCCGCATTAACGAACCTGATCTCCCTGTGGCTCAGCACTTCAACTCCCCCTCCAATTCCAAATTCGACCTTTCTGTCCTGGGCCTCCTCCATGGCCAGAGTGAGCACCACCGGAAATTGGAGGAGCAGCACCTCATATTCCGCTTGGGCAGTTTGCACCCTATTGGCTTAAACATTGACTTCTCCAATTTCCGGTAGCCATTGCTGTCTCCTCCCCTTCTCAGCTCTCCCTCAGCCCTCGGGCTCCTCCTCTTCCTTTCTCCTTTCTTCTCCCCGCCCCCCCCCCCCCCCTCCCCCCACCCTAAATCAGTCTAAAGAAGGGTTTTGGTCCTAAATGTTGCCTATTTCCTTCGCTCCATAGATGCTGCTGCACCCGCTGAGTTTCTCCAGCACTTTTGTCGACCAGTTCTGGGTCCACTTTTGTTCATCATTATTAATTACTTGGATGAGAATGTAGAAACAAGGAACTGTAGATGCTGGTTTCCAAAAGAAAATGCTGGGATAACTCAGTGAGCCAGGCAACATCTCCCATGGATAAGTGCCATACCAGAAATGGTCCTGACCCTAAATCTCACCTATCCATGTTCTCCTGCACTTTGGGCCTTTTTTTTGGATGAGAATGTCGTTAGCCTGATTTATAAGTTTGCAGATGACACCAAAATTGATGGTGTAGTGGACAGTGAAGAAAGTTATACGTTCATATGTGCTGGCATCATAGGAGCAGGATTAGGCCATTTGGCCCATTGTGTCTACTCCACCATTCAATCATGGCTGACCTATCTTTCCCTCTCAAAACCCATTTGTTTCTTAAGAAGGTTCATGTCATGAATTTGCTCTTGTTACTTTATGAACTCTATGTGATTGCATCAGGTAACATTGCGAAAGGCAGAGTTGATTGCGATGGATTTTATTTACTATGTTAACAAGTGCCAGTCAGATGTTTAATTATAATTGATCCATATAACATGATAAGAATTCAGCTACTGCTTCCTGTGCGGCAACGTCCACTTTAAATATTCCCTGACCCAGTGAGTCAGGAATGAAGGTTACTTGTATTAATATGGCAAGTCATTATGTACATAGTCTGCCACAGAGAGAGCAGAGCAAGTAGCAACACTATTACTGGTTAACAGCTACAGAAACATAGAAACGTAGAAAATGGGTGCAGGAGTAGGCTGTTCCGGCTTTTTCCCCATATCCCTTGATTCCCTTAGCCCTAAGAGCTAAATCTAACCCCCTCTTGAAAACATCCAGTGAATTGGCCTCCACTGCCTTCTGTGGCAGAGAATTCCACAGATTAACAACTCTCTGGGTGAAAACGTTTTTCCTCATCGCAGTCCTAAATGGCCTACCCCTTATCCTTAAACTGTGACCCCTGGTTCTGGGTGCCATGATTTCTGGGTGGCACAGTGGCGCAGTGGTAGAGTTACTGCTTTGCAGCATCAGAGACCCGGGTTCGATCCTATGGTACGGTCGCTGTCTGCACGTAATTTTACATTCTCCCCATGACCGCGTGGGTTTTCCCCGGGTGCTCCGGTTTCCTCCTACACTTCAAAAAGGTCCAAGTTTGTAGATTGATTGGCTTTGGTAGAATTTGTAAATTTCCCCTAGTGTGTAGGATAGTGCTAATATATGGGGAGCGCTGATCGGAGTGGCCTCGGTGGACCAAAGGGCCTGTGTCTCAACTCAACTATTGCACTTTTAGGCCTGCAGAGAATGAGTATATAAAACGAGTTGCCAGTGTGGACTGTCGTGGAATATAGGGAAGCTAGGGAGGATATAGACAGGCTAAATAAATGGGTGTGGTGTGGCAGTTAATATTTAATAGGAAAAAACGCAATGTCATCGGCTTTCATTGCAAAAAAATAGAAATGTGCAGGATTTTTTATATGGTGAAAATATCTAAAGGTGCCGGTGTTCAGAGGAACCATGGTGTCCGAGAATATGAGTCACTAAAGTTAAGGTAAGTAAGTTCATAAGCTCTTGGAGCAGAATAAGGCCATTTGGCCCATCAAGTCCACACTGAATAATATGCATCTTTCAGATCTATAGTTGCCATATAACAACCTTTTGATAACAGCTGTTTAGCAGTACTGAAAGTGTCCATTTTAAAATGCCTATACTGGACATAGGAATTTAACTGGGTTAGGTCCAGAATGACTCAACACCCACCATCTTTTTTCTGTCTGGGGAATATATTGGACACAAATTGTTGAGGATGGTATATCGTCCTCTCAATTACCCTTTTTTGGAACAAAACCCCAATTTCTTTATTTACCTGCAGAGTTTCTGGTCCAGAAAAAAACAATACCCGACTAGGCATATTTTGTGCAGGTGGATGTATTCCTGACATAAACTCTATTCGAGGCCCTGAGACAGTGTCCAGAATAAACAGATCAGATGTTATGCAGCACCATTCATCATAAAATAACTGTAACCTACCCCCAACCGGAGGTTGTTCCCCAGAGGATTTATCCTGGACTGAATGAGTTACCCGTACCTCCATAGTCAACCTTGAGCTTCTCATTCTCCTTGCCATGCAGGGGTTGTAGTTGGAGTACACAGGTGGTAAAAAATTCACACGGTGCAAAGCCCAGGTGAAACAGACACACACCACGATGAACAGGAAGGTTGGCGCTGTAAAAAGACAGCTAAAGCACAGTGTATGATAAGAGGGGGGGAGAGGGGATAGAGGGGGGAGAAGGGAGGAGAAGGACTGGAGATAACTTTTAAGAAGCCAGAGATACACGGCTGTAAAGCTCGGCGGACATTTAAGATTACCGGTCGGTTATCCTTGGCTCCGAAAACAACTGCTTACATTTTTTTTCCCAATGAGCCAATGAAATTCACTTGTCAGCACCGGCTACAACCTATGAGAACTTCCGAGAACCTTCGACCTCCTGGCAACACTCTAGGACCTCCTGGCAACCCACCTACGGCTCGAGAATTCTCGCTACTCTCCATGGCGGCTTCATTCTAGTCGCCGCTAATTTTTCAACATGTTGAAAACTTTACGGCAACCATAATGAGGCCGCGAGTAGTTCCCAGAATGCGGGAGCTCCTCACGACCATGAAGGCGACTCCCCGGCAACCACCCACGAACATGTGGCAACCATGTGGCGGCTGCATAGTCTCCTACAGTCGCCTAAAAAGTCGCCTAAGTGGGACAGGCCCATTACTCTCTCTAAAATGTTCACAAATTGAGGAAAGCAATATACACTAAATGCTCGCATTCATAGTTGCAGATGGTGTCAATCTTGCAGCCAGAGAGAATTGCTATGGTTGGCTAAATCCACTGTTAAGTGGCAGACATTAATGTTATGCAGTTAATTTACAAGAAACAATTCTATATTCACTGGATTATTGCAATCGATTGATTGAAAGAAACAACATGGAAACAGGCCCTTCGGCCCAGTGAGTCCACACCTGTTCACACTGGTTCTATGTTATCTCACTTTCACATCCACTCCCTCCACGCTCGAGGCACGTGGGAAAAAAATTGAGCAGCAGTAGGAAACCCACACAGCCGGTGGGCTGAAGGGTCTGTCCCTGCGCTGTATCTCTAAACTACACTAAACTAAACATGCGACCTGGCTGCTGAGTTACTCCAGCACTTTGTTTTATGCTTCAAATGCATGGGGATGTAGCACTTGCACTGTGGAGGGAAAACTGTTCCAACACTGTGTAGCTCTGGAAACAGTTGATGTTTTCTTGGGGGATGTTGCTGTTGTTTCTGTTTTCTCCGCTCCTTAACCAGCCTCTGTTTCTAAAGCACATTGAGTGTGTTTGCTGTACAGTGACGTATGCAGAGAGTCACAGACTCTGCCGCACCTCCAGTTCACTGGGTGGTGCAGATTTGTTGATGAACACTCGTTCATTTCTTCCCACCCCTTCAACACTTGCTGATATTTTCTCCGATAATCCAGTTTCTCCAGCAGAATAGAAAATACATCGTACATCTTCGTAATGCTTCAGACCCTCCAATTACATTCTGGAAGTACTTAACTTGAAAGCGCACACCCCCAGGTTCAGGAACAACTTCTTCTCCCCTACCTCCCCTACCCTCCCCCTCCCCTAAACCCCCTCCCCCCCCATCCCCTGACCCCCCTGTCCTGCCACCTATTTTTCCGTTTGAAGAAGAGTTTTGGCCTGAAACGTCATTTATTCCTTTTCTCCAGAGATGCTGCCTGACCTGTTGAGTTGCTCCCGCACTTTGTTTCTATCTTCGATATACACCAGTATCTGCAGTTCCTTCCTACGCTTCTTCCCCTCTCTTATCAGGTTTCTGAACAGCCTTTCCATAAGCTAGGATACTGTCACCATTGAGGATATTGGGACTTTGTCTATGGAACTGTTATGCTATAATGCAGATATTCAGCACTCTGTGTCTTCCCCTTTGCTCTATCTATAGTACTTGAGTATGATTTGATTATATCCATGTATCGTATACAGTGCCCTCCATAATGTTTGGGAGAAAGACCCATCATAAAATCATAGAATCATAGAAAATAGATGCAGGAGTAGGCCATTCGGCCCTTCGAGCTTGCACCGCCATTCAATATGATCATGGCTGATCATCCAACTCAGTATCCTGTACCTGCCTTCTCTCCATACTTCCTGATCCCTTTAGCCACAAGGGCCACATCTAACTCCCTCTTAAATATAGCCAATGAACTGGCCTCAACCATCTTCTGTGGCAGAGAATTCCACAGATTCACCACTCTCTGTGTGAAAAATGATTTTCTCATCTCGGTCCTAAAAGACTTCCCCCTTATCCTTAAACTGTGACCCCTTGTTCTGGAGTTCCCCAACAACGGGAACAATCTTCCAGTATCTAGCCTGTCCAACCCCTTAAGAATTTTGTAAGTCTCTATAAGATCCCCCCTCAATCTCCTAAATTCCATCATTTATTTATTTGCCTCTGCACAATTTGAGATTTGTAATCGAAAAAAAATCACATGTGGTTAAAGTGCACATTGTCAGATTTTTATACATTGCCATTTTTATACATTTTGGTTTCACCATATAGAAATTACAGCTACATTTATACATAGTCTCCCTATTTCATGGCACCATAATGTTTGGGACACAGCAATGTCATGTAAATGACATGTTTCGTATTTCGTTGCACATCCTTTGCATGCAATGACTGCTTGAAGTCGGCGATTCATGGGCATCACCATTTGCTGGGTGTCTTCTCTGGTGATGCTCTGCCAGGCATGTATTGCTCTGCCAGGCATGTATTGCAGCCATCTGTAGCTTATGCTTGGTTTGATGGCTAGTCCCCTTCAGTTTTCTCTTCAGCATATAAAAGGCATGCTCAATTGTGTTCAGATCAGGTGATTGACTTGACCACTCAAGAATTGACAATGTTTTATCTATGAAAAACTTCTTTGTTGCTTTAGCAGTATGTTTGGGATCATGGTCTTGCTGGAGAATGAACTACCGGCCAATGAGTTTTGAGGCATTTGTTTGAATTTGAGAAGATAGGATGTGTCTATACACTTCAGAATTCATTATGCTACCACCAACAGCAGTTTTTTGTTTATTTGTTTTTGTTTATTTATTTGCACCATGTTTTAAAAGACAAACGATCAATTTATAATACGATACAGTGCTGGGAGGGAAGGGAAGCCCAGAGGGCTTATACAAAGTCCGCTCCCATCTGAAAATGAGCGTTAATGGCAAATCAGGGGGTAGGAGAAATAAAAAAGACAATAATAAACAATAATACAGTTTAAGAATGAAAATTAAAAATATGAAATTAAAAATATGAAAATAAATAAAATAATAAGGTATAGTATGAGATAAGAGTCAACAGAAGTAGTTTGAGCTCGTAAATAGCATTACAAAAAGCTGGAGGTCGGAACTCAGGACATGATGAGAAACTTTTTAAGCTCAATCTTAAAGGTGGCTAAGGAGGTGTGAGACTTTAATGACAGAGGCAGGATATTCCAAAATTTAGGACCTTTAAAAGTGATGCAATGTTGGTGTTTGGATGTTCGACAAAACGGAAGATGAAGATCATTTCTTCTTCTGGTTGGGTAATGGTCAATATTAGAAAAAAGGGTGAAAAGATCATGAAGAGAAACAGGCAAATCATGTTTACATTTAAGATATTTGAAAATAAAAATACATATCTGGAATGCATTCAGTTTATCTACAGACAAAATTGAGTACTTCGTGAAGAGAGGGGCAGAAGGTTCTTGTGAATTTGAGTGAGAAATTAATGTCATAAATGTCTTCTGTATGATGAGTAGCTTAGAAAGATAGGAAGGATGGGTTGAACCCAAAACAATATTACAATAATTGAAATAAGGAAAAATCAAACTGTAATATATTGTTAGATGGGAAGACGGGTGAATAAATGCACAAACCTTTCTCAGAATACCAAGCATTTTCATTGATCTTCTGCAGACAATATTGATATGTTCTTTCCAAGTTAAATTTTGATCAATGGTTACTCCTAGAAATGTTGTATATGTTACTTCAGGAATTTCATGTCCATTGATAAAAAGTTTAGATTTGTCTTTGGGAAAAAAATTGTTTTTATTGGAGAAGATCATGTAATAGCATTTTTTTTATGTTGAGAGAGAGCCTGTTCACTTCAAACCACTTAGAGACATGAAACATTTCTTCATTAACTAATTCAACCAATGATTTTAGATCACTATATGAAGCTATAAGATTGGTGCCATCGGCAAACAGGATAGGAAGAAGTACTCTACAGGTATAGGATAAGTAATTTATATAGATCAAGAATAGTAAAGGACCAAGGATGGAGCCTTGTGGTACCCCACAGTGAATTCTCAATTTTTTGGATGAATTTCCATTTAGATAGACAAGTTGCACTCTATTTGCTAAATAGTTGGTTAACCATAGACGCGCTACATCCTTTACTATTGAGTTTAGAGATTAAGATTGAATGGTTGACTGTATCAAATGCCTTGGATAGGTCTAGAAAGACACCAAGAGCAAATTTATTTTCATCTAGAGCAGTAGAGATGTTATTAATAAGTTGTAATAATGCATGCTCCGTGGAGTACTTCTTCCTAAAGCCATATTGATGGTTATACAAAATATTATTCACGGTTAGATGAATTAGGATTCTTGTGTACACTAGACTTTCTATGATTTTTGAGAGACAGGGGAGAATAGATATTGGGCGGTAATTACCAAATTCTTTAGGGTCACCTGATTTATAGATAGGTATGACTTTGGCAATCTTTAAATCTTGAGGAATGACACCAGATTGGAGAGATAAAGAAAAAATATGTGCTAGTGGCTGTGAAAAATATACATCTTCTAGATGCGCTGGGACGCATCCTCAGTGATGTGACCTGGAGTCATCGGGTGTTTCGGGTCTCACAACATCAGACAACCTCGCCCAGGCGACCCAGCCGGGGTTGATCAGGCCCCGACTTGCGTCCCAGCAGCAACCGCCCACGGATCAGCCATCTTAATAACTACTCTGCAGGGGTTGGGAGACTCTAGTGCATGGAGGGACTGGGCTCTGTGGGGTGACTCCCGGCCAGGCTCCTCCTGCGTCTCACCAGGTTCAAGGCCTGTGAGCTGTACCTCTTTCTCCTTCTCCGAGCATTTCATTCTCGCCTGATGGATGTTTAGGCCACGATGGTAATATGATCAATAACCTTTTTTAAGAGAGTGGTTCTAACTCCATCATGGCCTTCTGCAGAGTTCTTTAGACTCACAATTATGTTGTGGACTTATTTGGGACAAGGGGGATGGAAGGTGGACAAAGTAGAGAATTGGCCGTTAATCAATTTACAAGGGTCTTCATTCGAGTCCTTAATGGTTGAAGCCAAGCAGGACCCAACGTTGACAAAAAAATAATTAAAACCATCAACTATCTCCTTTGGGTTAT
This sequence comes from Raja brachyura, assembly GCA_963514005.1. The sequence continues at coordinate 116,823,320 of OY740782.1, forward strand.
GAATAGTACCATCTCTTCCTAACATCTCTGTGAGCACAGCAGGTGGGGCTTTTTTGCGATTTAGCACTTGGTTGGTGAGGTTCCAAGTTGATTTGATGTAATTTGACGCTTGCATGAATTTACCAGTAAATTATTTCTTTTTTACTTGCCTTAAATAGTGAGTAAGATTATTTTTGTAAGCTTTATATGATTCCACGTTGAATGGTGTGGGATACAAAATAGATTTATTGTATAGTTTATTTTTAATCAAAATGCGTTTCTTCAATTCTTTAGTGAACCAGGGTTTGTCAAATGAGGCAGCTTTCTTAATCTTGGTAGAAATTAAGGGAAAGCATTTCTCCAAAGAGGTATTAATAAGGGAAAGGAATGCCTGATAAGCTTCATTGACATCTTGCAGCCTAAGAACCTCATCCCATGATAGTCCACCAATTACACATTTAAAAGCTTCCAGATTTCTATTGGTATATTTGCGATATTCTGTTCCCTTATGGTCACACCTATTGCTTTTACTTATTTTGTTTGAGTTGATATATACAATTTGGAATATAGGGAGATGATCAGAGATATCAGCTAACAATATACCAGAAGACATTTTGTAATCCAGACAGTTAGCCAAGATGTTATCAATGAGTGAAGCTGAGGTGCTGGTTATTCTCGTCGGTTTATGTATCAATGGATAACAGCGAGTTGAAAAGAAAACATTAAGGAAATCTGTCGAGAGAGATGAATCGCTTTTAAGGAGGTTGATGTTTAACTCTCTAAGTAGAAAACACGTTACGTTCTTTGGTTATCATTTCTAGCGTCAGACAGAGGGCATCAATAAATGTGACAGAATCAGAATCTGGAGGCCTATAGATACAACCAATGATGATGTTTTCCCCACCAAAGTTTGGGCAAGAAGTAATTTCAACAAAAACAGATTCAACATTAGTTTTGTATAAGTGTACACTGATATCGCTTTTATGAATACAGTTATAATTGTCTAGCAGATAAATCGAAACTCCACCTGCTTTGTTCTTTCTACAAGGATGGAATGCATTGTATTGTGAGAAAGGATAGAGACCTGTGATATCATCCTTGAGCCTCGTTTCAGAAAAAGCCATTACAGAAAAATTATGATTTAACGTGGATAAATAAAAGGTCAAGTGGTCATAATTTCTGGGCAGACTGTGAACATTTAAATGCAAGGAGGAAAGGGAACCTGGGCCTGAGAAGTCATTAGATGGCTGCTTCTGTAACAAATTGATGAACTGATCGTCAGAGTAATATTGACATGATACATTAGCATTCTTCAAGCCATCACAGTTCATATCAGGATTATAGAGTTCATCATGCCTGTCATCATTATCAGTATTACATGTGATGAAAGGATTAGAGGCTATAGAATTGTCCTGAGTGTGATCATTATCTGTGAGTGAGCTTAAAGAGTTCAAATCCATAAAGAATAGTTAAAAAAGGTAATGCAGCAGCATCCAACACTGACCAGTCCGGCAGGGGGTAGACTAGGCTAAAGACCAAATTATTCCTTCTAGATTGGCCCTCAAGGTAGTCCATCTTTGCATCTGTGGAGAGACACCCCTCACAGGCTTTGAGCCGCTCCGTCTGCAGTTCTTTCAATTCAGTAGAATGATTGCTGTAATTGGATTTGAGAGTGTCAACTTCATTTTGAGTGTACTGGAGATTCATTTTAAGTTCTTGGTTTTCTCTTGTCAGCTCATCTAGCCGTTTGTTCGAGCAGTCCAAGATGAGTTTAATGAAGTCTTTAAAGTTATTCTGTTGTTGTTGAAGGAGCTCGGCGAAGTGATCTTTCTGTGAGTATAGCATTTCCTCAATGTATCATCAATGAAGATAAGTGAGCCAGTATCTTCAGCAGCCATACATGCCCAGGCCGTAACACCCCCACCACCGTGTTTCACAGATGAGGTGGTGTGCTTTGGATCTTGGGCAGTTCCTTCTCTCCTCCATACTTTGCTCTTGCCATCATTCTGATATAAGTTAATCTTCATCTCACCTGTCCACAAGACCTTTTTCGAGAACTGTGGTTGCTCTTTTAAGTACTTCTTGGCAAACTGTAACCTGGCCATCCTATTTTTGCAGCTAACCAGTGGTTTGCATCTTGCAGTGTAGCCTCTGTATTTTTGATCATGAAGTCTTCTGTGGACAGTGGTCATTGACAAATCCACACCTGACTCCCGAAGAGTGTTTCTGATCTGTCGGACAGGTGTTTGGGGATTTTTCTTTATTATAGAGATAATGTTTCTGTCATCAGCTGTGAAGATCTTCCTTCACTTTGCAATTAGTAAGCTCACCAGTGCTCTCTTTCTTCTTAATGATGTTCCAAACAGTTGACTTTGGAAAGCCAAAGGTTTGGCTGATGTCTCTAACAGTTTTATCCTTGTTTCTCAGTCTCATAATGGCTTCTTTGACTTTCATTGGCACAACTTTGGTCCGCATTTTGATAAACAGCAATAAAAGTTTCCAAAGGTGATGGAAAGACTGGAGGAAAGACTAGGTGATGAGAGCTCTCTTATACCTGCATTAAGGAGGCAATTAAACACAACTGAGCAATTACAAATGCCTGTGAAGCCAGGTGTCCCAAACATCATGGTGCCCTGAAATGGGGGGACTATGTATAAACACTGCTGTAATTTCAACATGGTGAAACCAACATGTATACAAATGGCCTTTATTAAAATCTGACAATGTGCACTTTAATCACATGTGATTTTTTTATACTACAAATCTCAAATTGTGGAGTACAGAGGCAAATAAATAAATGATGGGTCATTGTCCCAAACATGATGGAGGGCACTGTATCTAATCTGCTTGGATAACATGCAAGACAAGGTGGCGCAGTGGTAGAGTTGCTGCTTTTCGGCGGCAGACACCCAGTTCAATCCTGACTACGGTGCTGTCTGTACAGAGTTTGTATGTTCTCCCCGTGACCTGCGTGGGTTTTCTCCGGGTGCTCCGGTTTCCTCCCACACTTCAAAGACAAACATGTTTGTAGGTTAATTGACTTGGTAAAATTGTAAATTGTCCCTAGTGTGTAAGATAGTGTTAATGTGCTGGGGTCTGTCAGTGAGGAAGTCCAGTAGCCAGTTACACATGGGGGTGCCGAGGCCCAATGGAACCAGTAAATATGCATTCAAAGCAGCAATCTTTTAAACATAGTGATCCACTACCTCTTGGTACATTAACAAGGTCACTCCTCAGGCATCAGCCGGGATTGCCGCTAAGGTCTGTAAAAAGTCGACCTTCTTAGTATATTTGGATAAAAAAGTGGGAGTGGGATGAGTTGTGACTTCTACACAGGTATATTTTTATACATTCCTACATTTGTCAAATAAAATTAGGATTGGCTGCAACAAACAAAAATGTTCATGTGTTTGATCTTTTACTAAACCTTATATGAAATTGTGACACAGAATATTGCATTGTTAATGGAATAAATAAGGTGGTTGTCTTTTAAACTCCAGAAAGATGTGAGTCACTTACAACTCGGTGCATCTTATACACCATGTCCTATGGTATTTGAATTGGTCGCTTGTGAGGCCCATGATTATTTTAAGAAAAGAAAGCCTCTGAATTTAATATTCCCAATGCTTCAATGGTTCTTTATTCAATGGCTCTTCGTACCTTGTCTTTGTAAATTGTCTTTGTGGACTTTGTTGTGTAGACATACATAAAAGCATTAGAATATAGGAGCAGGTGTTGGCCATTTGAGGTCCGCACAGAGGTAGAGTTGCTACCTTACAGTGCCAGAGACCTGGTTCAATCCTGTCCACGGGTGCTGTCTGTACGGAGTTTGTATGTTCTTCCTGTGACAGCGTGGGTATCCTCTGGGTGCTCTGGTTTCCTTCCACAGTCCAAAGACGTGAAAGTTTGCAGGTTAATTGGCTTTTGTAAATTGTCCTTAGTGTGTAGGATGGAACTAGTATATGGGTAATTGTTGGTCAGCGAGGACCCAGTGGGCTGAAGAGCCTGGTTTCACACCAAACAAAACTAAACAAAACTAAACAAAACTAATCTAAACTAAACTAAACTAAACAATGCAATTTTGGGCCCTTGAGCTTGTTCTGTCATTCACCAAGGTCTTTGCAGTTCTGATCTTCCCCTCAACTCAATTTCTGGCCTGTTCCCCGGTCCCCTTCATTTCTCTGCAGAGCAATGAACTATCTATGCCAGCTGTGAAAATATCACGAACCCCCCTGCTGGACCATCTGCAGGTTGCATATCGGGTCAATAGATCTGTGGATTACGTAGTCAACCAGGGCCTGCACTTCATCCTCCAGCACTTGGACTGCTAGGGGACCTATGCGAGGATTTTGTTTGTTGATTTTACCTCTGCATTCAACACCATTGTGCCAGAGTTACTACACACCAAACTTTCCAAGTTGACTGTGCCTTAACCCCTCCGTCGGTGGATCACCAGCTTCCTGACAGACAGGAAGCAACATTGGAGACTGGGAAAGCACATCTCGGACCTGCAGACCTTCAGCATAGGAGCACCGCAAGGCTGCGTACTCTCCCCTCTCCTCTACTCTCTCTAACCCAATGACTGCACCTCCACTGACTCCTCTGTCAAGGTTTTCAAGTTTGCGGACGACACAACCCTGATAGGACTGATCCAGGATGGGGAGGAATCTGGCTACAGACAAGAAGTGTCAAAGCTGGCGTCCTGGTGCCATCACAACAACCTGGAGCTCAATGCTCTTAAGACAGTGGAATTGACAGTGGCCTTTAGGAGAGCGCCCCCTCCCCTCACCCCACTCACCATCAACAACACTACAGTCACATCTGTGGCGTCTTTTCAGTTTGTGGGAACCATCATCTCCAAGGACCTTAAATGGGGGGCTACCATCGACTCCACAGTCAAAAAGGCACAAAGGAGGATGTACTTCCTGCGGGAGCTGAGGAAGCACAATCTGCCATAGGCAATGATGGTCCAATTCTATACGACTATCGTAGAGTCTGTTCTCACATTCTCCATCATGGTCTGGTTTGGCTCAGCCACCAAGCATGACATCTGGAGGCTGCAGCGAATCGTCCAATTAGCTGAGAAGGTCATTGGCTGCAACCTTCTCTCCTTTGACGAACTGCACACTGCAAGGGCCAGGAAGCGAGCGGGTAAGATCATCTCTGACCCCTCTGACCCTGACCACGAACTCTTTGATTCACTTCCCTCTGGAAGGCGACTCCGGACTGTCAAAGCTGCCATGGCCAGACATAAAAACAGCTTTTTTCCACGAGTAGTAGCTCCACTCAATAACCAAAAATCTGTAGGTCCCTTTTGCTCTGGTACTTTATTTAATTCACATGTTTAATCAATAATGTTTTATTATTAATGTTTAATGTGTTATGTGTCATTCATAACTGTCACTGTATGTCATGTTGTCACTTGCGGGCGGAGCACCAAGGCAAATTCCTTGTATGTGAATACTTGGCCAATAAACTTATTCATTCATTCATTCATTCATTCATTCATTCATTCAATGAGTCAGCCCGTAAACCAGGGGAGAGAATAATTCCAAAGGGTCACAGCACTCTGAGTACAGGGGAGTCCCTGAGCTTCTTGTTACCTCTCCATCGTACTCCCCCACTGACCCATGGATATGTGGCCTATTGTAGAGTTACAATGTGACCCAATGCAAGCTTGAGCATTTGCACCTCATCTCCCATTTGCACCTCATCTATCAGTGCATCTTTATGGTATTTGAGTTTGTCGTGATTGTATTTATGTAAGGTATATCTGATCTGTTTGGACAGTGTGCAAAACAAAGTTTTTCACTGTGCCTCGGTACGTCACAATAATAAACCTAAACCTAAACCTAAAAATACACAAAGTACTGGAGGAAATCAGCGTGTTAGAAAACATCTGCAGAAGGAATGGACAGGCAACTTTAGACTTAGAGAGACAGTGCAGAAACAGGCCTTTTGGTTGTTTGTTTTGGTTTAGGAACTTTCTTCAAACTGATTCGTTCCATTACATCTGACACTGTCTGTGTCAGTGGCCCATCTTGATATTGACTCAATTTGCTTTTATTTTTCCCCCCTTTATTCTCTTTTCTTATCTCTGGATACGCCCAGTCCGACCTGCTGGGCAACGTTTACCACTCTGTGTTCCACAACTACAACATTCCTTTTGTCTATGTACTTATAGGGCAGCACGAAGGCGCAGCGGTAGAGTTGCTGCCTCACAGCGCCAGAGACCCAGTTCGAACCTGACTGCGGGTGCTGTCTGTACAGAGTTTGTACGTTCTCCCTGTGGCCACCTGGGTTTTCTCCGGGAGCTCCATTTCCTCCCACACTCCAAAGACGTACAGGTTTGTAGGTTAATTGGCTTGATAAAAATGAAAATTGACCCTAGTGTGCATAGGATAGTGTTAGTGTGCTTGGATTGCTGGTCGGGGCGGATTTGGTGGGCAGAAGGGCCTGTTTCCGTGCTGCATCTCTAAATTAAACCCAATTGAACTATTGATCTGGAAGCCTGAACTTAAATCAAACAGGGCAGCTGGAGAAATCAAATGCAAGTAAATAATCTGGAATGAAAACTTAACACAGAAATGGTGGCAATGACACTACAGGATTGTTGTAAAAGTCCATCTGGTTCACTGAGGTACTTCCCAATGGGAATCTTCGGGGTTACCTGTACTGGAATCCCATGGATCCACCATATGGTTGCCTGGTAATTCCTCTCTGAGGCCAAGGAGTATTCAGGAATTAACATTAGCGCATCAAAATAAAGGGCATGTTATTAAAAATGACATTTTGCTTGGAGTTGAATGAGGAAATGTCACATTAGGGTTGGATTTACTTAAAATGATCATTATTTTATATTAGAAGAGCAGAACAATGTGGTGCCTAGGAATAACCTGCTATTAGTATCTCGATTTACCATGATAATTGTATTTCTCAATTATTATTAGGATGCTTTGTCCCTCTTTAATAGATATTTGTCTGGAGGATTAAACCTGAAATTGGATTTACCTGACGGTACTTGGGAGTAGAAACAAGGAACTGCAGATGCTGGTTAATACACAAAAGGTCACAAAGTGCTGGAGTAACACAGCAGGTCAGGCAGCATTTCTGGGGAGCATGGATAGGTACTTCACCAGCTCACAAGTTCACAAGTTATAGGAGCAGAATTAGGCCACTCGGCCCATCGAGCCCACCACCATTCAATCATGGCTGATCTCTGTCTCCTAATCCTGTTTTCCTGCCTTCTCCCCATAACCCCAGCTACCTGGAACATGGTACTTGGATCAGATAGTACTTGGGTGTATGTCCGCGAGATTTAGAAAGTACGCAGTAGAATAAGAACTTCATAGATCAGAAATCAGGTAAAATGCTAAGAAAATGTATGTTAACTGGACATTTTGATGTGAGGATGGCTCAATACATTTACAAACGTTCTACACCTTCCAACTTATTGTCCCATGTGAAAGGATCACACAACCAGTTGGATAATAACATCATGACCTGTTCCTTCAACCTTGTTGATTATAGACCAGAATACCAGGGGTAGCACCTCTGTTCTTTCAAATAAATGCTAAAGGAAGCTTTCCATTCACCTGAGATTGTAGATGGCTTTAAACTCTGATCCAGAATATTGGAGAGTGCAGCAGTTTCTCGATGCTGCATTGGCCTAGCTTTCTGTTCGCCAGTCTCAAGAGAGGAACTTGAAGCCATATAATCTTCTGATTCAGCAGCCAGGAGTGTAATCAATCAAAACAACGTTGACACAGTTAGATTCCCCGAAAGAAAAAAAAATGGTGTCCCAAGACTCTCTGCAAGAGCCATTGTCATTTATAATCTAAGGATTATGCGTCGAAAATGGTCAAGTGCACATGAAAATCCTAAATTTACCTCGTCCAGTGGGATATCGCAGAAAGTCCACGTGGTCAGGTGGAGAATATGCAAACTCCGTACAGCCAACACCGTTAGTGGGGATTGAACCCAGTTCTCTGATGCTGTAGCACTGTAAGGCAGCAACTCTACCGCTGTGCCAGTAATCTGGATAGCTTGGGCTCAGAAACACAGATATAACATATGTGGTCACAAAAAGCTGGAGTAACGGCGGAACAGGCAGCATCTCTGGAGAAAATCCACGTGGTCAAGGGGAAAACGTAAAAAAAACGTGCAGACGGTGAAAGTGGTCGGAATAGAACCCGGGTCACTGAAGTTGAGGCAGCAACTTGACCACTGCGCCACTGTTTACTGGTGCACTCCCCTAATTCGCCATTTACTGGTGCCCTCGTCAATCCCATCTGCTCTACAAGGGATTGGGACATTCTATTATTGTAGAAATGTACATATTTACCTGAAATACCAGTTTTGCCTGTAGGTGGCACTGTGATAGGGGTTTTTGATGGTCACCTAACCAGTGTGACAGCGATAAGACCACAGCATTTCACCTCAAACACGGACCTGACGATGCCTTGTCAATGAAGTTGCCTTGTTGGATTCAGTAGGTATCTGTCATTTTAGGGAAAAGGGACCAGCATCACTTCAAACGTGAAATATTGGAGTAAGGTCAGTATTTTTTTTTAAAAGCAAGATGACTGAAATCTTTTAGAATCTTTAGTGAAAAGGTCAATTCCTCATTGAATCTGAAGTTGCCTCTGATCAGCTAGACAACCAATCCATGTCACCTAAAATCCGAACATCTCCCTCCATTGAAGTTCTTTCCCATTTCCACATCCTCTGGCCTGGTCCAAAACTGAAGACAGTTTCCAACTGACCCCTTTCATTCTATTCCTTTTCTCCAGAGATGCTGCCTGACCCACGGAGTTCCTCCAGCATTTTGTGTTCCCTCTCTCTCCATCCGTTTCCCCACCCTAGTTGTCTTGATAGTTTGACTGTTTGTATCCCTTTGTTATCACCTCTTCCGCAGCCAACCACCTGATTCTTGATTCCCCTACCTTGGGGAAAAGACTATGTGCATTCACCTTATCAATTTGCCTTATGATCTTGTATATACCTCTATAAGATCATCCCTCAACTTCCAGCACTCCAAGGAATAAGTATTAGTCTGACTAACTTCTCCCTGTAGCTCAGGCCCTTAATTCCCGGCAACATCTTTGTAAGTCTACTCTGCACTCTTTCCAACTGTAATCCATGCCTGAACCACTTTCCCTATCGTGTTAATGTTACACGTCATGTAGCTATTGCCTGGTCACAATTACAGCCATTAAGATAGTTAATTGCAGCTTTTAATTACTGACGGTAAGGTATATTCCAGTCAATCGCCTCATCACACTTCCAGTTTCCTTTGTTTAAATTGAAAATTCGAGATTCAGATTGAACCCAGTACTTTCAAATATAAATATAAAATTCTGTCATAATACGGTTACTCATTCCTGGGTACGACTGTGTAATAAGATTATTCGTTTAAGAAGGGAATAGGCAACGTTTCGGGCCGAAACCCTTCAGACTGAAGAGGGTTTCGGCCTGAAACATTGCTTATTTCCTTCACTCCATAGGTGCTTCTGCACCCGCTGTGTTTCTCCAGCACTTTTGTCTACCTAATAAGATTATTTATTCACTATTTCTCAATTTACAAGGGTGGCACAGTGGCACAGCAGTAGAGTTGCTGCCTCACAACGGCAGAGACCTGGGTTCGATCCTGACAATGGGTGCTTGGCTGTATGGAGAAGTCTGAAGAAACATCACCCACTCCTTCTCTCCAGAGATGCTGCCTGTCCCGTTGAGTTACTCCAGCATTTTGTGTCTACCTTGTCTGTATGGAGTTGTACATTCTCCCTGTGTCCGTGTGGGTTGTCTCTGGGTTTACTCCCACACTCCAGAAATGTGCAAGTTTGTAGGTATTTGTATATTTGCAAATTGTCCTCAGTGTGTAGAATATTGCTAGTGTACGGGGTGATCGCGGGGGAGCGGATTCAGTGGGCCAAATGGCATGTTTCCACTCTGTATCTCTAAAGTATAAAGTGCTAGATGTGACATCGCCTTTCCGCTAGTTTCTTCCTTAACATACTAATTTGGAAATCTGTTTCATTATGTGGTGTGATGGATCACACATAAGGTTCATGGCACAATCAAGATATTATATTATCATCATTTGAAACAGAGGTGTGCAGCAATTTCTTCTCACAGAAGTGAGTGAACCTCTGGAATGTTCTACCCCAAGAGGATTAAGAAGGTCAGACCACTAGAAGCGTTTAAAATGGAGGTAGCTAATTTTTTGAGAGTTTTGGGAATTGGTGCAAAAAAGGAATTGAGGCCAGAGATAAATCAGCCACGATCATTTTGAGTAGTGGAACGAGCATGTGGTCTTAGGAGGTTCTGCAGATGCTGGTTTATATCGAAGATAGGCACAAAATGCTGGAGTAACTCAGTGGGTCAGGCAACATCTCTGAAGAAAAGGAATAGATGACATTTTGAGTCGGAACCCTTCTTCAGACTTGAAGTCTGTGTAATAAGTTTATTCATTAACTATTTCTCATTCTCCCAAGTACAGAGAAGGTTCACCAGACAGATTCCTGGGATGTCAGGACTTTCATATGAAGAAAGACTGGATAGACTTGGCTTGTACTCGCTAGAATTTAGAAGATTGAGGGGGTATCTTATATAAACTTACAAAATTCTTAAGGGGTTGGGCAGGCTAAATGCAGGAAGATTGTTCCCAATGTTGGGGAAGTCCAGGACAAGGGGTCACAGTTTAAGGATAAGGGGGAAATATTTTAGGACCGAGATGAGAAGATCTTTTTTAACACAGAGAGTGGTGAGTCTGTGGAATTTTCTGCCACAGAAGGTAGTTGAGGCCAGTTCATTGGCTATATTTAAGAGGGTTGGATGTGGCCCTTCTGGCTAAAGGTATCAGGGGGTATGGAGAGAAGGCAGGTAAGGGATACTGAGTTGGATGATCAGCCATGATCATATTGAATGGCGGTGCAGGCTCAAAGGGCCGAATGGCCTACTCCTGCACCTATTTTCTATGATTCTATGATTCTATGACCCGCTGAGTTACTCCAGCACTTTGTGTACTTTTGTTTAAGTACCAGCAACTAGGCTGTGTTTATAGGGGGCGCTGGTTCGACTCCTGCTCTAACTCTTTGTCCAATTTTGCCCAGCAAGAAGGACATTATATTTCAGGGAATGGGTTGTACAGTGGCTCAGCTGGAGCAGCTGTTGCTTCACAGTGCCTGAGGCCCAGGTTTGATCCTGACCTTGGGTGCTGGATGTGTGGATTTTGCATGCTCTTTCTGGATCCAAGTAGGTTTCCTCCAGGAGCTCCGGTTTCCTCCCTCAACTGCCCCCTGTGTGTAGACCCTGGAGTGTGGGAAGTGGATGCCTAAGTGGGATAACATGAAACTTGTGTGAACATGTAAATGATGGTCGGCATGGGCTCACTGGGCCGAAGGGCCTGTTTACATGCTATATCGTTCAATCAATCAATCAGTTTTTCATTCAATCAATCATTCAATCAATCAATTAATCAAGGGAATGGAGCGATGTATCTAAGCTTCAAAAACTATTTTGGTGGCTCGAGGGTGAATTAATGAAGTTAGAAAAATTGTCAGTGGAATAAAGGCTGGGCAGGTTGGGCTTGCTGTGAACATTTTTAAGTTTGTCAGATGAACGGAATGCCATTAGAGCCTTCGATAGACCTTTTTGATTCTCTGAAGAAGGAAGGTAAACAGATAGTTTAGTTTTAACAACTTTACTCAGAGGGCGGTGCAGACATTTTATGAAGTTTGGCACAGGACTGATGGTGCTCTGTGGGTGTTTGTGGTCTTTGAATTTTTATGTTCAAATGTCCATGGAAGTTGACATACTTTGTATCTGACAAGATGTTAATCTTAGCAGGTTTACTGACAAACTGATTCTTACAATTACTCAGACATTACCCACCGCAACAGGAGAATTTAATGCATCAACATATTTATTCATTTCCCTTGTGAACATATCTGGTTCTTAGATATCCCAAAATTGATTGGTTGTTTCCTTAGGATATCACTTGAACTTGGCTGGGATTGTAGTTGTGAATGGCATAAGAAAGATGGCAACGACTAAAAATGTATTTTTTAGTGACACCAGTTCCTCTTTATTCTCCTGCCTCTCTTAATTCTGCCCTCGGCCAGTCTTTGCTTGTCAGCTGCTTGTCTCTTGGTTGATTTAATTTCTCATTTGCTCGTAGCCTGCTCAACCTCTTCCTATAGCTCAGACCCGCAGGTCCGGGCAACATCCTTGTAAATCTACTCTGTACCTATTCCAGCTTAACGCCATCCTTCTATAGCAAGGTGACCAAATCTGAACATAATCCTCCAAGCGTGGCCTCACCAATGAGCTTTCTAACTGTGTGCAACTCCATCCACTGACTTGTGTGCCATTTTGCAATGACTGGAGGCTTCTTCATGTCACAGTTCAGTATTGAGATCAGAAAGTTGCCAGAAACAAATTATCTGGTAACCGGTTTGTTCACTGTCCTTGTGAAATTGGTCCTGATACATAATAAGGATTGTGTTAATAATGATTCTCTGAATTATTTGATCTCCCCAACTAATAACTTTCTCAAAATGAACAGTGGAAGTGCATTTTATTTCATTCATCAGTCCACAATTGACTCAATACATGGACTGGAAAGTGAGTGTGTAGGCAGTGGATGTGTAAATGGGACAATGTAGAGTTTGAAAGCACTGAGTTAGTGTTTCAGGTCAATGCCCCTTCGTCTAAATTAAAAGTGTGCTTTATGATGGAGAGGGGTATGGGTGAAGGCAACAGAGGAAACCTTCCAAAAGGCCAAGCCATTGGGTATTTTTAAAGTGGAGATTGACAGTTTGTTGATTAGTATGGGTATCAAAGGTTATGGGATAAAGGCTGGAGAATGGGGTTGAGAGGGAAAGATAGTTCAGCGATGATTGAATGGTGGCGTGGACTTGATGGCCGAATGGCCTAATTCTGCTCCTATGACTTATGAACATGAACTTAATCAAAGACCTTTCCCACCCCTGTAATTCTTTCTTCTACCTGCTCCCTTTGGAAAGAAGATACAGAAGCTTGAATGCATGCATCACCAGACTTAGAAACAGCTTATTCCCTCTATTATCAGAACTGTCGTTCTGTAAGCTAGGATACGGTCCCAATTCCTCAACCTACCTCATTGCAGGTATTGGACTATTTCTTTGGAACTGTTATGCTACAATGTTGAGAACTATATTCTATATTCTGTATCTTTCTCCTCACTCTACCTTTTGTACTTGATTTTGATATGATGTATTTGTGTAGAGTATTAACTGATTTGTTTGGATAGCATGAAACTATAATATTTTCATTGTACCTTTGTGCTCACGACAATAATAACCTAAGCCTGAACCTAAATGTAAAGCTGAATTTAAAGCTGAACTTGCTTCATATCAAAGTAAAATGAATCGAATAACAGATATGTCATACCTGAAAGTCAACATAAAGTCTTGCAGGATTTTATATTCTAATTGGGATGTGTTTTTGCTTGACAGTATAACATAAACATAATTTGGAATTCCTAAAAATAACATTATTTCTTAGATCCTGACAGCTGACTGGCTTAAGGGTCAACTATTTGAATTACTTAATTGTTAATGATTTAACTTGCAAGTGAGCAGAATATTTTACTTCGCATAATTAAATGGATTAGTCAAATTGATTGAAGTGAGAACATGCTCTTTGAATTTTCGAGTTTTGAGAGATTCGGCATGGAAACAGGGCCTTCGGCCCACCGAGCCTACGCCGGCCATTGATCACCCATTCACACAGGTTCTATGTTTTCCCACTTTTTCATCCACTCACTACACACTAGGGCAATTTACGGAGGCCCATTAACCTCCAACCCACACGTCTTTAGGATGTGGAAGGAAACCAGAGCACCTGGAGGAATCCCACACGGTCACAAGGAGAACGTACAAACTCCACACAGACAACATCTGGGGTCAGGATTAAACTCCGGGTCTCTGGTGCTGTGAGGCAGCAGCTCTGCCAGTGATTGTTAAAAGATAACCAATTTTGTTAAAAGAAACTCCAAAGCACATATGCATTGGCCAGCTAGTATAATTTGCTGAAGATATGATGAGTAAATAAGGATAGATTATTTATTTAGTGTTTGCTCTTAATTTTAATTCACCGACAGCAATAGAAGCTAATACTTTAAATAGTGCAACACTGTTGTGCAGCTGGTAGAGTTGCTGACTCACAACGCCAAAGATCTGGATTTGATCCTGAATTCAGGAGCCGTCTGTGTGAAGTTTGCACATTCTCCCCGTGACCGCATGGGTTTTCCCTGCGTGCTCTGGTTTCCTCCAACATACCAACAGATACTTATTTTTTGCAGATTAAAAATAAAACATAACTAAACATTTTTCCATTATTGCGTAATTCTAGTAGCTTCACAGTCTTCAGCATTCTGCTTCCAAGCCACCCAGCCCAGGCGACTATTTGCTATCTGCTACAATCTGCGCTACACTCTTACATTTTTACTCCTACAGCAACAATTCTTACTGAGTCCCATACTTAACGTAATTTGTTTTATTTTTCTTGATGTGGTTGCCTCTGTACACATTCTTGCATTTCAACAATATAACCAAATGTCTGGGGCTGAAGATGATCCCTGGGCAGGGCTATTCCTCAGCAACTGCTTAAAGTGCTTCTTACTACTTAAAGATGATTTATTTCTTTCAAACGGCGTGTCATTCCTTCTGTATATTTTTCTACTGAAATAAGATCTCCCTTTTGTGTCAGTGCTCTATTTATCTTCTCCACGACTCATTCGCTGTTGCTTGTCTGCTCCTATCCTCAACGCCAAAGTTCTGCGTTCCATTTTGTATTGGTTCTGTGGGTGCAATGTTCTCAGTTTGGACGTATTTTCTGCTTGACCTATGTAGCCTTTTCACACGTCAACATAGTACCGCGTGTTATGCATATATCTTCATCATCATCACTACTCCAGAATGGAATTTTCAGCAATTATGGGCACACACACACACACACACACACACACACACACACACACACACACACACACACACACACACACACACACACACACACACACACACACACATAATGACATACACTTAATTATATATATATATAAAACATACATTTAGTTAGTTTTAGTTTTAATTTTAGTATATTAGAGATACAGTGTGGAAAGAGGCACTTCAGCCCACCGAATGAATGCCAAGCATTGATCACCTGTACGCTGGTTATCCCATTTTTGCAGGTCAGGTCGAGGGGAGTTCCTCCTGCCACAGATACCAGGTAATCCAGTGCTACCTGCTTCATGGTTGGATAGTCGGCGACTAAACTGTCTCCCCCACCTGGTCTGCCAGGTGAGGAGGGGGCTGTGAACCCCCAGCAGGACCAAAAACAAGTCCTATCAAAGGGCGGATGAGCTTCTAGCGAGCCAACATCCATCCACATTTCAGTAGAAGTTGCAATCACTGTTGTACTTAGCATTGTAAGGAATGATGATAAAGCACACACACCAAAATCCTATACTTTCAGCGGCGGAAGTCCGCAGGATCTGGAGGACAGAGAAGTGTAATGCGTCCGTCACCGTTTCCGTTGAAAACCAATACCACTGCGTCGCTAATGTTTTCAACGATGATGAATGAATGATGAATAAATGCATCCTACATGCTAGGGGTAATTTATTATATAGCATCTTCCTACAAGGTTTCCGGTTATGTCAGTTTAATTACGCTGTTTGGGTTATGTCAGTTGAATTGCACTGACATATAAAAACAAAATTCTGGATCTCATTCCCAAGCTAACTCTCCACTGCCACTGGTCTGGCACTCACTTTGTTAGTAATTGCAGGAATAGGAAGGGACTTTCAAACCAAAAATTAATCAGTGTACTTGACGGGAACAGAAGGTAAATTTGCATTGGTACTAGGTAACAGTGTTATCAGTCAAAAGTATGTCACTGATTGATATTGGAAGTATTGATTTAATGGGCCAGTCCAGCTCCAGTTTCAATGGTTGTTAGCCAGTTTAAACCAGACCAAAACAAACCAAGTCTGAATTAAGGGGTACTTAAATCAATCCTATTATAAATCATAGCACTTAAGCAAAATATAATTGAACTTTATCTCAAAAAGTCCACAAAATGCCTGAAAACATATTGCTTTCTATCGACTTGCTATATTCACCAGCAGCTTTAGATCTGATTAGTTTATTGTCATATACAGAAGGGTGCAATGAAACTTCTTGTTCACACGAAGCCCACACTGTAATTAGTATACATACAGTAATGATAAATAGAATAAGTATAATGACAAGTGCCAAACAGTAGAATGGTGTGAGATTATACTGCAGTCCGAAGTAGTGCTTCAGAAATACGATAACGTAATAACCAAATAAGGCAGAGTTGAGAGTAAGAGTACATGGCAGCACCACCCGAAAGGATGTCCAATGGTTCAATGGTTCTTCATTGTCATGTATGCACCGCGTAGTAACATTCTTGCACAGGTTGCTATATTTAGGCGCCACTTACAAACAAAAAAGTCCAAAGTGCCTACTTTAAATTTAGTCACCCCTCATCCCCATAAACCTCTATCCTTTATTTCCAGACTCTCTTACTTTGGGGGGTGGGAAAGAGTTTGATTATCTGTATTATCTATGCCCCGCATAATCTTATTTATTACTATAAGGTTATTCGTCAGTCTATTATGTTCCAGTGAGAATAAACTTCGACCATGGAATCTTTTCTTATAACTACAGGCCTCCATTCCAAGTAACATCCTGCCGAACCTCTTCTGTTCTCTCTATTGCTCCCAGATTTGGGTGGATTAGATAGGAAGAGTCATAGCTGAGCTTTTCATAGTGTCCTTGCTTGTGGATGTCAATGTTCTGTCCACATGAGTGATATTGAGCTTCCAGGTGTTTGCCACTTCAATTCTCCGTCCCACTGCAATTCTTGAACTTATCGGTTTGTGACCTCATGGACTATTACAATGAAATAAACGCAAGTACCTCATCAGTCACCTGGGAGCACCGTGGCATTCTGGAATCAACATTGAATTCTCCAACTTTAGTTAACTCACTCTGTTTTTCTATCTGCATCAGAACTGGTTATTTCTGGTGTAAACACCTTGGCTCATATATTAATCTTTCCATTAGTGTGGACAGACTTGCTGGAGAGTCCCACAGCCTTGCAATTCAGTACACATTACAGAGGCAAAAAAGCATGAGTAGATTCTAATTGCCATTGTAACCGCTACATTATCCCAGTTGGTGTCACTGTATCAGAGATACACTTCCACCTACCTTCTCTGCTATTAAAAACTGGCTTGTTTTCTCTCTTTCCTGGGTCTAATAAATGTCCATTGAGTTGCAGGGTCATCTATTATAGAGATGCAGAGTGATACAGTATGGAAACATGCCCTTCGACCCAACTTGCCTACAGCTTCCCACCTTCGGTCCATATTCCTCCAAACCTGTCCTATCCATGTTTCCGTCTAACTGTTTTGTAAACGTTGGGATAGTCCCAGTCTCAACTACCTCCTCTGGCAGCTTGTTCCACACACCCTCACCCCTTTGTGTGAAAATGTTACCCCTCAGATTCCTATTAAATCTTTTCTCCCTCACCTTAAATCTATGTCCTCTGGTCCTCGATTCACCTACTCTGGGCAGGAGACTCTGTGCATCTACTCGATCTATTTGTCTCATGATTTGATATACCTCTACAAGATACCCCTCATCCTCCTGCATTCCATAGAATAGAGTCCCAGCCTAAACTTCTCTCTATAGCTCAAACCCTCATGCTCTGACAGCATCTAAATGGTGGCCGATTAGGAAAAGGGGAGATGCAGCGCGACCTGGGTGTCATGGTACACCAGTCATTGAAAGTAGGCATGCAGGTGCAGCAGGCAGTGAAGAAAGCGAATGGTATGTTAGCTTTCATAGCAAAAGGATTTGAGTATAGGAACAGGGAGGTTCTACTTCAGTTGTATAGGGTCTTGGTGAGACCACACCTGGAGTATTGCGTACAGTTCTGGTCTCCAAATCTGAGGAAGGACATTATTGCCATAGAGGGAGTGCAGAGAAGATTCACCAGACTGATTCCTGGGATGTCAGGATATATTCCTGGGATATGAAGAAAGACTGGATAGACTCGGTTTATACTCTCTAGAATTTAGGAGATTGAGAGGGGATCTTATAGAAACTTACAAAATTCTTAAGGGGTTGGACAGGCAAGATGCAGGAAGATTGTTCCCGATGTTGGGGAGGTCCAGGACAAGGGGTCACAGCTTAAGGATAAGGGGGAAATCCTTTAGGACCGAGATGAGAAGGACCTTTTTCACACAGACAGTGGTGGGTCTCTG
Source organism: Raja brachyura (assembly GCA_963514005.1). Next base: position 116,841,645 of record OY740782.1, read on the forward strand.
GAACTCTCTGCCACAGAGGGTAGTTGAGGCCAGTTCATTGGCTATATTTAAGAGGGAGTTAGATGTGGCCCTTGTGGCTAAAGGGGATCAGAGGGTATGGAGAGAAGGCAGGTATGGGATACTGAGTTGGATGATCAGCCATGATCATGTTGAATGGCGGTGCAGGCTCGAAGGGCCGAATGGCCTACTCCTGCACCTAATTTCTATGTTTCTATGTTTCTATCCTCGTGAATTACTTCCAGCTTGTGCCGTTTCCAGCTTTCCAGCTAGAGAAACGAGTCCTTCAGCCCACTGTGTCCATGCTGAGAAGTGCTGGTGTAACTCAAAGGATCTGGCAGCATCTCTGGAGGAGAAGGAGAGGCAACATATTGGGTCGGGACTCTTCTTTAGACTGATTTTAGTGAGAGGGAGTAAGCTCGGACAACATGTTCCATGTTCCAACCAGTCTCTCAGTGAAAATGCTCTTTCTCAGATCCTTAAAACTCAGACTTGAATCATTAACAATTTTTCTTTGCGTAGATGCTCCTGAGGATGAACGGTGATCTTATAGAAGTGTAAAGATCATGAGGAGTATAGATAGGGTAAATGCATAGACCTTTTCCCAGAGTCGCGGAATTAAGAACCAGGGGACATATGTTTAAGGTGAGATGAGAAATATTTAATAGGATCCTGAGGGGCAACCTTTTCTCACAGAGGGTGGTGGGTACATGGAATGGGCTGCCAAAGGAGGTAGTTGAGCCAGGTACTATAATAACATTTAAAAGCCTTTTGGACAGGTACACTGATAGGAAAGGTTCAGATGGATTTGGGCCAAGCGTGGGCAGGCAGGTGGGACTAATTTAGATGGGGCATCTTGGGTGGCCGAAGGGTCTGTTTCTGTGCTGTGTGACTCTATGTGCGTTTTCAACATTTTCAGTTTTTATTTCAAATTTCCAGCATCTGCAAATATTTGATTTGCACTTGGAAAAATATATCATTTGCACAAAAATGTCATCTATATATAATTCAGGCCAATCCTAAAATAAATTTCCTTGAAGTTAGACAAAAATGCTGGAGAAACTCAACGGGTGAGGCAGCATCTATGGAACGCAGGAAATAGGCAATGTTCCGGGTCGAAACCCTTCTTCAGACCCAAAACGTTCCCTATTTCCTTCGCTCCACAGATGCTGACTCACCCGCTGAGTTTCTTCAGCATTTTTGTCTACCTTCGATTTTCCGGCATCTGCAGTTCTTTCTTAAATAGATTTCCTTGATTTCTGTCTTTGCATCTATTGTTAATGGCTGTCTAGAGTGGTGAATGTGGGAGTGCTACCCCACTGCAGGCCTCCCTGCAGTGATTTTAATCAAACGTGACTGGCTTTTACCTGACACTAGAAGTGCTACATCTTGGCAGGACAAATCAAAATAGGACGTACATGGTAAATGGTAGGGAATTGAGGAATGCTGTGGAACAGAGGGATCTAGGAATAACTGTGCATAGTTCCCTGAAGGTGGAATCACATGTAGATAGGGTGGTAAAGCAAGCTTTTGGTGTGCTGCCCTTTATAAATCAGAGCATTGAATATAGGAGTAGGGAAGTAATGTTAAAATTGTACAAGGCATTGGTGAGACCAATTCTGGAGTATAATAGTAAGATTAAACGAGAACTTACCAGTTCGAAGGTTGATCTTTATTTCATGAGGAGTTGCGATGAGGGATTTCGTGAAGAACCCGCCAGCACGCATGCGCGACATTCTTCAAAGTAGCGGTGTGGAATCACAGAAACCAACAACAGAAATGACTTGGCATAGTAAGATTGAAGAGATTCTAATTACCAGTTGAGTATGATCGAGGGTTGGGAGCGGAGGGCACGAAATCCCTCATCGCAACTCCTCATGAAATAAAGATCAACCTTCGAACTGGTAAGTTCTCGTTTAATCTTACTATTTCATTTCGGAGTCACGTGAGTGACTTCGTGAAGACTTCAAAGCTTCTGTGATTGCACGCCCTGGACCACGTCCATGCTGACACACCACTAGCAAGGATGGATGGGAGTAAACAATTTTCCAAACTGCTTATACTGACAAACAAGAATAATATTTATTAATAACAAAGCAAAAAACCCCTTATTCGGGGACATCTCCACGTTCTTGACCTGCATTCAGCACGGCCTCCGCGAACTGTAGAGGAGCAGCAACAGGCTTGTTGTAAAATCGCTGAAATACAGCTTCATTCGCCCATCCTGCTGTAGCGAGAATATGGTCCATGGGCACCTCCATGACCCTCGCCGCCGACGTTGATGCAGCCCTGGTGGAATGGGATTTGAAGACATTAGTGTCGATACCTGACTTACCCAAGACGATCCTGAGCCACCTGGATATCGTCTGGACTGTCACTCGATGGTGAGGTTTCTTGTGAGTGACAAGCAGGTATTTCTCCATTCCCCTTATGTTTCTTGTCACCTTGACATAGTGACGGATATGGGCGGCTAAACGTAGCCTTGCATCTGCGGGGTATGCCGGGAACTTCAGCTGCAGCCCTGTGCACCCAGGTCTATGCTGCTTTAGTAGCTCATCGATAAAGAAGACTACTTCTGCAGGGGTAGAGATCATCCTGTCGATCCGGATTTTATGCAGTGTCTGTACCCTCTGCGCTGAAGTCAGTGCTAGTAACATCACCAGTTTCATGGTGAGTTTGTCCAGCTCTAGCCCTTCCATGGGCGACCACGTCCTGAGCAGGGTTAGTACTTTCCTGACATCCCAGGTGATATTATAGCGTGGTCTAGGCGGATTCGAATTGAATATACCCCGCATGAGCCTGGACACCAGCCTGTTGGATCCTACCTCAATATTGAGGTAGAATGACAGCACGCTTCTGGCGCTGTTGATGGCACTGTAGCTCAAGTGTTCATCATGGTGCAACCCCGCGAGGAATTCCAATACGTCGGCTATGGATGCATCGTCATATGTGATTTGAGACCGGCTGCAGTAGGCTTCCCATTTTCGGATGTGGGAGAGGTATTGCTGCCTGGTGGACTCCCGGCACGACGCTCCAATGGTATCCATAGTTCTGGGTGACAGGCCATACTGTAGTAATGGCCGGTTTAGAATCTGCAAGCCAACAAATTCAGATAGCTATGGCAAGGATGTGGCTCCCCCGACACAGGGTAAGTGACCAATTGTGGGCAACCCTCTAAGAGGACCCAAGGCTGACTGATCATGTCAAAGACCACCGGATACCATGGTTGTGTAGGCCAGTCGGGTATAATAAGAATGCCCTTAGCAGCATCCATCTGGATTTTCTGCAATACCCGACTGATGAGGCAAAATGGGGGGAATGCATAGAAAAACCAATTCCCCCAGTCCAACGAGAATGTATCCATCGCCATTGCCCCAGGATCTGGTTCCCACGAAACGTATGTTGGTACCTGATGGTTCAACCGTGACGCAAAGAGGTCGATATCCGGTTTACCAAATTTAGCTGTAATTTTAGCGAAGATTTGAGGATGCAACATCCACTCGATGTTGTCATTAAACTTGCGTGACCTGGTGTCCGCCACAGTATTGAGCTCACCTGGTAAATAGGTAGCTGAAATCCAAATATTCCGTTGAATACACCAGAGCCAAATTGTATTAGCCAATTAATCACATGAAATTGACCTGGTACCGCCCATATGGTTTAAATATGCCACCGCAGTGGTATTGTTTATTTGGATACGGGCATGAGCGTCAGTAAGATTGGAACAATAAGCTCGAAGTCCGTGAAATGCTGCAAGCATCTCCAAATAATTTATCCCTTGTGACAACAACATAGTAGATTCAAGGGTGTCCCATCTGCCCCCGCAACTAGAGTAGTTGTCCGTAGCTCCCCAGCCATAGGAGCTTGCATCGGTTTGCAAGTATACCATCGGATTGGGCACAATAATGGGTTTAAATGAGTCACTAATATGGTCCACCCACCATTGTAACTCAATCTTAGCTTTAAGAGGCAGCTGCATTGATCTGTCGAAATGACCGGCGTTCTGTTTTAACGCAGAGATCTTGGCTCTTTGCAAATTTTGATAATGCAAAGGCCCGTATTGAGCTGCTGGAAACAATGCTACGATCTTGCCAATCACCTTAGCAGTTTGCCTAATTGATGGTATACTGGCGCAGGCTAAATCTTGACATGCTTGGGTGACATCCCGAACCTTGTTAGCCGGTATGGTGGCCCTCATGCGATTGGAATCCACGGTGAACCCGAGATAATCCATAACCTGTGAAGGGCAGAACTTCGATTTATCTGGATGGACAATAAACCCCATTTCCTGAAAAAGTGCCGCAGTGGCTGAGACTGCCTGTTGAGCCGACTCCAGGGTGTTGCCAACAATCAATATATCATCCAAATAGGCCATCACTATATGATGTTGCTTCCGTAGCCTGGCCATAATGGGTTTCAGTAATTTAGTAAACAATCTAGGGGCGGTAGTAAGCCCATTTGGCAAAGCCCTGTATTGCCAGAGTTGATCCATCCAGACAAATTTTAAGAACTTCCTGTGGTGTTTCCGAAAGGCTACAGAATAGTATGCATCTTTTAAATCAATGCATGCCATAAAGCAGCCATGAGAAAGCAATGACTTGGCTGTTTCGAAAGTGTCCATTTTGAAATGGGTGTATGTTACAAAAGTATTCAAATGGGTCAGATCAATAATAACCCGACATCCGCCATCCTTCTTGGGCCTGGTAAATATATTTGATACAAATTCAATTGGTTCGTGTATAGTTTTTTCTATCACGCCTTTTTCTTCTAACCTTAAGATCTCAGCACAGCCTGCTGCCTGGTCAACGGCAGACAGTGTAAATGTCCGATTGGGCATATGCTGGGATGGAGGAATGTTGCCGTTAATAAATTCAATTTCATGACCTTGAATACTTTGTAAAATAAATTTATCGGAAGTGATAGTTTCCCACGCCTCCAAGAAAGACCGAAGGCGCCCACCAACATGTGAAGTTAAACACACAGGTACATGAAAACCAGACCGCCTTACCTCCCTGGTTAGCGGCGGTCCCTGACATGTTTGGCGGGTCGTGGAGGTGCTGGGTTGGGCTGGTGCTGTGGCGTCCGCATCTTCCACGGAGGCCGTTGTGGGCCTTGTCCTAAAAAAGGCCGCGGCTGCTGGGGCTGCTGGTATTGAGGAGGAGCTGGAGCGTAGGTCCGTGTCGGTCTGGAGACAGGGCCTCGTGGCCTACTAAATGGCGCTTTCTTGGCCGGCGGCCTGGGGGCGATCTGAGACCGCATTAGTCCCACCGTTTTGGCATGTTCATCCAGCTCCTTAACCCTCTTCGGGAGGTCTTCCCCGAACAGCTGTCTGGGCGGTGGTGGAGGAGGCGCCTTGCACAACCCAGCAAATTTTGGGTTGAGCGTGGGGCGGATGCTGCTTTTCCTGAAGGCATTTATTTTGTGCTGAGTAGCACATAGCAGCGCGAGAGCATCTTCCTGCTCTAGGTTGAGGTCCTCTCCATCCACCGACCGTGCAAACGCGGTGATTCCAGCCGTGAGCAGCCTCAGGATGCGTTGGAGCTTTATCTCCTGAGTCCTGATGGCTGTGCCTATGTTGCCCCAGATCGACGTATTGACCACGGGCACGTTGAGGGAGTTACAGTTGGATGGGGCTTTGTGCCTGTTGATGGCCTGTGATAGAACTTCCTCCTGGAGCTGGTGGTTAGTGAGGAAGTCCACGGTGGCAGCCAGTTTGGGGTTGAGGGGAAGTCCCGCTGTTTCCGGAGAAGCAAATTTCGCCGCCACATCAAGGAGTTCCTCCTGCGGCACCTCGGATGGAACCGGTGTAGGGTCTGAAAATTCCTCCTCTTCTGGCTGCCTCAGGCTGGCTGTTGAGACTGGTGAAACCTCCCTGTGCCCTTCGATGCTGGATGCCTCCTGCCGTTGGTTCTGTAAAAGGAGCTCCAACATCCGTTCCATACGGTCAATACGCCCTTCGCCCTGAACACTCGGGCGGTCGGAGTCCTCATGCTCTGATATACTGCTGAGGCTTCTTTCATCGGCCCGCACCTCGTCGAGGTGAACCCGGTGCCGGAAGTTGTCGCTGCCAGCCGCCGCGGCAAAGCTGAGCGATTCCCGCACGGGAGGTGTGTTCAAACGCCTTCGTTTGGCGGAGCCTAATGCCGCTGCCACGGAGGGCAAACGCGGTGGAGAGTCGGCACCCAATGCCTCAGCACGGTGACCCGATGCCCGCGCGGGCTTGCCGGCTGCCCACATCGTGGACCTTGCCGACGCATGGTCTTGTCCTCCCATCCATGGGGGACTCGGCGACCGTGGCGGGACTCCTCCCAAATGACCCGTCCCGGCCTCGGTGGTTGGGGAGTCAATACTGGACCTTGCAGTGGACTTGAATCCCGCCTTTGCACCAGTCCGCTGTTTGGCGGCAGGTGATGCCTTTGCCCCTGAAGGGTTAGGCTTCCGGGCTCCATCCCTCCCTCTTCTCCGAGGGCTGAGGGAGAAGGGCCGTGCAGCCGCACGCGAGCTCTTGCCCAGGTCCGCCAACGGGTCCGTTGGTGACCTCAATGCGGAGGCAGGGTCTACCTGCTCCGGCGGCACACCCCAGTCCAGCTCCTCGAACTCCTCCCCGGAGCTGCGGTGTATCAGCGGGTCGGGTCCTGCAACAACAGGGCTCCCCGGTTTCCCCGCCTTCTTCCCGGCCTGTCTCGCAGGCGCAGCCGATGATGAGGGCTCCGGGACAGGTGGCCGGCGACTCCGGACGGATGTCTTACGGCCTCTCGAACTCCCCTCCATGCCCTTGCTGAAAGACAAAAAAGTACTCGCAGCAAGGACCAACCAACTTAAGGTTAGTACAACTTACCTTAGCGGTCCCTTATGAAGGACTGGCGGGGAGCGCACCCCACCGCCAGCCGTCGACAGCAACGCGTTGCGACGATATGTCGCGCATGCGTGCTGGCGGGTTCTTCACGAAGTCACTCATGTGACTCCAAAATGAAATTATAATTATAGGAAGGATGTCAACAAAATAGAGAGAGTGCAGAGGAGATTTTTTTAAATGTTGCCTGGGTTCCAGCAACTAAGTTACAGAGAAAGGTTGAACAAGTTAGGTCTTTATTCTTTGGAGCGCAGAAGGTTAAGGGGGGACTTGATTGAGGTCTTTAAAATGAAGAAAGGGATAGACAGAGTTGACGTGGATAAGCTTTTCCCATTGAGAGTAGGGAAGATTCAAATGAGAGGGCATGACATGAGAATTAAGGGACAGAAGTTTAGGGATAACATGAGGGGGAACTTCTTTACTCATAGAGTGGTGGCTGTGTGGAATGATCTTCCTGCAGAAGTGGTGGAGGCAGGATCGATTTTAACATTTAAAAGTAAAGTGGATAGGTATATGGACGGGAAGGGAATGGAGGAATGGAGGGTATACCCCTCAGGGGGTATGGAGGTATGCCTTCTCTCCATACCCCCTGAGTGCAGGTAGATGGGACTAGGGGAAAATAAATGGTTGGCATGGACTGGAAGGGCCGAGAAGGCCTGTTTCCATGCTGTAATTGTTATATGGTTATATGGTTAATTTAGACTTTAGACGTGGAAACAGGCCCTTCAGCCCACCGAGTCAAAGCCGACCACCGATCACACCCCCTATACATAGAAACATAGAAAATATGTGCAGGAGTAGGCCATTCGGCCTGCACCACCATTCAATATGATCATGGCTGATCATCCAACTCGGTATCCTGTATCTGCCTTCTCTCCATACCCCCTGATCCCTTTAGTCATAAAGTCAAGTCAAAGCCAAAAGAGTCAAAAGAGTTTATTGTCATGTGTCCCTGACAGGACAATGAAAATCTTTCTTTGCATAGCACAACAGGACATAGAAGGCATTGACTACAATTCTATACATAAATACACCCATGACTTAATAAATTAATAAAGTGCAAATAACAGATGGAGGGATATTAATGATTAGAGTTCTGAGCCAGGTTTAATAGCCTGATGGCTGTGGGGAAGTAGCTATTCCTAAACCGGGTTGTTGCAGTCTTCAGGCTCCTGTACCTTCTACCCGAAGGTAGCAGGGAGATGAGTGTGTGGCTAGGGTGGTGTGGGTCCTTGATGATGCTGCCAGCCTTTTTGAGGCAGCGACTGCGATAAATCTCCTCGATGGAAGGAAGGTCAGAGCCGATGATGGACTGGGCAGTGTTTACTACTTTTTGTAGTCTTTTCCTCTCCAGGGCGCTCAAGTTGCCGAACCAAGCCACGATGCAACCAGTCAGCAAGCTCTCTACTGTACACCTGTAGAAGTTAGAGAGAGTCCTCCTTGACAGACCAACTCTCCGTAATCTTCTCAGGAAGTAGAGGCGCTGATGAGCTTTCTTAATAATTGCATCTGTGTTCTCGGACCAGGAAAGATCTTCACAGATGTGCACGCCCAGGAATTTGAAGTTCTTGACCCTTTCAACCATCGACCCGTTGATATAAACAGGACTGTTCCCCATCCTACTCCTTCCAAAGTCCACAATCAGTTCCTTGGTTTTGCTGGTGTTGAGGGCCAGGTTGTTGTGCTGGCACCATATGGACAGTCGCTCGATCTCTCTTCTATACTTGGACTCATCCCCATCAGTGATACGTCCCACAACAGTGGTGTCGACAGCGAACTTGATGATGGAGTTCGCGCTATGACCGGCTACGCAGTCATGAGTATAGAGTGAGTACAGCAGGGGGCTGAGCACGCAGCCCTGAGGTGCTCCCGTGCTGATTGTTATCGAGTCTGACACATTTCCACCAATACGAACAGACTGTGGTCTGTGGGTGAGGAAGTCGAGGATCCAATTGCAGAGGGATGCGCAAAGACCCAGTTCTGCGAGTTTGGTAACCAGCTTGGAGGGGATGATTGTGTTAAATGCCGAGCTGTAGTCAATAAATAGCAGCCTGACATATGAGTTTTTGTTGTCCAAGTGGTCCAGAGCGGAGTGGAGGGCCAGCGAGATCGCGTCCACCGTTGATCTGTTATGGCGGTAAGCGAACTGCAGTGGGTCCAGGTTTTTGTCGAGGTAGGAGTTGATTTGCGCCATGATCAACCTCTCGAAGCACTTCATCGCCACAGGTGTTAGTGCCACAGGTCGATAGTCATTGAGGCACGTCACCTTGCTCTTCTTGGGCACCGGTATTATTGATGCCCTTTTGAAGCAGGTGGGAACCTCAGACCTCAGAAGTGACAGGTTGAAAATGTCCGTAAAAACTCCAGCCAGTTGGTCCGCACAGGTTTTTAGGACACGACCAGGTATACCATCAGGTCCAGACGCTTTACGAGGGTTCACCCCCCTGAAGGATTTCCTGACGTCGGCCTTTGTGACTGAGACTGAAATACCATCACAGCGAATAGGGGCTCGGAAAGGCACATCGGTGTTCTCCCTATCAAAGCGTGCGTAAAATGCATTGAGCTCATCAGGGAGTGATGTATCGCCGACATCCGAGCTGCCTCCTGGTTTCGCCTTGTAAGAGGTGATTGCATTCAGTCCCCGCCACAGCTGCCGAACATCTGTCTGATCCTCCAGCTTGGAGCAGAACTCCCTTTTGGCCTTTTTGATGGTCTTACCAAGGTCGTATCTGGACTTCTTGTAGACCACTGTGTCATCAGACATGAATGCCCGGTGTCAGAAGAGTGCGGATCTCACAGTTCATCCAAGGTTTCTGATTGGGAAATCAGCCCTTTCCATATACCCAGCCACAGCTACACGGGTAGGAAATGTTTAGAAGGATACGGTCCAAGCATGGGCAAATGGGACTAACTTAGGGAGTGGATACTATACGATATAACTTTATTTATACTAGGAGGGAAATTGGTCTGTCATCATAGAAACATAGAAACATAGAAAATAGGTGCAGGAGTAGGCCATTCGGCCCTTTGAGCCTGCACCGCCATTCAATGTGATCATGGCTGATCATCCAACTCCGTATCCCATACCTGCCTTCTCTCCATACCCCCTGATCCCTTTAGCCACAAGTGCCACATCTAACGCCCTCTTAAATATAGCCAATGAACTGGCCTCAACTACCTTCTGTGGCAGAGAATTCCAGAGACTCACCGCTCTCTCTGTAAAGAATGTTTTCCTCATTTCGGTCCGAAAGGAATTCCCCCTTATCCTTAGACTGTGACCCCTCAGTCATAAAACACAACATGAAATTAAAGTGATCAGTGCAAAGTTCAGGATTAGGGATGTGCAAAGATTTGGGGGGGGGGGGGGGGGGACAGGGAGGGAAAAGGAAGAAGGTGTCACAAGGTTTACCCCACAACAGAAGGGGGAGGAGTTGTACAGTTTGATAGCCACATGGGAAAAAAGGATCTCCTGTGGTGTTCTGTACTGCATCTTGCAGGAACTAGTCTGTTGCTGAAGGTGCTGTTCAGGTTGACCAGTGTGTCAGTGTGGATGAGAGGGTGGGATAATATGGAAGTAGTGAGAACAGGTGATCGACAGTTGCGTGGACTCAGTGGGCTGAAGGACCTGTTCCCATGCTGTATCTCTTATCTGAACTAAACTTATATAGGTCATCTTGGTCAGCATGGAAGAGTTGGGCCGAGGAAGAATGTCGCTATGCTTTATGGCTCAATGACTCTATGCCCTTAGAGAGGCCAAGAATGGTGTTCCCCACCACCTTCTTTAGTTTAGTTTATGGTCACGTGTAAAGAGGTATAGTGAACAGCTTTTTGTTGTATGCTAACCAGTCATCAGAAAGACTATACATGATTACAATCAAGCCGTCCACAGTGTACTGATACATGATAAAGGGAATAACGCTTAGTGCAAGGTAAAGTTTGATTAAAAATACTCCGAGGATCTTCAATTAGGTCAATTTTGTTTCAGGACCGCATCCCAGTTATTGGTAGGATGATTCAGTTGCCTGATAACAGCTGGGAAGAAACTGCTTCTGAATCTGGAGGTGTGCGTTTTCACACTTCTGTACCTCTTGCCTGATAGGAGAGGGGAGAGGAGGGAGAGACGCATCTTTGATTATGCTGGTGGCCTTGCCGAGGCAGCATGAAATGTAGATGGAGTCAATGGATGGGAGGTTGGTTTGTGTGACGAACTGGGTTGCGTTCACAATTCTCTGCAATTTCTTGCAGTCTTGGATGGAGCTGTTCACAAACCAAGCTGCGATGCATCCCGATAAAATTATTTCTCCGGCGCATCTGCAGAAGTTGGTGAGAGTTGTTGGGTACATGCCGAACTTCCCAAGCCTTCGATCGAGATAGAGGCATTGGTGTGCTCTCTGTGCTTTTCTTTGATGTGGCTAGTCCAGGACAAGTTGTTGGTTATATTTACTCCGAGAGACTTGAAGATTTCAAGCATCTTTACTTCGGTGTCTGAGAATGAGCAATAAATGTAGGTCTTCTCGCTGAGCTCAAACCCTGCGGGTGAAGAAAAGAAAAACACTTGAGTGTTCAACCCCTAGGGCTTTTACAGGGGCAGGATATTGCAATCCGAATGTCTGGTACTCAAATTAATGAGGCAGGATCGAAAATGTAGGTAATTGGATGATGGAGATGAAATCTCAAGCATTCCATAATACCTGAGCATTCAGAAATCACTGAATTAACAAAGAACCGTCCAACAATTCATAACAGTACTTTATTCTGCTGTGCTTAAGTGCCTCTCTGCTGAGTGGATAGATTTGTCAAATCTCGGTTTCACTTTGTTTTCAGTTCTTTGTGAGCCTCCTCTCTGGAGAATATAATAATGGATGCTTTTTGCTTTTCCCTCCTCCCCATGTAAAGGGCACGTACGTTCTGTTGACACTGTCCTTTCCAATTGTCACCGAATACTGGGGGTGTTTTTGAGCAAGAATTCATTCCCGTCGGTGGCACTAATGCGGCGGCAGGCCCGTCTGCTCTGCCGAGAAACTGCATCTCGGAGACACAGTTCATCACGTTGCTGCCACTGTGCAGCGGCTTAATGCTGCTGGCGGGGGATGGAGTCCCAGACGATTGATGGGATGGGGGCAGGGAGCCACCTCCCCCTCGCTCCACACCAATCGTGCTATCAGAGGAACAAATGTTCAGGGTGTCGTGCACTGGGGCAGTTTTCAAGCTGGACCAGGTATTGTGTAGGTGAAATGAGAGCTTAAATGAGCTGAAGAAATCATCATGAGGGGAAAAAAAAGCTAATATTATAGTAGTAATGACAATCTCAATGCTAAGCATTAAACAAAATATAAAGCAATGAGTAAAGGCATGGTAAACAAAAGGTGAAAAATAATTAAGGCTGAGGAGGGTAAAATTCAATATCTGTTCAGCATAGGCATCATGGGCTGAAGGACCAGTTCCTGTGCTGTACTGTTCTGTTTCATAGTTTGTGTATAAAATAATGAATGATATTGACAGGGTGATTGCACAGAGTCTTTTACCCAGTATTGGGGATTCAAAAATTAGAGGACATTGCTTTGAGGTGTGAGGGGGAAGAGTAGGAAACTGAGGGACCATTTTTTTCCACTCATAGGGTGGTTGGTATATGGAATGAGCTGCTACGGGACATAGTTGAGGCAGGTACTATGACCACATTTAACTGGCACTTAGGGGTGGAAGATTGCAACCTTCACGTGGTCCACCCTGTTTCGACTAATGCAATCAACCCAACGTGCACAATCAATTAGATCAAATAGAACAAGTTGACCTACAACTTTAGGCTGTGCAGGCCATACACAAGAAGAATGCTGGTACTTGGGCAGGTACATGGATTGAAAAGGTTTAGAGGGATATGGCCCAATTATGAACAAATGGGACTCAGCATGGGTTGGGACTGAAGGGCTTGTTGCCACGCAGTATGACTCCATGACTATGTTCAGTGTTACCTTTGATATTTGGAATTTAATCTCAACAATTGGATTTAAAAAATGAAAATACGTGCGAGCGAGCATTTACATCAGATGTTTCTCGCCTCTCTCTGCTAATTAACCTGCAAACCCGCTTTGGAGTGTGGGAAGAAACCAGAGCTCCTGGAGAAAACCCAGGCAGGTCACAGGGAAGAACGTACCAGCTCCATACAGACAGCACCCATAGTCAGGATTGAATCTGGGTCTCTGGCGCTGTAAGGCAGCAACTCTACTGCTGTGCCACCATGCTGCCCTAGTCATGTCGGTATGACTCATCTGGTTAAAACACAAAGGTTTTTCACTGCATCTTGGTACACGTGACAATAATAAACCAAAGCCAACTCCGATACCAATCTTAACCTCAGTTCTCCAGTCACTGACGGCCCACATTATCACTCCTGTAGAGCTGCAGGAGTTGGCATCTGAGGCTGAAGTAGTCATTTGATTGTGCTCTTTACAAACTCAATGCATAAATAATTTAATCAGGTTCTTGACTGAGTTGAAGACGTCCTCAATGTGAAAATAAAATACATTATAAAACCTGTTTCTGTGCCCTAGTTGTAAAGGCCGCTATGTCGGAGGGCAAGGAGGTAGGTAATCCGAAGGGTAAAAGTGGGATGAAAATCTGGAGCAATGCAATGGAAACTCAGTTGTTCCTTTCTTACTTACTTACTTACTGCCTATTATGCCTCCTGGCATGTACGGCAGTAACGAAGGTCCTCCACTCCTGTCTGTTCTGGGCTAGCTTCTGGACACTACCCCAGGTCAGGTCCATTGTTTTCATTTCCTCCTCTACAGTTCGAAGCCAGGTGGTTTTGTGTCTCCCTCTTTTCCTTTTCCCTTCCGGTGTCCAGTGCAGGGCTATTCTTGGGATGCTGCCTGATTCTCTTCTCAGTATATGGTCAATCCAATTCACCATTGACATTCATCCTAGCATCTGTCGATAGCCCTGGAAGTCTATCACGTCAGTAGAGTTGATTCCTTCAGTTGCTGTTTCCGTACCATATTTGTTTTACGAGACAGGGTTGTTAGCCCTGTGCTCAACTTCCAACTTGGAGGACCAGTGGATCGCTCTTCGTCTCGCCTCTACCCTTCAACCTGTCCAGCATGGGAGACCCTAACATGAGACGAATCTCCTGCTGGCATAGCTCTAGGGGTCACTGAGACACACAAGCTCCCTGACCATGACAAGGTTGCAATCCAACGGGGAGTCAGTTGTTCCAGGAGAGACAAATTATGATTACCGATGGAAATAGGTGGACCAATTTTCTGTGACTAATTAAAAAAAAAATAAGTGCACTAATCATCAATTTAAAGTTTATTTTCATAGGCACATGTCTAGAGAGGTACAGGTACAATGAAAAATCTTGCTTGCGCCTGGATTCACACTGTGCTGCCCTAAACAATAAGTAACCCCAGCGATTTAATACGATAATGGCTGCTCTGCCCCAGACCTCAACTCCTCGTCTGTGCTGGTTTCCCATCGCCCTAAGTTCCCTATGGGTAAAACTAAAATGTGTCTGCCTCCTCTTTAAATAGAAGATAGACACAAAAAGCTGGAGTAACCCAGCAGGACAGGCAGCGTCTCTGGAGAAAAGGAATGGGTGACGTTCGGGTCGAGACCCTTCTTCAAGTCCTCTTTAAGTACATCCAAAGATCTAGTCTCCATACCCTTATGGAGTGGGAATTCCAGAGACTCACCACCCTCTTTGAGAAGTGCCTGATACCTGGCATTTTTTAACATCGTTATTTCTTCAAGGGACATGAGGTTCACAGGCCGAACCAACATTTTATTGCCCATCTCTAGTTGCCCCAAAGAAGATAGAGGCGAGCTGCTTCTTGAACCACTGCAAATCATCAGATCAGAGGGAGTTCTTGTGATTTGACCCGTCGACAGTGAAGAAACAGTGATATATTTGCAAGTCAAGATGGTCCGGGGATTGTAGTGTTTTGCGTTCTTGTTGTTCTAGATGGTAGAGGATGTGGGTTTGGCAGACCCTGGCATTGGTGAGATATTGCAGTGCCTCCTGTAGATGGTACAAACTGCTGCTGCTGCCGTGTGTTGGTGGTGGAGCAAGTGAATGGTTGTGGTTGTCCTGCACAGTGTTGAGCTTCTCAAGTTCTTATCAGTTAGACCTTGTTTCTGCCCCTTGCTCTGTCAAATGGTCGAAGCTGTAAATTGCTCGTATCTAAGCTTCCCCCCCCCATTCTAGTTTCAGTAAAAACACTGATTCAAGCACTTGAACAACTAATCTGTATTTTAACAAAAGCACAATTACAGTTCAACTACTGTACCTATCCCACCGTGGGTTCGATCCTCGTATCTGCCTGATCAAGCCCTCTAAGCCTCGCTCAAACAGTGACCCTCCAGAAGGTCACGCAGTCCCAAGCACTCTCCCAGAAGATCGACGCTGGACCTCGTGGTAGCGGACTTTTATATGTCCCGGGATCTCGAGGGGCCGAACCACATGGGGTGGTCTCTTAATAATCTAATTACAGATATTGATTAACCCCATACATAACAGACATTTTCCTAACCCAATAATACAGCAGCTCAAGACATTGTATTCAAACCGGACTTAGAAACATTTACCCTGATCTGCAAGAAACCCAGACAAGGCTCAATAACTCATCCAATCAACACTCGGCAAAGTAGAACTCTGCAACATTATTTCCA
Source organism: Raja brachyura (assembly GCA_963514005.1). Next base: position 116,857,162 of record OY740782.1, read on the forward strand.
ATTATTTACAAGGTGTACGGATGGTTTGCAGCCATCCAATCCATTCTGTGCATTTTGCACCTAATTGACTGGATCTGCAGATGTTCTTGTTCTTTTCTTGCAAATTGTATCTATGCTGTAGACACACTGGCACTACTCCGCAGCTTGTCCCAGCTCCGCAGGGAGCAATTCCAAGTTGACCAAATTTCCCAGCAGCCCTGAAGCTTTTACCCCATTAAAGTCCTAGCCTCTCCAATTTGGCCAGGATTAACATACCTTCCTTTTTATCATATATGATAACCCATCATTTATGATAACCAAGTAGTTCAATAATCAGCTAACCAGATATACATAAGTGTGTCCTTTACATTTTCCATCTATCAGCAACATAAGATGGTGATGTTTCTTCCCAGAATCTTGTCAAGCGTCCGAGTTTTCATGGGCATTACGTCACAATTTCCGTCTGATGAGTATTCACCTCCTGTGTTTTTGTGGGCGCAAATTCCCTCCATCTGTGTTGCTGCCCATTCTTCCATCCCTTAACATCGTCAAACCTAAAAACTAGAATCCTGAAAAACTGGGACAAAGCAAGTTATCATCATGCACTCATGCTTTCCCATACATTCTCTATAGTTCTGCAATACTATCCCTATTTTAACCTATTATATTACCCTATTACTATATCCTTATTCCTATTTTGTACCCTAATATACTCTTTATTATTCTCGGATCAACAATAAACAGCCTCCTTCATACTCACACGATATTATAATATGTATATCTGATGACGGGTCCTCATATAAATTTCAGCTGGGTTCAGTCCAGATTTCCCTACAGGCGTGACTTTAATTTAAAGCAAACCATGATAAATGTTCCAATTTAACCAAATTCAGTCTCAGCCTTTAATTTACTTTTTGGAATTTCAGTGCACGCTCATCCTTTTCATTCCACAGCATTGTAGCCGATAATACAATTCCATTCCAATTCCTGCAGAATTCCCAGCTATTCAAATTTAAATAATCACTTTCTATATGTCATCAATTTCATCATAAATCCATCAAGACTGCCGAATCCAGGGACAATTTCTTTCCAAGCAATATGCTGCTTTGGCCAATCATTGTCAGTGTTGTCAAAGAAAGGCACAAAATGCTGGAGTAACTCTTGTTTAGTACGGGCGTCAGGGGTAATCAGAAGAAGGCAGGAGAATGGGGTTGAATGGTGGAGTAGACTTGATGGGCTGAATTACCTAATTCTGCTCCTAGAACTATTGAACGTGAATTCAGTGGGTCAGGCAGCATCTCTGGAGAACATGGATAGGTGGCGTTTCAGGTTGGGACCCTTCTTCGTGTTTTCAATGCTGCCTGCTTTAAGTTTGCAGTTTCAGCTCTAAGAGAGGGCAGATTTCCACAAGGAGATTTCCGGTTAAGTACAAATGGAATCACACAGTATTGATTTATTACGATTCAGGTAGCAAAACTGCTTTAAAATCAGCCGGGTAAAATGTAGCCTCTTGCTAAAAGCCCTTACCCCTCTCCTTCTTTTCCCTCTTTCCCCGTCTTATCCTTCTTTGCACCCCCACTGCTAATTCTTCTAGACATGATGTATTGCAAGGGGAATGCTGCTAAAACATCCATGTCTGGGAGCAACTGGTTTGTGCAGAATCCTTGAAGTCAGTAATATGTCACTCAGCACTTCTCTGTAGACTTTGCAATTCAAAAGAAATATAGCAAGCATCAAACGCTTGCAGAATTATATTAGCAGCCAGAAGAAATCAACCAACAACTAACTTATAAGAAATCAATGATCCCTTTAAACAGGTGGTTGGGGCGGTCCCTTCCTGCTGCTCCTGTCCTTGCTGTCAGAGGTTCAGCAAAGGCATTTAGTGGAAACATTGCATTCTTAAGGGGTACTGATATCATCACTGATTGATACTGCTCTGCATGCTCCTAGTGGTTGGAAACCGTGCGTGAGTTAATAGCATCTCCAATGGTTCAATGGTGCAAGGGTGCTTCTATTGTCACATGTGCAAACACGAAGTGAAATTATTTTCTTACAAACAGTCCAGAAGAGTCCTTAAGCACAAACCCGATTAGTAAATGGTAGAGAAGTAGTCTACTGACCCTGTATGCAAGAGCCGCCATGATTCGGCGCCATTTTCAAGGTCTAATTCATGCTGAAATCATGAGATTTCGCAGTGCAGTAGACAAAATGTTTAAGAAGGAACTGCAGATGCTGGAAAATCGAAGGTAGATAAAAATGCTGAAGAAACTCAGCGGGTGAGTTATAAATTCTTCTTCTGCCATCTCCAGCTCAACACCTGTTTCTTTGGCCAGATATCATGCTAGATTTTAGACTTTAGGGATACAGCATGGGAACAGGCCCTTTGGCCCACCAAGTCCACATCAACCAGTGATCACCCCTTATAGTAGCACTATCCTACACACTAGGGCCAATTTTCTAATTCTACAAGCCAATTAACATACATATCAGTACATCTTTGGAGTGTGGGAGGAAACCTGAGCACCTGGGGAAAACCCACACCGTCACACAGAGAACATACAAACTTCGTACAGACAGCACCCGTGGTCAGGATCAAGCCTGGGTCTCTGGCGCTGTGAGGCTGCAACTCTATCACAGCGCCACTCTGCCGTCCCAATCTCTGCTTAAAATATTTTCTTTGCACATGAATTGCACAAGTTACTAGAGGGAGATTAGTGCATTGTGGTTAAGTTGGTGGAATAATAACTCGTAGTCCTGAACTATTGACCTGCAAGCCTGAGTCGGGATCGAACCCGGGTCTCTGCCGCTGTAAGGCAACAATTCTACCACCGTGCCACTGTGCTGCCCCAAACTAGGGACGCTTTCTCCCATCTTGAGAATTCCCCACCCATCTCCACCCCTCCCTCTGGCCTCATACCTTCTCTCAATCTATTCAGTGCACACTGCCAATGGGACATTGACTGCCTTGTTGTTGCCACTCCCCACACTCACTCCATCCTATCACTCTCTGAACTTGCAGCACTCCACTAAATAGGGACCAACTCTGACATCTTCATCAATCCTTCTGACAAGGGATGAGCTGTTGTGATCTGGCGAACTGACCTCTCATAGCCACATATTAGCTCTCACGTCCTCCCACCTCCATTTGGATCATGTCCCCACTATTGAAAATCAGACCTTTGTCTCCCAGACACCTAGGACACCATTTGGTGTGGAGATCGTTCAAAGGTTTAATGATTCAATGCTTCATTGGTACTTTATTGTCACATGCAAGCTAGGTACAGTCAAATTCTTCTTTTGCCTCCAGTTCAGTAAGAATCTTACTGTATAACACAACCGTACTTAAGTGTGAGAGTGTAGGAATAGTATATTATACTGAGGAGCAACTCAAGGGGCAGCACAGTGGTGCAGTGGTAGAGCTGCTACCTTACAGTGCCAGAGACCCAGGTTTGATCCTGACTACAGTTGCTGTCTATGTGGAATTTGTACGTTCTCTCTGTGACTGCGTGGGTTTTCTCCGGGTGCTCCGGTTTCCTCCCACACTGCAAGAACATACAGGTTTGAAGGTTATTTGTCTTCGGTATAATTGTAAATTGCCCCTAGTGTGTAGGATAGTGCTAGTGTATGGTGTGATCGCTGGTGGGTGCAGACTCGGTGGGGCAAAGGCCTGTTTCCACACTGTATCTCTAAAGTCTAAAGTCTAATGCTTCTTCCCATTCTGCCTCCTGCGAGGACGCCATTCCCTTCTCCCACCTTCCATCCCAGTCACGTGTACTCACAACAATGAGACATACTGCACAGGCATCCTTGAAATGTCCTCCTTCTTCCTGAACCATGGCTTCCCCTATAACCACAGTGAGCAGAGCCTATGTTTGCATATCTTCTACTTTCCACGCCTCTGTTCTGTCCCCCATCTCCTTCTGAAGTTTAGAAGGTTGAGGGGGACATAATTGAAACTTACAGAATAATGAAAGACATTGATAGTGTTTCCACTGGTGGGAGAGTCTAGGACCAGAGGTCATAGCCTCAGAATTAAAGCGTGTTCTTTTATAAAGGAGGTGAGGAGGAAAGTTTTTAGTTAGAGGGTAGTTAATCTGTGGAACTCATTGCCAAGTCAATGGATATTTTTAAGGCAGAGATAGCCTTAAATTCTTGATTAGAATGGGTATCAAGGGTTATGGGGAGAAGGCAGGAAAATGCGATTAGGAGGCAAAGATCAGCCATTGTTGAATGGTGGAGTAGACTCGATGGGCCGAATGGCCTAATTCTACTCCTATACCTTGTGACGTTGCAAGAACAGAATACCCCTGGTCCTTATCTTCCGCCCTGCCGGCTTTCGCAGTTTTCACCAGCTCTAATACGATTCCACAACCAGACACTCCTAACTACTACCCTGAAGTTGTAAAAAAAAAGTTGTAAAAGATTCAAGCCTATTATTTTCCTTCGTACACTTCTTACCTCCTTCACTTCTTCCTTCGATCCTTTCTTCCTCTGTTATTTGCTGAATGGATGGATATCCCCTGTATGAATCTGATGCATCATTTATCACCAGAGTCTAAAAGCAGCCTTAGGATTTTCACAAAAATCCTCAGCTGGAATGTTAAGCTTCTGGATGTTGATAGACAGGCTGCCTCTCCTGCTTGTGTGAAAACAAGACGAACGTGACACAATGAAAAGGTTTGTCTTTACGACTTGTTTCAATGTGCTTCACCTTAACGATTGTTTTCTGCTTTCTGCCTCTGAAGGTCTGAACCCTTTCAGTCGATATGGGATTGCAGCAGCAGTTCATGTGGAAGGCCATTCTTTAACAAAGTCGGTCCTCATCTCATCACTCCCCAGAAAGGAGCACAGCTGAAGATCTTGAGTACCTGATGTTCTCCCTGCCAGACCATCTATGTTGAGAGCCCCACTGCAAATACCACACCCTTCCATTCCCACCCAAAAGAGTGTACAGGAGCGAACTGCAGATGCTGGTTTGTAACAAAGATAGACACAAAATGATGGAGTAACTCAGCAGGTCAGGCGGCATCTATGGAGAAAAGGAATAGGTGAAGTTTCGGGTCGAGACTCTTCTTCAGACTTCTCTTTGAAGAAGGGTCTTGATCCTAAATGCCACCTATCCCACCCAAAGGTTAATTTGGGATAGGTTGAAGAATTAGGAATCTTTTAATTGTTGTGGCACGGTTATGCAGCGAGAGAGTTGCTGCCTAACAGCGTCAGAGACCCAAGTTTGATCCTGACTATGGGTGCTGTCTGTATGGAGTTTGTATGTTCTCCCTGTGACCGCATGGGTTTTTTCTGGGTGTTCCGGTTTACTCCTACATTCCAAAGACGTGCAGGGATTATAGGTTAATTCATTTTTGTAAATTGTCCCTGATGTGTAGGATAGAACAGGTAGGTGTACAGGGTGATTGTTGGTGATTGTTGGCCGGCGTGGATTTGATGGGCTGAAGGGCCTGTTTCCACTCTGTGCCTCTGAAGTAAACTAAACTAAAAAGACTGATTGGGGGTAGTCAACATGGCTTAGTGAGTGGAAAATAGTGACAGAGTTTTTTGAAGAGGGCAGGGCAGTGGATGTTGTCTACATGGACCTTTTGCAAGGCTTTTGACAGCGTCTCACATGGGGGGCTAGTCTGGAAAATAAGATCACATTCACAATCCATGAATGAAGCCTCGTAAACTAAAAGATTCCTAATTCTTCAACCTATCCCAAATTAACCTTTGGGTGGGATAGGTGGCGTTTAGGATCAAGACCCTTCTTCAAAGAGAAGTCTGAAGAAGAGTCTCGACCCAAAACTTCACCTATTCCTTTTCTCCATAGATGCCGCCTGACCTGCTGAGTTACTCCATCATTTTGTGTCTATCTTCGTTACAAACCAGCATCTGCTGTTCCCTCCTGTACACTCTTTTGAGTGGTAATGGAAGGGTGAGGTATTTGCAGTGGGGCTCTCAACATAGATGGTCTGGCAGGGAGAACATCAGGTACTCAAGATCACATTGCAAGCCAATTGCATTCAAAATTGAGTTGGAGGAAGGAGTGAAAGGGTCTTTATGGAGGTTTTGTTTTCTAATTCGAAGCACATGACCAGTGTTCAGCAGCAGGACTCAATGCTGGGTCACTGTTGTCTATTACCTACATTAGGAATTTGGATGACAATGTCATTAATATTGGCAGTAATTTTGCTGGTACTTAATAGTTGAATGTAATGGGAAAGTATACAGAAAAAGGCAAGACCCTTAACAGCATTAATGTACAGAGGGATCTCATGGTCCAGGTCCATAGCTACTTGGATGTGACAACACAATACAATGGTAAAGACGGCATAGTATGCTTGCCTTCATTGCTAAGGGCATTGAGTGTAAGAGTCAGGAGGTCATGTTGCAGTTTTATAGCACTTTGGTTTGGCTGCATTTGGAGTAATGCGTGCAGTTCGGGTCGCCCCCATTACAGGAAGGATGTTGAGCCTTTGGAGAGGGTGCAGAAGTTGTTTACCTGTATTTGAGAGAAGTAGCTCAAAAGAGAGGTTGGACAAGTTTGGATTGTTTTCTCTGGTGCATCAGAGGCTGAAGGGAGACTTGATAGAAGTTTATAAAATTACAAGAAGCATTGATAGCTTAAACCAACAGCACCTTTTTCCTAGGATGGAAATGTCAAAGACTAGAGGGTGTAGCTTTAAGATAAGAAGGGTGAAGTTTAAAGGAGATGTGCGGACACGCTTTTTACACAAAGAAAGCTGGATGCCTGGAACACGTTGCCGGGGTGGGGGGGGGGGGGGATGGTGTATGTGGGTACAATAGTGCCATTTTAGGGGGGGGGGGGGGGGATGGTGTATGTGGGTACGATAGTGCCATTTTAGAGGCTATTATTTAGGCACATGGATATGCAGGGAATGGAGAGGTATGAATTATGTGAAGGCAGAGGAAATTAGGTTAAATAGCATGTTTGGCACAGAACCTACAGTTCTATGGCCTATAACGCTATAGCTCTCTATGTCCTATGCCAGGCATGCTTACAAGCACTGGTACAATTCACTTTGAAAAGCAACAAGATTATTTTTTAATCTTGTTGTAGGATCTGTACTAAAATAGGCAAGCACAACATTAAGCTAAGCCAGCTGTGTGGTAGGTAGTCCAGATCTCAGAAGCATAGAGCAGGACAAGGATTACCACTGACCAGTAGACCATTTAGAGAGTTTTAACACAGGGTTGAGACTCTGATCCTCAATTGAGCAAAGGATGTCCTGCCTCTTTCAAGTGAGTGATGAACTTCATTATCAATGTCTGTCTTTGCAGGTAGGTGGCTTCCAAGATATTGGAAGTGGCCCATGTTATCAGGAGACACAAGAGTCTGCAGATGGTGGTGTCCTGAGCAATAAGCAAAGTGTTGGAGGAACTCAGCCAGTCAGGGAGGATCTATGGAGCGAAATGGATAGATTTCTTCCATAGATTCTGCCCGACATGCCGAGTCCCTCCAGCAGTACTTCCTCATGTTATCCAGTATCTTGTGTTCAGTGTCAAAGGACAAACATGATGTAGTGAGGCAGTTTAGTGGAAAACCCTTTTTGTTGTGGACGTTGAGAGTGAGTTCTACTTCCTGCATGCTTCAGTGAGAGCATTGGCAATAGCTTAAAACTCATCTTCTGACCATGTACAAAAGCATGATTGTCTGCATTCTGTATATTGACCATAAGTTCATGTGATACGAGCAGAATTAGGCCATTTGGCATATCAAGTCTACTCTGCCGTTCAATCATGGCTGATCTATCTCTCCTTCTTAATCCCATTCTCCTGCCTTCTCCCCATTCCCCCTGACACCCGTACTAATCAAAAATCGATCTATTTCTGCATTAAAAATATCCATTAACTTGGCCTCCATAGCCTTCTGTGGCAATGAATTCCTCTGTTTCACCACCCTTCGATGAAAGGAATTCCTCCCCATCACTTTCCTAAAGGAACAGTGGGCGTGGGTGATATTTTTACAGTAAAGGGCCACTAATGCGACTTTGCAGCGACTGTCTTCGACCTTCAAGCTCGAGGGCACTCGCCTGAAAAACCTCGAGCTGGATCAACTGTCAGCGATGAAACCGCGAGCCAGATCGACCATCTGCACACACACATAAACACATCGCAAAAGCAGGGGCCACGGAAAGCAGGGGAGCGTTGTCTGAAATTCACACCCGCGATGCACAGGAAGGTAAAAGATGGCTGGCACAGTTACGGTAAGCTTTAGCGAGCGCGGGGGGGGGGGGGGGGGGGCGGGTGGGGGGAGAGAAGGAGTGAGAGGGGGCAGAAGGCGAGGGAAGGGGGGAGAAGGGGGGGGGGGAGAAGGAATGGAGACACTTTTAAGAAGCCAGACAACATTTAATAAAGTTTTAAAGAAAGAACTGCAGATGCTCGAGAATCGAGGGTTACACGAAAAGCTGGAGAAACTCAGCGGGTGCAGCAGCATCTAAGGAGCGAAGGAGATAGGCGACGTTTCGGGTCGAGACCCTTCTTCAGTCTGAAGAAGACAACTCTTCTAAACTCGTGAATTAGGTCGCCGCAGTGGGAGAGGCCCTTAACATTCAATTTCACAAATCTCCTCAATCTTCTGAGGAAGTAGAGCCACAACCTTACTGAATGGAGAGCAGGTTTGAAGGGCCTATTATCATTTCATCTGAAGAGCTGGCCCGTCCTGATACTCAGCCTATGTTTCTGTGGTCAACTCTCTAGTGTGAGTCTTGGAACTATCTAACCATCTGACTGGTGGGTAAGAGTACTTGCCGCCAAGCTACAGAAGCTCTCATTGAATATCCATGGGGTCAAGGAAAGAGCATTCACATCGCGGTCCTGTTTCCACCAAATCTTTCCTCCACCACGCACAAGAAGCGCAATACAGACACCATTGTGCAGGTGCCGAGAAGTGTAGCTCTGGCTGAACAACTTCTAATCTTCTATGTGGACTCGATAAGAAGAAGATTGAATCTCCATGAATCTAAGTCAATGGCAATGTAACACAGGGGAGGCAAAATCACAGCAACCTAGGTCACGGAAGAAGGTTATTCAGTCCACCTTGTTCAAACTGGAAATAACAAAATACTGCAGATGAACAAAATCTGAAATAAAAGCCCAAAATTCTGGAAATAAACCACGTGTCAGTCAGCATCAATGGACAGAGAAACACTATTAATATTTCAGGCTGATGAAGGGTTTCTCTTTCCACAGATGCCGCCTGTCCTGCTGAGTGCAGCATTTTCTGTTCATGTTGGAGAGAGGCTATTTTCCTCTATATTGGTAGCCAAGGTGGAGATGTTAAGGGCCTGTCCCACCAGCATGCAACTCCATGCGATGAGCGCGACCTAACGTGGTCGCTTGAGCCGTCCGGCGTCGTGGGGCCGGTCCCACTTCGATTGCCGGAGTTGTGTGGAATTGTGCGGAGTTCGTCCCGACATCGCGCGGGGCTCCGAAAAACTGACCGTGCTCAAAAATTCCGCGCGGCAACGGCTTGTCGGCTCGTGTCGCCTCGACGCATTACACACCGCCTCGACGTCGTGCCTCCGTGACCCTCTCTGTAGGTGCCTTCGTGACCCTCTCTGTGTGTGGCTCCGTGGCCCTCTCTGTGTGCCCCTCTCTGTCCTGGCGAATCTACCTTTAAGACTTCGCTCCAAGTTCGCCTCACTTTGCGCCACGTTGCGCCACTCACCCGACCTCCGCGCGGCCCCTACTGCCGGTTTGGTTCCGCTTGCCGCATGCAGGCGCATGCTGGTGGGAACGGCCCTGTACAGGGGATCACCCGACCTCCGCGCGGCCCCCGCTTCAAGTTTGGTCACGCTCACCGCATGGAATCGCATGCTGGTGGGACAAGCCCTTTACTTCATTGTAGTTTGTCACTTTGGCACAAGTAACACTGCTGTATTTAAGGGAAGAGGGGTAAAAACACAAGAGAGTGTAGAATGGGTGCTGATATAAATACTTTGGACTTTTGAGATACATCGCGGAAAGAGGCACACCAAGTCCGCGCCGACCAGCGATCACCCGTACACAAGCACTATCCTACACACTTCGATAAATTTACACTTTATCGAAGCCAATTAACCTACAAACCTGTACGTCTTTGGAGTGTGGGCGTAAACCGGGGCACTCAAAAAAACCAATGTGGGAAAAAACGAAAAACAAAAGTGAATTTACAGCGTCTATCAAACTTCTAGTTCACTAATATGTGTCAGGTGAGGAAATCTGCCAACCTTACCCATCCTGACCTATATATGACTCCAGAGACGTAGCAACAAGATTGGCTCTGAAATGCCTTATGAAATAGTCACTCGGTTTAATGATAATTCAATAACAGGCAGCAAATTCTGGCATTTCCAGCATGACTGCATCTCTTAAATATTAAAATAAAGAATTTACTTCTACACCTCTTCAGTGATTGCTCTCAGTTCCCAATTTGTGATGAATTTACCTTGTGCCACTTGACCAAAAGCATTCTTAAGAATTTCCTATGGAATTTCTTGTTCGACTGTTTAAACAGCTGCATGACAGTCAATGTAAAATGCATAGGTTAATCTGTCTGTTAAAATAGAAGACAAAAGGGCCTCAGCAACCGCAATAAGCTTGCAGAAACAATTTTCTTACTGGGTCCTTATCACTTTTCACAAGGAATTGAAGACTTTCTGCCGAATTCGAAATTGTTTGGAATTCACTGCAAATAAATCATAATGTTGAGAGCGCAAAGCAGAATTGAAAAAATTGGAAAGGCACAAGCAAGTGTGTTGGGATTTAAAAGTATTCTCTTAAGTAAAAAACTGTGGGCCCCAGTCAAAAAATTGAACAATATTAAGTCTGCGTGCCTTCTTATAAATGATGTCTATTAAGGGTGGCACACTATCACAGCTGGAAACGTCACTGCCTCACAGGACCAGAGACCTGGCCTCAATTTTCACACAGAGGGTGGTGGGTATATGGAACGAGTTGCCATAGGATATAGTTGAGGCAGGTACTTTCACAATATTTAAAAGACATTTGGACAATTACATGGATAGGAAAGGTTTAGAGGGATATGGGTCAAGCGGGCAGGTGGAACTCGCATAGATGGGACATTTTTGTCGGCACCGGCAAGTTGGACTGAAGGGCCTGTTTCAGCGCCTTACGACTCTATGATGCTCTGTTTCTGACACTGACCTCAGTTGCTGTCTGGGTGGTATTTGCATGTTTTCCCTGTGATTGTGTGAGTTTCTTCTAGATGCTCTGGTTTCTTCCAATATATCCCAAGGATTTGTAGAGTGGCAGGTCAATAGTCCTATGTGGATTGATCCCAGCATGTGGGTGAGTGGTAAAATCAGGTGGTAGTTGATGAGAACGTCAAGAGACTATAAATTTGATGTTAATGTAGGATTAGTGTTAATAGGCGTTTGATGCTCGGCATTAACCTGATGGGTCGAATGGCCTGCATCTCTCTATGACTCCATGATTTTGTATGGTGGTGGCACATTGGTTAAATTATTGATCTGGTAAACCAGCAGTTTGGATTAACAACTGAGATACCAGAGTTCAAATCTCACTGTGATAGTATGTTCCAGTATTTCTAATAAAATGCAAGAAATCTAAGACCTTCTGCCAAATTGGAAATTGCTTGAAGGGCTTGGCAGGTAGATAGTGAGGGAAGCTCATCATTGGAAACGATGAGTTAATTGTGGATAATTAACAGGGTTGCTACAAAAAAGGCATCTTGTTCAACAATGTTCTTCAGAAGAGGATATCTGCCACCATTATCTGATTCATCACAGCAATGTGATAGACTGTTAAACTACCAGAAAATTGAAAAAATGTATATATGCATTCCCTCCCCTGGCTTCACAATTCACAAGTCTTCATTCCAGTCTCACATCTTCTGTTTTTATCTCTGGCCTTTGTTCCAACCATCAGCCTATCAACCCCCCCACCCCCTTGCCTGTGTCTAATTTTTACCTGCCATGCTTTCTTCTGCCTCTCTTCCAACTTTCTTCACCCTCCCCCGCTACAATCAGTCTGAAGAAGGGTCCCGACTTGAAACATCACTTGTCCATTTCTCCTGAGATGCTACCTGACCAGCTGAGTTACTCCGTCACTTTGCGCCCTTCTGTGCAAACCAGCATTTGCAGTTCCTTGTTTCTACTTCCTACATTTCCCTTGATCTAAGTGGCCAACTGGACAATTTCAGAGGACATTGCAGAGTCAACTACATTAGTGGGCTGGAGCCACATTTAGGTTGGAATGGATAAGCATAGCTGATTTCTTCCACTGAAGGATATCAATGGACCAGATGGGTTGATACAGAAAGCTGATATCTTGATGGGACAATTAACTACTCTAGTTTTTTAAACCCAGATTTATTTAATCATATCATTTTAAATCTCTATGGCTGCTATGTAGTTGGGTTCACAGGTCATGATCACAATCAATTTTTCTTTAAAAAGATTCTAGATTATTTAATTAGCTGGAGTTCAATTCCCCAGTGGTGGGGAGTTAGACTCATGTTCCCGGATTGTTAATCTAGAGCTCTGGATTTCAGGTCGGTAATTTAACTTATTTAGGAGTCATCTAACATTAGATGATAATGTCAAATATTACAAATATTGTCAATCATTCTTTATGTCTGAAATCAAAAAATTGGAGGATATGTTTGTAGCTTGATTAGATATCATGTCAATCATTGGAACCTTAAGTGTCGTCGCAATCTGCTCTCAAAGCAAAATGTTTTATGAATGACTTGACGCTGAGCTCATGTGTGAAAAGACATGGAAGCGAATAGGTTGACATAGCACTTTAATACCAGACAACTTTTCTTTGATGGAAAAGAAATAACTAATGATACTTCTCGTGGATGTGCTGGGTTTCAAAGGTTCATGTCATAGGAGCAGAATTAGGCCATTCGGCCAACCGAGTCTACTCCACCATTCAATCATGGGTGATCTATCTTTCTCTCTCAAACCCATTCTCCTGCCTTCTCCCCACACCCTTACTAATCACGAATCTGTCAATCTTCACTTTAACAATACCCAAAATGAAGGCCTTCACAGCCTTCTGTGGCAATGGATTCCACAGATTCACCACCCACTGAATAAATAAATTCCTTCTTCGCACCTTTCTAAAGGTGGGGTCAAGGAAAGAGCGTTGACGTCGGAGGGCCCTGTTTCCACCAATCTTTCCACCACCACCCACAAGAAGCGACAAGACAGACACCATTGCATGCAGATGCTGAGGATTGTGTTCAGCTCTGGCTGAACAACTTCTAATCTTGTGTGTGGACTCAATAAGAAGAAGAAGAAGCAGTGCACTCTGATCCTGGACTCTTCCACTAGTGGAAACATTCTCTTCACATTCACTTTATCCAAGTATTTCACTATTTGGTAAATTTCAATGAGGTCCCCCTCGTCCTTCTAAACTCCAGCGAGTACATGTCCAGAACCATCAAACGCCCATCATACGTTAACCTGATCATCACTGGGGTAATTCTCATAAACCTCCGCTGGACCCTCTCCAGCGCCAGCACTCCCTTCCTCAGATATGGCACCCAAATCTGCTCACAATATTCTAAATGAAGTTCAGTGGTACAATGCTTCTTTCAATCTTTCAATGGTGCTTTATTGCCACAAACTATGCACTGCACAGTAAAATTATTTTTGCATAGATCACACATGCACGAGTCACTATAGTGCCATTTAGAAGAAGGCCAAAGTCCGATCCATGAACTCGATGTACTGGAGTGCCAGAACCAGATAAGCCACAAACTGCTGCATGGTCCGACCAGTATCCTATAGAGCCTCAGCATTACACAGTTTGCTCTTTGATATCTGTGATCTAAGATAGTTTCATGCACCTTGGCTAACAGCTTCCTCTGTCAGATCTGTCTATAATGGCACGATGGTTTCTCTGCTGCCTATTCTGATAATGATATGCTCCCCGTGAATTTCTTGAAATGGAGTGTGCAGCTGAGACATGGGTTTAGGTTTTATTGTCACGTGTACCGAGGTACAGTGAAAAGCTTTGCTTTGCATGCTATTCAAACGAATTAGATAATACTATACATAAATACAATCGAGTCAAACTCAAGTATAATAGGTAGAGCAACGGGGAAGATACAGAGTTCAGAATATGGTTCTCAGCATTATAACGCATCAGTTTCAAAGACAAAGTCCAATGTCCGCTATGGGATAGAGGGGAATTGGACAGTACTCTAGCTGATCGTTGGTTGGTCGGCCTTCTCTGGAACGGAAGCTGCACTTCCTTCCTTTGTAAGATCTAAGACCTGGGTTGCATCACAGCTTGGTTTGGGAACAGTTCTGTCCAAGACCGCAAGAACTTGCGGAGAATTGTGGATGTTGCCCAGTCCATCACACAGATTACACCCCCCACCATTGACTCTGTCTACATTTCACGTTGCCTCAGGTAAGCTGCCAACATAATAAAAACATATTAAATCCTTGCCATTCCTTCATCTCCCCACTCTCATTGGGCAGAAGATACAGAAGCTTAAAAACATGCACCAGTGGACTCAAGAACAGCTTCTTCCCCTCTCTTATCCGGCTACTGAATGGTCCTTCCACAAGATAGGGCTCTGTCTGATTTACTTCTGCCTCATTGTGGTCATTGGACTTTGTCTCTGGAACTGGTGCACTACAATGCTGAGAACTATAATCTGTACTCTATATCTTCCCCTTTGCTTTACCTATTGCATGGTGTGATTGTATAAACTGATTTGATTGGATAGCATGCAAAACAAAGCTGTTCAATGTACCTTGGTGCACGTGACAATAATCAACCTCAACCTAGAACTAAACCCTAAAATGTCTCAATAAGGTCACCCTTCATTCTTTTAAATTCCAAAAAACATAGTCCACAAATTGTTCAGTCAGGGGAACAAACCCGTACACTGTACATCAGGTGTGGTCTCAACAAAGCGCCATATAATTGTAGGAAGACACCTCTGTAATCTTTTTCCTATACAGTATATTCATTATCATGTGTTGCTAGAATTTTGTTTGCATCACAGGGTCTGATTAATTAAAGATGGCACAAGGCGATGTGCCAAAGCAAGTTGTTTAGTAGTACGTTTGATGTATTTTTATGCGAGCCTGGTATTAATCCATGTACACTCTGCCAGACAGCATAATACCCATGTAGAAGTAAACCAAATCCCTTCACCACCTGAGCCCTCAGGTGCAGGTGCTGAACAATGCAGCAAAATTCTGCCAATGATCAGCGTTAACTCTTGACAGAGAGAAGTCGGAACTTTATTGTTAGATTGATAAATTGCAACAGGGAGAAGGAAGAAATTTGCATCAGTCATTGCCCCTTTCACAAGTGCAGGGTATCTCTAAGCACCGAGCAGAGTGTTAAATATTATCTGGAGACTCATAGCCTGAAGAAGGGTCACCCATTCCTTCTATCCAGAGATGATGCCTGTCCCGCTGAGTTACTCCAGCATTTTGTGTCAATCATCGATGGAAACCAGCATCTGCCATTCCTTCCTACATATTCAGGTAAGACTGTTCCACCAGACCTACGTAACATCTGAAGGAGCAAGCGTAAGAACACAGATAATAGAAGAAACAAAGAACTGCAGGTGATAAGATCGTAAGATCATGTGATAGGAGAAGAATTAGGCCATTCAGCCAAACTATGCCATTCAATCATGGCTGATCCATCTCTCCCTCCTAACCTCATTCTCCTGCCTTCTCCCCATAACCTCCGTACAAATCAAGAATCTATCTCTCTGTGCCTATCCACTGATTTGGCCTTCTGTGGCAGAGAATTGCCTCGAACTAAAGAAATTTCTCCTCCTCTTCTGAAAAGAACGCCCTTTAATGACCTCTCGTAAATTCTTACTCATCTCCATTCTGAAGATGGCCCTCTGCTCCCAAACTCTCCCACTAGTGGAAACATCCTCTCCACATCCACTCTATCCAAGCCTTTCACTATTCGGTATGTTTCAATGAGGTCCCCCCTCATTCTTATAAACTCCAGCGAGTACAGGCGCAGTGCCGACAAACGCTCATCATGGGTCAACCTACTCATTCTTGGAATCATTCCTGTAAACCTCCTCTGGACCCTCTCCAGAGCCAGCACATCCTTCCTCAGATATGGCGCCTAAAATTCCTCACAATATTCCAAATGCGGCCTTACCAACACCTTATATAGTAGTGGTTCCCAACCCTTTTCATCCCATTTACCCCGGCAACTTTAATAACACATAACAATGTTATTTCACTTATTTACGAACAACTAATGATGAACAAATACCGGTATACCAGAATCAAACAATTCAGTCAATGAGAAAAAATATGTACAACTCCAGAATCAACAAATTTACCCCCTGGCAGGTGAAATCTACCCCCTGGGGGTAAATGTACCCCTTGTTATAGAGCCTCAACATTACGTCCCTGTTTTTGTATACAAAGGATGCAGAGTGTAGGAGAATCTCTGCTGGTCAGGCAGTATCTCTAGAAAACATGGATAGGTGACATTTTGGGTTGGGGCGTTTTAGGTCTGAAGAAGAACATCTACCCAAAACATCATGAATCTTATGTTCTCCAGAGATGCTGCCTGACCTACTGAGTTACTCCAACACTTTGTGCCCTAGTTTAGTTTAGCTTAAAGAGACAGTGCGGAAACAGCCCCTTCAGCCCAATGAATCAGCGCCGACCAGCGATCCCCATACACTAGCACCATCCTACACATTAGAAATAATTTACAATTTTAACCAAAGCCAAAGTAACCTACAAACCTGCACGTCTTTGCAGTGTGGGAGGAAACCGTAGCACCCGGGGAAAACCGACGAGATCATGGGGAGAACGTAAAAACTCTGTACAGACAGCACCCGAGGTCAGGATGAAACCCGGGTCTCTGGTGCTGTAAGGTAGCAACTCTACCACTGCGCCACTATGCCATGTCCTTAAGAGAAATAAGAACATTGAACAGTGCAGCAGAAAAACAAGCAGAGAGATAATCGAGGATGAGGTTGTGGTCGAGGCAATTACAGGTTAGGGGTCGGTGGTAGGGTCAGGGTGGGCAGCAAGAAACCAGGTTCTGTACATCAGCCAGACAGAGAGGCAATTGGGCAGATTTGAGGTGGGGAGGAAGCGAGCTCACTGAGAAACATTGCGTCTACTAGTAGCTGTGGGACAACTTGGACACTTATGGTTTGAGTCTGAGTCTGGGTTTGAGTTTTGGTTTGCGTTTACGGTAACGTTTGAGGTTGTGTTTAGTTTATTGTCACTTGTACCGAGGTACAGTGAAACGCTTTTGTTGTGTCTTAGCCAGTCAGCAAAAAGGCAATACATGATTACAATCAAGCCATCCACAGTGAACAGGCACAGGACAAAGGGAATCACGTGAACAGGGTAGGCCCTTTATAACTAATGCCAGAATGGACCTCAAGCCTCTGGTTTAAACCAAATTATTGGCAGACTTCATTGCCAAGGTGACATCAAGGTGATGTAAAAATACATGCACTGCACTCTGATGCCCCTGTGCCTGCTGGCGGTCTCTGTACACGTGCATTTATTATAAGGCTCAGCTGGCACAATGTGGGTACGATCACGCAGAGCACAAAAAGTTTGAACTTTGCATGGCATTTCTAGACTAAAGAACCGTGTATTCTCATTACCCTGAATTGATTGCACAGCACTTGGCTACTGTGTGTAATTCATCACTGTGCTATGATTATTCTGTGTCACCACTGTGTTGGAAGTTAGGGTAGGAGTTGCTCTTTGTCACCAAGTCCTGTAGTTTCTCTTTGGAATGATTGTGTTCAAATGTTAGCACCCAAGAGCAACCTTTGTTACTACTCATTTTCCATAATTCACAAACCTGTAAGGAGGCACTGTTCAGGATCATTGGTGCTTTGTGGACAATAGATTTGACAGAGTATCTATTGTTGTCTTTGTACCCTTGCGGGTTTACAGTGAAGTACCATGAACTTCACAGGGGGTGGCACAGTGGCGCAGCGCTAGAGCAGGTGAGGGAACAGGAAATAAAGTAGGGAAATCAGATCGACTGGATTGAGAAATGATCATGGATTTGATTGAATTAATGTATTTCTTCTGTATTGCGATGAAGTGAAGCTCAAACCCTACCGAGTACAACCCCCGCAATGGGACTTGAGATATTAACTGTTGCTCTATCCACAGGTTGTCTGACCTACTGTGCATTTCCAGCTTGTTGTGCTTCTACCCACTATGTTTCATTATTTTCACAAGTAGAGGTATGATGGAGAAGTAGCAAACCATGAGCAGACAATGCCGTTCCAGATATTCACTCTCAACTTATTAGGTAAGGTTAAGTTACATTTTAATTTCTATTAAATTTACTTGCATATGTACAAAGGTCCAATAGACTTTAGACAGTAGGCCATTCGGACCTTTGAGCTAGCACCACCATTAACTAATTGTGGATGATCATGGCTGATCATCCACAATTAGTACCCCGTCCCTGCCTTCTTGCCATATCCCCTGACTCCGCTATCTTTAAGAGCTCTATCTAACACTCTCTTGAAAACATCCAGAGAATTGGCTTCCACTGGCTCAGAATTGGCTTCTGAGGCAGAGAATTCCACAGATCACAACCCTCTGTGTGAAAACGTTTTTCCTCATCTCTGTTCTAAATGGCTTACCCCTTATTCTTAAACTGTGGCCCCTGGTTCTGGACTCCCCCAACATCGGGAACATGTTTCTTGCCTCTAGCTTGTCAATTCCTCATGTTATGAAGGCCAACATGCCATTTGCTTTCTTCACTGCCTGCTTTACCTGCATGCTTTCTTTCAGTGACTGATGAACAAGGACCCCCAGATATTGTTGTACGTCTGCTGTTCCCAACCTGACACCATTCAAATAATAGTCTGCCTTCCTGTTTTTGCCACCAAAGTGGATAACCTCACATTTATCCACATTAAACTACATGTGTCATGCATCTGCCCACTCACCCTGTCCAAATCACCCTGCATCCTCATAACATCCTCCTCATAGTTCACACTGCCACCCAGTTTTGTGTCATCTGCAAATTTGCTAATGTTACTTTGAATCCCTTCATCTAAATCATTAATATATATTGTAAATAGCTGTGGTCCCAGCACTGAGCCTTGTGGTACCCCATGCCTGCCATTCTGAAAGGGACCCATTTATCCCTACTCTGTATCCTGTCTGCCACCCTAATTTCTATCCATGTCAGTACCCTACCCCACTATCATGTGCTCTAATTTTGCCCACTAATCTCCTATGTGGGACCTTGTCTACTGCTTTCTGAAAGGCCAGGTACACTACATACACTGGCTCTCTCTTGTCCATTTTCCTAGTTACATCCTCAAAAAATTCCAGAAGATTAGTTAAGCATGATTTCCCCTTCGTATATCCATGCTGACTCGGACCAATCCTGTTACTGCTATCCAAATGTGCCGCTTTTATAATTGACTCCAGCATCTTCCCCACCACCAATGTCAGGCTAACTGGTCTATAATTCCCTGTTTTCTCTCTCCCGCCTTTCTTAGAAAGAGGGATAACATTAGCTACCCACCAATCCACAGGGACTGATCCTGAATCTATGGATCATCGGAAAATGATCACCAATGCGTCCATGATTTCTAGAGCCACTTCTTTAAATGCCCTGGGATGTAGACCATCAGGCCCTGGGATTTATCAGCTTCAGTCCCATCAGTCTACTCAACACCATTTCCTGCCTAATGTGAATTTCCTCCAGTTCCTTCGTCACTCTAGATCCTCTGGCCACTGGTTCATCAAGGAGATTGTTTGTGTCTTCCTTAGTGAAGACGGATCCAAAGTACCTGTTCAACTTGTCTGCCATTTCCTTGTTCCCCATAATAAATTCACCTTTCAGTCTTCAATGGTACAACTTTGGTCTTAATTATTTCTTTTCTCTTCACATACCCAAAGAAGCTTTTACTATCCTCCTTTATATTCTTGGCTGGCTTACCTGCGTACCACATCTTTTATCTTTTTAGTTATCTTCTGTTGTTCTTTAAAAGTTTCCCAATCCTCTGGCTTCCCGTCATCTTTGCTATGTTATACTTCTTCTCTTTTACTATTTTACTGTCCCTGTCCACTGTCATCCCTGCTAGGGTATCTTTCCAGTCAACTTTGGCCAGGTCCTCCCTCATGGCTCCATAGTCCCCTTTGTTCAATTGTAATACTGACACTTGCGATTTTCCATTTTTCCTCTCAAATTGTAGATTAAAACTTATCATATTATGGTCACTACCTCCTAATGGCTTCTTTACCTCGAGTTCCCTTATCAAATCAGATCATTGCACAACAATAAGTCCAGAATTGCCTTCTCCCTGGCACGCTCCAGTACAAGCTGCTCTAAGAATCCATCATGGAAGCACTCCACAAACTCCCTTTCTTGGGGTCCAGTACCAACCTGATTTTCCTAGTCTACCTGCATGTTGAAATCTCCCATAACAACTGTAGCATTACATTTGCGACATGCCAATTTTAACTCTTGATTCAACTTGCACCCTATGTCCAGGCTACTGTTTGGGGGCCTGTAGATAAGTCCCATTAGGGTATTTATCCCCTTACAATTCCTCAGTTCTATCCATACTGACTCTATATCTCCTGATTCTATGTCACCCCTCGCAAGGGACTGAATTTCATTCCTCACCAACAGAGCTACCCAACCCCCTCTGCCCACCTGTCTGTCTTTTCAACAAGACGTATACACTTAAATATGCAGTTCCCAGCCCTGGTCCTCTTGCAGCCATGTCTCTGTAATTCTTGCATCATCATACTTTCCAGTTTCTAACTGAGCCTCAAGCTCATCCACTTTATTTCTTATACTTTGCGCATTCATATACAACACTTTAACTTTGGTATTCACCTCCCATTTCACACCGGTCGCTATTGGCCGAGACCATACTCTCTTATCCCTTCTCGAACTTTCCCTCCCATGAATTCGGGAATCTTTTGTACCTTTTCCTGTACTCAATTCCCCTTTAACTCCATCTTTATATTCCCCAATTTGTCAACCCGTCTCCCCCACTATTTAGTTTTTCATGAACTCTCAATCAGGCAGCATAATAGAACATACCCTACTTCTTTCTGTTGATCTTCATCCTGTCTATTCCCTCCACACATGCTGCCTGACCCGCTGAGTTAAATCCTTCAGGTCTAGTAATATCCTAGAGGGAAGTAAATATGTCATCTTTACCTAGTCTGGCCTCCAGACCCATTGATTCTTACCTGTCATAGAGTTATACAGCGTGGAAACAGGTCCTTCGGCCCAACTTGTCCACATCGGTAATATATACCATCTATGCTACTCCCACCTGCCTGCGTTTGGTCCACATACCTCTAAACCCATCTAATCCCTGTATCTATCTAAATGTTCTTTAAACGGCGCCGCACGATGGCAGCCTCGCCAACAGTCTGTCTGTCTTTTCGTCTTTTTTTTGTTATATTTAGTATGTTTTACAAGTTTGTGTTAATGTTCTCTGGCTTGTTTTAAAAGGGGGGAGGGAGAGGGGGTCAGAGGAAACATTTTGTTAATCTCTCACCGTGCCGGAGATGCGATTGTTTTCCGGATCGTATCTCCGGTCGCTCTGCAGCCTAACATCATGGAGCTGGCGGCCTTGCTCGGGACTGACTTTGAGTCCCACCGCGGGGATGTGGACTTACCATCAAAGCCAATCCCTTGCCTCGAACTTCTACCGCTGCACCATCGAAAGCATCCTGACCACCTGCTTTACGGTATGGTACAGCAGTTGCACCGTGGCAGACAGGAAGGCACTACAACGGGTGGTGAAAACCGCCCAGTACATCATCGGTGCCCCGCTCCCTGCCTTGGATGCCCTCCACCGAAAACGGTGCCTGAAGCGGGCCGGGAAGATCATCAAGGACCCCTCACACCCTAATCATGGACTGTTTGCCCTCCTCCCATCAGGGAGGCGGTACAGGAGCCTCAAGTCCCGCACCAGTAGGACGAAGAACAGCTTCTTCAACTACACCATCCGACTGCTGAACTCGGAGCCCAGCTGATAGACTTGTCTGTACCCTGTATTTATTTATTTTCCATATTGCTACCACTGCACTCTGTATTTATTTTTCTATATCGCTATCACTAAGAACGACGCTAAACTGCATTTCGTTGTACCTATACTTGTATTTGTGCAATGACATTAAACTTGAATTGAATTGAATTGAATTGAATTGAATTGAATCGACGCTCCAACTGTGGCCTGCAGATTTCAACTTCGCAGAGCTCACTCATGTTGGGAAGCTCCAGTTGCAGAAGGTGTCGACCAGCCCCGACCCGAGGTAGATCGCCCTGCGCGGTAGAGCTGACATCCGCCCGATGCTGGAGCTTGATCGCCCTGATGCAGAGGGCCCGCCGTCGGCTACGGGAGCCAAGATCGTCCTGTCAATGGAAAGCTCGAGGCTCCTGACCGCGGGAGAACAAAGAAGGGAATAGATTGAACTTGCCTTCCATTACAGTGAGGAACGTGAAGGAGTCACTGTGGTGGATGTTCATGTTAAAATATATTTTGTGTGTTTTGTTGCTTACTTAATGGAGTGACAGTATGGCACATCAAATTCCTCGTATGTTGCAAAACATTCTTGGCTAATAAAGTATGATTATGATTATGATGATTATGATTAGTACTTGCCTCAAATACCTCCTCTGGCAGTTCATTCCATACACCCACCACCCTTCAAGTAAAAAAAAAAGTAACCCCTCAGGTTACTATTATATCCTTCTGCCATCACCTAAAACCCATGTCCTCTGGTTCTCGATTCCCTTACTCTGGGCAAAAGACTTGTACATTTTCCTGATCTATTCCTCTCACGATTTTCTACACTTTTATAAGATCGCCCCTCATACTCCTGTGCTCCAAGGAATAGAGTCCTAGCCTGCTCAACATCTCCCTGCAGCTCAGACCCATGAGTCCTGGCACAAATCCTCGTAAATCTTCTCTAACACCAGGTTTTGTGAGCGTTGTGAAATAAAAGCAATTAAATGTAAAATAGCCACCCTGTATTGGAATCGCCTAACTGCACTGCTTGTATTTTTAGTTTAGTTTAGTTTAGTTTAGAGATACAGTGTGGAAACAGGCCCTTCGGCCCATTGAGTCCACACTGACCAGTGACCCACTGCACATTAACACTATCCTACACACACTACGGACAATTTACACATACTGTATACCAAGCCAATTAACCTACAAACCTGTATGTCTTTGGAGTGTGGGAGGAAACCGAAGATCTCGGAGAAAGCCCACACGGTCACAGGGAGAATGCACAAACTCCACACAGACAGCACCCGTAGTACGGATCGAATCCGGGACTGTGGCGCTGCAAGCGCTGTAAGGCAGTAACTTTACTGTTGTGCCACTGTGCTGCCCATTTTCTAGAATGTTATTTCATACAGTGGGAAGATCTTTTCCTGGGATGGTTGTAGAGCCAAATGCGAATTTTCAATCGATTTTGCACCATGCTTTACATTAATTAGATTAGTTTACAACAGGGAGACGTGCAGACACCACACAGTTTGCGCCCGAGGTCAGGATCAAACCTGGGTCTCTGGCACTGTGAGGCAGCAGCTCTACCAGCTGCACCATTGTGTCGCCCTGAGCAGCATGAGGAGACTGGCTGATCATGGGGTAGAGGAGGTTAGTTGGGAGGGGCTGTAGTGCCATCAATGTTGCAACTCCATTAGTGCATAAATATAGTTTCTATTTGCAAATAATAAATAAAAATTATAAGCCATTACATCAGATAACTACCCTTCATTTTCCTCCAAAATTTATAATTTAAGGTTTCCATGTGTTAATTTAAAATACTTGGGTGTATCAATGATTCTGTTAAAATGTGTGTGTCTGTGTGTGTCTGTGCGCACGTGTGTGTCTGTGTGTGTATCTGTGTGTGTCTGTGTGTGTCTGTGCGCACGTGTGTGTCTGTGCGCACGTGTGTGTCTGTGTGTGTTCGGTGTCTGAAGTTCAGATGGTATCATGGTGCAATATGCAATGCTTCGAAATGCACTCCAGAACTTTACTAAATAAGTACAGTAACACATTTTACCTCTAAACCTCCTAGTTTATTGTGAAAATTGAAACCAATGATTTTCCACGTCAAAACATTAAGTGCCAATTGTCTATAACATGGTCGATAGAATGATGAAATAAGATGGAAACTGCCCAAATAATGCTGTGTTTTTATCAACTAAAATAGTGAACATATTGAATGGTTGTTTTTCATACAGGTCATATTATGGTGGCAGCAAAATAAATCACACAGTGACCTCCCACAGCTTGTAATGGAAGGTCAGCAGATATATGGGAAAACCATTAGTTGCAAATTCCCCACTAAGTTGCATAATTGATTGAGATGAGACTTTATTGTCCGCTCGCCATTGTTATCGGTGCCATAGGAACCATGAGAAGGTCATGTGGTCCCTCAAACTTGCTTTCCCGTTCAACACAATCACGTCTGATCTGTTTTTAGTTTCATCTGCTTATTCTCATGGGCATACAGAATAGTGAAAGGCTTGGTTTAGAGTGGATGTGGACAGGATGTTTCCACCAGTGGGAGAGTCTATGACTGGAAGTCATAGCCTCAGAGTTAAAGGACATTCTTTTAGGAAGGAGATGAGGAGACATTTATTTAGTCAGAGGGTGGTGAATCTGTGGAATTATTTGGCACCGAAGGCTGTGGAGGCCGTCAGTGGATATCTAGAGATAGATAGATCATTGATTAGTACAGGTGCAGAGGTTATGGGGTGAAGTCAGGAGAATGGGGTTATGGGGCAGAGACAGATCAGCCATGATTGGTTAAATAATTTCAAAGATTCATATCCCAAGTGGGGAAAAAAATACTCCCACCGTCAGCTTAAAGTGACAACCCCTTATTTTGGAATAGAGCCTCTAAAGTCCAGAAAATATTCTACACATAGAATTGTCATTTTAGCATTTATTCTGACAAGCCCCTTCAGAACTTTTGATGTTTCAAAAAGATCACTTCATTCTGCAAATTGATGATGAGAATAGGCACAGCTTGATCCTCACAAGCTAACCCTTTCAGCCCAGGCATCAACCTCATTACCTTCTCTGAACTACCTCCAATGCAAGAACACCTCTCCTCAAGTAATGGGGCTAGCCCAGTGCCAAGGTGTGGTCAATACACTGGATAGTTAAGGGAGCCATGGTGTCACAGCTGGTCGAGTTGCTGCGTCGCAGCACCTGAGATCCGGGTTCGATCCTGACCTCGGGTGCTGTCCGCGTGGAGTTAGCACGTTCTTCCTGTGATTGCATGGGTTTCCTTCCGGTACTTCAGTTTCTTCCCACATCTCAAAGACATATGGGCTAGTAGGTTTTATTGGCCTCCACAAATTTCCCTTAGTGTGTAGGGAGTGGATGCAAAAATATAATGACAAGAATTAGCTTGGAGACAGCATGGACTCGGTGGGCTGAAGAGCACTTTTCCGTGTTGTATCAATTGCCGCAAGGATTTAAAAAAAAAAATGAGTTTCATGATCTGGATATCACTGGCAAAGTAATTATTTATTGCTGACCCACAATTGGGGGGCACCGTGGCGTAACAGTTGAGTTGCTGCCAGAGACCCGATTTTGATCCTTACTACAAGGGTTGTCTATACGGAGTTTACACGTTCTCCCTATGACAGTGTGGGTTTTCTCCGGATGCTCCAGTTTCCCCCCACACTCCAAAGACGTACAGGTTTGTAGATTAATTGGCTTTGGTTAAATTGTAAATTGTCCCCAGTGTGTGTAGGGTAATGTTAGTATACGGGAATCGCTAGTCCCAGTTTTGCATCCTACACACTAGAGGTAATTTACAGAGCTAAATGTGGCCCTTGTGGCTCATTCACAGATGTGGCCCTTGTGGCTAAGGGGATCAGAGGGTATGGAGAGAAGGCAGGTACGGGATACTGAGTTGGATGATCAGCCATGATCATATTGAATGGCGGTGCAGGCTCGAAGGGCCGAATGGCCTACTCCTGCAGCTAATTTCTATGTTTCTATGTTTCTATGTTTCTAAGTAGCCCGCATGTCTTTGGAGTGTGGAAGGAAACCGGAGCAACTGGGGAAAAACCATGCGGTCACGGGAAGAACATACAGACTCCGCACAGACAGCACCTGAGGTCAGGATCGAACATGGTTCTCTGGCGCTGCAAGGCAGCAACTCTACCACGGCGCCACTGTGCCACCCCATCAGTAAAGGGGCTCCTGTAGCCCCAGCCAACAGAGACAGCTAGATTCAATGAAGAGTATGCGCTGACGCCAACCACAAGCTTGTTATGATGTTTATAGTTACTGAGGTCAGGAATCCATTTATGTCAGACCCTTGGCACGTGAAACTTCTGGAAATTTTTGGGGGTTGGGAGAAACTATTGCCCTTCTGTGGTTAGTCTGTGAGATTTCCAAAGGAAACACTATTCAAAGTAATCAATTGTGTCCCCAAAACAACCAGCTTGCTTGAGCGTAACATGGTCCTCTTTGCAGTTTGCAATGGAAAGGAAAATCCAACAGTGTTTCTCACAGGCAGCCTTTTCCTCTAACGTCAACTTTCCACTTCTTCCAAAGTTCAACATTATCCCTGTGTTTTTAACCTTTTCAAAGGTCTGATTGATTTTTGAAGGTTATGAGTGGAGTTCCATCGGTTGTGGATACTGTATATTGACGACAGTTCTTTGGCCAAAAGCTCCAGGTTTTTGGGCTTGTATAATGCTTAATAGTAAGATTAAACGAGAACTTACCAGTTTGAAGTTTGATCTTATTTATGAGGAGTTGCGATGAGGGATTTCGTGAAGAACCCGCCAGCACGCATGCGCGACATTCTTCAAAGCAGCGGTGTGGAATCACAGAACCAACAAACAAAGAAATGACTTGTTATAGTAAGATTGAAGAGACTCTAATTACCAGTTGACTTTATGATCGAGGGCACGAAATCCCTCATCGCAATTCCTCATAAAATAAAGATCAAACTTCAAACTGGTAAGTTCTCGTTTAATCTTGCTATTTCATTTCGGAGTCACGTGAGTGACTTCGTGAAGACTTCAAAGCTCTGTGATTTCTTGCCGTGGCCCACGTCCATGCTCTCACACACGCCACTATAAGGATGGATAGGAGTAATCATGTTTTCAGAGTGGATGTACTGAAAAATAATAATGTTTATTAATTATAACAAAGAAAAAAACCCTCACTGGGGAGTAGCTGTATGTTCTTGACCCGCATTCAGCACGGCCTCCGCGAACATAACAGGAGCGGCAACAGGTTTGTTATAAAACCGCTGAAAAGTGGCTTCACTAGCCCATCCCGCTATGGCAAGAATATGGTCCATGGGCACCTCCATGACCTTTGCCGCCGACATCGATGCAGCCCTGGTGGAATGGGATTTAAATACATTAGTGTCAATACCTGCTGTGTCCAAGATGATCCTCAGCCATCTGGAGATCGTCTGAACCGACACTCTATGGTGTGGTTTTTTGTGGCTGATTAGCAAATATTTCTCCATTCCCCTTAAATTCCGCGTCACTTTTATATAGTGGCGGATATGGGTGGCTAAACATAGCCTTGCATCAGCGGGGTATGCTGGAATCACCAGCTGCAGCCATGTGAACCCAGGTCTGTGCTGCTTTAGTAATTCATCAATGTAGAAGATTACTTTCTCTAGGATAGAGACCATTCTGTCAATCTTGATCTTTTGTAGCATCTGTACCCTTTGTGCTAAGGTAAGTGCCAATAACATCACAAGCTTCAGGGTGAGTTTGTCCAAAGCGAGTCCAGCCATAGGCGACCATGTCCTGAGTAGGGTTAACACTATCCCAATGTCCCAGGTAACATTATAACGGGGTCTGGGTGGATTAGAATTGAATATGCCCTGCATCAATTTGGACACCAGTCTATTGGATCCTACTTCGATATTGAGGTAGAATGATACGGCACTCCTGGCGCTATTGATGGCACTGTAGCTGAGGTGTTCATCATGGTACAACCTCGCAAGAAATTCCAGCACATCTGATATGGTGACGGAGTCATATGCAATGTTCATGCGGCCGCAGTAGGTTTCCCATTTCCTTATTTGCGTCAAATATTGCCGTCTTGTAGACTCCCTGCATGATGCTCCAATTGTATCCATAGTCCTTGATGAGAGACCATACTGCAGCAATAGTCTATTCAAAACCTGCAAGCCAATAATTTCAAATGACTATGGCAGGGATGATGTTCCCCTGAAACAGGATTCATCACCAATTGTGGGCAATTCTCTAAGAGGGCCCATGATTCACTTATCATTCCAAAGACCACCGGATACCATGGCTGTGTAGGCCAGTCGGGTATGATAAGAATGCCTTTAGCAGCATCTGACTGGATTTTCGCAATACCCGACTGATGAGGCAAAATGGAGGAAATGCATAGAAAATCCATTTCCCCCAGTCTAGCTAGAAAGCGTCCATCGCCATTGCCCTAGGATCTGGTTCCCATGATACATATGTTGGTACCTGATGGTTCAACCGTGACGCGAAAAGGTCAATATCCGGTTTACCAAATTTGGCTATAATTTTGGTGAATATTTGGGGATTTAACATCCACTCAATGTTATCATTAAATTTTCGTGACCTGGTGTCCGCCACTGTATTGAGCTTACCTGGTAGATAGGTAGCTGAAATCCAAATATTCCATTGTATGCACCAGAGCCAAATTGTATTAGCCAATTCATCACATGAAATTGACCTGGTACCGCCCATATGATTTAAATGGGCCACCGCAGTCGTGTTGTCTATTTGGAGACGGACATGAGTGTCAGTAATGTTTGAACAATAAGCTCTAAGTCCGTGGAATGCCCCTAGCATCTCCAAATAATTTATCCCTTGTGATAACAAAAGGGTAGATTCAAGTGAGTCCCATCTGCCCCCGCAACTAGAGTTGTTGTCAGTAGCTCCCCAGCCATGGGAGCTTGCGTCTGTTTGTAAGTACACCAACGGACGAGGCACAATGATGGGTTTGAATGAGTTACGGATATTGTCAATCCACCATTGTAACTCAATTTTTGCCTTAAATGGCAGCTGCATGGGTCTATCAAAATGTCCAGCATTCAATTTTAATGCTGAAATCTTGGATCTTTGCAAATTTTGATAATGTAAAGGTCCGAATTGAGCAGCTGGAAAAGCTGCTACCATTTTCCCAATTACCTTGGCAGCTTGTCTAATTGATGGTATACTGGCGCAGACCAGATTATTACATGCTTCAATGATATCCCCAACTTTGTTAATTGGAATGGTGGTAATCATTCGATTGGAATCAATCGTAAATCCCAGATAGTCCATGATCTGTGAAGGACAGAACTTCGATTTATCTGGATGGATAATAAATCCCATTTTTTTTAAACAATGTCACAGTGGCTGTAACTGCCAAATATGTTGATTCCAAAGTATTCCCAATGATTAGGATATCATCCAAGTAAGCCATAACCGTATGGTTTTGCCTCCTCAGTGTTGCTAACACTGGCTTGAGTAATTTAGTGAACAATCTAGGGGCTGTGGTAAGCCCATTGGGATAAGCTCTGTATTGCCAGAGTTGATCCATCCAGGTAAATTTTAAGAACTTCCTGTGATGTTTCTGAATGGATACCGAATAGTATGCATCTTTTAAATCAATGCATGCCATGAAGCAGCCCTTGGAAACCACAGATTTGGCTGTTTCAAACGTGTCCATTTTAAAATGGGTATATTTTACAAAAGTATTCAAATGAGTTAGATCTATGATAACCAGACATCCACCATCTTTCTTAGTTTTTGTGAAGATGTTAGATACGAATTCAATTGGTTCGTGGATTGTCCTTTCTATCACCCCTTTTTCTTGTAGTCTCAAGATTTCAGCTTAGCCTTCTGCTACTTCCTTATTGGAAAGCGCAAATTTGCGATTCGGCATATGCTGAGGTGGGGGAAGTTGACCATTTATGAACTCAATCTCATGGCCTTGAATACTTTGTAAAATAAACTCATCCGAGGTGATGGTATCCCATGCCTCCTTAAAGAACCGTAATCTCCCTCCAACATGTGAGGTTAAACATGCAAGTGTATGAAATCCAGACCGCCTTACCTCCATGGTTATCGGCGGTCCCTGACATGTTTGGTGGGACGTGGAGGTGTTGGGTTGTGCTGGTGATGCAGTTGCCACATCTTCCATGCTGGTCGTTGTGGGCCTTGCCCTAAAAAAGGCCTCGGTTGTTGATATGGCTAGTATTATGGAGGCGCCGGTATGTAGGTCCTTGCTGGTCTCTCGGTTTGACCCCGCGGTCTGGAATATGGCAATTTCCTGGCCGCTTGTCTGGTCGAGGTGTGTGACCTCATAAGACCCACCGTCTTCGCATGGTCATCTAGATCTTTGACCTGCTTTGGTAGGTCTTCCCCGAATAGTTGTCTGGGTGGTGGTGTTGGAGATGCTCTGCATAGCCCCGCGAATTTAGGATTTAGAGTGGGCTTAATGGTAGACTTCCGGAACGCATTTATCTCATATTGCGTATTGCATAACAAGCAAGAGCATCTTCCTGTTTGGTGTTTAAATCCATTCCGTCCACCGACCTCGCAAAAGCGGTAATCCCAGACGTGAGCAATTTCAGGATTCTTTGCAGTTTTCTCTCCTGTGCTCTGATGCCCGGGCTTATATTACCCCAAATAGGCATGTTTACTATGGGTACATTAAGTGAGTTGCAATTACTCGGCACCTTGTACCTATTCATAGCTTCCGCAAGGACCTGATCCTGTAGTTGGTATTTGTGAGAAAATCAATGGTAGCGGCCTGTTTGGGTTTAAGAGGTTGCCCCGATGATTTGGGTAAAGCAAACTTGGTTGCCACTTCCAATAGCTCCTCCTGAGGAACCTCAGGTACCACTGGTTCATGTACCAGTATGTCCTCTTCTTCCCCTAGCTGTCTCATGCTGCCCATTGACGATGGGGATATATCCAATAATCCCCTGGAACTGGACATTTCCTGCCATTGACTCTGCTGCAGGATCCGTTCCATCATCCTCTCCATTCGTTCGATGCGTCATTCATCGTGAGTGAATAGGAGGTCAGAGCCCTCATGCCCGAAGGAACTCCTGAGGCTCCTATCACCGGCCCGTACCTCGTCGAGGTAATCTCGGTGCCGTGATGAAAAGTCGCTGACAGCCGCCTCAGCGGGGCTGTGCGACTCGCGCAGATCTGCTGCTCATTCACCTCCTTTTGGACGAGCTAGGTCCGCTTGCCTCAAAGGCCATATGCGGTATGAAGTCGGTACCTGCCGCTGCAGCGTGGTGACCCGACATCCGCGCGGGTTTGCCACCTGTCCTTCTCCTGGACACAAGCGACGTACGGTCACGTCCTGCCGCTAATGGGGGATGCGGTGACTGTGGTGAGACTCCACCTGCACGACTTCTGCTGGATCTGCTAGGTGGTGAGTCAATACTGGCCCTTCCTGGTCTGCCAGTAGACTGTGGTCTCGACAAGGCACCAGTCCGCAGTCTAGCGGCTTCTGGTGAATATTCTACCCTGCAAGGGCTTTGCTGTTGAGCTCTATCCCTGGCTCTTCCACGAGTGCTCGGGGAGAAGGGCCGTGCAGCAGCACGGGTAACCCGTTTGCTCATTTCAGCCAACGCTTCCGTACCAGTTGGAGATAGAGAAATAGAGTCAGGGTCTACCTGCTCAGGCGCCGTTCCAACTTGCTGTTCTGCCAGCTCCCCGCTCGTACACAGCTGTGTCGGTGGGTCGGGTCCTGTAATCGCAGGGCTCCCCGACTTTCGCGCCTTTTTCCCGGCCCAACTTGCGGGTGCTGTAGAGAGCTCCGGGAATAATGGCCGACGACTCCTTTCGGAAGTCCTGCGGCCTGAAGTCCTTTTATCCATAATCCCTGTGAACAAAACACAATTCAACAACAGGGACAACCAGCTCAAGGTTGCCTATACTTACCTGAACGGTCCTTATGAAGGGCTGGTGGTGAGCCACGCTCCACCTCCAGCCGTCGACTGCAAATGCGAGCGACGATATGTCGCGCATGCGTGTTGGCGGGTTCTTCACGAAGTCACTCACGTGACTCCGAAATGAAATGCAATAGTTTAAGCATTGAGGATACAAGATACACTGCAGAATTTGTACAGAGTTTGAACAGTTTGTGCTTTCTCCCTGTGACCACGTGGGTTTTCTCCGGGTGCTCCGGTTTCCTCCCACACTCCAAAGACGTGCAGGTTTGTAGGTTAATTGGCTTCTGTAAATTGTAAATTATCCCTATTGTGTAAGATAGTGCTAGTGTACGGGGATCACTGGTCAGCACGGACTTGGTGGGCCGAAGGGCCTATTTCCACGGTATATTTCTAAAGTCCAAAACTCAATGGACAATAGACAATAGACGATAGGTACAGGAGTAGGCCATTCGGTCCTTCGAGCCAGCACCACCAATCAATGTGTTCATTGCTGATCATCCCCAATCAGTACCCCGTTCCTGCCTTCTCCCCATATCCCCGACCGCTATCTTTAAGAACCCTATCTAGCCCTTAAGAGCCCTATCTAGTCTAAAGATGCTGGTTTACAAAAAAAAAAACCAAAGTGCTGGAGTATTTCGCTGGCAGCGTCTCTGAAAGACATGGATAGGTGACATTTTGGGTCGGGAACCTATATCAGACTCAAGAAGGACCAGACCTGAAAGGCTACCTATCCATGTCCCCCAGAGATGCTGCATGATCTGTTGAGTTACTCCAGCACATTATGTTTTTTTTGGTTAAACATTGAAGCTTTATGGATTTTGAGTTTTTGTTACAGGACATTGTACTATCAAATAGCTGTATCCTATTTTTCCATACTTTCTTCGATGTGCAAACTCCCCATAGACAACAGCAGAGGTTAAGATTGAACATGGGTCACCAGAGCTGCGAACCAGCAGCTCCATTATCTCGACCACTGTGTCAGCCACTGTATCAAAAATAAATAGGCATGATTTCAAAATGTGTCTTGCATCACAAAGAAGATGTGTCTGAAATTATGGTCCATTTTTAAGAAAGCGAAAGATTGGAATTACTATGCGATTTCATTGCGTGCAATAAGTATTGCACTTTTAACTGCTTTATATTCAATGTCAACATTACGTTTTCGTGATTGAACCACACTTTGAACTCGGAGAATGTCCATAGCGAGTCCATAGGCGTCCGTAGTGAGTCTGTAGATATTTCGTAATGGCTCGTAATGCCAGCCGTAGGTACTCAGGACATTAGGTAAGTCGGGACATTTTTTCAGGATGTTGAAAAATGTCCACGAGTAAAAAATATAGCCCCAAGTACCTATGGCTGGCTATTACCGTAATTCTCCGAGTTTGAATCAAGGGGAAAACTCGGGAGAATTCATGAGTATCTCGGGGAAGTGGGAGAGGCCCTTTCTTTCAGCATTTTGTGTCCATCTTTGGTGTAAACCAGCACCTACAACTACTTCCCACACACTCAGTGTCTAACTCAGCGGGTCAGGCAGCATCTCTGGAGAAAAAGAATAGGTGACGTTTTGCGACGAGACCCTTCTTCAGACTGAGAGCCAGGGGAGAGGAAACTGAGTACTGTAATTCAATGGGTTAGGTGATGTATCGGGTCGGGACTCTACATAATTAGGAGTTGGGTGAAACCATCACGTAGGGTCTGTCCCTATTTAAATTAGCCTAAAATGTAAAGGCTAGGTTTCAACGTAATGGATCAAAAGCGAACTGAGAGAACAGAGAATGTGCTCCGGTGGCATCTGGACATCCGGTGGCGCTGTTGATGGCTGCCTCCGCCTACAGTCCGGTTATCTTTTTTATTTTTTGTTATAAGTATGTTGTTGTTTTTTTTTAGTATTTTATGTGGGGGGAAGGGGGTGTGGTAAGGTGGAAACTGTCCTTCAGTCACTTCCTGGCGAGGATGTGACTATTATCCGAGTCGCGTTCTCGTCCCCCTCCTCGCGGCCTACCAACTGGATTGGCGTGACCTTTCCTGCCGGGACCGACCAGAGTTTCAGTAGCAGCAGCGGCATAGCGCTGGATACATCGTGGAACGGACGAGGCCTTACCTGGGATCGCCGTTTGGAACTCCCAGAGTGTTAGGCATGCTGCATCGACATCGCGAAGCTGTGGTTTGCAGAGGTCCCAGCGTGGGCGGCGCTGACCAACATTGCGGAGTCCTGGGACCCTTTGCCATGGGTCGCCAGTGTGAATCTCCGCCCAGCTCGTCCTGTGGACTTCGGGAGCCGCGTACTCCGGTGGGAGGTTGACGATTCAATGGTCCAGGCAGCTGAGGTTGTTCTACCTTTCGATGTCGGGGTTCCACCACACCCGGCGAGAGGGCCTGAACATCGGGCCACACGTAGCGGTGACTGCGGTGGGCTCGGGATGCCCCAACCACGGGTGAACATTGGGGAACATCAGTGAGGACGTTGACTAGACTTTGGTTCCTTCCCTCACTATGGGGAACTTTGGTACTGCTGTAGGGATGTTTGTGTTGTGGACTACTGTGTTCTGTGTTTTTTAATTTGTATGACTGTAAGGAAAATAGCATTTTGTTGTCTCTTAATTGAAGACAATGACAATAAATTGAATCAAATCAAATCAAATCAAAGCTGAAGTAGTGAGTGAACCTGTAACTCTCTGCCACCTGTTGCAGAGTTTATCTCTGTACCTGTCCCTACACCTGCCTGTGCCCATTGTAATACACACCTAGTGGGGTGCCTCAGGGATCTGTGTTGGGTCCTTTGTTGTTTGTCATGTACATCAATGATCTGGATGAAGGGGTGGTAAATTGGATTAGTAAGTATGCAGATGATACCAAGATAGGGGGTGTTGTGGATAATGAAGAGGATTTCCAAAGTCTACAGAGTGATTTAGGCCAGTTGGAAAAATGGGCTGAAAGATGGCAGATGGAGTTTAATGCTGATAAATGTGAGGTGCTACACCTTGGCAGGACAAATCAAAATAGGACGTACATGGTAAACGGTAGGGAATTGAAGAATACAGTTGAACAGAGGGATCTGAGAATAACCGTGCATAGTTCCTTGAAGGTGGAATCTCATATAGATAGGGTGGTAAAGAAAGCTTTTGGTATGCTAGCCTTCATAAATCAGAGCATTGAGTATAGAAGCTGGGATGTAATGTTAAAATTTTACAAGGCATTGGTGAGACCAAATCTGGAGTATGGTGTACAATTTTGGTCGCCCAATTATAGGAAGGATGTCAACAAAATAGAGAGGGTACAGAGGAGATTTACTAGAATGTTTCCTGGGTTTCAACAGCTAAGTTACAGAGATAGGTTGAATAAGTTAGGTCTTTATTCTCTGGAGCGCAGAAGGTTAAGGGGGGACTTGATAGAGGTCATTAAAATGATGAGAGGGATAGACAGAGTTGATGTGGACAAGCTTTTCCCTTTGAGAATAGGGAAGATTCAAACAAGAGGACATGACTTTAGAATTAAGGGACAGAGGTTTAGGGGTAACATGAGGGGGAACTTCTTTACTCAGAGAGTGGTAGCGGTGTGGAATGAGCTTCCAGTGGAAGTGGTGGCGGCAGGTTCGTTGGTATCATTTAAAAATAAATTGGATAGGCATATGGATGAGAAGGGTATGGAGGGTTATGGTATGAGTGCCGGCAGGTGGGACTAAGGGAAAAAAGTTGTTCGGCACGGACTTGAAGGGCCGAGATGGCCTGTTTCCGTGCTGTAATTGTTATATGGTTATATGGTTATATGGACAGCAACACTGGTCTGTGTCTGTAACAATCTCACCTTGTACTTGCTACTGTGTTAAACTATGGCTGTCACACTACCCACCAGCATATATAACTGTGCAACCCACAAATGCAATGCTCACGCGGTACCTGCTATGTTACTGTATCTGCAACAGTGTTCCTCTAGCTGTAAAAGAACACTGTTGCAGTGGTTACATGCACCTCACTGGTGCCTCATTATGTCCCTTGCACAAGCATACCTATAATTCTATCTTTTAACAGTGTATGTCATACATTCAGACCAGTGACTTTAGACTTGAGAGATACAGTGTGGAATGCATGTCCATTGTATCTCACACGGACTTCACATGTACCTTTAATAACCACCTATTCCTGTTTCAGTGTTCACTTGTGCCTGTGTCACAGTTCACCTGTGCCCCTTCCAGTGCTTATCCGGCTTAAACTTTCCCGGTGTCAATTCTACTTGTTACAACACTCATTTGTTGTAGCAGTGGTGTTCACTTGTATCAGCGTTCACCTGTGCCTATCTAATCCTTTCATGGTATCTATTCTACTTGCTACGATTTGTAAGCAATGAAGTCAATGAGATAAGTAAACCATAAGCCTTTCTTACCACTCCGTACATTTACAGGGATGGCTTTGATAAATAGAACATGATTTTAATTGAGCACAAAGGAACTGCAGATGCTGGTTTGCACCGAAGATAGACACAAAGTGTTGGAGTAACTCAGTGGGTCAGACTGCATCTCTGGAGAAAAGGAGTAGGTGACATTTTGGGTCAACACCCTTCTTCAATCTTAGCTGCCCAGCCCGCTGAGTTACTCCAGACTTTTTTGTCTATCTCTGATTCTAATTGAGCTTTCTCCACAAATGGAATCATATTCTGCATATCTACTTCATCCAATCATCGCACATTCATGACGATCATAGTGAGGTCACCGGTCTGATATCCCTTCTGTTACTTGAAGGGCCGAGTGGCCTCGTTGCATGAGTTTTGGGACTGGCTCAGCTCTGTGCAACTTGATGAAATTGGTGCACCTCGGCGACGTGGATACTGTGGGGGTATTAGTCTGCACCCTGACGATGAGTAGTAGATTGAAGCAAGTTGGTTGGGTCCATTCCTGTTGCAGACAGGTGTGGATGTAGCCCAGACCATCATTCAAACCAACCTCCCTTCCATTGACTCCATCTGCACTTCACGCTACCTCGGCAAGGCCACTAGCATAATCAAGGTCTTGCCCCGGTCACTCCCTCTTCTCCCCTCTCCCATCAGGCAAGAGGCACAGAAATGTGAAAAAACACATCTCCAGATTCAGGGACAGTTTCTTCCCAGCTGTTATCAGGCAACTGAACCTCCTATCATCAACTAAAGTGCAGTCCTGACCTACCAGCCACCTCACTGGAGACCCTCAGACTATCTTTAATCGGATTTTACTGGACTTTACTTGCACTAAATGTTATAACCATTTATCCTGTATCTGTCCAGTGTGGGCGGCTTGATTGTAATCATTAGACCCAGGATTTTGCCATAAATGCCATGTGCCTTTTCATGCCTTTTTTGATGATTTCACCAGGCGGAGACATTAGGACTAGAAGGAGAGCTGGGAAGGGGAGGGTGAGGAGGGAGAAGACAAGGGCTATCGAAAATTAGAGATGTCAATGTTGATACTGCTGGGGTGTAGACTGCCCAGGCGAAATACCCAAGCTTGGCTTCTCACTATATTTACTGCTGGCTCCAGTCGCAAATCTGAGTTTTCAAGTGATCTGTGCAAGGCATTCATTGATGCTACTGTGGAACATTGATTTCCACTGTGGAAATTAGAAAACAATTCTCTCAGAGGTTTTTTAGTGAAATATACAGAGGAGCATATACCGAGCGAGTCATCATTATGGAAAAATTATGTTGACAACAATGTTGTGCAGAACTTTAGAGATGAAGTTGCATGCAACAAAATATGGATCTCAATAGACGAGACAATCAATGCTGTGGGGAGTTATGTCACCAATGTGGTCATCGGTAGACTGGATGCAGGTCAACCATCAAAAGAGTATTTGTTGACATCGGAAGTATTGGAGAAGTCAAACAGCTCAACTATTGTTCCATTGCTTACGTCGTCACTTGCTGTACTTTGGCCAGAAGGTATAAAACACAAGAATGTTGTTCTGTTTGTGACTTAAGGGCCTGTCGCACTTGGGTGACCTAATCTGCGAGTTTAGAAGAGTTTGCCCTTGACTCAAACTCACAGCATGGTTGACACAAGGTCCTAGGAGGTTCTATGAGGTCGCTGGAAATCTCCTTCATGCTCAAGGGAAGTTCCCGAATACTCGCAGCCTCAGCTAGGTGTGGGCAAATTTTCAGCATATTGAAAAATTTTCCGCGAATAAAATTTGGTCGGCATGGCTCTTTTTGACTCATAGTGCTGTGGAGTGGGGTCATTATTTACTTACAGGCACTCGAGGGCAGCCGTAGGCAGTCTCCTTTGCTGACCAGGTATTT
The DNA here is from genome assembly GCA_963514005.1 of Raja brachyura. The sequence continues at coordinate 116,895,345 of OY740782.1, forward strand.
TGATTGGCTCATTGGAGATTTCAGGACCAGGGAAAACCGACCGGTAAGTAAAATGTCCGCTAAACTTTATTATACTTCTTAAAGGTGTCTCCACACCTCCTCCCCCCCCCTTCTCTCCCCTTCTCTCCCCTTCTCTCCCCTTCTACCCCCCTTCTCCCCCTTCTCCCCCTCCCTCTCCCCCCGTTCTCTCCCCTACTTTCCCTTTCTCTCTCCTTCTCCCCCTTCTCTCTCCTTCTCTCCCCTTCTCTCCCCTTCTCTCCCCTTCTTTCCCCTGCTCTCCCCTTCTCTCCCCTTCTTTCCCTGCCCCACCGCGCTCTCTAAAGGACTTACCGTTACTGTGGCAGCCGTTTACCTTCCGCACAGACAAAGCTCCTCCACTTTCCCTGGCCCCCGCCGTTGCGATTTGTTTGTGTGTGTGTGTGTGTGTGTGCGCGCGGTTGGTCGATTCAGATCGCGGTTTCAACGTGGACGGGTTGATCCAGTTTGCGGTTTCAATGTGGACGGTCGATTCAGCTCGAGGCTTTCCAGGCGAGTGCCCTTGAGCTGGAAGGTCGAAGACACTCTTTCTAACTCGCCGATTAGGTCGCCCAAGTGGGACAGCCCCTTTAAAGTTTTATTCCCCAAAATGTTGCACCTGACATGCTTAGCTCAAGGTCTTCATAGAATTGCCAAGCACATACGTAGCTTGTTTCCAAATGTCGATCGCCTAGTTTCCAATGTCAAGAAAATCTTCCTCAAAGCTGCGTCATGTGTGCAGTTGTTCAAGGAAATGGCACCTGAGATTCCGCTACCTCCTCAGGCCATTTTGACTAGGTGGGGTACATGGCTCTCTGCTGTACTCTACTATGCTGCAAATTTTGAAAAGATAAAATAAAACAACTGTTTTGAAGAAGAAGAATCTTCTGCAGTCAGGATCGTCAATGAAATCATGCAGAAAAAGTCCCTCCACCGTGATCTTGTTTATCGCTTTCCAAAACTTCCCACAAACTATCACAAAGTTCCTGGCTATGTAGGTAAAGACACATAAGGAAAATGTGAGAGAGTGAATTTAGCTAACAAAGTTCTTGAAGAAATAGAAAACATAGCTAAAGTTCTCAAAGGTAGTTGCAATGCACAAAAATATCGACATGAATATAAAGTCTGTAGCTTGTTCCGGGTATGCACCAGTGACCTCAGCTGAGGTAGAAAGCAGTTTTTCACAACTGAAGCATATTCTGTCTGGCAGACGGCATAGTTTAACAGCAGATAATTTGAAAAAAATGCTAGTAATTACGTGCAACCGGACAACTTTGGTCATTTAATGTAGTATACCTCTATATTATCATTTTAAACTATATTTTGGTGGTGGAAATAAATGCCCTTTTATGCCTTTTTTGGTCAATAAATGACTTTTTCGTGCCATTTTTTGTAATTTTATTGTGCCTTTTTGCCTGCCTATTTCAGAGTTGTTTAGTGCCTAAACACCCTGGCTCTAGTCATCATGTATAGTTTATTCGCTGATTGGATAGCACACAATCAAAAAGCTTTTCATTGTACCTCGGTACACATGACAATAATAATAAATTACATTAAACTAAACTAAACTAAACTAAACTTGTGGTCTGAGCCTGATAAGGAGGTGGCAAATGGTAATGGAATTTTGTTTCCTGGTCACTGGAAATCCACACCTTCATCAAAACAACTGTTTTCTAGAAGATATTAAAAAAATAGGAATTGGAATCCACTAAATAACTACCAGAGCTTCGGAGAAAGCCCACGTGGTCACAGGGAGAATGTACAGAGAGCACCCATAGTCAGGATCGAACCCGGTTCTCTGGTACTGTAAGGCAGCAGCTCTACCTCTGCGCCACTGTGTCCTTTCGTGTCGGGAAAACAAATTCAGCACCTGCTATTCCCTGGGTCGCGGTGCATTTGGTTTTCACCTGAAGGTGCAACTGTGTGGAAATCTATGTCAGCTCCCACTACACCTGCATTAGTGGATCTGCAGAGCTGACACCAATGAAAGTGCCGCAAAGTGCTCCTCAGCCGATGGTAATTACCTCCGCTGACAGACACCACCTAAGCCAGTGCTTTAGTACATTTTCATCCCCCTGCAACACAAGAATTTCTTTGATGCCTCCAGATAAGACAGGAAACCCAGCGAGTGGAGATGGTGGGGGTGGGGAGGAGCAGGATGTTTTCAAAGTTTCTCAAGTGCTGAGGGGTCATTCTGGTTATACATTGACCCTTATCTGATGTCGAAGGTGCCTGATGAAGGGATGAAACGTCTGTCACCAGATCACGCTGCGATATGTTCCATCTCATGTGTTAGCCCTTCTCCTTTACTTGTAGCAGTGTGGTAGTTTTAGTGGGTACACAAAAGGCAGGAGAAACTCAGCGGGTGCAGCGGCATCTAAGGAGCGAAGGAGATAGGCGACTTTTCAGGTTGAGACCCTTCTTCAGACGGTTTTAGTGTTGGTTTTTAGAGATACAGCATTGAAACAGGCCCTTCGACCCACTGAGCCTGCTTTGACCAGCGATCACCCGTACACAAGTTCCATCCAACACACATCAGGAACAATTTACAGAAGCCAATTAACCTACAAACCTGCATGTCTTCGGAATGTGGGAGGAAACCCGGAGGACACCAGATGACATAGGTTTAAGGTGAGGGGGGAAAGATTTAATGGGAACCTGAGAGGTAACTTTTTTACGCAAAGGGCAGTGGGTGTATGGAAAGAGCTACCGGAGGAGTTATTTGAGGCAGGTACTATTGCAACTTTTAAGAAACATTTAGACAGATGTGGGCCAAAAACAGGCAGGTGGGACTAGCTTAGATGGGGCATGTTGGTCAGAATGGGCAAGTTGGGTCAAAGGGCCTGTTTCCACACTGTACGACTCTACAACGCTACGACCTGGCGAAAACCCATGCAGTCACAGGGATAACATACAAACTCCAGACACAGATAGTGGATTAATTCAGCTGGTCAGGCAGCATCTCTGGACAAAAGGAGCAAGTGACTTTTCTGGTTCACACCCTTCTTCAGACCAAGAGTCACGGGTGAGGGAAACTAGAGGTATGAAAACATTCAGAATAAATCAGATTTCCCTCTCCCCATTGCTCTCAGTCTCAAGAAGGATCTCAACCCTAAACCTCCTTTTCTCCAGAGATGCTGGCTAACCGGCTGAGTTATTGCAGCATTTGTGTCTATTTTTGGTATTAACCAGTACCTGCAGTTCCTTCCTGCACAATGCATCACTTCTGTCGCTTCAGGATATGGATTACCCTCGATGTCTCTCTTAAATCTCTCCCCTCTCACCAGAAATCTATGGCTTCTAGTTTTAGACTACTCTGGTAAAAAGACTGAGCATTCACTTTATTCGTGCTCCTCAGGATCTTTCACACTTCAATAAGGACATCTCTAAATAAATAAACATTGTGGATCAGATTTCCATGTGGATGTGTAACAATTAATCATTGTGAGTAAAATTATTTTTTATTTATCTTGTAGCATTCTGTCATAGTAAGGCTTTAAAAAGATAATTGATGTGCGGGAAGGAACTGCAGATGCTGGTTTACACATAGTGCTGGAGAAACTCAGTGGATCAGGCAGCATCTATGGAGAAAAGCAGTAGGTGACATTTCAGGACGGAACCCCATCTTCAGACCTTTAATTATTTCTTCGGAAATAATTGATATTATTATTTATTTTACACTCAAGTTCTATTTCAAAATTACTTTTCCTTTAATAACAGCCAGCGATTTAAAATAGTAAGATTAAACGAGAACTTACCAGTTTGAAGTTTGATCTTTATTTTGTGAGGAGTTGCGATGAGGGATTTCGTGAAGAACCCGCCAGCACGCATGCGCGACATACTTCAAAGCAGCGGTGTGGAATCACAGAACCAAGACCAAGAAATGACTTGTTATAGTAAGATTGAAGAGACTCTAGTTACCAGTTGACTTTATGATCGAGGGTTGGGAGCGGAGGGCACGAAATCCCTCATCGCAACTCCTCACAAAATAAAGATCAAACTTCAAACTGGTAAGTTCTCATTTAATCTTACTATTTCATTTCGGAGTCACGTGAGTGACTTCGTGAAGACTTCAAAGCTTCTGTGATTTCACGCCCTGGACAACGTCCATGCTATCACACACGCTACTGAAAGGATGGACAGGAGTAACCAATTTCCGAAGCTACTATTCTGAAAAATAATAATATTTATTAATAACAACAACAAAGAAAAAACCCCTCACTGAGGGGTGACTGTATGTTCTCGGCCTGCATCTAGCACGGCTCCTGCGAACATTCCAGGTATGGTGACGGGTTTATTATAAAACCGCTGAAAGGTGGCTTCACTGGCCCATCCCGCTGTGGCAAGTATCTGGTCCATGGGCACCTCCATGACCTTTGCCGCCGACGTAGATGCTGCCCTGGTGGAATGGGATTTAAAAACATCAGTGTCAATACCTGCCTTTTTTAAGACGATCCTGAGCCATCTGGAGATCGTCTGTGCCGTCACTCTATGGTGAGGTTTTTTGTGGCTGATGAGCAGGTATTGCTCCATTCCCCTTAATTTCCTCGTCACTTTAATATAGTGGCGGATATGGGTGGCTATGCACAGCCTAGCATCAGCGGGGTATGCTGGAAACACCAGCTGCAGCCCTGTGAATCCAGGTCTATGCTGCTTCAGCAATTCATCAATGAAGAAAGTGACCCGCTCAGGGGTAGAGATCATCTTGTCGATATTGGCCTTGTGAAGCGTCTGCACCCTTTGTGCCGAAGTGAGCGCCATCAACATCACCAACTTCAGGGTGAGTTTGTCCAGTTCAAGCCCAGCCATGGGTGACCACGTCCTGAGTAGGGTCAGTACTTTTCCAATATCCCAGGTGATGTTGTAACGGGGCCTTGGCGGGTTGGAATTAAATATTCCCCGCATTAGCTTGGAGACCAGTTTGTTAGATCCTACCTCAATATTGAGGTAGGATGATAGGGCACTCCTGGCGCTATTGATGGCACTGTAACTGAGATGTTCATCATGGTGTAGCCCCGCAAGAAATTCCAGCATGTCTGTGATGGAGACGGAGTCATATGCAATGTCCAGGCGGCCGCAATAGGTTTCCCATTTCCTGATGTGCGATAAGTATTGCCGTCTTGAGGACTCCCTGCATGATGCTCCCATGGTATCCATTGTCCTTGATGATAGACCATACTGTAGTAATGGTCTGTTCAAATCCTGCAAGCCAATAGATTCAAGTGACTATAGCAGGGGTGTGGTTTCCCTGTGACAGGGTTTGTCACCAATTGTGGGCAACCCTCTAAGAGGACCCATGGTTGACTTATCATTCCAAGGACCACCGGATACCATGACTGCGTTGGCCAGTCGGGTATGATAAGGATGCCCTTAGCAGCATCGAGCTGGATTTTCCGCAATACCCGACTGATGAGGCAAAATGGAGGAAATGCATAGAAAAACCATTTCCCCCAATCTAGCGAGAACGTGTCCATCGCCATTGCCCCAGGATCTGGTTCCCATGATGCGTATGTTGGTACCTGATGGTTCAACCGTGACGCAAAAAGGTCAATATCCGGTTTACCAAATTTGGCTGTAATTTTGGTGAATATTTGGGAGTTCAACATCCACTCGATGTTGTCATTAAATTTCCGTGACCTGGTGTCCGCCACTGTGTTGAGCTTACCTGGTAAGTAGGTAGCTGAGATCCAAATATTCCGTTGAATACACCAGAGCCAAATTGTATTTGCCAATTCATCACATGAAATTGACCTGGTACCGCCCATATGATTCAGATATGCCACCGCAGTGGTGTTGTCTATTTGGAGACGGACATGAGTGTCAGTAATGTTTGAACAATAAGCTCTTAGTCCGTGGAATGCTCCCAGCATCTCCAAATAGTTTATCCCCTGTGCTGACAACAGAGTAGCTTCAAGTGAGTCCCATCTACCTCCACAACTGGTGTTGTTGTCCGTAGCTCCCCAGCCATGGGAGCTTGCGTCTGTTTGTAAGTATACCACCGGACGAGGCACAATGATGGGTTTGAATGAGTTATGGATATTGCCAATCCACCATTGCAACTCAATTTTTGCCTTGAGCGGCAGCTGCATAGGTCTATCAAAATGTCCAGCATTTGATTTTAATGCTGCTATTTTTGATCTTTGCAAATTTTGATAATGTAAAGGTCCGAATTGAGCAGCTGGAAAGACTGCTACAATTTTCCCAATTACCTTGGCAGTTTGTCTAATTGACGGTATACTGGCGCAGACCAGATTCTTACATGCTTGAAACACATCCCCAACTTTATTAGTTGGTATGGTGGTGATCATGCGATTGGCGTCTACCGTGAACCCCAGGTAGTCCATGATCTGTGCGGGGAAGAACTTTGATTTGTCTGGATGGATAATAAATCCCATTTTTTGAAAAATTTCCACTGTGGCTGAAACTGCCAATTCTGCTGACTCCAGTGTATGTCCAATTATCAGAATGTCATCCAAATAAGCCATGACCGTATGATTTTGCCTCCTTAGTGTAGCTAGTACTGGCTTGAGTAGTTTAGTGAACAGTCTGGGGGCTGTGGTAAGCCCATTGGGCAATGCTTTGTATTGCCAAAGCTGATCCATCCAGATAAACTTCAAGAACTTTCTGTGATGTTTCCGAATGGATACTGAATAGTATGCATCTTTTAAATCAATGCATGCCATGAAGCAGCCCTTCGAAATCAAAGATTTGGCTGTTTCGAACGTGTCCATTTTGAAATGGGTGTATTTTACAAAGGTATTCAAGTGAGTTAAATCTATAATGACCCGACATCCACCATCTTTTTTGGTTTTAGTAAATATATTAGATACGAATTCAATTGGTTCATGTGTGGTTCTTTCTATCACCCCTTTCTCTTGTAATCTCAAGATTTCAGCATAGCCTTCTGCTGATTCCTTTTTGGAAAGTGCAAATTTGCGATTTGGCATATGCTGAGGTGGAGGCAATTGGCCATTAATAAACTCAATTTCATAACCCTGAATACTTTGTAAGATAAACTCATCTGAGGTGATGGTTTCCCATGCCTCCTTAAATCCCCGTAGTCTGCCCCCAACCTGTGAGGTTAGACATGCAAGTGCATGGAATCCAGACCGCCTTACCTTCATGGTTATCGGTGGTCCCTGATATGTTTGGTGGGACGTGGAGGTGCTGGGTTGCGTTGTTGATGTGGAGTCCGCATTTTCCATGCTGGCCGCTGAGGGCCTAGTCCTAAAAAAGGCCTGGGCTGAGGAGGCTGTTGATATTGAGGAGGCGCCGGAATGTAGGTCCTTGCTGGCCTGTCGGTTTGACCTCGCGGCCTAAAGTAAGGTGTTTTCTTGGCCGGAAGTCTGGTCACAGTATGTGATCTCATCAGACCCACTGTTTTAGCATGGTCATCTAGGTCTTTGACCTGCTTCGGGAGGTCTTCTCCGAACAGCTGTCTGGGTGGTGGTGTAGGAGGTGCTCTGCATAGTCCCGCAAATTTGGGGTTCAACGAAGGTTTAATTATGCTTTTCCTGAAAGCGTTGATTTCGTACTGCGTATTACAAAGCAGTGCTAGAGCATCCTCCTGTTCGGTGTTTAAATCAACTCCGTCCACTGACCTTGCAAAAGCGGTAATCCCAGACGTAAGTAGTTTCAGGATTCTCTGCAGTTTCACTTCCTGCGCTCTGATGCCCGGGCTGATATTGCCCCAGATTGGCATGTTTACAATCGGCACGTTGAGTGAATTGCAATTTCCTGGAGCCTTGTGTCTTTCCATGGCCTTCGCAAGGACCTCCTCCTGTAGCTGGTGGTTCGTGAGGTAATCTATGGTCGCGGCCAGTTTAGTGTTGAGGGGTTGCCCTGAAGATACGGGTAACCCAAACTTGGCTGCCACATCCAGGAGCTCTTCCTGGGGGACCTCAGGTGCTGCTGGGGCATGTACCAGGATCTCCTCCTCTTCTGGCCTCATGCTGTCCATAGATGGTGATGGGGATGTGTCCATAAGTCCCCTGGAACTGTGAGCGTCCTGTCTTTGATTTAGTAGGACTTGTTCCAATATCCTCTCCATACGGTCCAAGCGCCCTTCATCGTGCATGTATGGGCGGTTAGAGTCCTCATGCCTGAAGGAACTACTGAGGCTCCTGTCGTCGGCCCGTACCTCGTCGAGGTAATATCGGTGCCGTGACGATGTGTCGCTACCAGCCGCCTCGGCGAAGTTGAGCGATTCCCGCGCGGATCTGCTCAAGCGCCTCCTTTTCGCTGAGCTGCATCCGGCTGCCTCTGAGGGCATAGGTGGGGAGAGGTCGGCACCCAACGCCGCAGCGTGGTGACCCGACATCCGCGCGGGCTTGCCGACTGTCCTTGATCTGGACCCAGACGGCGTACGGTCCCGACCCGCCCCCAGCGGGGGAAGCGGTGACCGTGACGAGACTCCACCCGCGTGACTCCTCCTGGTCCCCCTGGGTGGTGAGTCCATGCTGGCCCTCCTTGGTCTGCCAGTGGATTCGGGTCTTGCCGATTCACCAGACCACATTCTGGTGGCTCCTGGTGAGACCTCAGCCCTAGAAGGGCTAGGTAGTCGAGCTCTATCCCTGGTTCCTTCGAGAGGGCTCAGGGAGAAGGGCCGTGCGGCAGCACGCGGGTCCCTTTTGCTCGTCTCCGCCAATGACCCAGTGGGTGACAGAGAAATGGAGTCAGGGTGCCCCTGCTCCGGCGCTGTACCGAGTTCTTGCTCTGCGGGACCCCCGCTAGAGCACAGCTGCGTCGGTGAACCGGGTCCTGTGATAACAGGGCTCCCCGATTTGCGCGCCTTTTTCCCGGCCCGTCCTACCGCTGTAGACGGGGACTCCGGGATGGGTGGCCGGCAACTCCTTCCAGAAGTTCTGCGGCCCTTACTCCTTTTTACGTCCATGTCCCTGTGGGAGAAAACACAATTACTCACACAGGACAACCAACTCAAGGTTGTCTATACTTACCTGAGTGGCCCTTATGAAGGGCTGGTGGTGAGCCGCGCTCCTCTCCAGCCGTCGGCTGCAATGCGAGCGACGATATGTCGCGCATGCGTGCTGGCGGGTTCTTCACGAAGTCACTCACGTGACTCCGAAATAAAATAACAATAAACCTGCACTCTTGGATTGTTTTTGCATTTGTAATATTTTTGCCCTTTGATCCTCAAACAGTAAATTCTCTCATAGTGAAACAATGGCACAGCGGGAGAGGTGCTGCCTTACAGCGCCAGAGACCTGGGGGGTTCGATGCTGACTACAGGTGCTGTCTGTATGGAGATCATTCATTCTCCCTGTGCCTGCGTGAGTTTTCACTGGGTGCTCCAGGATCCTCCCACACTCCAAAGACGTACAGGTTTGTAGGTTAATTGGCTTCTGCAATTTGTGAAATTGTCCCTAGTGTGTAGGATATAGTGCTAGTGTATAGGGTGATTGCTGGGCCTGTTTCCACTCTATCTCTAAAGTCTAAAGGCATTATGGATGGAGAGCATTTGCATTGGTCAGGTCTCCCTTCAAATTCCAACCAATAAATTAAATAAAGGAAAAAGGCAGAAAGAAGAACAATTTGCTCTTAAAATAGTCACATTGTTTTATGATATAAAACAGTAGAACTTACAGTAGGGGGAGGAATGATTTGGGGTAGTCGTCTGGAGACCATAGAAGAAAATTAACAAGCCTTAAGCAAGACTTTAGATGAGGATATTCTTTTCCCATAGATACATTTAGATAGATTCTTCCAAAAAGAAATTAATGATGTGTTGATTGGTATTTTTAAAGTACAGCGAGATCACAATGCAGTTTAGTAAGTTATTTAGGGTCTCAATAAAAAGCTGATCATTCTCTACAATGCGACTGTTTCTGAACTGCCAGAACAATGGAAAGCTTTGTGGAAGCCAACTGGTTAAGATTGATTAAAATGCCTCATAATGAGTGGGATTGTCAATTATTTCCTCAAACGTGTGAGGGCCTCTATTATCGCCACAGATGTCCTATTTCTGATCATCTCTGCAAAGAGTTAATGATTGTGAAGGGGAAGTGGTTTTCAGTGGCAGAAGGATGGGCAACCAGGACACAGAAATAAGTTAGACATAAAATGCTGGAGTAACTCAGTGGGTCAGGCAGCATCTCTGGAGAAAAAGGATGGGTTCCGATTTGGTCGGAACCCTTCCTCAGACTCGAAACGTCACCCACCCATGTCAACCATCCTGTTTCTCCAGAGAGGCTGCCTGATCTGCTGAATTACTCCAGCACTTTGTGTTTATCTTTGGTGTAAACCAGCATCTGCAGTTCCTTCCTTCCCAGAAAGAAGGTAACTGGGAAAATGACCAAGGGTGAGATTAATATTCCTTTTATGCAGTGAAATGCTATGATTGGGTTGCAACCTGAAAGGGTGTTGGCAGCAGATCAATAATAGCTTGCAAAAGGGAATTGGATCAATACGTAAAGGAGAATATTTACATGGTTGTCAGGGAAGGGCAGGGGAATGGCACTAATTAGTTAACTCTTTCATAAGCATGGTAAAAAAAATGTCTTGAGATACAGCGTGGAAACAGGCCCTTTGGCCCACCGAGTCTGTGCTGACCAGTGACCACCCAGTACAGTAGCACTATCCTACATTGTAGGGACAATTTACAGAAGCCAATTAACCTGCAAACCAACACATCTTTGGAATATGGGAGAAAGCTGGAGCACCCAGAGAAAACCCAAGCAGTCACAAGGAGAATGTACAAAGTCCACACAGACAGCACAAGAAGTCAGAATCGAACATGGGTTATCTCTAACAAGAACATATTGTTCCTGAACTCCCCCAACCTCACATTTAAAAGCCTCGCATTATTTCTACATCCTTTTTACCTGCAACAGCATCCTGAAGGTCCTGCTTTTTAATTTACTACCTAACTCCCTAAATTCTCTTTGCAGGATCTCATCCATCTTCATGCTGATGTCGTTGGTACCAAAATGGACCTTGACCTCTGTCTGTTCACCCATCATTTTCAGACTGTCCTGTGCCCACTCTGAGAAATTCTGGGCCCTGGCAACAGGGAGGCAACACACCATCCTGGAGGCTCACTCGCTGTCACAGAATCTCCTATCTCTGCCTCTCACTGTAGAGTCCCCGACCAATATTGCTCACCTAAACCTTGCCCTAACCTGCTTTACATCAGAACCTTCTTAAGCGTTCTTTCTCAAAATGGTCGCTCCACTCGACCCTGCCTCCCTGACATTCGCTATTCACGCTGGTTTTAAATTACTTTGTATGACACTTGACACAACTTTAAAATCTGCCACGTGTTCTTATTTTCTGTTCTATTTCATTATCTACCTTTTTGGTCATCCATGAAGCTATGTCATTAAATTCCTTGTCTTCTCTTTCTTGGCTGAAACATCTTCATTTTAAAGTCCTCCCATTGTTCAATTCCTGTTTTGTCTGCACAAAATGCCACCTCCCTTAAAACTGGTATCAGTATCACACAAATCTCTGAAGCCCCTGCTCCTGCACCATACCTTTAGCCATCTATTTATTTGTGCCATCCTCCTGTTTGGACATTCCCTGGTACATGGTTCAAGGAATAATCAAAATACGCAATTTCACATTTTTCCCCAATAACCAATCTGTGCCCTCTAAATTCTTTCTACATCCGTGTTGTAGCCTCCTTACATCTTTACCACAGTGATTAATTAATGGAAAAAATATACATAACATACTGTTACAACTAGATTTGGTTTTATTTTATTAGGTCTGAGAGATTTTGGTTTGAGTTTAGTTTAGTTTAGATCAGTTCAGTTTAGTCTAGTTTAATTTAGAGATGCAGCATGGAAACAGGCCCTTCAGCCCACCGAGTCCATGCTGACCACATATTCACACTAATTCAATGTTATTCCACTTTCTCATTCACTCCTTTCACATTAGGGACAATTTATGGAAGCCAATTAACTTACAAACTTACATGTCTTTGGGATGTGGGAGGAAACCCACATGGTCACAGGGAGACTTATGCAAACTTATGCAAACTTAGCACAGTAACACCCAAGGTCAGGAACGAACCTGGGCCTCTGGCACAGTAAAGCAGCAGTTCTACCAACTGCACCACTGTGCCACACAAATTCTCCATATTTTTTTACTTAAAGGGGCTTTGTTTCCTCCGTTCCTTTTAAATTTGTTGGGGTTCTGTTGTCTGCAGTCCCTATATTTGCCAGGTTGTGTTTTCCAAGCTCCTTATACACACCGGTTACTCAGTTTCAATTGTTTATTCACTGGAGCCCTGTTTCCTGTGTTGTTTTTAATACCAATGCTCATCTTCCTGTGCTTTTACTCACCGTGGTTTGATTTCTCACTCTCTAAAGCTCTGCTCCCTGCGATTTATTTACTTACCAAAGTTAAGTTTCACACTGTGCTATTGCTCTGTTTCCCACGCTCTATTTAATGCCAAAGTTAGTTTAGAGATACATTGTGGAGACAGGCACTTTGGTCCACTGACCGCTGATCACCGTTCACACTAATTCTATATTTTCCCATTTTCTCATCCACTCCCTGCACGCTAGGGACAATTTGCAGAAGCCAATTAACCCAATTAGAGGGCACAATTTTCTGAAGTCAACAAGACAACATGCAAACCTGTACGTCGTTGGTATTTGTAAGGAAACTGCAGCACCCAGAGAAAACCCATGCAGTCACAAGGAGAACGTACAAACTCCACGCAGACAGCACCTTTAACCATATAACCATATAACAATTACAGCACGGAAACAGGCCATCTCGGCCCTTCAAGTCCGTGCCGAACTTTAGTCCAGATCAAACTCGGGCTCTGTGAGGCACCACTGTACTGCCCCAAAGTTCAATTTCCTTTTGTCCGTTTATGTACCAAGACTCTTGTCCACAGCACCCTGTTTCCTGCACTCCTTTTACATGCTTAGAATCGGCCCCACAGCACTTTTATCCCATGCTGGCTTAAACTCATGGAAAAACATTTTATTGCCAGTGAAATCGCTCAGAAACACCCGAGTACTGGTTTATTATTGTCACATGTATCAAGATGCAGTGCAAGTATCCAGTTTGCATGCTCTCCAGTCAAATCATATTCTACATGAGTACAATCAAACCCTATACAGCTGCAAAAGGCAACGCAGTTTTACAGCATTATAGCGTTGCAATTGAAAATAAAATTGTTCAGATAATGAAAGGGCCGTAATGATGTCTGTAGGTTAAGAGATCATGGCCATTCCCTTTGCTTATGAGAGGTCTTTTCAATAGTCCGATAACAGCAGATGATCAAACTTTCAAGCTTTTTTATCCTAGAGTGTGAACTGTGCAATGAGACAAGGCTAGTCAATAACCTTGTGATGTGGGTCCTTCAAGAGTGATTGTAATGATAGTCCTTCATTAAGGTGAAAAATGAAGTAATTAAATCTAAATCTATGGTCCTAAATTTAAACAAAAGGAATTACAAGGATATGAGGAGAAAGTTGGCTATGATGGACAGGAGGCCTTCCATGGAAGATATGACAATGGATAATGGGCCTGTCCCACTTGCGGGACTTTTTCGGTGACTGCCGGCACCCGTCATAGGTCATTGCAGGTCGCCGAAAACGTTCAACATGTTGAAAACCCAGCGGCGACCAGATAGATGCTACGACTCTTTGGGCGACTGAGGAGACTACTCAGGACCATACAGGCGACAACCTGGTATCATGTCGCGGGGTGAAGCCTGTATGGTCGTGAGTTGTCGGCCAAAGAGTCGTACTTTGTACTGGTCACCGCTGGATTTTCAACATGTTGAGAATTTTTGCCGACCTGCAACGACCTATGACCGGCAGTTGCCGAAATAGTCACGTAAGTGGGACAGGCCCTTAACACTTACGGAACAAATGCAGAAAATAGAACAATTATGCATTCCAACCTGATGCAAAAACACAAAGGGAAGTGATCCAACCTGAACAAATGAATGAAGCTGGGATGATATTAGATCCCCCCCAAAATAATGCAAGAGTGCCAGACAAAGTAACAAAATTAAAGATTTCCTGGATATGCTAGGACATCTTTCTGGATAGACTGTGACCATTTACTCTTGGAGCGTGGGAGGTTGAGAGATGACCTAATCTAGGTATACAACAACATGAGTGGGACATGGATAAGGTGAATGGTTCCAGTCTTTTTCGCAGGGCAGAGGCATCTGGACATAAAGGACATTGATTTAAGGTGAGAAGCGAAAGACTTAAAAGAAACCTGAGGGGCAAATTCCTCAAGCAGTGAGTGGCGTATATATGGAATGAACTTCCAGAGCTTCAATGCTGATGTTTGAAAGACACGGGCAAGAAAGGTTTAGAAGGATATGGACCAAACACGGGCAAATGGAAGTATAAAGTACAAGTATAAAGTATAAACCTGAAGTATAAAACCTGGTGGGCATGGGCAAGTTGGTCTGAAGGGCTCGTTTCTGTCCCGGATCACTCTATGATTTTGGGAGCTGTCTAGAAATCAGCAAAGGAAAATACATTAAGAGAGCAAAATGTAGAGTAAAAAAGTAGACATAAATGTCATAAATGATGCCAAGACCAACTCTAATCTACTGCACATAACCACACACTCCATTCTCTGCATATTTGTATGCCTAACCAAAAGGTTAACATATCTGCTTCGACCATCACCCCCAGCAGTGCTTTACAGACTCTCTCCACCCTCTATGCAAAAAAAACTTGCGGGGCTTCAGGGGTAGAACAGGAGAATGGAACAGGACAGATCCAGCCAGCAAGGACTCAATAGCGCAAATGTCTTCCTTCTGTTCACAACAATGGGGTGGCACGGTGGCACAGCAGTAGAGCTGCTGCCTCACAGCGCCAGTGAGACCCGGGTTCGATCCCGACTACGGGTTCTGTCTGTACGGACTATATACATTCTCCCTGTGACCTTGCCTTCGTCAAGATCGTTGGTTTCCTCCCACACTCCAGAGACATACAGGTTTGTAGGTAAATTGGCTTGGTAGAAATGTAAATTGTTCCTAGTCTGTGTAGGATAGTGTTAACGTGTGGGGATTGCTGGTTGGTGCGGACTCAGTGGGGCAAAGGGCCTGTTTTCTCGCTGCATGTCTAAACTAAAGGCTGCTGTTAAAGCTTTAAACTAATTAGTGAATGGTCGGGTTTAGAGAAGTGGATACTTAAGGGCCTGTCCCACTTGGGCGACCCAATATGCGAGTTCTGGCGAGTTTACCCTCAACTCATACTCGCAGCATGGCCGACACAAGGTCGTAGGAGGTCTTCGTAACTCTCCCTCATGCTTGAGAGTGGTCTCCGCGTACTGGAGGCTTCAGCTAGGTCGCGGCATTTTTTTCAATATGTTAAAAAATGCCCGCGAGTAAAAAAAGGTCGCCATGGAAAAAATCGATACTTTTTTTACTTGTAGGTTTAGTCGTAGTAGGTTGTAGTAGGTTGTCATGTTAGTCGTAGGTAATCAAGGGTAGTCAAAGATAGTCTTCATCATAGTCGAAGGGAGGTCGAAGGAGATCGAAGGAGGTTGTCTTCACTCTCCACTATTCGGTGTCCAATTTTCACAAAGTTAATCGTAGTGGGTCTCAATCTGAAATGTAACCTATTCCTATTCTCCAGAGATGCTGCCTGTGCCGCTGAGAGAAGCATCCTGGCATCCTGCCATCCTCCCACCTGTCTTCCAGATTTCTCGCCCTCTCACCACAATCAGTCTGAAGCAGGGTCTCGATCCAAAACGTCACCTATCCAAGTTCTCCAGAGATGCTGCCTGTCTCTGTCTCTGTCTCTGTCTCTGTCTCTGTCTCTGTCTCTGTCTCTGTCTCTGTCTCTCCCTCTCCCTCTCTCTCTCTCTGTCCCTCTCTCTCTCTCTCTCTCTCTCTCTCTCTCTCTCTATCTCTCGCTCTCTCTCTCGCGCTCTCTCTTGCTCTCCCTCTTTCTCTCCCTCTCTCTTTCTCTCTCTCGCTCTCTCTCTCTATCTCTCTCTCTCTCTTGCTCTCTCTCTATTTCTCTCTTGCTCTCTCTCTCTCTATCTCTCTCTCTCTCTCTCTCTCTCTCTCTCTCTCTTCCGCATTGTCCTTGCAAGGAAAATAATTTATCTTTGTGCATCCTATTAAACCCGTTAATCAGCTTCCGTAGCTCAATGAAATCTTCTGTAATCAAGGGAATGGAAGCTGGTCCTTGCAACTAATTGGCTTTTGTGAAGTGTGTGTTCTTGATTAAAATATTACCATGCTTGATGCAAAACCGCACCTGACTTGATTTTTGAAATGGGACTGCTTTCAAAGCTTCACCACTGTAGAGGAAAATTAGAAAGGCTTGTGGAAACGCTGAAATGGTATGGAACAGATCCAGAGGTGAATTGCTCAATTTGATGATTTGATATAACTCTAAATATAATCTGATTTCAGTCCAAAATTATCCTGTCTAAGCAGGTAACCTGAAGTTGAATGAAACTTAATGATGTATCAATCCTAAGGAAGATACAACAAATATACAATTTGTCCTTCAATTGTACAAAGTAAAGGTGCTGAATAAATCGTTGTTGGATAAGCAACTTATTAATAACTCATAATAACAAATGTGTGAGCTCAACACACAATATCTTGTTGTTAAACGATTTTTACCACATGTGTGACATAATGTGATAAGGTCATATGCTCATACAGTAAGTGATAGGAACAGAATTAGGCCATTCAGGCCATTAAGTCTACTCCACCATTCAATCATGGCTGATATATCTCTCCATCCTAACCCCATTCTCCTGCCTTCTCCCCATAACCCCTGACACCCGTACTAATCAAGAATCTATCTATCTCTGCCTTAAAAGTATCCACTGACTTGGCCTCCACAGCTTCCTGTGAGGTAATAGAATGCCTCTGAAACTTGTGTTTAAGCTATCAAAACAGGGAATTATCAACCAGTTAGCCTGACATCAGTAGTGGGGAAGATCAGCATCAGTCAATAATAAAAGATGAAATAGTGGCCCATTTGGATAGCAGTAGCAGGATCGGTCTGAGTCAGCATGGATTTACAATTGCTTGACTAATCTTCTGGAATTTTATGAGGATGTATCTAGGAAAATGGACAAGGAAGAGCAAGTGGATGTAGTGTACCTGGACTTTCAGGAAGCATTTGATAAGGTACCACATAGGAGATTAGTGGGCAAAATTCGAGCACATGGTATTGGAGGTAGGGGGCTGACATGGATAGAAAATTGGTTGTCAGACAGGAAACAAAGGGTAGAAATTTCTGAATTTCAGAGTCCCTTTCAGAATGGCAGGCAGTGATTAGTGGGGTACCACAAAGCTCGATGCTGGGACTGCAGCTATTTACAATATATATTAATGATTTGGATGAAGGGATTAAAAGTAACATTAGCAAATTTGCAGATTACACAAAGCTGAGTGGCAGTGTGAACTGTGAGGAGGATGCTATGAGGATGCAGGGTGACTTGGACAAGTTGGGGGAGTGGGCAGATACATGGCAGATGAAGTTTCATGTGGATAAATGTGAGATTATCCACTTTGGTGGCAAAAACAGGAAGGCAGATTATTATCTAAATGGTGTCAAGTTGGGAAAATGGGAAGTACAACGTGATCTGGGGGTCCTTGTTCATCAGTCATGGAAAGTAAGCATGCAGGTACAGCAGGCAGTGAAGAATGCGAATGGCATGTTGGCCTTTATGGGAGCAAAGAGGTCCTCCTGCAGTTGTACAGGGCTCTAGTGAGACCACACCTGGAGTATTGTGTGCAGTTTTGGTATCCAAAGTTGAGGAAGGACCTTCTTGCTATTGAGGGAGTGCAGCGTAGGTTCACAAGGTTAATTCCCGGGATGGTGGGACTGTCATATGTTGATAGATTGGAGTGGCTGGGCTTGTATACTCTGAAATTTAGAAGGATGAGGGGGAATCTTATTGAAACATATAAGATTATTAAGGGTTTGGACACGCTAGAGGCAGGAAACATGTTCCCAATGTTGGGGGAGTCCAGAACCAGGAGCCATAGTTTAAGAATAAGTGGTAAGCCATTTAGAATGGAGATGAGGAAAAACTTTTTCACACAGAGAGTTGTGAGTGTGTGGAATCCTCTGCCTCAGAGGGCGGTGGAGGCTGGTTCTCCAGATGCTTTCAAGAGAGAGTTAGTTAGAGCTATGAGAGATAGCGGAGTTAAGGGATATGTGGAGAAGGCAGGAACGGGATACTGATTGTGGATGATCAGCCATGATCACATTGAATGGCGGTGCTGGCTTGAAGGGCTGAATACTCCTGCACCGATTGTCTATTGTCTATTGTCAATTTATTTATTTGATGATGAATTATTCTTTAATAAGTTAATTTTACTTTTCTAAAATAAAAGCAGAAAATACTGGCAACAATTGGCAGGTCAGGTAGCGCTTGTGGAATGTCCAAGGAAGGTGATGGCTGTAGGGCTGCTGCAGCCTGGGGCTTGCCGAGATCGGGCACCGCTCATTAGAGACCTAGAGCATGGTCTGGACTTTGAAAATGGCTCCAAGACCTGGCGCCTCTTGCATGCAGGCTCAGTATACAATTTCTGTACACTTGGCTAATCGGGAATATGCTTAGGGATGGCAACACTTTACTGGACTGTATGTAAGAAAATAATTTCACAGTGCATTTGCACATATGACATTAAAAGCACCTATGAACATTTGAACCTTTGAACCTCTGACAAAGTGATCTTTAGACCTGAAATATTAACTCAGGTTCTCTCTCCACAGTCATTGCCTGACCCACTGAGTGATTCCAACATTTTCTGTTTTCACCTCAGCAGCCCAGTGTCTGCAGCTATTTTTGAAAATATTATTATCACTTCAGCTCCTTCTAGCTTTTTCATAAACTGTAGGTTTCAGGTGCTTTTGGAAATGTTTACGGCTTCACATAACTACTAAGCAGGAATCAAATCTCTGATCAGGCAAAGTCGATTCAGCTTCCTCTTTTGATAAGGTTCCAAAAAAAAATTAAAGGAAAAGGCCTCTCATTAAAACATCTGGACATCCCAAAGCACGTTATAACCCTGAAACACTTTATAATGCAGCAGCCAAGTGGAACGTAGCAAGTTTGCACAACAGAAATGATAAACATGACAAACTTATCTGCTTGTATTAGCCTGATAAGCCTTTATTAGCCTGAAGGATAAATATTGGCTCAAACATCAGGAGAACATCTTTGCCAAGTTCTAAATAGTGCATTATTAATGTCCATCTTTCAGTTGAGCAAATACTTAATATTGCTCCCAAAGGAAAAGGTTTGAAAGTGCGGCACTCCCTCAGTACTATAGTGACTGTATTTGTGGAATCAGATCTCTGGACTTGAATATATGGTCTTTGGATGTCGAAGTGAGAAAATTAATCTGAGCATGACAGAACACTGATCTCTGTGACACTAGCATCTGGGTCAGTTTAGTTTAGTTTAGTTTAGCTTATTGTCCCATATACCAATATACAGTGAAAAGCGTTTGTTGTATGCTAACCAGTTAGCAGAAAGATAATACATGATTACATCTGAGCTATCTAAATTAATAGGTATAATAGCTATATTGTCCATAATTGTCATTGAATATTGGAGTCAGAGGGTCATGCAGCACAGACCAGCACAGACCAGCCCTCCAGCCCAGCTTTCGACTTTCGTTGATTTTAGTAAACCAGCATTCTTGTATCTATACTCTCTGAGGTACACCTTAGTTTAGTGTAGTTTTAGTTTAGAGATACAGTGTGGAAACAGACTTGCAGGCCCACTGAATCCGCGCCAACCAGTGATCACACCCATACACGAGCCGTATCCTACACACGAGGGACAATTTATAATTTTACCAAAGCCAACTAACCTACAACCTATACATCTTTGGAGTGCGGGAGGAAATCGGAGTACCTGGCGAAAATCCATAAGGTCACAGGGAGAATGTTCAAACTCCGTACAGACAAGCACCCATAGTCAGGATCAAACCCGGGTCTCTGGCGCTATTGGCAGTAATTCTATCGCAATGCCACTGTGCCAATTCTTTTATACCGACCAAGATTTCTGTTAAAGCAAGTGCCAATTGCCTATATTTGCCCCAGGTCGCTCTAAATCTTTCCTATCCATGTTCCTGTACCATGTTCAAATGAGTTTCAAATGTTGTTGTTGTATTTGGTTTAATTACTTCCTCTGGCGGCTTGTTCCATATACCCATCACTCTGAGTGAAAAAGTTGCACCTCAGGTTCCTATTAAATCTTTCCCCTTTGAGGTCTAAGTTTCTGCAGCACCAGACTGCACCCGCTTCTGCAGCATGACAGAACATTGATCTCTGCGACAGTGCATCTCGATCAGTAGTTTAGTTTAGTTTAGGTTAGTTTATTGTCACATGTACCAAGGTACAGTGAAAAGCTTTTGTTGCGTGCTAACCATTCAGCAGAAAGACAATACATGATTACAATTGAGCCATTCACAGTGTACAGATACATGATCAAGGGATTAATGTGAATAATGTCTAGTGCAAGTAAAGTTTGATCAAAGATAGTCCTAGGGTCTCCAATGAAGTTGATAGTAGCTCAGGACTGCTCTCAGCCACTATCTACCTCTTTGGAGACCCTCAGAATATCTTTGATTGGATATTTACTGGACTTTATCTTGCACCTTCCCTGACTGTGAAATGAAGCTTGTCACCTCAAAGGGATGTGATGGAGGCAGATACGATAGTGGTGTTTGAAAGACTTTAGGATAGACACATGGATATTTAGGGGAATGGTGAGGTATGGATCACATGGTAGGAGTTGCGATTAGTTTATCGTGGCATCATGTTCAGCATGGACATTGGCTGCAGTGGCCAGTTCCTGTGCTGTACTGCTCTATGGTCTATGCTCTAAGAATTTTCCTCACCACTGGATCCTTCCAAGTCACCCTGGAAATACATCTGGCACATCAGGTTGAGTGCAGCCCCACATGTGCATTTTGGGGAATGTTAACTTATCTACAGACTGAATGAATCTTCATCACATGGCAACAATATCATGTACAATAACAATATCAAGTCTTCATCAATGGTAAATGGTAGGGAATTGAAGAATACAGTTGAACAGAGGGATCTGGGAATAACCGTGCATAGTTCCTTGAAGGTGGAATCTCATATAGATAGGGTGGTAAAGAAAGCTTTTGGTATGCTAGCCTTTATAAATCAGAGCATTGAGTATAGAAGCTGGGATGTAATGTTAAAATTGTACAAGGCATTGGTGAGACCAAATCTGGAGTATGGTGTACAATTTTGGTCGCCCAATTATAGGAAGGATGTCAACAAAATAGAGAGGGTACAGAGGAGATTTACTAGAATGTTGCCTGGGTTTCAACAGCTAAGTTACAGAGATAGGTTGAATAAGTTAGGTCTTTATTTTTTGGAGTGCAGAAGGTTAAGGGGGGACTTGATAGAGGTCTTTAAAATGATGAGAGGGATAGACAGAGTTGATGTGGACAAGCTTTTCCCTTTGAGAATAGGGAAGATTCAAACAAGAGGACATGACTTTAGAATTAAGGGACAGAAGTTTAGGGGTAACATGAGGGGGATCTTCTTTACTGAGAGTGGTAGCGGTGTGGAATGAGCTCCCAGTGGAAGTGGTGGCGGCAGGTTCGTTGGTATCATTTAAAAATAAATTGGATAGCCATATGGATGAGAAGGGTATGGAGGGTTATGGTATGAGTGCAGGCAGGTGGGACTAAGGGAAAAAAGTTGTTCGGCACGGACTTGAAGGGCCGAGATGGCCTGTTTCCATGCTGTAATCGTTATATGGTTATATGGTTATATGGTTAATAGAAACTAAGGGAACCAAATGTATCCTTGTGGCTTTGCAAATTCATGGATGATATCACCTTTGTGAACCAGATATCAAATAATGACGAGACACAGGGAGCACAGGGAGAAGATTGAGAACCTCATAACCTGGTGGCAAGAAGACAACTTTTCTCGCAATTTCTTACTTTAATTATGCTCTTCTTAATCTATTCACGTTATTCCATTTATCCTCTAGCTGCACATTGTGGATGGCTCGATTGCGATCATTTAGTGCGATCATGTATTGTGATCAATGTCAGTAGGGCAGAGGAGATAGTGATCGACTAAACTAAATTAAACTAAACCAAACTAAACCCAGACAAAACAGGTTTCCTCCACAGTCTTGGAAAAGCCAGAGTTTTTATCATCAATATAAGTAAATCAAAGAATTCCCATTATGCAGAATGCTGCAGCATCCCACCTACCTGCAGTGGAAGAAACACATGGGTATTCAGGGCTACTATTGGATATCATTGGAAATCCAGGGCTAACATGAACAGAGGAAACATTTGACTCTCTGTGCCTACTCCACAAAATAATAAAACCATCGCTTCTCCTGTACCTCAGTGCTCCTTCCCGGCACTAATCCCGTGTCACCTTATTCCCTACAGATCTAAGACTCAATTTCCGTCTTCGATATACCCAGTGACCAAATATCGACAACCTTTTCTTGTGATCTCATGAGTAATAGAGGAGTAACCCAGTTAGATTATCTCTGGAACCTGTTCCTTGCTTGCAGCTTACACTTAGCATGAAAGCGCATATATGGTAAAGCTCCATATGGCCTTAAATTGTCACTCAGCGGAGGGATTACAGGCACATTACAAGGTTTGTCAAGCATGATCAACAAATTAAGGAGCCTATTCACCTTTAATTTGCACCTGATGGCTGTCAGGCGACTTCATATGCAGCCAAGTGGGGGATTGTTGGATGGTCCCACTCACCTCCTTCTATGCAGGTGACTTTGAATTGCAAAAGCATTCAACCACCTTTGACATAAATAAAGCAAAGAATAGTACACAGAGGAACAGGCTCTTCAGCCCACAATATGTGGGCGGAACATAATGCCAAGACCCACTTATTTGAGGGCACTGTTCCTGTGCTTGCTGGAGTTTAGAAGGATGAATGGAGACCTCATTGACACTTACTGAGTAGTGAAAGGCCTGGATAGAGTGAACGTGGAGAGGATTTTGCCACTCATGGGAGAGTCTAGGACCGAGGGCAAGGAGGAATTTCTAGCAAAGTTACAAAGTTTTGAGATTTAAAAAATCAAGTCTGCAATTTATCCCATCAGATAAAGCATAAAAATAAGTTTAATTTGACACCTAATTCACTTTCATATCTTCAGTATTAAGAAAGTTATGGCCATTTTCATATTCGGAAATTAGCATCTTGTTCCCCATTGCCTTTCAATTGACTTAACTCAAAAGCTGTGATCTGGAACAGTTAAAAGCCCATAACTTTCTTAAAAATTAAGAGAACTCAATGAAATTTGCAGTTATTATAGATTGAAGCATTCTGAAACAAACATGAAACAATCTTACTTGGATTACCTGAAATTAAAGCATATAATTAGTTAGTTATCTAATTGTAGCTAATTACAAAATTCAATGAGTAGATCTAAACATCTATCCATTTCTTAAGAAAAGATAAACTTTTTTTTAATTGCCTAAGTGTCCAAATAACATTCACACAATAATCCACAATATAACATAATTTTTAAATCTCATTTTCATGAATTTCTGGGCCAAATGGAAGGAATTTAGTGTAAATTCCTGTAAATTAATGGCCATTTAAATCAACTAGCGAGTGGGATTTAGTGGAATGCGGTGGATTGGAACATTGCGGTTAGCGGTGAAGTCGGGAGGAAAAATACTGTTTGTTCATACATTTTTTTGGACCCCATTTCGCAACATGAAAATGTTATTAAAGCCTCCCGAAAAACCAACTTTTAATATAAAAATAAACTATTTACCTTTTTCTCTCCCCTACGCAAAATCCTTCCGGTTGTCAGCGCTCACGGCTTTTAAAGGTGATTTTTAAATTACTCTAGTTAATAAATAATTTAGAGTAATTTAAAAATACCTTCATTCATGAAATGTCGGAGCGGTTTTTCTTCCGCAACGAAATCGCCTGACATTGATCGATTTTCCCTGCCTGTGGAAAAACGGCACTTTAAGCCCGCCCCCCTCTGAAAGGCGCCAAAGTCGCGCACACGGGGAGCGGCAGAACAGCAGCGCTGCTCAAGGTAAGTTTTGTAACATACCTAGAATTTCTTTAGCCAGAGGGTGGTGAATCTGTGGATTTCATTGACACAAAGGGCTGTGGAGGCCAGGTTTTGGGGTATTTTTAAGGTGGAGATTAACAGATTCTTCATTAGTAAGGGTGTCAAAGGTTATGGGGAGAAGGCAGGAGAATGGGATTGAGAAGGAATGATAGATCAGCCATGAATGAATGGCGGAGTAGACTCAATGGACCAAATTCATAGCTTATGAACTCTTATCTGAAAGAACACAAAACTCTGAAGTAACACAGTGGGCCAAAGAGCATATCTGGAGAACAAGGATAGTTGCCGTTTCGTGTTGGGACCCTTCTTCAGACTAATTGTCCAACTCTTATCTATCTGCATATAATTTGTGTCTCTCAAATTCACTGCTTATCCTTGTGCCTATCCAAAAGTTTCCTACATGCCACTATCGTATCTGCCACTGCTACTAACTCTGGCAGTACGTTCCAGGTACTCACCACCTTCCGTGTAAGAAACTTGCCCCACACACCACCTTTAAGCTTTGCCCCTCTCAACTTAAAGCTATGCCCTATAATTATTTGATATTTTGAACCTGGGAAAAGGATTCTGACTGCCTAATGACAGTTCTGATGTGCCTGTAGTAAGGCTTGATTCTACATGTACTCATCCAGGAGACCATTATGAGCAGTTATCTACTTTTCTTTAACAATGCTATTTTCACTATTTTCTCTGGTACAATAGCTCTTTAAAAGCTGGTCCATAGGCAGATTTTTGCATTTCATAGGTCAGTACTTACTATGAATGGCTAACTAGTGATTTATATCTCACAATGGTTTGTTTAGTTTACATTGCTAGTGCAAAGAGCCCAATTCAAAACTCTATCTCCTGGTAGTTCAGTTTCCCTGAAATGCGATTGTAATACACAGGACATGCTGTTCACAAGAATTATTCTATATTTCCATTACATCACATTTCATGTGGCACAGTGTGCAGCAGTAGAGTTGCTGCCTTGCAGCGCCAGAGACCTGGGTTCGATCCTGACTACGGGTGCTGTCTATACAGAGTTTCCATGTTCTCCCTGCGACTGCGTGGGTTTTCTCTGGATACTGTGGAGTTTCCTCCAACATTCCAAAGACATGCAGCTTTGTAGGTTAATTGGCTTCTGTAAAATTTCCCTAATGTGTAGGATCAAACTAGTGTATGGGCGATCGCTGGTTGGCATGGACTCGGTGGGCCGAGGGGCCTGTATACATGCTGTATCTCTAAACTAAACTAAACTACACTAAACTATCACTTTAATTGCAACACAATGGAGAACAGGATGGTATAATTTCCCTCAAATACTGGAATCAGCCTCTCCGCACCAGGACTGTTGTACATCTTGTATTCTTCAATCAACACCCTCTCACTCTTCGAGCCAAGCCTATCGCCTCAACATCTCCTCACAAGACAACCTGCCATTTCAGGTATTACTCAAGTAAATCCTCTCTGAGTTGCTTCCAATACATTTGTATTCTTTCTCAATAAGGAAACAAAACTTCGGTTCCAACAAATACCCCATGTAAATGAGAGACTTTTGCATTCAAATCCACTAGCAATAAATAACAACACTCTCCTAACCTATCCAATCACTTGCTCTGCCTACATAATTGCCATTTATCACAACCAGCTTTCCCTATTCCCTCCGCATTTCAGAGCTCGACATTCTCTAACCATTTAGATAATGTACATTTCTTTTATTTTACCCAATAACTTGTCATTTTCCCATGTTATACTCCACATGCTAGATCTTTGCCCACTCATTCAACCTATCTACATCACAGTGTAAGTCTCTTACAGCATTGAGTTTAAGTTTGAGTTTAATTTATTGTCACGTGTTATGAGGTATAGCCATCACTACAGTCCCTGCTACAACTCGAGCTACAGTTACTTTCCCACTTATCGTTGTGTATCTTTGTCCTCTCTAGATTGCGTGTATTCACCTTGTTAAAATAACCAAGAAGACATTGAACACATGGGTATTCAGGGCTACTATTGGATATCATTGGAAATCCAGGGCTAACATGAACAGAGGAAACATTTGACTCTCTGTGCCTACTCCACAAAATAATAAAACCATCGCTTCTCCTGTACCTCAGTGCTCCTTCCCGGCACTAATCCCGTGTCACCTTATTCCCTACAGATCTAAGACTCAATTTCCGTCTTCGATATACCCAGTGACCAAATATCGACAACCTTTTCTTGTGATCTCATGAGTAATAGAGGAGTAACCCAGTTAGATTATCTCTGGAACCTGTTCCTTGCTTGCAGCTTACACTTAGCATGAAAGCGCATATATGGTAAAGCTCCATATGGCCTTAAATTGTCACTCAGCGGAGGGATTACAGGCACATTACAAGGTTTGTCAAGCATGATCAACAAATTAAGGAGCCTATTCACCTTTAATTTGCACCTGATGGCTGTCAGGCGACTTCATATGCAGCCAAGTGGGGGATTGTTGGATGGTCCCACTCACCTCCTTCTATGCAGGTGACTTTGAATTGCAAAAGCATTCAACCACCTTTGACATAAATAAAGCAAAGAATAGTACACAGAGGAACAGGCTCTTCAGCCCACAATATGTGGGCGGAACATAATGCCAAGACCCACTTATTTGAGGGCACTGTTCCTGTGCTTGCTGGAGTTTAGAAGGATGAATGGAGACCTCATTGACACTTACTGAGTAGTGAAAGGCCTGGATAGAGTGAACGTGGAGAGGATTTTGCCACTCATGGGAGAGTCTAGGACCGAGGGCAAGGAGGAATTTCTAGCAAAGTTACAAAGTTTTGAGATTTAAAAAATCAAGTCTGCAATTTATCCCATCAGATAAAGCATAAAAATAAGTTTAATTTGACACCTAATTCACTTTCATATCTTCAGTATTAAGAAAGTTATGGCCATTTTCATATTCGGAAATTAGCATCTTGTTCCCCATTGCCTTTCAATTGACTTAACTCAAAAGCTGTGATCTGGAACAGTTAAAAGCCCATAACTTTCTTAAAAATTAAGAGAACTCAATGAAATTTGCAGTTATTATAGATTGAAGCATTCTGAAACAAACATGAAACAATCTTACTTGGATTACCTGAAATTAAAGCATATAATTAGTTAGTTATCTAATTGTAGCTAATTACAAAATTCAATGAGTAGATCTAAACATCTATCCATTTCTTAAGAAAAGATAAACTTTTTTTTAATTGCCTAAGTGTCCAAATAACATTCACACAATAATCCACAATATAACATAATTTTTAAATCTCATTTTCATGAATTTCTGGGCCAAATGGAAGGAATTTAGTGTAAATTCCTGTAAATTAATGGCCATTTAAATCAACTAGCGAGTGGGATTTAGTGGAATGCGGTGGATTGGAACATTGCGGTTAGCGGTGAAGTCGGGAGGAAAAATACTGTTTGTTCATACATTTTTTTGGACCCCATTTCGCAACATGAAAATGTTATTAAAGCCTCCCGAAAAACCAACTTTTAATATAAAAATAAACTATTTACCTTTTTCTCTCCCCTACGCAAAATCCTTCCGGTTGTCAGCGCTCACGGCTTTTAAAGGTGATTTTTAAATTACTCTAGTTAATAAATAATTTAGAGTAATTTAAAAATACCTTCATTCATGAAATGTCGGAGCGGTTTTTCTTCCGCAACGAAATCGCCTGACATTGATCGATTTTCCCTGCCTGTGGAAAAACGGCACTTTAAGCCCGCCCCCCTCTGAAAGGCGCCAAAGTCGCGCACACGGGGAGCGGCAGAACAGCAGCGCTGCTCAAGGTAAGTTTTGTAACATACCTAGAATTTCTTTAGCCAGAGGGTGGTGAATCTGTGGATTTCATTGACACAAAGGGCTGTGGAGGCCAGGTTTTGGGGTATTTTTAAGGTGGAGATTAACAGATTCTTCATTAGTAAGGGTGTCAAAGGTTATGGGGAGAAGGCAGGAGAATGGGATTGAGAAGGAATGATAGATCAGCCATGAATGAATGGCGGAGTAGACTCAATGGACCAAATTCATAGCTTATGAACTCTTATCTGAAAGAACACAAAACTCTGAAGTAACACAGTGGGCCAAAGAGCATATCTGGAGAACAAGGATAGTTGCCGTTTCGTGTTGGGACCCTTCTTCAGACTAATTGTCCAACTCTTATCTATCTGCATATAATTTGTGTCTCTCAAATTCACTGCTTATCCTTGTGCCTATCCAAAAGTTTCCTACATGCCACTATCGTATCTGCCACTGCTACTAACTCTGGCAGTACGTTCCAGGTACTCACCACCTTCCGTGTAAGAAACTTGCCCCACACACCACCTTTAAGCTTTGCCCCTCTCAACTTAAAGCTATGCCCTATAATTATTTGATATTTTGAACCTGGGAAAAGGATTCTGACTGCCTAATGACAGTTCTGATGTGCCTGTAGTAAGGCTTGATTCTACATGTACTCATCCAGGAGACCATTATGAGCAGTTATCTACTTTTCTTTAACAATGCTATTTTCACTATTTTCTCTGGTACAATAGCTCTTTAAAAGCTGGTCCATAGGCAGATTTTTGCATTTCATAGGTCAGTACTTACTATGAATGGCTAACTAGTGATTTATATCTCACAATGGTTTGTTTAGTTTACATTGCTAGTGCAAAGAGCCCAATTCAAAACTCTATCTCCTGGTAGTTCAGTTTCCCTGAAATGCGATTGTAATACACAGGACATGCTGTTCACAAGAATTATTCTATATTTCCATTACATCACATTTCATGTGGCACAGTGTGCAGCAGTAGAGTTGCTGCCTTGCAGCGCCAGAGACCTGGGTTCGATCCTGACTACGGGTGCTGTCTATACAGAGTTTCCATGTTCTCCCTGCGACTGCGTGGGTTTTCTCTGGATACTGTGGAGTTTCCTCCAACATTCCAAAGACATGCAGCTTTGTAGGTTAATTGGCTTCTGTAAAATTTCCCTAATGTGTAGGATCAAACTAGTGTATGGGCGATCGCTGGTTGGCATGGACTCGGTGGGCCGAGGGGCCTGTATACATGCTGTATCTCTAAACTAAACTAAACTACACTAAACTATCACTTTAATTGCAACACAATGGAGAACAGGATGGTATAATTTCCCTCAAATACTGGAATCAGCCTCTCCGCACCAGGACTGTTGTACATCTTGTATTCTTCAATCAACACCCTCTCACTCTTCGAGCCAAGCCTATCGCCTCAACATCTCCTCACAAGACAACCTGCCATTTCAGGTATTACTCAAGTAAATCCTCTCTGAGTTGCTTCCAATACATTTGTATTCTTTCTCAATAAGGAAACAAAACTTCGGTTCCAACAAATACCCCATGTAAATGAGAGACTTTTGCATTCAAATCCACTAGCAATAAATAACAACACTCTCCTAACCTATCCAATCACTTGCTCTGCCTACATAATTGCCATTTATCACAACCAGCTTTCCCTATTCCCTCCGCATTTCAGAGCTCGACATTCTCTAACCATTTAGATAATGTACATTTCTTTTATTTTACCCAATAACTTGTCATTTTCCCATGTTATACTCCACATGCTAGATCTTTGCCCACTCATTCAACCTATCTACATCACAGTGTAAGTCTCTTACAGCATTGAGTTTAAGTTTGAGTTTAATTTATTGTCACGTGTTATGAGGTATAGCCATCACTACAGTCCCTGCTACAACTCGAGCTACAGTTACTTTCCCACTTATCGTTGTGTATCTTTGTCCTCTCTAGATTGCGTGTATTCACCTTGTTAAAATAACCAAGAAGACATTGAATAATTGTATTGCTACAAAGGGATCATGTGGAGGCTGTGCACAGTGGAAAAAATGTTTGTCCTAAACCTCTGTTATCAGCTTTTGATCAGTCCTTTCAAAAGCTAGGGCGCTTTCCGATTCACCTTTATCCCCTTGCGAACGTTGGACTTTGTCTCTGAAACTGGTGCGCTATAATGCTGAGAACTGTATTCTGCACTCTGTATCTTTTCATTTTGTACTTGAGTATTTAGACTTTAGACTTTAGAGGTTCAGCGTGGAAGGAAGCCCTTCGGCCCAATGAGTCGGCACTGACCAGCGATCACCCCGTACATTAGTTCTATCCTACACATGAGGGAGATTTACAATTTTACAGAAGCCAATTAGCCAATAAAGCTGCACGTCTTTGGAGTGTGGAAGACAATGGAGCACCCGGAGAAAACCCACGCGGTCACAGGGAGAACATACAAATTTCATACAGTCAGGATCAAACCCAGGTCTCTGGCGCTGTAAGGCAGCAACTTCACCGCTGCGCCAACGTGCTGCCTGGTATTTATATATAGAGTTTCTGATCTGATTGGATATCATGTAAAACAAAGCTTTTCACTGGCCCTCGATACACATCACGTCAAGAGTCAAGGGTGTTTTATTGTCATTTGTCCCGGACGGGACAAATGACTTTCTTCAGTTGCTGCCTGTAGGCATGAAGAAGCAGCACCACTGAATGGTCAGATTTTCCGAAGTGAGGGCGAGGGATAGAGCGATAGGCATCTTTGATGGTCGTGCAGCAGTGGTCGAGGGTGTTTGACCCTCTGGTGCTTCAGGAGACATGTTGGTGGAGTGATTTTGTCAGGTTGGCCTTGTTGAAGTCCCCGGCTACAGTGGGAAATGTCTCGGGGTAAGCCGTCTGGTGCTTGTTGACCACGGCGTGCAGCTCCTCCCCTGCCAGACGGACGTCTGCCTGGGGTGGGATGTAGACCACGGTCAGGATGATGGAGGTGAATTCCGTCAGTGAGTAGAAGGGATGGCACTTCACCATCAGATGTTCAAGGTGTGGAGAGCAGGAGTTGGATAGGACTGCCACGTCTGAGGACTACGAAGAGTTGACCATGAGGCAGACGCTCCCTCCTCTTCCTTTCCCAGATGCCTGCGTACGGTCCATCTGGTGGAAGGAAAACCCTTCAGGCTGGACCGCTGAGCCTGGGGAGCTGGGGGTGAGCCATGTCTCTGTGAAACAGAACGCAGAGCATTCCCTCAGCACCCTTTGGTAAAGCAGTCTTGCAGCCTCCACTTAGTTTTCTAGTGACTGTATGTTGGCCAGTAGGATGGTAGGGAGAGGGGACAGAAGTCCCCTATGCTTCAGTCTTACTTGTAGTCCTGCCCGACGACCATGTTTTCTTACTCCATGAAGCTGTCCTCGGTGTTTAAAGGTACAGTAATTGCAAGTCTCCGCGAGTTCGGGTATTCCCCTGAGATCGGGGATTCCCTTACAGTTGGCACCTCCAACTCCGTTGCTGCTGGGAGATCCTGCCCGACGGATAGGTTCTGGACTCCATGAAGGCCTCCCCGGTGTTTACTGTACCTGTGCGCCTCCGCGAGGTCGGGGATTCCCCTCCGATCGAGGATTCCCTTACAGTCACTATATTCGGGAGATTGCAGTAGCACTAATGCATTTAAATGCGTTAGCAGCTCGCTACTTACATAGTTGATTTCTGATGATTCTTTGATACAGGTGAGCTCAGAAATATTATATTTGATGATTTTCCATTGTGCCGCCAGCAAAATGTCGCCGCAGGTAGGTGCCATCTTAGATGACAATAATAAACCAAAACATAATACCTAAACATCCACTCCATCAAACGCCTTCTGGCCCCATCTTCAACTGAGACTGCAGGTTCCACTTTGCCCACAGCCGTCACCTCAGAACAAGTCGCTCAGAACAAGTTATCTTTGAGGGACGGCAAAAGAAAATAAAGTTTAAATGATTCATCAGTGTCAGTGTTTCCTTGTAATCAAGAGGTAGCAGCTAGCAATTGAAGAGTTTTCCTAGAATTTCCAGGAATCCAGGGTTGTAATGATGCTAAACATGCTGAGGCCAGTATAACGCTCAACACAATAACACAGAAAATTGAATTATTTTTTAATTTAAACATGGAAATAGACCGTGCTGTTAAACAGGCCCATGCATATGTTTATGATTCACCTGGATCGTTCCCAAACTTTATCCATGACAACTTAATCTAATGCTTGGGTTTTAGGTTTAGGTTTAAAGTTTTGGTTGATTATTGACACTTGTACCGAGGCACAGTGAAAAGTGTTATTTTGCATTCCATTCAATCACTTCAGATAATAGAATGCATAAATACAATCAAGCCAAACTTAAGTAGAGCAGGTAGGGCAAAGGAGAAGATATAGAGTGTGGATTATAATTCTCAGCATTGTAGCGTACCCGTTCCATAGGCAAAGTCCAATGTTCGCAATAAATGTTAACATTGCATTTGCCTTCTTAATTACCGATTCAACTTGAAAATTAACCTTTTGGGAATCCTTCACAAAGCCCCTTTGCACCTCCAATTTCTGAATCCTCTCCCCATTTAGAAAGTAGTCTACAGTTTTAGTCCTACTATCAAAGTGCATGATTCCACACTAATTGCTATGCTGTTCCCACTTCACCTACCACCTCTTTGCCTACTTTCCCAACCAGTCCAAGTTCTTCTGGAGAGTCTCTGCTTTCTCTACACTACCTGCCCCTCCACCTATCTTTATATCATCCGCAAACTCTGCCACATAGCCTTCAATTTCCTCATCCAAATCATTGATATATCACAATCACAATCACAATAATACTTTATTAGCCAAGTATGCTTTGCAACATACAAAAGAATAGCGGCCCCAGCACTAGGGTTGCCAACTGTCCCATATTAGCCGGGACATCCCGTATATTGGGCTAAATTGGTTTATCCCATATGGGCGGCCCTTGTCCTGTATTTGACTGCTACTACTGATGTTGATGAGATTGTCGGGTCGGAGCGCCGCGTCTGGCCCCGGCTCACCCTCACTTAGTGCAGCCCATGGAGTGCAGCAGCAGCGCCTCTCCCGTGGCCGACCTTCAGACCTTTGCTTACCGCTGACACCACCACCCCTCCTTCTCATAGCCGATGATGGGTTCATGAGTTGGATGGGGTGCTGGACTTTGCTTGTGATGTCGTGTGGGCCAAAACTCCTCAACTGGCCCGCCGGCTGGGCTTTGTTTGCAGTCCAGCGCCCGGGCCAACTCATTATTCACCCAGCCACAGCCCAGTCGGTCAACAAATTGCCTTTGGGAATTTGTCCCTTATTTTGACGTTTTGTCCCTTATTTGAGAGTGAGAAAGTTGGCAACCCAACCCAGCACTGATCCCTGCGACTCACCACTGGTCACTGACAGCCAACTAGAAAATGTGTCCTTTATTCATGCTCTGACTTGTGCCATTCAACTAACCTTCAATCCATGCTAGTATCTTCCTTCTAGTACCAAGGGCTCTAATCTTGTTTAGCAGCATCACTTGCGGCTCCTTATCAAAAGCCTTTTGAAAATACAGGTGAACAACATCCATTGTCTCTCCTTTGTCTATATTGCTATTCAGCCTATTTTATTATTTGTTTCTACGTACTCAGAAATCTAATCCTCAATAATGGACTCTAAAATCTTACCAACCACTGAAGACAGGCTAACCGGCCTATAGTTTCCTCTCTTTTGCTTTGCTTCCTTCTTGAACAGTAGAGTACCATTTGCAATTTTCCAGTCCTCTGGGACCATTCCTGACTCTAGTGATTCTTGAAAGATCACCATTAATGCCTCCACAATCTCTAAAGCTATCTCATTCAGAACCCTTGGATATAGTCCGTCTAGTCCAGGTGACATCCACCTTCAGACCTTTCAGGTTCCCAAGCACCTTCTCCTTAGAAATAGCCACTCTACTAACTACCACACTTTGACCTTCTTAAATTTCACACACATTCTTCCACCGTAAAGACTGATGCAAAAAACGTATTTAATTAATCTGCCATTTCTTTATTCCCCATTACTACCTCTCCAGCATCATTTTCAGTGGTCCACTCTTTTTTTATTCGAAGAAATGTTTGCTATCCTCTTTTATATTATTGGCTAGTTACAGAGAAAATGTACAAATTCCACACAGACAGCACCCAAGGTCAGGATCGAACCTGGGACACTGGAGAGTGTGAGGCAATGATATTATCCCTATGACACACACTGCCACCTTGATTATGCATCCCTGACTGGAAGTGGCTTAATACCATGACAAACCTACCCTGTGACACATGGGGAAAAGGCATGTTTCTCTCCCCGCCACAGATCCTGTTTAACCTTATTTTTGTGAAAGTTATGACATGTTCGACCACTGAAAGGTTCAGAATGGAAATGAGTCGTGGATTGTGCCGAAAGAGGTTAATGACAGAGAGCATCAAACAAAAATACAGTGGGGAAAAAAGTACCATGAAAGCACAAAACAAATCTATTTTCTTGCTTTTAAAATGACTGGTGCGTGAGTTGGGCTTGAGGGAGTTTCCCCTGTTTGACTTTCCAAGGTACTGACCAGGTTCAGTGGTTTATGTGTCACTTATGGGGTTCTGTCCTATTGGTGTTATTGGGAATTTCTAGTCCTGCTTTGTTCAGGGAAGTCTTGGAACATGTTGCCTATCGAAACCACACTTCTGCCAGTTTGCTTTGGCATTTCTCCTAATCCTGGTGGCTTGAAAGTTTTATTTACGTATGTCAGAACGATGACCTTCATAGTCATAGGCAGAGTCAGTCAAATGGTTAAATGACCACATTCAAGAGAAGGCAAAGGTATGAGAAGCCTCTTTTGTGCAGTGTAGGTGTAGAAGATATATATCTTTGGGCAATGTTAAAGACGTTTTCTCAGCAGTGAATGCTGGGTACTGAAATAGAGATATGTTGGTAAGTAATTCATGATGCAGGGTCATATCTCCTACCTTTACACCTAAGAATGACATAAGTTGCTTGGTCCCCACTCTTGCTAACATAGTGGCACTGCTGGTAGAATTGCATAGCTGTTAGTGCTGACCCTCGCAGCATCAGAGACCCAGGTTCAATCCTCACCTCGGGTGCTATCTGTGTGGAGTTTACACATTCTCCCTGTGACTGCATGGGCTCTTTCTGGGTACTCCTGTTTCCTGCCACATCCCAAATGCCTATGGGTTTGTAGGTTAAATGGCCTCTGCAAATTAGGTGTGTAGGGAGTGGATGCAATAGTGGGATAACATACTGAGATAACTGGTGTGAATAGGTTATTGATGATTCGCGTGGCCCGATGGGCCAAAGGGCCTGTTTTTATACTATCTTTCTACCAAATCAATCAAACAACTTTCACAAAGATAGTCATGTTTTGTTTATTTTGATGCTCTGTGAAGTTTTAACATGGATTAACACTTCCAAAGACATGGGGTTAAAGATAAAAGTTTTGAAGTCCAAAAACATCAGGACTCAATACTGAATAATGAACTTGGAGTATGTTCAGGTTAATCCAATCTGAAAAGTTCATTCTGATATTCTCTACACAGAAGCTGACTGTCTGGCTCAGTGTTTCCAACATTTTATGCTTTTGATTTGTTGTTTGAAGAACAAATATTGGCCAAGTGGGGAATGACCAGGTTGTGAGTGGTACTTGAGTTTATTGGCTGCTTTCCCAAGACAGCATCCTTTTCCATGCCCTCTTACCAACATTGGCTTATGATGCATTGACACCTAAACCAAAAATATATATATACTTATTTTCAAATCTGACCTCAGCACCATTCTACCCATCTCTTTATTCTACTTCTGGAAGATTTTGAGAGCTCTCTATCTTTCAATTCTAAAAATCACTTCCAGCCCCAAATTTATTGATTTTGCATTGCTTAACAAGGGCAATGGTGGAATAGGTGGAATTCCTTCACGGCACCTGCCTGCCTGTTTATCTAACTTTCTTCCTTAGATACATTAATTGTTCTTTATTGTCACGTATGCACTGTGAAATTCGTGCACCCGTTGCCATATTTTGGCGTCTTTTACAAAAGAATAATGAAAAAGTCTAGTCTGGTCTACATGCTGGATGTACTGGAGCACCCCTGCTCCAGGTAAGGCCCAGGCTCATGTAGGGCCTCCTCCATTTCTCTCATAGAGTCCTAGAGTCATAGAACGTAGAAACAAGTCCCTTCGCCCAATTTGCCCACACTGGCCGACCGTCATTTCCCATCTACACGAGTCCCACCTGCCTGTATTTGGCCCATATCCTTATTAACCTGTCATGTCCATGTACCTGTTTAATTGTTTCTTAAACATTGTGTTAGTCCCTGCCTCCACTACCTCCTCTAGCAGCTTGTTCCATACACCCATCACTTTGCGTGAAAAAGTCACCCCTCAGATTCCTATTATATCTATTCCCCTTCACCTTAAACCTATGTCCTCTTGTCATTGATTCCCCTACTCTGGGCAAGCAACTTTACAAGATACACCTCTATAAGATCATCTCAATAAGATTATCTCTCATCGTCCTAAGCTCCACAGAATAGAGTCCTAGCCTGCTCAACCTCTCCCTATAGCTCAGACTCTCGAGTGCTGGCAACATTCTCGTAAACCTTCTCTTTACCCTTTCCAGCTGGACAACATCTTTCCTATGCCATGGCGCCCAGAACTGAACATAATACTCTAAATGCGGCCTCTCCACCGTCTTATATAACTACAACATAGCCTCCCAACTGATATGCTTAGTATACTTTTATACTCTTGACCAGCTCGGCACGCCAGCTGACGTCCCTCTCCTTGCCCGACTGCCTCTGTGTCCCGGGTGGCACCTCCTGCAGCTGATTTTGAAGGTGCTGGAGGCACTACCCCGTTCCCTCTCCTAACAGCCCACTCCTTGCAATCTGGCGGCTCCCTTCTCCTTAACCTTCTACCCATCTGTTCAGTTATTGCTCACCTGTGCCAATGACTACCTGGATTATCACAAGAATGCTACCTGTTCCACAATGTGGTCAGCAATTCTCCAAGTAAAAGAACATACAAGATTCATGCACAAACATGGAAGCCTCAAACCTGCTGACTAATTTTTGCTGCTGATTTGCTAGCTGTTCTGCACCATTGGTTTCTTTATGGAGTCCAGCTATGGATTTCCAAAGTCCTGCAGTTTTTCTGCAATTATGCTGAGAACTCAGCCTGCTGAGGCTAAACAGGTTAGACCACGCATAGCTCCAGTGACTCCATTCATTTTAATGGAGAGGAATGGCTGTGCAGGAGCATGGTATTGTGCAAGTCACTTAGAAATGTTTGAATTATCACAGCTAATGTGAATTTATTTAACAGCTTTTAAATATTTTCCAATAGTTTCAAGTTTTTTTTAATTTGATGGTGTTTTTCACACTTAATAGATTCATAGTCAGAGAGACAAAGAGTCATATATTACGGAGACAGGTCCTTCGGCCCAGCTTGCCCGTGCCAACCTTGGTGCCCCATCTATAAGAGTCTCTCCTGCCCACGTTTAAACCATATCATTCATAAGGCCTATATAGGTTTTACATTTTATTAATATCAGGGATATTCTGAAACATACAAGCTCTATGATGGCTTTGACAGCTGGTTCAGATGGGAGTTGTGGCTAAACCAGGGAAAGCATTTCTGAGGGATGTAGACCTGCGGTAGGAACAACCTCGTCAATCAGGCCAGAGCTAGTGTCAGGGGCCAATTTGCTTCAGCAATTGTGGTCGAGGGTTGAGGACTACATCTAGTAAATTCAGAACCAAAAATCAGGAGCCAAATTGTCCTTGACAATACTATGATGTTTTATTGGATTAACTGTGCTGCAATGGATGGTCCACCTTGGGAAAATAAATGGAGGCACGGATTTCTCCTCTTCCTCCTCTTCCTCCTCCCCTGTACGTTTCCACCTATACTCCCTCCTCTGGTTTCACAATTAGCACAACTTCTACCTTTACCACATGTTTTTTTTCTTTTCATCTCTGGCCTTTTACCAATTGTCTACCAACCAAAAATCACCCTCACCTGTATCCATCTATCACTTGCTAGGATTTTTCCTGGCCCTCTCCTCTTCCAGCTTTCTCCCCTTCCCCCACTCCCACCACAATCAGTCTGAAGAAGGGTCCCAATCCAAAATGTCACCTTGCCTTGTTCTCCGGAGACACTGCCTGACTGGATGAGCTACTCCAGCGTTTGCGTCTTTCTTTGTAATCCAACATCTACAGTTCCTTGTTTCCCTCTTCAAACATAGAAACATAGAAAAATAGAAAAATAGGTGCAGGAGTAGGCCCTTTGGCCCTTCGAGCCAGTACCGCCATTTAATAAGATCATGGTTGATCATCTAAAATCAGTACCCCTTCCTGCTTTTTCCCCATATCCCTTGATTCCTTTAGTCCGAAGAGCTAATTCTAACCAGTGTGTTGTGCTGTGTTCTCCATTTGCCCAATATTTGTAGATTCTCATCAGAGTGGGTTTTCCGTGTGACGGTACTTCCTCCAACAATATCTGGCAGATCTACTCATAAGTAGTCTTCATTTATTATCCCACAGTCTGTAACAGCATCATTGCGCATAACAGTACACAAGTTGTCATCGAGCAACTTCACCCAAAAGTCTGTCTGTTGCCGCGGTAACTGCTTTTGGTGCAGGTACTGTACCACCCCAATTTCTCATTGAATCTCATTAATTTAATTTTCAGTTTAGGTAGGTTTATAAATGCAGCTTGAAAACAGGCCCTTCAGCCCACTGAGTCCATGCCAACCAGCGATCAGCCGTATACTTGCTCTGTCCTACACACACCAGGGGCAATTTACAGAAGTCAATTGCCTACAAACCTGCACGTCTTATGAGTGTGGGAGGAAACTG
This sequence comes from Raja brachyura, assembly GCA_963514005.1. Next base: position 116,934,099 of record OY740782.1, read on the forward strand.
GAGCACCCAGAGAAAACTCATAGAGTCACAGGGAGAACATACTAACACCATACAGACAGCACCTGTAGTCAGAATTGAACTCGGGTCTTTGGCATTGTAAGACTGCAAATGTACTGCTGTGTCACTGTGCCGCCCTGCAATTTCACAACCATAAAGTCTTCTCTCCTGTTGAGATTTCAAGTTGCCACTGAAGTTGCTTTTGCTGCTTATCTTTGTCTATCCATGGCATGGATGGACACAATGAGCTGAATGGCATCTTTCCATCCAATAAACCTGTAAGCATCTCTGAAAAGAAAACCACGCTGTTAGGCATCAATACAAAGGAGAGGGCCTAGGTTTTTATGGAGCATAAGCACCTACTTGCGTGATCTATTTCAGACAAATGACCATGTTGTGCTGCAAATGCATGCCATTCCACAGCGCAGCACACTCAAATGATCAAGGCTTGTACAAATGGAGAAATGTAATAACTATTGCCGCATATTTCAAAGTTGCCAGTGTATTTTAATTTAATGGAATTGCAGATGCTGGTTTACAAAAGAAGACGCAAAGTGCTGGAGTGGCTCAGCGGGCCAGGCAGCATCTCAGGAGAACGTGGATAGGTGACGTTTCGGGTCAAGACCCTTTTTCAGCCTCTTCTGACCCTGCTTCAGAAGAGGGCGAGGGAGGGTCCCGACCTGAAACATCACCTATCCACATTCTGCTGAGATGCCACCTGTGTAGTTCAGTGTATTTTAATGTTTCCGTCGCTGTTGCCAAAGGATGGAGTCCATTTGTGACAGATGCCGATAAAAACCTCAGTGGATGGAAATAGATTCTGCAAAGCTTACCAGAAGTCTCGCAGCACTCGTTCTGTTTTGTTATTGGACTGAGATAACTCTTGCACCTTTCATCCAAAGCCAAATGACATGAAGCACCTGTCATCCAAAACTCCAGTTGCAGTGAGAAAAAAACAAAACACCTTTAGCTGTGATCAGAGTTCAAGACTGCTCATTGTTACAACTGATGTGGGATCAAAGAAGTAGTGTTTTCCCAAAGGCTGTGAAGCTTACATCAAAGTTCTGAACAAAATCTTTTAACCTTAAAAGTTTGAATTATTCTGATGTGCAATTATGATATGTTTGTAATCGTTTTGATTGTCAGTTCCTCTGTTCTGACCTAAGGAGGTGTTAAATTATTTTCCGTCAGTGAGTTGCTCAAAAACATCAACCAAATGATTCGCTGTTGTAATATTTTTTCTGTCAGTCAAAAATGCAATTTTAATAAGTAGCACTTGGAAAATCTTTTGATATCTGTCATGGCTATCTTTCAATCAAACCTGCTCTTTGCAATCACAGTTGTATTGTTCTGGTCATGTTGTGGAAAGTGCTTTTGACAGGGCAAATGATGAATCACTTGTATTCGAGTTAAAAAGAAGAGTGAGAGAGGGAGAGAGAGGGAGAGAGGGAGAGAGGGAGAGAGGTAGATCCCATCAGCTTTTACATCAGGAAAAACAACATTCAATTCATTTCTCTTTCTCTTTCATGTCTGGTGCTTTTCAATTGGAACAAGCAGCTTGAAAAGTTATTCATTGCCTCTTTTCTTCCCTTGTGCCTAGCAAAGCAAATATCTTGTCGGGAGCTCATAAAAGAATTGCTTTTACTTACCTCAGGTGCTGACGGCATGCTACAATTTGTTATGCTGAGAGCTCATAAAAAACAAAACATGAAGGAAATGGACTTCAACCAAGAGTGGAGAAAAGCTAGTCAAGGGCTAAAGTTTTCACATCTGTCTCGGGCATTTGTCTGTCAGGTTTGCTTTTGAGTATGTGGTGGCTGTTATGCTAAATACTACGTGGTAACAAAAGAATCAGGCACGCCAACTTAAAAGTACTAAAATCAAATAGCTAAGGCTTCCTGAAGCAAATTTATTGAGTATCCTTTTATATCTAACATTATTTTGCGGTTCTGATTAAAAGTGGTTGACTAATTGCTCTGTTGCCTAGCAAAATAGGGAATTTCATGTTGGCTATCTTCTCGGTTCTGTACTTGCTCGAGGCCACGTAAATTTAGATGTACATTATTCATTGTTTAGCTTAAAAGTGTGGAAGGGTGTCATGGAGTCATACGCCAAGATTACAGGCCCTTTGACTCATCTCGTCCATACCCGTCCAGTTGCCTACCCTTTTGCCTTCTTGTCTGAAGAAACGTCGCCTGTCCATTTTCCTCCACAGATGCTGCCTGACCCTTTGAGTCCCCCCCATCAATCTGTGTTTTGCTCAAGATTCCAATATCTGCAGTTCCTTGTGGCCCCGGTTGTCTGCATTAGGTCCATATATCCCTCTAAACCTCTCTTAACTTATCTGTCTAAATGCCTCTTAACATTATAAATGTACCCGCATCTCCCACATCATTGCCAGCTCATTCCATATACCCACCACCCTTTGTGTGATAACGATGCCTCTTACTTCCCCTTTAATTGTTCCTCCCTCACCTCTGGTCTTTGACTCCCCTACCCTGGGGGAAAGACTGTGACCTTTCACCTTATCTGTGCCACTCGTGATTTTATATACCTTGATAATGTCACCCCATAGTTTCCTACACACCAGAGAACAAAGTCACAGCCTATCTAATCTCCCCTTATAACTCAAGCCCTCCAGGCCCGATAACATCCTTGTGATGACATGGGATAACATCTCCTTCCTTTTTGTTCGGTGACTAGAACTGCACACAATTGTCCAAGTGAAGTCTCACTAACATTCTGCATATTTGTAACATGATGTCCCAACTTCTGTACTCAGCGCCCAGATCAACGAAGCCAACCATCCCAGACGCCCTCTTCACCACCCAGTCTACTCGTGTCACCAGTTTTTGGGAACTATGGACTTGCACCCCTAGGATTCTCTGTTCTATATCACTCTGTCTTGACATTTAAGGTGTAAGTACTGTCCATTGAGTTCAGTTTAGTTTAATTTATTGTCACGTGTACCGAGGTGCAGTGAAAAGCTTTTGTTGCGTGCTAACCACGCAGCGGAAAACCAATACAGGATTACAAATGAGCCGTTTACAGTGTTTGGATACATGATAAGGGAACAACCTTTTTGTGCAAGGCAAAGCCAGTAAAAATGGCTAGCAAAATAAGCCCTTGTTTGTCCTAATTTCCTATCTGTAAGATCTCACTTCCATCGGTGAACCATGATAATTTTTTTAACAATTCATTTTGTATTCCTTCAATATGCGGTAAGGGCTGTAATCCTGTCAAAAATTAATAGCATGAACTTTCTTGGCTTAATTTCCTGTGGTCAGCCAGTAACTTCCAGGCTGATCCAAGATTGATATAGTCATAGATTCATAGCACAGAAACAGGGCCTTTAGCCCAGCCCGCCTGAACTGACCAAGATGTTACCTAAACTAGTGCCATATGCCTGTATTTACCCCATACCTCTTGAAACCTTACCTGCCCATGCACCTGTTTCTTGAACCTTGTCATTGTACAGGCCAATATTACCTCTTCTGTGTGAAAAACCTGTCCCTCAGCTTGCCTTTCAATCCTGCACCTCTCATCTTGAATTTGTCCCTCATCTAGACTCTGCTACTCTGTGAAAAAGACTGTGAGCATCCACAATATCAAACCCCCTCGTGATTTGGTAACTCTCTGTAAGGCCACTCCTCAACCTCCTTAGTTGCTGGGAAAACAGTCAAAGCCTATCCAGTCTCTCCATATAATACCTACCAATACTGGCAGCATCCTTGTGAATTGTTCTTCAACCCTCTCTAATTTAATCATATTTTCTGATAGCATGGTGACCAGAACCTGACACAATATTCCAAGTGTGGTCTCACCATCATCTTGTACAGCTACAACACAACAACCCAATGTTTTGTTATTCAGTGCCGCATCCAATGTGCGTCTACTTATTCTTCACTGCTTTGTACTTGCATTCCTTGGTCCTTGCATTCAAAAACAGTCCCAATGGTCCTTTCTTTCACCGTTTAGTTTAGTTTAGAGATTAAGCAGGGAAACAGGCCCTTTACCTCAACAAGCCACAGCCACAATTAAACACAGGTTCATACTACCTCTGAGTTGTCTTACTTTCTCATCCACTCTTGATACATTGGGGGGCAATTTTACAGAGGCCAATTAATATGCCTCTTTGAGATGTGGGAGGATACCAGAGCACCCGGAGGAAATCCCACACTGTCAGAGGAGGAACGTGGAAATTCCACACAGTCAGTATCGGAGGTCAGGATCGAATCTGGGTCTCTGGCAGTGTGAGACAGCAGCTCTACCCACTGCACCACTGTATATGAATTGCCCTGGTTTAACTTCTCAAAATGCATCACATTGCATTTTGGGTTAATTAGCTAACCTTGCATTTCAATCAACAGAATCACTTTGGTTTCTCCTTCATCATGGCCATCTGTTAGATGTGATACAGAGAATGTAAAGCAAAAAACTCCTGAAATGAGAAACAAAACCAGAAAATGCCACAGACACTCAGCAGGCCAGGCAGCATCCGTGAAGAGAGAAACAGAGTCAATGTTCCTCTGAAACAATGACCCATTTTCTCTTTCCATGGATGTTGATTGAACTACTGAGTGCTTTGGCATGATGCAAAGGAATTAGACATTTGATAAAAAAAACAAAATCCCAATGACGTTTTATTATGGAGACTCAAGGAACTGCAGATGCTGGAACCTTGAGCAAATCACAAAGCACTGGAGGAACTCAACATGTCAGGCAGCATCTGTGATGGGAATTGACAGATGACGTGTCATTTTGGGACCCTTCTTCAGACATTATGGTATTTACATAGTACAGTGTTTACATATCTGTTGTGCTGCTGCAAGTAAGGATTTCATTGTTCCGTTTCGGGACATATGACAATTAAACACTCTTGACTCTTGGCATTTTAATTTACCTGCATTGGCAGGGTAGCAAATCATATAAACTTTAAATTTCTCCCCCTATGCTATTGCTAAATGGGACGTTGAACAAAAATATTGTATACATTCTAACTGGGTGCAAACAATTTCCTTGAAGGTGATCTGGGCAGTGTTTATCCTTGATCGGATTATCTAGTCTTGTGTGGCTCTGCTTGTTGAGGTGTCTTTGTGCAGAGATGCTGCTGCACATCCTCTATTGCAACAGTGATCGCAGTTTAAAAGTATTTTGGGGGCTATACTGTGCATTTGGATGTCCATAAAAGAGACTTGTGTAATTCGAAGGCCATCCTTTTATCCTTGGATTCACGTGTACATCAGTGTATGTTCCTTTTATCTGATATTGTTCCAAACTGTAATGTTAAGGCCATGAACTAACCACAGGAATATTGATGTGGAAATAATACTTGAAACCACTAAATAGAGAAATGCTGATTGTGGATCACTGTTGGCTGAGGTTCGGGCAACCTGCCAGCAATGTAAAGTCTGATTCCGCTTTCAAAGGCTTTAACTACCTCTCAAACATACCCTTGTACTACCAGTAGACATTCATCCAATATTGACATCAGGTGCTGGTGTTCTTGTGTTGTTGAATTGGTGAGATCCTTGCATTTAGAGATAAAAAGAGCTTTGGATAGACTTAAAAATTGAAAACATTTAAAGCATTCAGAATGTCTAGGGCAGCACAGTGGTGCAGCGGTAGAGTTGCGGCCTCACAGCGCCAGAGATCCGGGTTCAATCCTGACTAAGGGTGTTGTCTGTAGGGATTTTGTACGTTCTCCCTGTGACCGCGTGGATTTTCTCCGGGTGCTCGGGTTTACTGCCACACTCCAAAGATGTACACGTTTGTAGGTTAATAGGCTTCAACAAAATTGTAAATTGTCCCTTGTGTGTAGGATAGTGCTAGTATACTGGGTGATGAATTTGTTGCCGTGGACTCAGAGGGCCAAAGGGCCTGGTTCCCTGCTGTATCTCTAAAGTCTAAAGTGAAACATTGAAATTTCAAAGTAAAATAAACTCCATCATGATTGTGCATGGAAACACAAATAACTGCAGGTGTTGATTTACAAAAAAAGACAGAAAGTATTGGAGTAACTCAGCAGGGCAAGCTCCATTTGTGGAGGACATGGATGGATGATGTTTCGAGTCTGGACCCTTTATCAGACCGTAAGCTGAAGAAGCGTTCCAAACCCATAACATCACCTATTCATGTTCTCCAGAGATATTGCCTGCCCCACTGAGTTACTCCAGCACTTTGTGGCTTTTTAACGGTTTTGCATGGGATCTATCATCAAAAGAACCGTTCAAGAATTGCACACAAAATAGTCAAACGGCTATTGCTAGCCACAAAGCCATGACCCAGAGTGAAATAGAGGGAATGGGATCTTGAGCAAAGCACAAAGTGCTGGAGGAACTCAGCAGCTCCAGGCAGCACCAGTGGAGGAAATGGACAGGCGATGCTTTAGATCGGGTCTCTTCATCATTCCGATTAAGTGTCCCAAATTGAAACGGCGTTTATCAATGTCAAGTAAACTATTTTCAACAATAATTTATTCTCATTTGCTTTAATTTCTGCCTCCCAAGCAGCGGTATATTAGAACATCTGATATAGAGTACGTGAACAGGCCCTCGGCCCACAATATCTGTGCTGACTGCACCAAATTAAACTAATCCCATCTGGCTGCAAGTGATCCATTTCCTTCCATTCTCTGAATGATCATGTGCCTGTCTAAATGGCTCTGGAACATCACTGCTGTATCTGCTTCCACCATCTCCCCAGTAGTGCATTCCAGGCACCCACCACTCTCCGAGTTAAAAATTTGCCTTTTACATCTCCATTAAATTTTTCCTGCTCACCTTAAATATGCACGCAATTATTTTTCTACTTTGGTGAAGAAGACTCTGATAGTCCAAATTTGTCCCGCCTTTCCTTGTAGCTAATACCCTATAATCCAGGCTACATCCTGGTGAGCATCTTCTGCACCCAAAGTGTAGATGGTTTTGCATGCAACCAATAACATAGTTACCTCAGTACCATTAACCCCGCCTAGTTAACATCAATCATAACGCCTTCCCCTTCCTGGATACGGTTCACTAGAAGAATGTAGCCGGTATTTGAGGATGTATGTAATACCTTGTGCTATCATTAAAATGTGTTGAACACTTTTAGAGTTTGTAAATTGCCTATTTACATGGTGTCAGAAGTGGGATTGCATTTTACACAAAGCCTCTACATCCTCCCTGTAAAACTTTGACCAGAACTGATGCACCGTAGAAAGCACTTAATAGGGATCCATCACAGCATAGTTTGGGAACAGCTCCATTCAAGACTACAAGAAATTGCAGGGAATTGTGGAGGTAGCCCAGACCATCACGCAAAGCAACCTCCATCTACACGTCATGCTGCCTCGGCAAGGTCACCAGCATAACCAAGGACAAGTCTCACTCCAGCCACTCTCTCTTCTCCTCTCACCCATCTGGCAAGAGGTACAGAAGTGTGAAAATGCACAGCTCCAGATTCAGGGACAAATTTCTCTCCAGCTGTTATCAGGCAACTGAACCATCCATCACCAACTCGAGAGTGGTCCTGACCTACCATCTACGTCATTGGAGACCCTTGAACTACCTGTAATCGAACTTTTCTGGACTTTATCTTGCACAAAGGTCTTTACCTGTATCTGTACACTGTGGAAGGCTTGATTGGAATTATGTTAACTATCACAAACAAAAGAGATGCCAACATTTTCACTGACTGGATAGCACACAACAAAAAATATTTTCACTGTTTCGGTATTTCGGTACATTTGACTAAAGAAGGGTCTCGACGCAAAACACACCTATTCCTCTTCTCCAGAGATGGTGTCTGACCCGTTGGGCTACTCCAGCTTTTCGTGTCTATCTTTGGGTTAACCCAGCATCTGCAGTTCCTACCTAACCAAAATATGTGGTCTTACCAAAGTTTTATACAGCTGCCACATGACAATTTGACTTTTATACAATGCCTGACTGATAAAAGGCAAGCATGCTATATTCCATCTTTAGCATCCTAAACATTTGTATGGCCACTTTCAGGCAGCTGTGGACAGGCATTCCAAGATCATTCCATACATCAATTATTTTAACGTTTCTGCTATTTATGGTATACATTCCCCTTATATTTCACCTCCCAAAGTGCAACACGTTACACTTGTCTCGATTAAACTCCATCTGCCATTTCTTCACCAGTTCAATCTCTAATTGATCTGTATCCTGTTGTATCCTTTGACAACCTTCCCCATCATTTACAATTCCACCTATTTTTGTGTTATCGGCAAAGCTACTAATCAGCCCATCTATATTTTTGTCCAAGTCATTTATAACTATCACAAACAAAAGAGATGCCAACATTGATCCCTGCCTTGCTGTTATTAATCCAGCACAAAGGCACCTGATCTCTCAGATACCTTTGGACTTTTAACAGATTAACAACCACTCCTTTTGCCAAGTGTTTAGGCGCAACAACAAATTGCATTAATGTTGTGTAAAATGCCCCAAGGCCAAATGACACAAAGCTAATGACCAGAACGCGCCTATATCTAATGACAAGTTCTAAATAATTAACTGAATCTACATTGAAGTCAAGCCCTCTGCTTTAGCTGCAAGGTGTGGTATTTGTCCTTGTTTCTGATTAAAGCTAACTCTACAAAACACACCTTGTGAAGAAGAATGTTTGCTGCAGGCAAAGGGTTTGTGGCTGCTCTGATTCCAGCAAGTTTAGTTTTGTTTAGTTTGATTTATTGTCACGTGTACTGAGGTACGGTGAAAAGATTTTGTTGTGCCCTCCCCAGTCGGTGGAAAGAATATACATGTCCAGAACCAGGGATCATAGTTTAAGAATAAGTGGTAAGCTATTTAGAACGGAGATGAGGAAAAACATTTTCACACAGAGAGTTGTGAGTGCGTGGAATTCTCTGCCTCAGCGGGCGGTGGAGGCCGGTTCTCTGGATGCTTTCAAGAGGGAGTTAGATAGAGCTCTTTGGGATAGCGGAGTCAGGGGATATGGAGAGAAGGCAGGAACGGGGTACTGATTGTGGATGATCAGCCATGATCACATTGAATGGCGGTGCTGGCTTGAAGGGCTGAATGGCCTACTCCTGCACCTATTGTCTATTGTCTATTACAATCAAGCCATCCACAGTGTACAGATACTTTACAAAGGGATTAAAGTTTAGTGCAACTAAGTCCAGTAAAGTCCAATTAAAGATATCCTGAGGGTCTCCAGTGAGGTAGATAGTAGCTCAGGGCCACTCCCTAGTTGTTGCTAGGATGGTTCAGTTGCCTGATAACAGCTGGGAAGAAACTGTCCCTGAATCTGGAGGTGTGCATTTACACACTTCTGTACCTCTTGCCTGATGGGAGAGGGGAGAAGATGGAGTGACTGGGGTGAGCCTTGTCCTTGATTATGCTAGTGGCCTTGGCAAAGAAGCATGAAGTGCAGATGGAATCAATGAAAGGGAGGTTGGTTTGTGTGATGGTCAGAGATGTGTCCACAATTCTCTGTAATTTCTTGTGGTTTTGGATGGAGCTGTTCCCAAACAATACATCCAGATAAAATGCTTTCTATGGCATATCTTTAGAAGTTTGTGAGGGTTGTTGGAGACATGCTGAACTTCCTAGGCTTTCTAAGGAAGTATAGGCCCTGGTGTGCTTTTTTTCGCTGTTGTAGCTGTACGTTATGTATACACATAAGATCGAGAAGCAGGAGCTTTTACCTCTGCCATTCACTGAGACCATGGATAATCCTGTGCCTCAGGTCCACTTCGTTCTTGCTCTCCACATCCTCTGATTCCCTTGGTGTCCAAAACTCTCTTAATCCCAACCATGAACAAATGAACACACAGTCTCCTGATGTGCAGAATTCCTAAAATTCGGAATACGCTATTAAGAAATTTCTCCTCACTTCAGTGATAAGTGATCAACCTATTACTCTATTCACTGTATGGCAGTATGGTGATTACATTTCACTGTGCCAAATAAATGTATCTTGTATCTTGCTCGGAGCCCACAATCTTGGCACTAGAATTGTTTTATCTCACCAACACAATTCCAACCAATCTAATCCCACATCAATTGATCAACTGGAGAATCTCCTGCTAATTTGTCATTGTTATCCTGTTGATGGGATGTATGGGATATTAGAGAGCATTGCTGACCTACCATCTACCTCATTGGAAACTGTCAGACTATCTTTAATTGGACGTCACTGGACTTTAGATTGTACTAAACGTTATACCCTTTATCCTGTATATGTACACTGAGGACGACTTAACTGTAATCACGTGTAGACTTTCCGCTGACTGGATCACACGCAAAACCAAGAAAGCTTTTTGCGTGTACCTCGGTACACATGACAATAAATTAAACTAAGGAGAGGAGCTAATGGCAAGGCATAGGGGGATCAGAATACCAATAGCATATCTGGCTCTTGAAAAACAAAAATCTATTCTACCAACGCAATGTTCCAAAAAACAAACACACAAAATAGATCAGAAAGATCAAAAGAAAGAAATGTGAAACCAAAATGTGAAGGAAGTCAGATGTCACCACTGCAATTTCTACTGAAACTCATGTACAAGCAATGTGGAAATAGCACATGGACTTTCCATGACTAATGTGCCAGTATTGCTATGGGGTTCATGCGTTAATCATATTGGTCCCAGGGAGAAATCTAGTGGCTGCAGAGGGCAGTTTGATGGATCTGGGGGATGCAAATTAGGTTTTGAGTCATAAGGTGATAGAGTCAGGCAGCACAGACTCTATCACCCAGGCCCATCAGCCCAACGTGCCCATGCCAACTAAGATGTCACATCTACACCAGCCGCACCTGCCCGTGTTTGGTCTATATCCCTCCAAAGTTTTCCTATCCATGCATCTGTCCAAATGTATTTTAAAAGTTGTTAGCATACATGCCTTAACTACCTCCTCTGGAAGCTTGGTCTATATATCCACCTCCATCTGTGTAAAGATTCCCCTCCTATTAAATCTTTCACCTCTCACCTTAAAACTATGTGTATTTACATTATCTATTCCCCTTTTTTGCTACTCCCCTTGTGCTTTTTATTCATCCTATGTCTAGGATAGGATTTAGTGTCAAGTTGGCCAGTGGTTACTGTCACACAGGTATACAATGTTATGAGGGACATTGTTTAGGTATATAGTAGGAAGCAGTTTTCCATAGCAGAGGTGTCTCAAAATTGGAAGGCATAAGGGGTAAGAGCACGGACGCTCCCTGACTTATGAAATAGGCGACTTACATAAACCCGCACTTACAGTGTGTAATCAATTTTGTACTCAGTCCCTTGTGAAATCAAAGCAGTTTGCAATTCCCATGACACTGTACGATCATTCAAGTTTACATCAGAAACAAGCCAACATTGGCGGTGGTGCATACCCAGAAGGGTATGCACTGCTTAAAATGCCCTGGACGCCGCTGCGACAGATAACACTCTCAGCGAGTTATATCTGGCAGGGGATGGGGGATGGTGATTACGACATACGTAAAATCTGATTTATGTAAGGGTTCACGGAACATAATCCTAATGTAAATTGGGGAGCACCTGTATTACAGGGAATCTGAGGAATGATTTGCTTTCCAGAGACTGGTTAGAAACTGGTACACAGTTGGTAGTTAAGGCAGGCACTTCCTGTCACAATAGTTAAGAATTAGGACATAGGATTGATCAAGTATTGGTAAATGGAATTAGTAATAGTAGGTTAGATAGATTAAAGATAGATGGATAAATAGCATAATTAGGTTAGAATAAATGGTTGGCATGGACATGGTGAGCTGAATGACCTTTTCTTTGCTCTACGACTCTCTGGCATTTGTAAGGAGATTGCTGCTAATATTCTCCTAACAGCACATCAGCCATTAAGTGCAAATATGCTACACAAATGTATATGGGTTACTCTTTGTGACAATTGAATGTAATGTAAGACGAGCATTGACCATTTGTGCAATTTTCGTTTTTAAATCTCCCTTCCTCTGGCTCTGTTTTTCATTATTGTATTCCTCCACAAAGTGATTCGATCATTCCTTGCTGAAATACTTAATTTCTAGTCCAATAGTCCAATCGTCTCCGAAACATTGATTAATGTGCAGCAATAATAAAAAGGGGGAAAAATCGCCCAGTTACACATATTGCATGAGGCAACAAATGAGTGGCCTGTTCAGTCAAACTTTTTATTAAACAAACAATTTGACAGTTTGGGGACCTGTTGTGCAAAGAAAATCCTTTCTATTTTGCCGAAAGATTCATCAATTTAATGTCATTGTGCATTTTATTGCATGTGGAATATTTAAGCACCATTTTTGTTCTCTCTGAAATCCCTCGTGCATTGCTAAAGTCACAGATTTATAGACATTTACAGTTTGGCAGAAGACGATCATGTTCATGCCAGCCGAGGTGAGTAATTCAGACCAATCCCAGTTCCAGGTGCTGGGCCCTACCCTTCAGGTCAATGTTCTTCAAATGCTCATCCAGATGCTTTTATAATACAGCGCGGGATTCTGTTTCCATCATCCTTTCCGGCAGTGAGTTCCAGACCCTCTCCAACCTCTGGTTAAATTAGAATCATAGAATCCTTCAATTATTACACGCAGAATGAGGCCATTTGATCCATTGAGTCTCTGTCACCAATGTACCATGGACTTGTTTTCTCATTGTGTTTTGAACACATGTGCGACATGGTGGCACAGCGGTAGAGTTGCTGCCTTTCACCGCCAGAGACCCAGGTTCGATCCTGACTATGGGTGCTGTCTGTATGGAGTTTGTACATTCTCCCTGTGACAGCGTGGGTTTTCCCATGGTGCTCTTGTTTCCTTCCACACTCCAAAGACTTACAGGTTCGTATGTTATTTGGCTTTGGTAAAAATTGTACATTGACCCTAATGTGTAGGATAGTGCTGGTGTATGGGTGATTGCTGGTTGGCATGGACTCGGTGGGCCAAAGGGCCTGTTTCCACCCTGGACCATTGCTAAACTAAACTAAACTCTATTTTACATTTTTGTGTGTTTGTCGGCATTTATGAGTGTGTGATGTGTTTGTACTTCACTATACTTGTGTATATGACAATAAACTCGACTTGACCTGACTTGAATGACCACATAGTGTTGGAGTGCCTCAGGTGGTCAGGCAGCATCTCTCAAGAACATGAAGAGGTGACTTTTATTTGTGAACAAGCATCTGCAGTTCCTTGTTTCAACATTCTGACTTGACTTGAACCCCCAACACTCGGGATCCACTAGACTACCTGTAGCCCTTAGAGGCCTAATCAATTCCCTTTTGAAGGCACTGATTGATTTTGTTCATACCATTCCCATGGGAAGTGAATTCCAGTTCATGACAACTCTCTGTGAGAGAAGTTACTCTTCTCATCCTATGTATACCCGTTGTCCAAAATGTTAAATCTACATCCCCTGGCTCGTCAACATTGGTTACCTGGATATAGTCAATGTAAAACAGTCTTGATTTTGTGTATCTCTGTTGAATCTCCTCAGAAACCTTTTCGTTCAAGGAGAATAAACCAACTCCTGCAGTCTAAGTGTACAACTGAAATCCTTCATTTCTGGAACTTGTATAATAAACCTCTTCAGTACCCTTGTATCTTTTCAACAATGTGGTCAATTGATTTTAATGAAATATTTCACAATGAAACATAGTCAACATGAAAATAAGTCTTGTTGAAGATCAAGATAATCAAGATCAAGATACATTTATTTGTCATGTGTGCCAATTAGCACAGTGAAATGAAATCACCATGCAGCCATTCAGTAAACATAAAGAACACAACATAGAGTCTCCTTCGCTCCTTAGATGCTGCTGCACCCGCTGAGTTTCTCCAGCTTTTTGTGTAACCATAGAGTTGATAGAATTCAACATAAAACATCCCCACACAGCAGGATCAAAATTTCCCCCTGTGAGGGAAGGCACCAAAGTCAGTCTCTTCCCCTGATGTTCCCCACTGTTCACCCGTGGTCCGTGCCTCCCCGAGCCCTCCGCAGTCGCCACTACGGGCGGCCTGATGTTCAGGCCCCCTCGCCGGGGTGATGTAAGTCCGACGCCCTCAGCGGCTTGGACCCTGAGTCGGCCCCCTCCTACCGGAGTCCGCGGCTCCCAAAGTCCGCAGGGCATGCCGGGTGGAGATGCAATGCTGCAGGCCCTCGACAAGGGGCCCCAGGACTCCACGGAGTTGTTCAGCGCCGCCCACGTTGGAAGCTCTCCCAAACCAGAGCTCCATAATGATGGAGCAGCGGCCCAATGCTCCGCTTCAAATGGCAACCCAGGTAGGCATCGCCCGCTCCGCAGTGAGTCCAGCGCCGCCGCAGTTGCAGCTCTGGTCCAGTTCCCAGTCCCCGGCAGGAAAGGCCACTCCGATCCAGGAGGTAGGCCGCAAGGTGGGGGGGGGGGCGTGGACGCGACTCGGAGAAATAGTCGTGTTCCCGCTGGGAAGCGACTGGGAGTCAGTTTCCCCCTTACTTTGCCCCCCTCCCCCACATATAAAAGTTAAAGACTCCCCCAAAAACAAACTTTAAACTGATTAAAAATAAAAAAAAGATGGAAAAACAAACGGGCTGCAGGCAGAGGCTGCTGTCAGTGCAGCGCCACTAGTGGATTCAGCCTCCTCTGATTCCTGCACCAATTTTCTTAAATCTATGAACCACTTTTATTGTTTTTTTTGTTAAGAGAAAAGGCTTCCTTCCTACCTGTCCTATCTGAGCCTGTCACAATCATATACACTTCAAATCTGGCATCCTAAACCTTAGTGGTGGCACAGTGGCGCAGTGGGAGAGTTGCTGCCTCACAGCACCAGCGACCTGGGTGCTGATTGTACATTTTCACTGTGACTGGGTGGGTTTTTCCGGGTGCTTCGGTTTCCTCCCACACTCCAAAGACTTACAGGTTAATTTGGCGGCTAATTGGCTTGGTATAATTGTAAATTGTTCCTAGTGTGTAGGATAGTGAAATGTGCAGGGATCGCTGCTCGGTGTGAACTCGGTGGGTTGAAGGCCCTGTCTCCGTACTGTAACTCTAAGCTAAATAACCTGGATCCACGTCAATTTGCCTATCGTCACTATCAAGCATGGTCCTGGAAATTCAGGCAACATTTGGGAAGTATGGACCAAGTCCATCTTTTGATTGTATTGGACAGAGAACATGGAACAGTACAGCACAAGAACAGGGCCTACAACGTCTGTGATGAACATGATGCCAAGAGCATTACTTATCCACCTGCACATAATCCGTATCCCTCCATTACCTGAATATCACATGCCTATCCAAATGTATTTTAAATGCCACTGACTTACCTGTTTCAACCCCCAACCCCAGCAACTGAGAAGGGAATGGACAGGCGATGTTTTGGGTTGGGACCCATGGCCCGTTTCAACAGTTCAACAGTGCTTAATTTCTCACATGTGCAACAGCACAGTGAAATTCTTTTTGCATATTTACACATGCGGACGTCGCCAAGTTTGGGCCCCATTTACACAAGCCCAAAGTCCAGTCCGCCCACACACTCGGTCAACCGGAGCAGTTCCCCATCCGTCGCCCTCGACCGGATCGGCCCGCGAACCGACGTCGCTCTCCTTGCCTGGCTATGAAAAAAATAGTTTCTCCCGGAATTCGTGTATGACAGTAGCTGAATGTTAAAATTACCAACATCCTGCACCCTTCTTTATTTCCCAGAAATGTAGCCAACCTCAGTAACAACTCGAAATAAAGGTTTGTGTTATTTCCACATACCCAATCTCCCCAGGGGCTTTGGAATCTGAGCTTGCCCACAAATTGAGCCTGAAGTGGGGGATGTTTGACAATCAGCACTGGTACGATGGAGAGGGACTGATGACTGCTGTTTGTCTCATCAAATGATGGGCATCCACACACCCATCAACGTTTTAGTCTAGTTTAGTTTAGTTCAGAGAAACAGGCCTTTCGGCCCACCAAGTCTGCGCCAACCAGCGGTCCCCATACACTAATACTATCCTACACACTAGGGCCAATTTACAATCTTTACTAAGGCCAATTAACCTACAAACCTGTACGTCTTTGGAGTGTGGGACAAAACCGGAGCACCCGGGGAAAACCTACGCGGTCACAGGGTGAATGTACAAACTCCATACAGACAGCACCCATAGTCAGAATGGAACCCAGGTCCCTAGCGCTGTAAGGCAGCAACTTTACTGATACACCACTGTGCTGCCCTTACTGTATCTCAAACATTTGTTACTCACCAGTCTGGCTGGTCACCTTGTCAGTAGAGTTGACACGTCAAGTCATGAAAATGATTCATATGAAGCATAGAGACAGCCATTGTGTTTTTTTTAAATGAATAAGGGAAGTGAGTGAAGCATATTACCAAAGGTCTATTAATCACAAGGATTGAGTATTCTTCTCCAAACAACTGGTTTCCTATTTCGCCGAAAGTTCTTGTGAATGACTTGAACTTTGTCACCACAGTTTGTTATTGCAGTGGCTATATTTGATTCCAAACCTTGCTTTTGGCTATGATCCTGCCACCATTGGTACGCCCAATTCCTCAACAAAGAATTGAAAGGAACATCTTTCCCAATATTTAGGGAAGGAAATTGCTTTGAAGGTCAGAACACGTGGAGTCACAGGAATGTGGTGAAATGGATTAAGAAATGGGAAACAATGGGTGGGAATTAATGGACCCAGATCAGTTAGATTTTTGTTTAGAGTTTAGTTTATTTATTGTCACATGTACCAAGGTATTTTATCTAGTCAGCGAAAAGGCTACACATGGTTATAAGCTTCAGGGGGATATTGAACAAGCTGAATGAGTGAGTGAGGGGATCAGAATCAGAATCAGAATCAGAATCAGAATGCCTTTAATTGTCACTATACACATGTACAATGAGATTAAAAGCTGCTCCTACTCAGTGCAAAAACAAAACAAAAAGGGGGGGGGGGGGATAAGGTGCACAGTTTCTGCAGCGCTATATACATATCGATAAAAAGACAATGGATAAATAGAATGGATAATAGGATTCCTATATCCAGTATGGGTTATTGCACATACTGGAAATTACAGTTACAGTACAAATTACAGTAGGTGAATAGATGAAAGTCCGGGGGTTAGGCTGTGAAGTCAGTGCATGTGTGAGTTCAGGGAGATAATGGATTTTGGAAAGAAACTGTTCTTGAGTCTATTAGTCCTTGTGCTGATGCACCTATAGCGCCTCCCTGAGGGTAGCAGGTTGAACAGGCCAAATGCAGGATGGGAGCTGTCCTTGATAATGTTCTTCGCCCTGCTGAGGCAGCGGGAGGTGTAAATGTCCATCAGAGAGGGGAGAGGGCAGCCGATTATCTTCTGTGCTGCCCTGACTACCCTCTGAAGCCTCTCCCTGTCTGCCATGGTGCAGCTGCCGTACCATGCTGTAATGCAGTATGTCAACAGGCTCTCAATGGACGAGCGGTAGAAGGTCAGCAGCAGGTTGGAGTCCAGGTTGTGCTTCCTGAGGACCCTCCTGAGGGATGGCTGATGCTGTGCGGCAATAAGCAGGTTAAGAGTCAAAAGTGTTTCGTTATCGTGTACGCCAGAAACGGAACAATGAAATGCTTACTTGCAACAGCTTTACGGGCACAGTATGTACAAAAAAGCTTGTTCTAGGTGGTAAGGTTTACGTATTGTTCACATTGAAATGGATTTACGTTTGCACATGAGCCAGAGAAAGGCAACATGCAAGTGTGGAAGGCAATCCGGGTAGTGAATGGTTCGTGCTTGCCTTTATTACAGAGAATTTGAATACAGAAATAAAGGAGTTGCACTGCGATTGTACAACAGCTACAGTGACTTTGATAAAAGCCACACCTAGTGCTTTGTAGACCTGAGAAGGTGGAGGTGAGGACTCCTTGTCAAAGATAGATCAGCCATCTACAGTGTACAATTATAGGATAAAGGGAATAACCTTTAGTGCAAGATAAAGTCCAGTAAAGTCCGATTAAAGATGGTCTGAGTGTCTTCAATGACGTAGATGGTAGGACCAGGACTGCTCTCTAGTTGGCCATAGAATTGATTCAGTTGCCTGATAACAGCTGATAAAAAAACTGTCCCTGAATCAGGAGGTGTGCGTTTTCACACCTCTGTACCTCACAGTGATCAGTGCCTGGATGGCAGCCGTTCATGATCTCTGTTGGGATTTAGCTGACGGGAACAAATGTCACATTTCCAAGTTTTCTGATGAACCTAAACCAAGTGAGTCTGTGTGGACAATGCAGAGTGCAGTGAAGATTCAGTAGACTGTACAGGAGTTTATGGTGCCTGCTATGATTATCTGATCAATGACTTTCACAAAGGAGCTTCAGGGGGATATTGAACAAGCTGAATGAGTGAGTGAGTGAGGGGATGGCTGATGCTGTGCGGCAATAAGCAGGTTAAGAGTCAAAAGTGTTTCGTTATCGTGTACGCCAGAAACGGAACAATGAAATGCTTACTTGCAACAGCTTTACGGGCACAGTATGTACAAAAATATCCTTTTTGTACCAAAAAAAACTTGTTCTAGGTGGTAAGGTTTATGTATTGTTCACATTGAAATGGATTTACATTTGCACACCAGCCAGAGTAAGGCAACATGCAAGTATGAAAGGCAATCCGGGTAGTGAATGGTTCGTACTTGCCTTTATTACAGAGAATTTGAATACAGAAATAAAGGAGTTGCACTGCGATTGTACAACAGCTACAGTGACTTTGATAAAAG
Organism: Raja brachyura; assembly: GCA_963514005.1. Next base: position 116,952,781 of record OY740782.1, read on the forward strand.
CCACACCTGGTGCTTTGTAGACCTGAGAAGGTGGAGGTGAGGACTCCTTGTCAAAGAAATGATTAGTACAGGTGTCAGAGGTTATGGCGAGAAGGCAGGAGAATGGGGTTAGGAGGGAGAGATAGATCAGCCATGATAGAGCAGCGGGAGTAGACTTGATGGGTCGAATGGCCTAATTCTACCCCTATTCCTCTGACCTTATGATCTTAGGAAATAAGCACGGACTCCGAGGACTCAGCCCTGAAGAAACAAAGAAATTACAGATGATGGTATATATATGAAAGGACACAAAGTGCTGGAGTATGGTATACGGGACAAGCTGCCAGAGGAAGTAGTTGAGGAATGTACAAGAACAACATTTAAAAGTCATTGGGACAGGTACATGGCTAGGTATGGTTTGGAGGGTGCAAAGGAGGATGTGTTGAATGGTTTCAGCTACAACATGAAGTTAGATAAATTTGGATCGTTTTCTCTAGAACATCAGAGGTTGAGGGGAGGCCTGATAAAAGTATATAAAATTATGAACAGCATAGATAGGGTAGACAGTCAGAACCTTTTTTTCCCAGGTTGGAAATGTCCAACACCAGAGGGTATAGCTATAAGGTGAAAGGGGTAAAGTTTAATGAAGATGTGCTGGCATGTTTTTTACACATAGTAGTGGGGCCATGGAAAGTATTGCTGGGAGTGGCGGAGGAGAGATAAGGTAGTGTCGTTTAAAAGGCTTTTCAATAGGCACATGGAAGTGCAGGGAATAGAGGGATATGGTCCATATACATGCAGATGAGATCAGTTTAACTTGCATCATGTTCGGCACAGCCATTGTGGGCTGAAGGGTAGTTCCTGTCTAGAACTGGTCGATGTTCTATTTTCTATGAATATTCCAGATGAGACACAAAACTAACCAGGATATTCTGTCTGTCTTGGGCAGATGCAAATAATCCCTTGGTAATAACTGGCAAATTCTGTCACACACATCCTCGACAATATTTATCCTTAATGAAACATCACCATAACAGATGAGCTGTTCAGTGCTGTTAGCAGAAATTGATTGCTCCATTACCAAGAGTTTTTCCTCCTATCTGTTCACAGAAAGCAGACATTACTGGCAAGGCTGACACTAATCACTCACTTTCTAGGCTGTTTCTGAAGGAAGTGAAAACAGAACAAGGATGACGGATTTCAGTCTGAAAAAGGTCCCATCCCAAAACGTCACCCATCTTTTTTCTCCAGAGATGCTTTCTGACCTGTTGAGTTGCTCCAGCATCTTGTGTCTATCTTTTGTTGATTTCCTTCCCTGATGGGCATTTACAAACTCGGTAGGTTGTTTACTATGACAATCCAGTAATCATATTCGTATAGCAGATATGAATTTTTTTAATTTCAATTTAGTTTAACCTGCTACCACATGAGATATGAGCTCGTAAATCTGCATTACTTGTGTGGGGCTCTTAACTCCTGCCCAATGTGTTAGAACGTTGACTACTTTTCAAAAGGTCACAACTGGTCAAAAGGGAAGTATAGAAACAAGGAAAGGTGTTGTAGAGAGATATAGTACAAATGAATGAAAGATATTCAAAAAAGTAACTATGATAAAGGAAATAGGCCATTATTAGCTGTATGCTAGGTGAGAACGAGAAGCCGGTGCGACTTGGTTGGGGGAGGGATAGAGAGAACGGGAATGCAAGGGGACTTGAAGTTAGAGAAATCAATAATCATACCACTGGGTTGTAAGCTGCCCAAGCGAAATATGAGATGCTGTTCCTCATCAGGATGGGACCCTTTTTCAGGCCTGAAGAAGGGTCCTGGCCCAAACAGTTACCTGACCTTGTCAAGTGGGGCCTCTTTTTTAGACCTGAAAAAGGACTCGGGCCCAAAACGTCACCAGTCCATGTTGTCCAGAGACGTTGCCTGGCCCGTTGAGTTACTCCAGCACTTTGTGTCCTTTTTTGGCTTGAAGGGAACCACCCTTTACTTCAAAGCCTTAAAGGGATACCATGCAAGTGTGTTTGATGAATTACGCTGAACGTGTGACTGAACAAGCCTCCAGCCTCACCTCCTGTCAATGCCTGAAGGACCAAAATAGAGGCAGAATGATTCTGATGAGTCTCACACTCAGAATATCGCAGCATTCGGGCAGGAGTCTGAAATATGAATTAAAAAAAAAAATTGGCATTCCAGAACTTTCCATGAGGCAGCCGTGAGCAGTTGACGCAGAGCAGAGGAAAGATGAAAAGGCAACAGGGTTTATAAAAGGAAAGTTTAAAAAAAACTAAAATAGAAAATATTCACCCGTCCACAATGGTGAAGTGTTGGAATAGGGAAGGCCCTGGTGAAGAGAAATGCATGAGATTTTCCTGTGAGCAAGGATGGCTACAAAGGGTCTCATTCAGCAGTGAATAAAGCTAAGTGTCTCACTGTTCCCTACTGTATGTCCTACGTTGGCCGCAGTTACGTCCACGTGGATGGAATTCAGTGCAAATAAGTTTGACCTTCTGTGGTAGTCAAAAGCAGGCAATATGGCACCAGAAAGTGAGCGTTTTTATTGGACAGCTAAAGATGAGGGAGATGCCACTTGACAGTTAATAATCCCATGCCCGTGGCATCGCAAAGTTAGGATCTTCCCACATGGACTTGCTCAGTGCCAACATTATTCAGACCTCTTGGGAGTAGGGTTTCCTATCGGTAAAGTTCATGTATGAATGCTTCACAGAGCCACAACACATTCCTCGGGCTGCTATTTGTAGAAGGCGTTAGCCCACTTAAAATAAATAGGCTTAACAGCTGCCTAAAAATAAAGCGGGGAGGAATGTAGTCCCAGCATGCGAAGTGTCCATTGGAGGGCTTTGGCGGTGAGGAATCAGTGGATTGGTAGGACCGTGTCACAAGACGACTGTTGCAACCTGGTGATACTCTCTGGATCAGTGTTAATACTTGGCAGAAATTATCTTGTGTATCACCCACCCTCTCACCTTGGAGTCTAGCCAGGGAAAGCTGCCAGATGAAGGGCAGAATAACCCGCACGCTCGCGTTTCCCAGCAGGAACAATTGGACAATGGTCAAGATTTGGGAATTCTGCCTCCTGTCAACCCCTTTTCCCAGAAGGTAGACACTGAAGTTATTTACAGGGAAGCAGCCACTGGCAAAGGGCATTGAACCTGGCGTCCTCCTGGCTTGTTACATGCCAGGCTATCTGCAAGGGCTTGAGGGGTGTGCACACACCCAAACGTTTATACAAAAGATCAGAGACAGGCAGTTTCCAGCTCCTACTTTTGTTTCAAATCCCCAGCTATAATAGGGCACAAAGTGCTGGAGTAATCAACGGGTCAAACAGAGAGTGGCCCTGACCTACCATCTACCTCACTGGAGACCCTCAGACTATTTTTAATTGGGCGCTAGTGGACTTTACCTTGCACTAAAGGTTATTCCCTTTATTCTGTATCTGTATACTGTGGACAGTTTGATTGTAATCATCTACAATCTCTCTGCTAACGAGATAGCATGTGATAATAAAAGCTTTTCGTTGTACCTTGGTACACGTGACAATAAGCTAAACTAAACAAAGCTACACCACGGATGCTGCCTGACCTGCTGATGCTGCCTGACACGCTGAGTTACTCCAGCACTTTGTGTTTTTTGTATAAACCAGCATCTGCAGTTCTTTGTTTCTACAGCATTTATATCTGTCTAACTGTAGAGAATGCTTAGGAAAGGCACAAAACTTTGGAGTAACTCCAAGAGTCAGGCAACATCCCTGGAGAACATAGATATGTGACTTTTTGGGTCGGGACCCTTCAGACTCAATAGACAATAATCAATGGCTTGTCTCTTTGTACTGAAGTGTTTTAGACTTGGTTGGTCCAAATTTGACTTTAGATTTTACTTTGGAGACTTCTGGGATGCAGCGCGGAAACAGGCCCTTTGGCCCAGCGAATTCACTTCGACCAGCGATCACTCCATACGCTAGTGCCATCCTACACACTAGGGACAATTAATAATTTTACCAAAACCAATTAACCTACAAACCTGTACATCTTTGGAGTGTGGGAGGAAACCGGAGCACCCGGAGAAAACCCACATGGTCACGGTGAGATCATAAATCTCTGTTCAGTCAGCATCAATGGTTAGGATCACTGGCTTGATTTTTCACCCACCATCCTCATCTTTTTACACCCTGTGCAAATGGGAGAGGGTGGGGCTGAAGATGTCCTGGTAGGGTTGCTCCTGGGCCTGGCCAAGCTGGCCATCCGTGAGTCAGGGCGCCAGGTGGAAGAGGGCTCTGCCCGAGCCGGCTGCCTGCCCCTTTTCCGGGGTTACGTCCGCGCCCGGGTGGTACTGGAGAGGGACTGCGCGCTGTCCACGGGCACTCTGGGGGATTTCCGGGACGGTTGGGCACCGAGGTGGGTAGAGTGCATCCTGGACAAGGATTGTAATATATTTGTTTAATACTTTACTTGGTATATTTGTTTTGTCTTGTACTATGGTGGTAGGTTCTGTTTTGTTTTGTTGTGTTGTAAATAGTATTTTAATGTTTGAATAAATATTTCTGATTTAAAAAATAAATGGTTAGGATCAAACCCGCATGAACCTGGTTCTGTAAGGCAGCAACTCTACTGCTGCTCCACTGTGCCGCTCCTGATTTCTAATTATTAACTCTTATCTTACGCTGCACCAGAAAGCCCAACAATTTGGAACCCAATGTCCACCATCAGAGCCTCCATTTTCATTGAGATTTCCTTTTGATTCCCTCCCCCACTCCAACTCCTTATGCTGAAATTCCATGTGTTTGAAGCCCTCCCCCAGATTCACAGGTCATTGAGCTGAAACTTTGCCTTTTTCTCAACAGATGCTGCCTGACTTGCTGAGTACTGCTTTTACATTTAGGTACCTCTGGTAATCTCTCTCAGAGCATTAATCTACTAAACTGTTTAGTTTATTGTCACATGTACCGAGATACAGTGAAAACTTTTTTTGTCGCGTGCTATCCAGTCAGCAGACCATCCACAGTGTACATATTCTGTACATAACAGAATATGTTTACATATTCTGTTGTGCTGCAGCAAGCAAGAATTTCATTGTCCTATCTGGGACACATGACAATTAAACTCTCTTGCTTGTCTCTTGTCTTGTGTAAAGATCCTGGGTAAAGTGCATGCCTCGGTGAGATCATTCGTCCTTCTTTTGAACTTCGATAGTTTAGATAACGTACTTCACAGAAAACTAATAAGTGAACAAATACGTGATGCTATAGGAAGAGATAAGAAGTTGACCATCAAAACAGATCTTAAATACCATCTAAAGCACTCCTTAGGATTGAGAATGACTTGCTTCCACTCTCGTGTTATGGGTTGTGATATGGCTAATGAGGTGAGGTGGGAATTACATACTCTTCTTCGATCAGGCAGGAGATATGTGATGGGCTCAGTTGCAGACCTGTGGTAGCTACAATGTCTGCTTTAACTGACCTAAATGATTATTATCAATGAAGACAAGTATCACCAAATGTTGTGCACTTTTAGTGGCTAGCCTTTGGGCTCTAAGGCTAACTAACTATATTTTGTACATGCACAAGGGCAGCACATTGGTAGAGTTGCTGCCTAACAGCGCCAGAGACACAAATTCAATCCTGACTACTGGTGCTGTCTATATGGAGTTTGTACGTTTTCCCAGTGACCGCGTGGGTTTTCCCTGGGTGCTCCGGTTTCCTCCCACACTCCAAAGATGTACAGGTTTGTGGGTTAATTGACTTTGGTAAGATTGCAAATTGTCTCTAATGTGAGTAGATAGTGTCTGGGATCGCTGGTCGGCGTGGGTTGAAGGGCCTGTTTCCACACTATATCTCTAAACAAACTCAAAGAAAAATCGATTAAAACCCAACTTTAGGCAACTAATGTCTTCCCTTAGCATCACAGAAGGCTGGACTTACAATCCAGACATGAAGCTTTTCCTATCATAAGAATTGCAAGATATTTCTTGGATATTTATGCTGGATCTGTGACAAATTTTCCAGGGTCATAAATTTAAGTGGTGTGAGGATTACTGACAGCTTTGTGACATAATATAGCAAGTAGAACTGGATAGTCAGTATGAAGAAGGGTCCTCACCTGAAGCATCACCTATCTATACCCTCCACAGGTGCTGTCGGACGTGCTGAGATCCTCTGGCACTTTATGTTTTGGTCAAGATTCCAGTATTCTAGATTTTCTTGTGTCTACTTAAGTTTTAGTTTATTTTATTTTTAGCGTCATGTGTGAAAAGCCTTAGTTTGCGTGCTATCAAATCGAAAAAAAGACTATTCATGATTACAATCAAGCCGTCCACAGTGCACAGTTAAATGATAAAGGGTACAACATTTAATGCAATATTAAGTCCAATAAAGTCCGATTAAAGAGTGTTCAGAGGTCTACAATGAGGTCAATGGGAAGTCAGGATCATGCTCTAGCTAATGAGAGGACCTTTTAGTAGCCTAATAGCAGCTGGGAAGAAACTGTACCTGAATCTTGAGCTGTGCGTGTTCTCTGTGTGTTCTGTACCTCTTGCCGGGGAGAAGAGGGAATGAGACTGGTCCTTGATTATGCTGGTGGCCTTGCCCAGGCAGCGTGAAGTGTAGGTGTAGTCAATGGAAATGAGGTTGGTTTGCGTGATGGTCTGTGGTGCATCTACAACTCCCTGAAAATTGTTAGATGGTGCAGTTCCCAAATCAAAATCACAAATCTAGTGATATTTAATTCAGTTTATACTTTAAACGACTGTAATATCATTCAGTAGTGCACTTTACACATCTTCAGTGCTAATGAAATAAGTTGAAGTAAACCAGATCAGACTGACTAATAGTTGAACTTTCTTTCCAGTAAACAATTCCCTGGTGACAGAATCAAAAGGCCCAATATAAACTCAGCACTAAAACTACTGATAAACCCTCCCGCCCCTATTGACCTGCGGGTGGGAAGGACATCATGTCCAGTTTCCGGAGTACTTAATAATGGATGAAAGTGAAATGGCAGCGACATTAAACAAATATTTTGTTTCTATCTTCGCAGGAGAGGATGCTAAAAACAAGCTAAAAATAGGAGGTAGCCGAGTGGTAAAAGAAAATGAGTAACTGTTGAGGGATTTGGGTAGACTAGATTTGGAATACTGCAAACAAGCTGTGTCTGTATAGGAAGGAACTGCAGATGCTGGTTTATACCAAAGCTAGACACAAAGTGCTGGGGTAACTCAGCGGGTCAGGCAGCATCTCTGGAGAAAAGGAATAGGTGACGCCAGAGCGAGGGCCTGCATGGTGCTGTGGTGGAAAGCAGTGGATTGACTATCGGTAGCTGTAGTCCGGGTTGGGTCTGAACTGGGGAGGTCTGTAACGGAAGTTGGGAGCCCAGAGGCGCGGGAAAGCACCCAGAAAACTCAGGTAGCTACGGTATCGAGTCTGAGTTAAATGTGATTGTAGAGTATCAGGACGAGGGCCTGCCGTTGTCGGCGCACGGAACAATTTTTGACTCCTTGATGAGGAAAAGCAAATTTCTCTTGCGGAGAGCACAGAGAAGTTTCATTGTTTAGTTTAGCTTAGAGACACAGCACAGAAACAGTTCCTTCGGCCCACCATGAAGATTTATGAGAATTTTGTGTAGGTGTATGGAATAAGCTGACAGAGGAGGTAGTTGAGGCAGGTACTATTGCAATGTTTAAGAAACATTTAGATAGATACATGGATAAGATAGGCTTAGCAGGATATAGGTCAAACGCAGGCAGATGGGACTAGTGGAGATTGGTCATGGAGGCTGGCGTGTACATGTTGGGCCGAAGGGACCGTTTCCACATTGCATGACTTTGCCTCAATGACTCCTGACCAATGCATATCCCGCATCTACCATCACTAAAAGGCATAAATTAATCACTCATGCAGATGAAAGGAACTGCAAACTTTGGAATCTTGCATAGAACACAAAGTGCTGGAGTAATTCAGCGGGTCAGGCTGCATCTCTGGAGGACATGGAATAGTGATGTTTCATGTAGGAGGAAACCAGAGCAAGCATGGTCCCAGGGAGAATGTGCAAACTCCACACAGACAGCACCCGAGGTCAAGATCAAACACGGGACTTTGGCACTGAGAGCGGCAGCTCTACCAGCTGCGCCACTGTGCCGCTCTGTCTGTAGTATCCTAGTCAATAGTCATTCCTTGTTTGTAAGCAACCCATTGTGAAAATAGTAAGTGGGTGAAGAGCTAATTTCATTTTCTTTGAAGGTTCACCAGACGGATTCCTGGGATGGCAGGACTTTCATATGAAGAAAGACTGGATCGACTCGACTTCTACTCGCTCGAATTTAGAAGATTGAGGGGGGGATCTCAAAGAAACGTATAAAATTCTTAAGGGGTTGGACAGGCTAGATGCAGGAAGATTGTTCCCGATGTTGGGGAAGTCCAGAACAAGGGGTCACAGTTTAAGGATAAGGGGGAAGTTTTGTAGGACCGAGATGAGAAAAACATTTTTCACACAGAGAGTGGTGAGTCTGTGGAATTCTCTGCCACAGAATGTAGTTGAGACCAGTTAAATGGCTATATTGAAGAGGGAGTTGGATGTGGCCCTTGTGGCTAAAGGGATCAGGGGGTATGGAGAGGAAGCATGTACGGGAGACTGAGTTAGATGATCAGCCATGATCATACTGAATGGCGGTGCAGGCTCGAAGGACCGAATGGCCTACTCCTGCACCTATTTTCTAAGTTTCTATAGCCTCACAATGTCAGACACCTGAGTTCAATCCTGACATCAGGTGCTGTCGGCATGCAGTTTGCATGTTCTCACTGGGACTGCATAGCTTTCCTCTGGAAGAGAAGAAGGATCTGAGGAAGGGACCCAACACAAAATATTGCCTATCCATGTCCTCCAGAGATGCTGCTTGTCCCGCTGAGTTACTCCAGCACTTTGCGTTGGACGTGATTATCCACACATTATCGTACGGCTACTTGTGGGACTTGTGGTGTGCCAACTGGCTTCAAGATTGCTGTTTTTTTAGCGATGACTACACCACCTTAATTGGACATTAACTTTGAGTTATTCAAAACTTGCTAAATGTGCTCTATATATGCAAGGCTTTCTTTCTTTGCGGCCTTTGAGAATCTGTTTAAAGAAACATAAACCAGACACATTGCAAAGTTTTAATTATGCCATCAATGAAGCTACAATAAATCTAGAGCTTCTCTTAGATGCCCTTAGTTGCCTCCTCATTATGGAAGCAATGGGAACTGGCCTCTTGATATCTGTGAACACACAGCCACAGCTTTGCGTCATTTTGGGTCAGTTTTTATTTTGTACTCTCTGCAAAAGGCCTCTGTAAGAGCTTTCAAATTCTCCTTCATCTTAAATCCCAGGAATTATTCAAGGGCTGCCTCTTACCAATTGCTTGAGTACTTCATGTATTTATAAGCCCCATCCATTCAAAAAGTAAAGCCAACTTTGCTCCATAGAAATGTGTTGAAATAATATGAAGTTCAACACATAATCCACTGCCGTGGCTTAGATCTGTACAAATCCCATGTCGAGCTCGTAAAGCTAAACAATGGGCAAATAATGAAATAGCCCGCTGATTGACAAGAATCTCTTCCAGCCATTTTACATCAACTTCTGTAAACCTCTTCCCATTATAAGTAAACAGAGATGAAAAGGCAACAATGGTTGTCTGGAATTAAAAGCTTCCATATTTCAATTGGAACACCTTGTGGGTTAACAACCAATATTTTAGCCTAGGGCTTCACCTGTGGAGTCGTGGGTGTCCTGAAACAGCCATAGCCTCCACTCAATTGTAGACAACCATAAGACATAGGGGCCATTGGGCCCATCAAGCCTACTCTGCCATTCAATCATCACAATCTATTTTCCCCTCCCAGTCCCACTCCCCTGCCTTCTCCCCCATAACCTTTGACACCTTTACTACTCAAAAATCTAGCAATCTCCATTTTAATAATACCCATTGACTTGGCCTCGACAGCCATCTGTGGGAATAGATTCTACAGAATCACCACCCTCTGGCTATAGAAATTCGCCCTGGTCTCCATTCTGAAGGTACGTCCTTTTATTCTGAGGCTGTGCCCTCTGGTCCTAGACTCTTCCACTCTATCTAGGTCTATCATTATGTGATTATTAGCAGAGAACAATGGTAGCACAGTAGGAGGGCATTCAACCATTTGAGTCTTTGCCAATGTAATTTAAAATATCATCCACTGGCCTGTGCTCCTGCTTGCCATTGAAAGATTCTTGAAGGATGCATTGGCCATCACCTCAGCCATTCACTGCTGATCATACCACACCAATCTTCTTCAAAAGTAGATTTCCTCGCATATCTTTCCACATATTTTCAGCGTCAGAGAGCCATGAGCTCATACGGCGTGGAAACAGGCCCTTCAGCCCACTTGCACACACCAACCAACATGCCCCAGAGAAAGAGTACAGAAGAAATCTACCAAGATACTGTCTGGAATGGAGGGCTGTAGTTACAAAAGCAGACCAGATGGGCTAAATGTAATCTCACTGGAACATAGGAGGCTGAGGAGTGACTTTACAGAGGCTTTCAACATTGTGAGGGAAATGGATAGGATAGATGGTCAGAATATATTTTCCAGGGCAGAGGTCTAGAACTAGAGAGCACAGGGTTAAGTTGAGAGGGGATAAATTTAAAGGAGATTTGTGGGATATGTTTTCATACGGAGGTGGGTGAATAACTGGAATGAGCTGCCAGAGGAGATGCTATTACAGAGGTTGATACTATTACAGAATTTAAAAGCATTTGGAAAGGATTCATTTTAGTTTGGTTTAGTTTAGAGATACAGCGTGGAAACAGGGCTTTCGGCCCACCAAGTCCATACCAACCATACACTAATTCTATCTTACACACTGGGGATAATTTACAGAAGCCAATTAACCTACAAACCTGCACATCTTTGGAATGCGGGAGGAAACCTGAGAACCCAGAGAAAACCAACGTGGTCACAGGGAGAACATGCAAACTCTACACAAACAGCACCTGGAGTCAGGATCGAACCCGGGAATCTGGCGCTGTAAAACAGCAACTCTACCTCTGAGACTCTAAGTAGGGTGATATGGGTCGAATGCAGGAAAATGGGATTAGTGTAGATAGGCATCGTGGTCAACATGGACAGGTGGGCTGGAAGAGCCCATTTCTGTGCTAGATGATTATTTGATTCTGATTCTTTGAATATAAACTGCACGATTCATCCGCATAAATTGATAGGAGTCATTGAGACAGGCTGAATTTAATAGAAAGTAGAGGTGTTACTATACTCGATTTGGCCGTAACTCCAATTTGTTGGTACAGGACAAATCGAAAATATCATTAGAAAATGCTGGGAATCCTCAATGGGTCAAAGTCAAGTCAAAAGTCAAAAGAGTTTATTGTCATGTGTCCCTGACAGGACAATGAAAATCTTTCTTTGCATAGCACAACAGAACATAGAAGGCATTGACTACAATTCTATACATAAATACACCCATGTCTTAATAAATTAATAAAGTGCAAATAACAGATGGAGGGATATTAATGTTCAGAGTTCCAAGCCAGGTTTAAATAGCCTGATGGCTGTGGGGAAGTAGCTATTCCTAAACCGGGTTGTTGCAGTCTTCAGGCTCCTGTACCTTCTATCCGAAGGTAGCAGGGAGATGAGTGTGTGGCTAGGGTGGTGTGGCTCCTTGATGATGCTGCCAGCCTTTTTGAGGCACGCCCAAGAATTTGAAGCTCTTGACCCTTTCAACCCATCAGAATCAGAATCAGAATGCCTTTTATTGTCACTATACACATGTACAGTGAGATTAAAAACTGCTCCTACTCAGTGCAAAAACAAGACAAAAAGGGGGGGGGGGGATAAGGTGCACTGTTTATGCAGCGCTATATACATATCTATAAAAAGACAATGGATAAATAGAATGGATAATAGGATTCCTATATCCAGTATGGGTGTGGCTAGGGTGGTGTGGGTCAACCATCCACCCGTTGATATAAACAGGACTGTGGGTCCCCATCCTACTCCTTCCAAAGTCCACAATCAGTTCCTTGGTTTTGCTGGTGTTGAGGGCCAGTTTGTTGTGCTGGCACCATATGGACAGTCGCTTGATCTCTCTTCTATACTCAGATTCATCCCCATCGGTGATACGTCCCACAACAGTGGTGTCGTCAGCGAACTTGATGATGGAGTTCGCACTATGACGGGCTACGCAGTCATGAGTATAGAGTGAGTACAGCAGGGGGCTGAGCACGCAGCCCTGAGGTGCTCCCGTGCTGATTGTTATCGAGTCTGACACATTTCCACCAATACAAACAGACTGTGGTCTGTGGATGAGGAAGTCGAGGATCCAATTGCAGAGGGATGCGCAAAGACCCAGTTCTGCGAGTGTGGTAACCAGCTTGGAGAGGATGATTATGTTAAATGCCGAGCTGTAGTCAATAAATAGCAGCCTGACATATGAGTTTTTGTTGTCCAAGTGGTCCAGAGCGGAGTGGAGGGCCAGCGAGATCGCGTCCACCGTTGATCTGTTGTGGCGGTAAGCGAACTGCAGTGGGTCAGGCAGAGTCTATGGTGACAGAAACAAAGCTAAACATTTCAGGTTGGTCACCTATCAACAGAAGGGCTACAGAGACATGGAGGAATCGAAATGCTAAAAAAACTTTAATGATGTGAGAGCAGATTATAATAGGAAAGATTGACGCACTCTCCTTATATTTAATGCGCAGCTCTTTTTAAATGCCTTTGGGCAAAGAATGTGGTGCAGCCAACATCTCAAACCAGGTCTGCCTTCTGCACAACACATTTGCCAAAAATAGGGTTTGGACAAATACTTCACAATTACACTCATAACCCTTGCCAATTGTTAAATGGTAAGGATCAGCAAACTGTGATTCCTATCCATTAACTCTTGTCTAAATCAGCAAGGTTAAAACTTAGAAAGCAGAAACCAAACTGAGTCTGATTAAAACGATTCTTTGCAAATAACATCGCGCACAAGTCACAAAACCCCATTCATTTCATTGTTCTCCCTATAATTAAATAGCAAAAAAGTCTAATTCAAGTAACAAGATGCTTGATTTATTGCCAGAAGTACAAATTGGGAATTGATTCATTGCGGATTACAGAGATTTGAGTGATTTTTTTCTCCTTTGCTAAATTTACTCGATATATTGCCTCAAGTACCTTGGGTCACATTGGCCTAGATTGTCTCAGCCTCCAACAGTGCCTCTTACTTTTAATAGGACTAAATTAGGAGCCCCTAATTAGATACAGACGTGCGAGTCATCACTGGAGACTCTTCCCAATACCGAAAATACTTCTATTTGCTAAATCCTCTTCACATTGGGTTGCCTGACCTTATTTTCATTATCCTCTATTCATTAAAAAAAAACAAATCAAAGCGCAGGGCTGCACAAAAACTTCTCACAGTGAACACCATGATCAAACAACACAGATGCAAAGCAAATTGCTATTTTTCCCAGTCTGCCTGAGCTTGTGTTTATCTTCCACAAAAGCAAAAAACTCGACACTGAGCACACATCTCCTTTTTCCTCTTTCTTTTAACTGCCCTCTAACCTACCGTTGTGTTGAGTTGGGTTTGCTTTGATTACTACCTCAGATGGGCACAGAAAGGGCAGCACAGTGGCGCAGTGGTAGAGTTGCTGCCTACAACGCCAGAGACCCTTGTTCGATCCTGACCTCGAGTGCTGTCTGTGTGTGGAGTTTGTACCTTCTCCCTGTGGGTTTTCTCCAGGTTTTCGGTTTCTTCCCACATTCCAAAGACGTGCAGTTAATAGGTTAATTGGCTTTTCCAAATTGTCCCTAGTGTGTAGGATAGAATTAATGTACGGTCGATCGCTGGTTGGCGCAGACTTGGTGGGCCGAAGGGCCCGTTTCCACAATCTATCTCTATGTCTCACAGTCCCTACACTGCATCTCTAAAAAAAGTGCGGTCACTTCGACTCACCCCTGAATCCACAGTTATTATTTCAGTATTAATCTTTGCTTCTAGTGGTTAATTAGACCATATCATAAGGCACAGGAGCATAATTAGGCCATTCAGTCCATTGAGTACACTCTGCTCCAAACCCCAGTCTCCTGCCTTCTCCCCATAACCTTTGTACTCTGTACCGCGGGGAACGTACAAGCTCCCTACAGGCAGAACCTGTAGTCAGGATTGAACCAGGGTCTCTGGAGCTGTGAGGCAGCAACTCTACTGCTGTGCCACCGTGCCGCCCCAGTCTTTACCTCTTCCCAATAGGTGCACATAAAGCAAGCCCTGAGACCTCAGGAGAAGTGAGATAGGCTGACCAGACCTTCACTCTGATGGCCTAACTACTTCTGGATGATATTTCCCCTATGTGGGTATCTGGGTTTTTTCCAGGTGTTCCAATTTCCTCCCACACTTCAGGTTTGTAGGTTAATTGGCTTCTGTAAATTGTAAATTGCCCCTGGTGTGTAGGATAGTCTGGTGTGAATGAATTATCGCTGGTTGGTGTGGACTCGGTGGGCTGAAGGGCCTGTTTCAATGTTGTATCTCTGAACAACACTGAAAACTATTCATATGGTGCCTTTCGCCACCTTGGCGAGTCCCAAGTTATTGTTCCTTTTATATCTTTTTTGATGTGCTTTCCGTGGCACTCTAGCGCAGCGGCAAAGTTGCTGCCTTACAATGCCGGAGACCCAGGTTCGAACCTGACAACGGGTGCTGTCTGAATGTTCTTCCTGTGCTGTTTTCTCTGGTGCTCTGGTTTCCTCCCACACTCCAAAGACGGACATTGGTTTGTAGGCTAATTACCTTGGCAAAATTGGAAATTGTCCAGAGTGTGTGTAGGATAGTGTTTGTGAGCGGGGATTGCTGGTCGGCACGGACTCGGTGGGCCGAAGGGCCTGTTTCTCCGCTGTATCTGAAAAGCAGCTGGGTATTGAAGACTGTAAGGGGCCAGTTATAGCTCCAGTTGTGCAGGACGGATACAACGGGTGCTGAATCTATGGAATTCATTGCCACAGAAGGTGGTGGAGGTCAAGTCATTGGGTGTTTTTAAAGCGGGGATTGACAGGTTCTTGCTTCAATGATACTTTATTGTCACATGTTCCCAGGTACAGTGAAATTCCCTGTTCTTGCATACAATCCGGGAAAATAATACTATGCGTAAGCACAATCATACAAGTGTGCAACGATTGTAGTGTAAAAATAGTAGATTTCTTCTGAGGCAGACTTCACCTCGGCAGTACACAAAGAGTTGCCATGTTTCACTCGTACGTTGTAAGTTAATCATCTTCGATAAAAATTGTAAACTGTCCCTAGTGTATCGGTTCGTGCTAGTGCACGGGGATCGCTGGTCGGCACAGACTCAGAGGGCCGTGGGGCCTGTTTCCGGTCTGTATCTGTAAAGTAAACTAAACTAAACCTGTGGTTGCCCAAACATACACAAATGGGCATGAAGCACTTCATTTGTTTGGAACATTTCTGCCATATTTCTGACCCAGATAAATATAATTTAATTCATTTACTTTCTGATCTTGTCTGGGTTTAGGTGGTGGTTGATTTTCTACTTGCGATGAATGGTGAGAAGTGAACTGATGCCAATTCACAGAGACTGTGAAGGGGGATGATCGATTGATTGTGACAGAATTAAATGGGGCGTGTTTGGGGTCACTGGTAAGTGTGTCATTGTTTTCTCGTCATTGCTTTTGGTAAGGGCACATTAAATAGCAGGAGGTGCACCTTTCAATATTTACCACAGTGGTCACTATGTTGATGCCTTACTATTTTTTCAACAAACTGGATTATAGTCAAGTCAGATCTGCAATGTATCTATTTCCAGTGACGATTCTATTTAGAATTTCCTTGTGCGGCACAATGCCGAGCGGTAAATTTGCTGCTTTTCAGCACCAGAGACATGGGTTCGATCCTAACTACGGGTGCTGTCTTTGTGGAGTTTGCACATTCTCTCTGTGAAGTGCGTGAGCTTTCTCCAGGTCCTCCGCTTTCCTCCCATATTCCAAAGACATGCAGGTTTGTAGGTTAATTGGCTTCTGTAAATTGTCCCTAGTGTGTAGGATAGAACTTGTGTACGGGGTGATCGCTGGTTGGCGTGGATTCAGTGGGCCGAAGGGCCTGTTTCCACGCTGGATTTCTAAACTAATCTAAACTAAACTTCCACTTTTGCTGTGCTTATAGCATTCAATATTTCACACTTGTTTGCCTCCACATCAATGTCATAAGTTAAGGTCTTCATTACTGTAATATCTATTCATAGATTTCTTTTCCTGACATTTCTCCTTGGGGTGCAGTTGCTGCAATTAAAACAGCATTTGTTGCTCATTTACAGTTGCCTTGGCAACTGAGTGATTTATTGAATCATTTCACCCCCCAAGGACAAATCGACCATGAAAGCAACAAATCATCCCCTTCCAAGACTGCACCTTCGAAGGAACTAAGAACAGAAAATGCTGGAAACACTCAACAGGTCAGGCAGCACCTAGGGCAAGAAAAACAGGCTTAATGGTTCAGATTAAAGACTATCGATTGATGTCCATTAAACCTACTAACTCCCACAGCTATCTAGAACACACTGATGTGGAGGCAAACAAGTGTGCGATATTGGATGCTATAAGCACAGCAAAAGTGGAAGTTTAGTTAGATTAGTTTAGAAATACAGCGTGGAAACAGGCCCTTCGGCCCACTGAATCCGCAACGACCAGCGATCACCACTAGTTCTATCCTACACACTAGGGATGTGCAAACTCCATGCAGACAGCATCCAAGGTCAGAATTGAACCTGGGTCTCTGGCATTGTGTTGGTGTTTTGCTTCTGAGCATTTCTTCTATTTCCTGTTTTTATTTCGGAATTGAAGATTCCTCAATTGTTGTTATTTCTACAGTCCAAAAGTACCTTATTGTCACATGTAGCTAGATACAGCGAAATGCTTTGTTTTGCATGCAATCCAGTAAATTCATACTATCCAGATTTGTAGGTTAATTGGCTTTGTATAAGTGTAAATCATCCCTAGTTCGCTGGTTGGTGCGGACTCAGTGGGCCGAAGGGCCTGTTTCCACGCTGTATCTCTAAACTAATCAAAATTAAACGTAAGATTGATAGATTCTAGATTAGTAAGGGTTTCAGGGGTTATGGGTATAAAGCAGGAGAAAGGTGATGAGGGGGAAAGATAGATCGACCGCGATGGAATGGCAGAGTAGACATGATGGGCCAAATGGCCTAATTCTTATCCTATGACGTATGAACTTATGAACAATGTGTAGGAAGGAAATGCAGATGCTGGTTAAACCAAAGATTGACACAAAACGTTGGAGCAACTCAGCAGGACAGGCAGCATCTCTGGAGAGAAGGAATGGGTGATGTTTCGGGTCGAGACTCTTCTTCAGACTATCTATGAACTTATGAACAATCCAGTTGGTATCTGGTCGAAAGTCTAAACTTATGAACTAATGAACATAAAGAACCGTTGCCCTGGCGGCAGCACTGGGACGGTGATGTAGGGTTCAGCCTTGCTGGCAATGCTGTTCGTGTCCTCCATTGCAGCCCCGCCTGCATGTTACAATGCATGCATTGAGTGTGACCTCTTAAAGGGCCAATCATCGGCTGTCCGGCGGGGAAACAAAGTCGGCAAAGAATTTGCTCCATCCTGTCCACTAGCCGATTCCCAGCAGTAAACATTCTAATGAAGTACACTCTCCAAGCAAACATTTGCGCTGAATTTGCATTTCTTAGATTACCCAAAGTCTCTCAGAACCCCTCTCAATGGAGTGTATTTTCCAACCAGTGGTGTTCCAATGAAAATATTTTAACTCACTTGCACCAAATCGCTCCGTGCTCTTCCTTAATGCAGGTGTTAACCCATTTATTTTTGTAGAAATGCGCAAAGCATTTACATTGGAAGGTCACCAGTTGGAAAATGTATCCGTCTGGTGCTCCTCAGTGGCAGGAAATTTGCCTTTAAAGCTAAATTTTGTTTGAAGGTAGGACTGTCAATCAATCAGTTTCAGGCCAAGACTGTTTCAGTTCTGTAAAATCAATATACAATATCACAAGGAGTAATTGGTGTTGACAGCTCAAGTGAGCCTTATACAGTAAAGCACAGGAGTCCCCCATTTACATCTCCCTCCATTAAGTCACCGTTATTTGACCAAGTTTGTGTTCATCGGCTTTAATATCCTCTTAGGTTGTGCAGGCTTCTGAGCAGTCCTTCCCATACGCTAGGCTACAGTCCAATTTTCCTCTACTTCACAACAAACGTCAGTTCAGTTCAGTTTAGTTTATTGTCACGTGTACCGAGGTGCAGTGAAAATGCTTTTGTTGTGTGCTAACTAGTCAGCAGAAAGACAATGCATAATTACAATCGATCCATTTACAGTGTATAAAGTGATAAATGTTGCTGTAGAAATAGAGATTTAAGAGTGTGGAGCAACTGTAATATGAGTTTGTGGATCTGCTTCTGTGGCTGGCAGGCAAATAGTCATCTGTGTTTGGCACCATCTTGGAAGTAGCTCTGGAAGCAACATTGGACTTTGAAACTACTGCGCTATAATACTATATTCTGCTCTCTGGATCTGTTTCCTCACTCTACCTGTTGTACTTGAGTTTGGAATGATTGTATTTATGTATATTATTATCTGATTTAATAGGAGTGCATGAAAAACAAAGCTTTTCACTACACCTGACAGTTATGTGACAATTGTAAAACTACACCCAAATCTAAACCAATGTCGCATTCTGTCACATATCTTGGGACTAGTTTAGTTTACACAGACAGACAGCACCCGAGCAGGATCAAACAAGCAGAAACTTTACCACTGCGTCACTGTTGTTGCAGCTTGTAGATGATATAGTAGGTAGATGTTCAATGTAAAAGGAAGAAATGTTTTTGTATAATGCTGTCCACAAACTCTTCAGGATTCCCCAAATTCCCCAGAATCACAGGATCATAGTTCACAGTTTGGCCAGAGGCAAGTTAGCGAATGGAGTCTGTACCGGATGTTAGTAAGACTATTTCAGCTTGCTCTGCTAACTCTTCCCTCTCCCGATAGCCATGCAGTTTCTTTCTTTCAGATACAGGAGTGGCACCGTGGCACACTGCTAGAGCAGTTGGATAACAGTGCCAGAGGCCCAGGTTTGATCCTGACCACGGGTGCTGTCTGCACGGAGTTTGTATGTTTTCCTTGTGACCTAGAGAGTTTTCTCCGGGAGCTCCGGTTTCTTCCCGCATCCCAAAGACGTACAAGTTTGGATGGTAATTGGCTTTGGTAAAAATTGAAAATAGCCCCTAGTCTGTGGGATAGTGCTAACGTACGGGGTGATCGCTGGTCGGCGCGAACTCGGTGGGCCGAAGGGCCCGTTTCATTGCTGACTCTATAAAGTCTAAAGTCCTATCCAGCTTCTTTTCAAGTGGGTCTGCCTCCACTGATACTTGAGCAGTGCCTTTGATAATCCAGAACTTCTTCTTTACATGGAAAAGAGCACTCAGACGTTTAACCTTTTTCTCATGTCCTCTAGATTATGATTATTTTAATGCGACTTTCTTCTGCAGTCTTCATTTCATGCTTGCTCAGTGGGCGCAAGCTGTGACACAGCATGTTGAAATGCCAATTGAATATCATGCTTCAGCAGCAAATGACATCAAGGAAAACAGTGAAGTTATTCAATAAGCGGCACTGAAAATGTCCATCGCTTGCAGCACAGTGATGCAGGCGTGGAGCTGCTTCCTTGTAGCACCAGTGAGTTAGGTTTGAACATGCTCTCCAATGTTGCCCGAGTGAAACTTTAGACGTTTAGACTTTAGAGATACAGCTCGGAAACAGGCCCTTTGGTCCACCGAGTCCGCGCCGACCAGCGATCACCGCGTACACTAGCACTATCCTGCACACTAGGGACAATGTATAATTTTACCAAAGCCAATTAAGCTACAAACCTGCACGTCTTTGGAGCGTGGGAGGAAACAGAACGCCCAGAAGAGACCCATGAGTTTACAGGGAGAACGTACAAACTCCATACAGCCAGTGCCTGCGGTCAGGATCAGATCCGGTTCTCTGGCGGATCTGATCCTGACTGGATCTCTACTGCTGCACCACTGTGCCACCCCTGCCGAAATGTGCCAAAACTTGCGCATTCTCCCCGTAATTAGGCGGGTTTGCGCCGGATGCTCCATTTCAGTCTGACAAAGAATCCTGACCCGAGACATCACCCATCCTTTTTCTCCAAAGATGCTGCCTAATCCGCTGAGTTATTCCATCACTTTGCGTCTATTTTTGGTGTAAACCAGCATCTGCATTTCTTTGTTTCTATCATATGTTCTCATGTTCTTTGCACAAAGAGGTTGAACTCAATGCACAGTTGAATCATAAAGATCATCACTGAGAATACAAATCGGCATATCGATTGATAAATGCTGCAAGAAGAGTGGGACAAGTTGTTCAGGTAAAATGTTGTTCAGGTAGACTGGTGGGTGTCTAGATTGCCCTGCCAGGCGTGGTGGTGGAAGCAGATGTGACAGTGGTGCTTAAGAGGCTTTTTGCTAGGTACATGGATATAGAAACATAGGAACATAGAAAATAGGTGCAGGAGTAGGCCATTTGGCCCTTTGAGCCAGCACCGCCATTCCATATGATCATGGCTGATCATCCAAAATAAATACCCCGTTCATGCTTTCTCCCCATATCCCTTGATTCCATTAACCCTAAGAGCAATATCTAACTCTTATCTAAATATGCAGGGAATGGAGGGGTATGTATCACAAGCTGGCAGAGGAGATTAGTTTAACTTGGCATCATCTTCAGCATGGACATTGTGGGCCAAATGGCTGTTCTCGAGCTGTGCTGTTCTATGTTCCAAGGTGCAATTTTCACCTTCATTGATTTACAGACCCTGCTCAAACTTCATCATGTTGAAGTCGATGGAAGTGTAAATCGAATTGTGTGTGTACACCGTGCGTGACTCACGGTATCAATTTACATTTAATACTCTTTTCTCACCCTGTTTAGGTTTAAGATTCTTGTGGAGAAAAGCTAATTCAGTTCTCAAAGGATTTATTAGTCGCTAAAGTGAACTTGTGAGTTAACAACAGAAGGTTAATTCTTTTGGCTGATCTCAAATTTTTAATTATTGACAGCACACTAGCTGCCTATAAATGCATAATAATGTTTAATAGTTCTGACAGGTTGTGCTGGTGGTAATTTTCACCTTCACTGTTGCGGCAGTAAAATGACAGAGCTGGCACATCAAGGCACAAGTCACCAGCCAATGTTCAATGTGGAAAAAAGGAAATATTTAAAAACATAGAAACATAGGAATACAGAAAATAGGTGTAAGAGTAGGCAATTCGGCCCTTCGAGCCAGCACCGCCATTTAATATGATCATGGCTGATCATCCAAAATCAGTACCCCGTTCCTGCTTTTTCCACATAACCCTTGATTCCGTTAGCACTATCTAACTATCTCTTGAAAACATCCAGTGAATTGGCCTCCACTGCCTTCTGTGGCAGAGAATTTCACAGATTCACAATTCTCTAGGTGAAAAAGTATTTCCTCATATTCGTCCTAAATGACCCCTTATTCTTAAACTGTGACCCCTGGGTCTGGACTCCCCCAACATCGGGAACAATTTTTTGTTTAAGAATTTTATAAGTTTCTCACATATAAAGTAAAGGGCCGTCCCACTGTATGAGCTAATTCAAGAGTTCTCCCGAATTTCACTTGATTGGAACTCAGAAAATTACGATAATAGCCGCTCGTAGGTACTCGGGGCTTTCGTGGATATTTTTCAACATGTTGAAAAGTCTTCACGAGCTTACCGCGTTTCCCGAGTACCTGCCGTTAAGAGACGTCCCGAGCTCTGACGTACCCGCTACGTACATTCTACGTGCTTACCACGAGTTTGATTTTGTTTTAAATTCAGGAGAGCTCTTGAATTACCTCGTACAGTGGGACAGGCCCTTTAACATGTAAAAAGCCTCCTGATTTTCAGTGTCAGATGAGTTTCTGCTGATTGCAGCTCTGTTGTCCTTTAGAACCTTCTAAACCAACTCTCACCGATAACTACAAAAAATATAGGCACAATCCCCACTGTAGTTACGTAGGATTATTCACCTACGGGCGATTGTGGTCGAGCGTGTGCTCGGTGGGCAAAAGAGCCTGTTTCCATACTGTATCTCTAAACTAATAAATTAAACTAAATAAGATTAGTTCTAGGATACATAATTAATTGTATATAAGCTGATTCAGCAGCATTTAATGGCACATTTGGCAGATGTCTTGATTGTATTTACACAAATAATTAATTTCAACTAATTTCTTTCGTGATAGTTTCTGATACCTTGCTGAAGGTACTTCATTACATACCTGGTCATGGTTCAATTCTTTTGTTTCTATAATAATTCATAAAGATTCTTCTTACTGACCTTGGCCCTGCTTGAACCCAATTAGGAGAGGTGCCATGGTTAATGATTTCTTAACTGATCATGTGGGTAGTTAACCACACATAATTTAAGAGCACTGGGATATGCCTGTAAAAACACTTATTGATACCAAGCAACCAATATTTAACATTTATTTTAGGAAAGGTCCTTCAGTAAGTCATTACCCAGTCGTGTCATAAGACCATAAGACTTAGGAGCAGAAATACGTTACTCCGCCCATCAAGTATAACCTGCCGTTGGATTATGGCTGATCTATTTTCCCTCTCAACCCCATTCGCCTGTCTTCTCCCCATAATCTTTGATGCTCTTACTAATCAAGAATCTATCAATCTCCACTTTAAAAATTCCCAATGATTTGGCCTTCACCACTATCTGTGGCAATGAATTCCACAAATTCACCATCCTCTGGTGAAAGTAATTCCTCCTCATCTCCTTTCTAAAGGAACGTTCTTTTATTCTGAGGATGTGTACTCTGGTCCAAGACTTTCCCAATACTGGAAACATCCTCTGCACATCCACTGTATCTGGGCCTTTCATTACTTGCTTGGTTTCAATGAGATCCTCCAGCATCCTTCTAAACTCCGGTGAATACAGCCCAGAGTCTTCAAATGTTCCTCATGCATCAACCAGATCATTCCCTGGGATCATGCTCATAAACCTCCTCTGGAGCCTCTCCCATAGAAGCAGATCCTTCCTCAGTTATGGGGCCCAAAAACAATTCACAATACTCCAACAGGGATGATTACCTCGTAGTTGGGGTAAAAGTGGAAAGTAGGAGCGTGGGAGGAAAGAGTAATTTTACTTCGGAGTCACGTGAGTGATATGTGAAGAAGCCCCGCCAGGCACATGCGCGTCATTACGTCCAACGCATGGCGCACTGACGGGCTGGAGAGCTCAGCTCCACCAGCGGTAAGTAGTAACCCGCAGGTAAGTCAATGTTAAACCTTCCCTGCGAGTATTTTAAACTCTGTAAGTCTGGCTCGGCGAACCAGCTAGAGTTAGTGATATGGAGGTATTGTAAATATATACTGCCGTAGTGGAGCGGAACGCGCGTGGACCGCGGTTACCACTTATAGATCGGGTCGGGAGATAACCGCTGCGCTAAAGCCGGCTCCGGATTACCGCTATATAGATCGGGTTTGGAGATAACGGCTGCGCTAATGCCGGCTCCAATACCGGCTACTGTTTCTACCAGCAGCTCAACTGCCTCCATCAGTTTCCAGTGTTTCAGGGCACTGAGGCTACTCCACCAGGGAGGAATGCCAAAACAAAGTACTCTCAGGCTCATCTTATCTCATGGGTCTGATGATGTGGAAGACTCCCCTCCTTTTAATGTAAAGGTTTGGGGATGGCTCAACCAAATGGGAAAATGCTCCAAATTTAAAGAGCCATGTAAAATTTCAATCGGGGTCGAATGCCCGATAGGATTCCCCACACAGCCTCTCGCAGAGGTCCATACAGCAAAGAAGAAAACACCGCTTATGGATACCAGTGGGAATCATCCTCTCCAACACCTTGTTTAGGGCTGGAAGAGACCTCCCTAGAGCATGACTCGAGAGAAGCCAGGGCAGGAGGAGTCTGACCCTGAAGCTGGTGTCACTGCTTTTGTGCACACACCAGAGCACATGAGCCATGCTCCAGGTGTCCTGGACGTAGCGTTAAACTTCGCTAATACGGAAGGGACTGGTGAGGCTATCGAGAAAAATCTAGCCGCCAATGTTAATTACATGGCTTCTCATCAGCTCCAGGATACAATTATGGAAGACACGGTCACAAGATATAAATCACCTGTTCATTGTGCGTCGCTCAAAGTGCCCATCGTGAACTCTGCTATATGGGCACAAATGAGTGCAACGATACGTGGACAAGAAATCATGTTTCAGCGGGTCCTCAAGTTGGTGGCAGCAGGCATCACTGCATTTGGAAAAATGGTCCGGAGGGGGCACCAATGTCTGGCACACAACAAGATATGCTGGCCCTTTTCTGTAACGCTGATTTTGAGGTCAACTGCATAAGAAAACCTCAAATTTGCAGCTTTGTGTAGGTCCACCAATATCCAAGCCCAGATTATTTATTTGGGGTGGACCTCCTCAAACAAGTCAAGGACCTGGAGGAAGATGACAAAACAATCCATCTGATGAAGACATATGTCCCTTCTAGCAGGATGCCACCTCGCAGGTCGTTTTCAGCGCGAAAGGTGATGGATCCAGGGGAAGGGCCAAGCAGAATGGGGCCAGTGGGATGATGGTATTACTCACATGTATATCCCAGCTACAACCCCAATATTGGAAGAAGGAGGACTTCAAGGCTGACTGTAGAGGTACAGGTAATTCATTCTGTCCAGGATAAGATTTCTGGGGAACAACCTCTGGTTGGGGGTAGGTTGCAATTGGTATGATGAATAGTGCTGCATAACATCTCATCGGTTTATACGAGACACTGTGTCAGGCTCGAATAGAGTTTATGTCAGCAATTGATCCGCCTGTACAGATTATGCCTAATAGAGTATTGGGGGGGTTTCTGCACCACAAACGTAGCAGGTAAAAGAAGAAATTACGGTTTTGTCCCAAAGAAGGGGTCAACAAACCATCCTCAACAATTTGTGTCCAATATATTCCCCAGACACAGAAAAGATGGGGGATGTAGTGTCATTCTGGACCTAAACCAGTTAAATTCCTATGTTCAGAATAGGCATTTTTAAAATGGACACCTTCAATACTGCGAAACCGCTGTTATCACAAGGCTGTTATATGGCAACTATTGATCTGAAAGATGCATATTATTCAGTACCAATTCATCATCAGTATCGGAGATACTTGAAATTTAGTTGGATGGGACAGCTGTGGCAATTTAAAGCATTACCCAATGAGTTAACCTCAGCTCCTAGGCTGTTCAAGAAATTGTTGAAACCAGTGCTGGAGCTACTCGGGCCCAGAAGCACATGGTAATGGCTTATCTAGATGATATATTGATCATAAGCAACACTCAGGACACAGCTGAAGAATCGGTTTCAGCAACCAAATACCTGTTTGAAAGGTTAGGGTTCCTGGTCCATCCAACCAAATCCAAGTTAGAGCCATCCTAAAAAATTGATTATTTGGGAATTGTCATTGATTCAGTTAATATGTCAGTGACTTTGCCTACAGCCAAGGCTGTGGAGATCAGAGAGGTCTGTACTAGTCTCGCTGAAAAACAATATCACTCCATCCGGGAAGTAGCCAGTGTTATTGGTAAATTGGTGGCAGTTTTCCCTGCAGTGCAGTTTATAACACTGCACTATCAAAGTCTGCAATGAGCTAGAGACCAAGCACTTAAAGAACATGCAGGCCATTTTGATAGACCCATGCGGTTACCAACCAGAGCCATAGCTCAATTACAATGGTGGATTATCAATATTGCACAGACTACCAAAAACATTTTGGTTCAGCAACCTTCAGTGCTTTTACAGACAGATGTGAGTGCTGCGGATGGGGAGCTACGGACAGCGAGTCTAGCTGTAGTTGTAGATGGAGTGTGCAAGAGGATTTAATCCTGCACAGGCATGGTATGAATTACATAGAATTGCTGGGTGCATTCTATGGATTAAAAGCTTATTGTTCAACAATGAATAATTTACATGTTCAACTACAGATTGACAATACCACAGCTGTGCCATATATCAATCACATGGGAGGAATAAGGTCAATATCATGTGATAATCTGGCTAACCTCATGTGGCATTGGTGTATTTCCAGAAACATCTGGGTCTCAGCTATCTACCTACCAGGTAGAAATAATGTAGTGGCAGACAACAGGTCACAAAAAATTAATGACAACATAAGAATGGATGTTAAATCCTGATGTTTTTAAAATAATTGTCAGCCTATATGGTTTGCCAGATATTGATCTGTTTGCATCCAGGCTAAATCTCCAGTT
Organism: Raja brachyura; assembly: GCA_963514005.1. The sequence continues at coordinate 116,979,138 of OY740782.1, forward strand.
GCCTAAATACGTTTCATGGGAACCAGATCCAGGAGCAGTAGCGGTGGATGCATTCTCGTTACATTGGGGATGTACATTCTTTTATGTTTTTCCCTATTCTGCCTAGTTAGGCAATGTCCAACAATGAAAGTCATCCGTTACATGATCATATTAATTTGTTAATCTGCACGTTCTGACCGGACCGTTCGAAGGCCTTGGACTGTCAAATAGGACCATGGATGTGATAACTGCAGCTTGGAGAGATAGCACTAAGAAACAATATGTGTTTCATATTAAGAAATGGGAGATGCTGTTTACAGTCAGATATATCTTATCATACTGCAAGCATACCGGATGTATTGGAGTTCCTTGCTACATTGCATTTTGATGAACACTTGAGTTTATAGTGCCATTAATAGTGCTGGGAGTGTTTTGTCCTCCTATTTAGGGCAGTTTCAGAACAACAACCTATCCGGTCATCCATTAGTGTCCCAATTTATGAGAGGACTCTTTAACAAAAATCCTCCTAAACCTATATGTACAGAAATCTGGGATGTCAGTATAGTTCTCACACTGCTTCGGCAACGGGCTCCAATCACGTCATTGTCTTTTCAGAAGTTAACACTTAAAATGGTTAAGCTCATGGCGCTAGTATCAGTGCAACAAGGGCAAACATTACAAAAGTTACGACTAGATAGCATATATTCTTCTGCAGATAACATTACATTTTAAGTGTATGATTTAATCAAACAAAGCATGCCAGGAATGGCCGGAACCAAAGTAAGTTTTAAAGCATATCCTGTTGACCAAACATTATGTGTAGTTAAGCACCTGTAGTTAAACTATTTCTAGATGGTAAACCAGGTTTCGGATTCCGCTGGAATAGACACTCATGTGTTTAAATCTCACTTAGCCAGGGCGGCATCAATATCCGCAGCGAGGCCGCAGGATGGTCTAAGGAATCAAATTTTCTAAAATTTATGATAAACCTGTCCTGACAGTGCCAGGGTTTGGGCATGCTGTTTTGGGTTACGTTTGATTTGATTTGATTTGTCTTTATAAATTTCATTTGTAATTTCCTCTGGGATAGAGGGTTATTACTGTTTTGTTATTTTAAAAAATGATTATTGGATAATTCGAAGCAATGTTCAATACATTATTTATTCACTACTGTGTCAACTGAAGCAGTGCGTCATATGGAATGGATCTACGGCATGAAATCACAGAGCTTTGAAATTTTCACGTAGTCACTCACATGACTGAAGTAAAATAGTAAGATTAAACGAGAACTTGCCAGTTTGAAGTTTGATCTTTATTTTATGAGGAGTTACGATGAGGGATTACGTGCCCACTGCTCCCGGCCTTCATAATCGCAAAGATCATCTGGTAGTTCTAGTCTTCTGAGTCTTACTATATCACTTTGGTTATAGTTTCTGTGTTTTCACGCCGCTGCTTTGAAGTATGACGCGCATGCGCCTGGCGGGCCTTCTTCACGTAATCCCTCATCATAACTCCTCATAAAATAAAGATCAAACTTCTCGTTTAATCTTACTATTAATTATCATTCGGTTCATTGAATCCCCACTGATCATCAAGCACCCATTCACGCTCATCCTGTGTTATTCTCACCAAATAATGTAATAGTTCACTAGTGTTATTATCTACAATCTACATTCATGATTTAAACTTATCAATACATAAGACAATATCAGAATTTGCACTTCAACCAAACAGGAAGGTAATTAGCCTGGAGAAAGAAAGCAACGTTTTACAACAAGGGGTGGCACAGTGGTGCGAGGCTGGAGTTGTTGCCTTACAGCTCCAGAGACCCGCGTTTGATCCTGACTACGGTTGCTGTCTGTACAGAGTTTGTACAATCTCCCTGTGACCGTGTGGGTTTTTTCTGTATGCTTCGATTTCCTCCCACAGTCCAAAGACATACAGGTTTGTAGGTTAATTGGCTTCGATAAAATTGTAAATTGTCCCTAGTGTGTGGGGTGGTGCTGGTGTACAGTGTGATCATTGGCCAGACAGACTCAGTGGACCCAAGAGTCTGTTTCCACGCTGTATCTCTAAAGTCTCAAGTCTGAAGGCAGAAGAGGGTTCAGAAAAATTATAAATCAGCAGGTAGGAGGCCAACGAACTCGAACACGGATGAGCGTGAGGTAATAGTAAAAATAGAAATCTAGGTCTAGGAAATAAGAATCCATGAGGTGTTGGAGAATAAAGAGTAAAGGTCAACAAGTCGTTTATAACAGCATTGCTCATCTGCAAAGCAATTAAAAATGGCAACCAAGTGCCGGGAAGAAATCCTGATAGAATCGTATTTTAAAGCAGCCAAGTTATATGAAGCTGTGATGGAAGTTCACACTTCACAGCTGTGATCTCTGCACAATAAAAAGAGCACAGAAGCATTGGCTAAGATAAAAAAAAAAGATTTGCAAGGATGAGAGGCGCCGTAACGAGCATTTTATCGGGATGCATCACAGCATGGTTTGGGAACAGCTCCATCCAAAACCGCAAGAAATTGCAGAGCGTGCCCCTACACCAACATTAAATATGTGGATTTCAACTATGTTTGAAACACTACATCTGGAAGATTTGAGACTCCGCCTGGCAGGAAAATCAAATTGTTTCTATCAGACGTGGTCTGCGTTTTTAGAATTGCTACAAAGATAGGGTGCAGGAGTACTTCGGGCCTTAGTAAAGGGAGATGAAAAACTATCGTGTTGATAAATTCCTTTTGCGTGATGTATATAATATAGTAACTGGATTTTTTTTTCTCTCTCTTTTTTATTTTTATTTTCTAGGGTCGATCTCTTAATCCCTTTCTCTAACTCTTTGACCAACGTTTTTTTTTCCTCCCCTTTGGCATGCTCTTTCACTTTCACAACTCTTTTGACCCATTTCATTCTCTTTGTTTCTATTCTTTTTCTTTAAAAGCCATAAAATTATGGGGTACAATGATGGTAACAATATATATGTGATGTACACTGATGTATTTACCTCTATTAAATAAAAATATTAAAAAAATATATATATATTGCAGAGCATTGTGGAGGCAGCTGAGACTATCACATAAACCAACCTCCCTTCCATTGACTCCATTTCGAGGACAAGTCTCTCTTCTCCCCTCTCCCATCAGGCAAGAGGTACGGAAGTTGGAAAATGCACACCTCCAGATTCAGGGACAGTTTCTTGCCAGCTGTGATCTGGATTGGAGTGTATTAGCTATAGGGAGAGGTTGGACAAACTTGGATTGTTTTCTCTGAGGCATTGAAGGCAGAGAGGTTAATAGAAGTATTTAAAATTATGGGAGGGCTAGCTGGAGAAGTTATCAGAGTCAGTTTCCAGGGTGGAAATATCAAATGCTGGAGGGCATAGGTTTAAGATGAGATGGCAAAGCTTAAAGGGAATGTGTAGATAACTTTATAACGCTGAGAGTGGTTGGTGCCTGGAATGCGCTGCCAGGAGAGGTGGTAGAGAGAGAGATAGAATAAAAAAAGTTTAAGGCTTATTTATCACAGACACATAAACAGGCAGGAAATAGAATGATATGGATAGTGCGCTGGCAGATGGGATTAGTTAGCGGTCTGAAGAAGGGTTCAGATCAAAACGCCATCTATTCCTTTTCTCCAGAAATGCTGCTTGACCCGCTGAGTTAATCCAGCATTTTGTGTTTGTTTCTGGGGATTAGTTACATTGGCATCATGGTTGGTGCAGTCATAGTGGGCCATATTCCTGCTTTGTACTGTTCTATTTCCCAAGATCTAGATGCATGTGGAGTACACACAGTCTGTTTCTGGGCTGCATATTCAGTGTCATTCTGTGCAGAAGTACAAGAAAAAGTAGAAGCCATTTACAAGAAATAACGGAAAACTACTTAGAAAGTATTGATAAGGGTCTGGCAGATTATATTATTAATTGTGACTAGTACTTGCCTTTTAATGGTAATGGGGCTCTTCAAATTGTAAAAGCACCATCCGTTACCACAGCATTATTTGACAGGCCCGGCTTTCAATTTCATCTTCACTCACTCTGTGCTCCATTAATATTCCGTTCAAGTCCATTCTGAATACTTTGTGGGCTATAGGCTCTGAAATTCTGTTGAAAACATATTCATTTTCTGCAACTCATGTCCATTTAAAGCACAGTAGATCTGTTGTAATATAATTATTAGGTAAAGATGCTCTTATTTAGACTTTGGACTTTAGATTTGAGAAAAACAGCATGAAAACAGGCCCATCGGCCCACCGAGTCCACGCTGACAAGCAAACACCCTGCACTATTCTGCACACTAGGGACAATTTTACAACTTACCAGAGATAATTATTCTACTAACCTGTACATATTTGGGTGGAAACCAGAGCACCTGGAGACAGCCCACGCGGTCACAGAGAGAATGTACAAACGCCATACAGACAGTGTCTTTAGTCAGGATCGAACCCGGGTCGCTGGTGGTGTTAAGAGCCTGTCCCAATTGGCCGTCATTTACGCAACAGACCGGTAATGGCTGTCGCGTGCGTCCGCACAGCTGTCTGGAGTGCGTGACGTCATTTGAATACCCCGTTTGTGATATTTACCCAGTTTATGATATTTATGGTTATTTCCTAAAATGTTCCCATTTCTTGAGTGGACAATTGGAAAAACTGCAGATGAAATGCCCCTATTCAAAAAAAGAGGTGAATAAAAAGTAGCAAGCTGCAGACCAAATTAATCTGTGGGAAGGAACTGCAGATGATGGTTTAAATTGAACGTAGACACAAATACAGGAGTAACTCAGCAGGACCAGCAGCATCTCTGGAGAGAAGGGAATGAATGATGTTTCAGTCTGAAGATTTCAGGACGAAATCCTGGCGCGCTGCGCGATACCGCACGCAACACCACACCCCTCCACGCCACTCCATGTGCCCATCCCACACTACCCACACGCTATCCACATGCTACCCACATGCCATCATGTCGCATAAATGGTGCGCAAATGAGGGCCAAGCGGGACAGACCCTTAAGGCTGCAACTCTATCGATGCGCCACTGTGCTGTGGGAATGTTTTCCTCATCTCCCTATGAGAGTAGGTAGGAACACAATTGAACACTGCAGGTGGCAAACAGTGCCTCCATGAAATGGATGACATTTTTGCCTGCGTTAATGCAGGTTGAAGGAATTTGGTGATCCCCAGCATTATATGGTTTAGAGATCTGCTGAGTGGGCCTGAGTTATAGGAAGAGGTTAGTTGGGCTACGTCTATATTCCTTGGAGCGCTGGCTGTGGTGTGGTTTTACGTAGGTATATAAAATCATGAGGGGAATAAATACAGTGAATGGACTTTTATCCAGAAATCTAGAATTAAAGGGCGTAGGTTTAACGTGAGAGGAAAAAGATTTAATAGGAACCTGAGTAGAACGTTGTTCACATAGGTGGTGGGTGTATGGAACTAGCTGCCAGAGGAGGTAGTAAGCTCAGGACAATAATAAATATTTAAAATACATTTGGTTAGGTACATGAATATTAGAGGTTTAGAGGAAATGTGTCGGAAGAAACTGTAGATGATGATTTATACCTGAAGATAGACACAAAATGCTGGAATAACTCAGTGGGTCAAGCAGCATCTCTGGAGAAAAGGAATAGGGAACGAAGAAAGTTTCCAGCTCAAAACGTTACCTATTCAATTTTTCCAGAGATGCTGCCTGACCCACTGAGTTACTCAAGCATTTTGTGCCTTTCTAAGGTTCAGGGGATACAGGCAGGGGGCAAATGGGAGTAGCTTAGACATAAGATTTAAATAGAACCTGATAGCTACTTCATCAAGAATAGTAAGATTAAACGAGAACTTACCAGTTCGAAGGTTGATCTTTATTTCATGAGGAGTTGCGATGAGGGATTTCGTGAAGAACCCGCCAGCACGCATGCGCGACATTTTTCAAAGTAGCGGTGTGGAATCACAGAAAACAACAACAGAAATGACTTGGCATAGTAAGATTGAAGAGACTCTAATTACCAGTTGATTATGATCGAGGGTTGGGAGCGGAGGGCACGAAATCCCTCATCGCAACTCCTCATGAAATAAAGATCAACCTTCGAACTGGTAAGTTCTCGTTTAATCTTACTATTTCATTTCGGAGTCACGTGAGTGACTTCGTGAAGACTTCAAAGCTTCTGTGATTGCACGCCCTGGACCACGTCCGTGCTGACACACCACTAGCAAGGATGGATGGGAGTAAACAATTTTCTAAACTGCTTGTACTGAAAAACAAGAATAATATTTATTAATAAACAAAGCAAAAACCCCTCATTCGGGGACATCTCCACGTTCTTGACCTGCTGCCTCCGCGAACTGTAGAGGAGCAGCAACAGGCTTGTTGTAAAATCGCTGAAATACAGCTTCATTCGCCCATCCTGCTGTAGCGAGAATATGGTCCATGGGCACCTGCATGACCCTCGCCGCCGACGTTGATGCAGCCCTGGTGGAATGGGATTTGAAGACATTAGTGTCGATACCTGACTTACCCAAGACGATCCTGAGCCACCTGGATATCGTCTGGACTGTCACTCGATGGTGAGGTTTCTTGTGAGTGAGAAGCAGGTATTTCTCCATTCCCCTTATGTTTCTCGTCACTTTGACATAGTGACGGATATGGGCGGCTAAACATAGCCTTGCATCTGCGGGGTATGCCGGGAACTTCAGCTGCAGCCCTGTGCACCCAGGTCTATGCTGCTTTAGTAGCTCATCGATAAAGAAGACTACTTCTGCAGGGGTAGAGATCATCCTGTCGATCCGGATTTTATGCAGTGTCTGTACCCTCTGCGCTGAAGTCAGTGCTAGTAACATCACCAGTTTCATGGTGAGTTTGTCCAGCTTTAGCCCCTCCATGGGCGACCACGTCCTGAGCAGGGTTAGTACTTTCCTGACATCCCAGGTGATATTATAGCGTGGTCTGGGCGGATTCGAATTGAATATACCCCGCATGAGTCTGGACACCAGCCTGTTGGATCCTACCTCAATATTGAGGTAGAATGACAGCGCGCTTCTGGCGCTGTTGATGGCACTGTAGCTCAAGTGTTCATCATGGTGCAACCCCGCGAGGAATTCCAATACGTCGGCTATGGATGCAGCATCATATGTGATTTGAGAGCGGCCGCAGTAGGCTTCCCATTTTCGGATGTGGGAGAGGTATTGCCGCCTGGTGGACTCCCGGCACGACGCTCCAATTGTATCCATAGTTCTGGGTGATAGGCCATACTGCAGTAATGGCCGGTTTAGAATCTGCAAGCCAACAAATTTAGATAGCTATGGCAGGGATGTGGTTCCCCTGACACAGGGTTAGTGACCAATTGTGGGCAACCCTCTAAGAGGACCCAAGGTTGACTGATCATGTCAAAGACCACCGGATACCATGGCTGTGTAGGCCAGTCGGGTATGATAAGAATGCCTTGAGCAGCATCCATCTGGATTTTCTGCAATACCTGACTGATGAGGTAAAATGGGGGGAATGCATAGAAAAACCATTTCCCCCAGTCCAGCGAGAATGCATCCATCGCCATTGCCCCAGGATCTGGTTCCCACGAAACGTATGTTGGTACCTGATGGTTTAACCGTGACGCAAAGAGGTCGATATCCGGCTTACCAAATTTAGCTGTAATTTTAGTGAAGATTTGAGGATGCAACATCCACTTGATGTTGTCATTAAACTTGCGTGACCTGGTGTCCGCCACAGTATTGAGCTCACCTGGTAAATAGGTAGCTGAAATCCAAATATTCCGTTGAATACACCAGAGCCAAATTGTATTAGCCAATTCATCACATGAAATTGACCTGGTACCGCCCATATGGTTTAAATATGCCACCGCAGTGGTATTGTCTATTTGGATACGGACATGAGCGTCAGTAAGATTGGAACAATAAGCTCGAAGTCCGTGAAATGCTGCAAGTATCTCCAAATAGTTAATCCCTTGTGACAACAACATAGTAGATTCAAGGGTGTCCCATCTGCCCCCGCAACTAGAGTAGTTGTCCGTAGCTCCCCAGCCATGGGAGCTTGCATCGGTTTGCAAGTATACCATCGGATTGGGCACAATGATGGGTTTAAATGAGTCACTAATATGGTCCACCCACCATTGTAACTCAATCTTAGCTTTAAGAGGCAGCTGCATTGATCTGTCGAAATGACCGGCGTTCTGTTTTAACGCGGAGATCTTGGCTCTTTGCAAATTTTGATAATGCAAAGGCCCGTATTGAGCTGCTGGAAACAATGCTACGATCTTGCCAATCATCTTAGCAGTTTGCCTAATTGATGGTATACTGGCGCAGGCTAAATCCTGACATACTTGGGTGACATCCCAACCTTGTTAGCCGGTATGGTGGCCCTCATGCGATTGGAATCCACGGTGAACCCCAGATAATCCATAACCTGTGAAGGGCAGAACTTTGACTTATCTGGATGGACAATAAACCCCATTTCCTGAAAAAGTGCCACAGTGGCTGAAACTGCCAGTTCAGCCGACTCCAGGGTATTGCCAACAATCAAAATATCATCCAAATAGGCCATCACTATATGATGTTGCTTCCGTAGCCTGGCCATAATAGGTTTGAGTAATTTAGTAAACAATCTAGGGGCTGTAGTAAGCCCATTTGGCAAAGCCCTGTATTGCCAGAGCTGATCCATCCAGACAAATTTTAAGAACTTCCTATGGTGTTTCCGAATGGATACAGAATAGTATGCATCTTTTAAATCAATGCATGCCATAAAGCAGCCATGAGAAATCAATGACTTGGCTGTTTCGAAAGTGTCCATTTTGAAATGGGTGTATGTTACAAAGGTATTAAAATGGGTCAGATCAATAATAACCCGACATCCTCCATCCTTCTTGGGCCTGGTAAATATGTTTGATACAAATTCAATTGGTTCGTGTATAATTTTTTCTATCACGCCTTTTTCTTGTAACCTTAAGATCTCAGCATAGCCTGCTGCCTGTTCAACGGCAGACAGCGTAAATGTCCGATTGGGCATATGCTGGGATGGAGGAATGTTGCCATTAATAAATTCAATCTCATGGCCTTGAATACTTTGTAAAATAAATTTATCGGAAGTGATAGTTTCCCATGCCTCCGTGAAGAACCGAAGGCGCCCACCAACACGTGAAGTTAAGCACACAGGTGCATGAAAACCAGACCGCCTTACCTCCCTGGTTACCGGCGGTCCCTGACATGTTTGGCGGGTCGTGGAGGTGCTGGGTTGGGCTGGTGTTGCGGCGTCCGCATCTTCCACGGAGGCCGTTGCGGGCCTTGCCCTAAAAAAAGACGCGGCTGCTGGGGCTGCTGGTATTGAGGTGGAGCTGGAGCATAGGTCCATGTCGGTCTGGTGACAGGGCCTCGTGGCCTAATAAATGGTGCTTTCTTGGCCGGCGGCCTGGGGGCGATCTGAGACCGCATTAGTCCCACTGTTTTGGCGTGTTCATCCAGCTCCTTAACCCTCTTCGGGAGGTCTTCCCCGAACAGCGCTCTGGGCGGTGGGGTAGGAGGCGCCTTGCACAACCCAGCAAATTTAGGGTTGAGCGTGGGGCGGATGCTGCTTTTTCTGAAGGCATTTATTTCGTGCTGAGTAGCACATAGCAGCGCGAGAGCATCCTCCTGCTCTAGGTTGAGGTCCTCTCCATCCACCGACCGCGCGAACGCGGTGATCCCAGCCGTAAGCAGCCTCAGGATGCGTTGGAGCTTTATCTCCTGAGTCCTGATGGCTGTGCCTATGTTGCCCCAGATCGGCGTATTGACTACGGGCACGTTGAGGGAGTTACAGTTGGATGGGGCTTTATGCCTGTTGACGGCCTGTGATAGAACTTCCTCCTGGAGCTGGTGGTTAGTGAGGAAGTCCACGGTGGCAGCCAATTTGGGGTTGAGGGGAAGTCCCGCTGTCTCCGGAGAAGCAAATTTCGCCGCCACATCTAGGAGTTCTTCCTGCGGCACCTCGGATGGAACCGGTGTAGGGTCTGAAAATTCCTCCTCCTCTGGCTGGCTGTTGAGACTGGCGAAACCTCCCTGTGCCCTTTGATGCTGGATGCCTCCTGCCGTTGGTTCTGCAAGAGGAGCTCCAACATCCGCTCCATTCGGTCAATACGCCCCTCGCCCTGAACACTCGGGCGGTCGGAGTCCTCATGCTCTGATATACTGCTGAGGCTCCTTTCATCGGCCCGCACCTCATCGAGGTGAACCCGGTGCCGGAGGTTGTCGCTGCCAGCCGCCGCAGCAAAGCTGAGCGATTCCAGCGCGGGAGGTGTGTTCAAACGCCTTCTTTTGGCGGAGCCTGATGCCGCTGCCACGGAGGGCAAACGCGGTGGAGAGTCGGCACCCAATGCCTCAGCACGGTGACCCGACGCCCGCGCGGGCTTGCCGTCTGCCCACTTCGTGGACCTTGCCGACGCATGGTCTCGTCCTCCCATCCATGGGGGACTTGGCGACCGTGGCGGGACTCCTCCCAAGTGACCCGTCCCGGCCTCGGTGGTTGGGGAGTCAACACTGGACCTCGCAGTGGACTTGAGTCCCGCCATTACACCAGTCCGCTGTTTAGCGGCAGGTGACGCCTTTGCCCCTAAAGGGTTAGGCTTCCGGGCTCCATCCCTCCCTCTTCTCCGAGGGCTCAGGGAGAAGGGCCGTGCAGCCGCATGCGAGCCTTTGCCCAGGTCTGCCAACAGGCCCGTTGGCGACCTCAATGCGGAGGCAGGGTCTGCCTGCTCCGGTGGCACACCGCAGTCCTGCTCCTCGAACTCCTCCCCGGAGCTGCGGTGTATCGGCGGGTCGGGCCCTGCAGCAACAGGGCTCCCCGGTTTCCCCGCCTTCTTCCCGGCCTGTCTCGCAGGTGCAGCCGATGATGAGGGCTCCGGGACAGGTGGCCGGCGACTCCGGACGGACGTCTTACGGCCTCTGGAACTCCCTTTAATGCCCTTGCTGAAAGACAAATAGTACTCGTAGCAAGGACCAACCAACTTAAGGTTAGTGTAACTTACCTTAGCGGTCCCTTATGAAGGACTGGCGGGAGCGCACCCCACCGCCAGCCGTCGGCAGCAACGCGTTGCGACGATATGTCGCGCATGCATGCTGGCGGGTTCTTCACGAAGTCACTCACGTGACTCCGAAATGAAATACTGATTTCTGTTTGTTACAAATTTCTATAATTTCTTGAATTTAAATTTTCCAATGTCCACCGTAGGATTTGAATTTATGTCTTGAGACCAATGGATATCTCTGGCTACCAGACCTTAACCATTGTGCTGAACTAGAGTAACAGGCAGCATCTCTGGAGGAAAAGGATGGGTGATGTTTCGGGTCGGAGCCCTTCTTGTGCGACCCTACCAGGAAGTAATTTGCTATCAGTTAGCCCGCCCTTGAGAACTGACAGCAGTCTTGTGCTATCGTGTACTTTTCAACATTTCAATTCACCATGAGGATCCCACAGACAAATAAGTCGAGCTACGTTAATTAAACTGGAGAGGCAAGTAGTCCTCTCAAGAAACAAAATCTCCAGTGAACGGATAAGGGGCATGTCACTAGATTTCTGCAGGTGATCTCCCTTTTGGTTAGAATTAGAGTTCAGTTCTGTTTTTAGTTTAGAGATGCAGCGTGGCAACAGGGCCTTCGGCCCACCAAGTATATGTCCACCAGCAATCACCCATGCACTAGTTCAATCCAACACACTAGTGCAATTTACTGATGCCAATTAATCTACAAACTTGCAGGTGTTTGGAATGTGGGAGGATACCGGAACACCCGGAGAAAACTCACCTGGTTACAGGGAGAATGTACAAACTTTGTACAGACAGCACCTGTAGTCAGGATCGAACCCCGGTGTCGGGCGCTGCAAAGCAGAAAATCTACTGCTGCATCACTGTGCCGCCCTAATAGATAGACCAGGCCAGGTACTGTATATAGAACTGTACAGCACTGGCACAGGCCTGATGAGCCACGATGTCCACGCAGAACATGCTGCCTGGAGCTCACTGCCTGGAGTGCTGGTGGACGTAAATTAAAACTAATCCCATCTGCCTGAACGTGCTCCATACTCCTCGATTCTCTGCACTTTCACGTGCCTATCCCAAGGCCACTTAGTCACCATTGTAACAAAAATAAACGGAAAGTGCTGGAGTAACTCAGCGGGTCAGGAAGCATTTCTATAGAACATGGAGAAGCTACGTTTTGGGTCGGGGCCCTTCTTCACTGTAATGGCTACGTGAGTGGAATTAACAGTTCTCTCCTTCCTCAAGATGCTGCCTGTGAAAAGGATAAACATGGTCTGCTGTTAAATGCAGTACTGGACTGTAACCTGGCCAGTTGGCAGAGAAATCCTGCAGCTTTCAGTTGCAGTAGTGCTTGGATTCCCATGGTTCCTCTGGCAAATCCAAGCAGCTTCAATGTGCCAGATGACCAGCCGTCTGGATAATGTGAGCGATATACTGTAACCCTGGCATTAATTTTATCAGGTTCAAGCTGTTAGTATCTCCTTCCATCTCACCACAAGCCCTGACCCGATATGCCACTGACCCCTTTCCTACAAAGTTGCTGCCTGTCCTGTTGAGTTACTCCGTTACTTGAGCTACTCCAGTATCTGCAGTTTCCATTGTCTTCCTAGGAAGGTTGGACCTGTGCCCTCTGACAGTGGAAGGGTGAGTGAGTTTTAATCATGTGTAGGTAGAATGGAACTGCAGGTGCTGGCTTATACCAAAGATAGACACAAAGTGCTGGAGTAACTCAGTGGTCAGGCAGCATTCTGAAGAAAAAAGGATGGGTCGGCACCCTCCTTCAGACTGAGCAGTCTGACCAATGGCAGTCTGAAGAAGAGTCCTGACCCATCACCCATCCTTTTTCTCTAGAGATGCTGCCCGGCCCACTGAGCTACTCCAGCACTTTGTGTCTATCTTCGGAGCATTAATCATACCAGGTTCAATAGAAAAGCTCAAAATGGTCTGGGCGATGAAACTAAACCAAATATTAAATGATCCAAAGAATAGTTTAATATTGTTTGGTTTTCATTTGCTTTTTGTTACGCTGCCCTTATCATTTAAGATATCCCATGAAACCCATATTATTGGAGTTCCCTTCACTTGATTTAAGATCTGTTTGTTCAGCCATAGGGCACAGGTCCAATCTTAGGGAGCTGGCAAACCAGTTGTACATTAGTAAACCCATCCAACTGGCAACAATTGCAGACATCCAACCAGCTTTTATTATGAGAAGTTCTCACATAATTCCTGTGATATATTGAGCACAGGGAATTTGCACAAAGTGTCTGCATTGACCTTTAAGAGAGACCATACGTTTAAGTGTAGTAAAGAGCTGCAGATATTGGTTTACACTGAATATGGACAAAAAATGCTGGAGTAACTCAGCGGGTCAGGCAGCATCTCTGGAGAAAAGGAATAGGTAACGTTTTGGGTCAATGATTCTAAAGAAGGGTCTCGACCCGAAACATCACTTATTCCTTGTCTCCAGAGATGCTGCCTGACCCACTGAGTTACTCCAGCTTTATATGCCTGCATACATTTATGCTTAGTATCACAGTTTATAGTGTTACAGAATGTCATTATTGCTGTAACACATTGTGGTGGCCAAATTGGATAATCCAGGCAGGTTAAGCAAACCAATGCCAGCTTCAACTTCTAGGCCAAGATTAAATCCCTAAACTCATTGCCCAACATGTGACCTCTGAACCAGAGATTTTACTTTGAGTTCCATCGAAGCCCAGACAAGGAGGACAGAGGAAAATATATAAGAATGTTCTCAAAATCACCTTGAATCACAATGGGCAACACGGTGGTGCAGCAGTAGAGTTGCTGCCTTACATCGCCAGAGACCTGGATTGCATCTTGACTATGGATGCTGTCTGTACAAAGGTTGTATGTTCTCCCCATGACCACATGGGTTTTCTGTGGGTGCTCCGGTCCAAAGACGTACAGGTTTGAGGGTTAATTTGGCATTTAGCATTGGTAAAAAATTGTTAATGGTCCCTAGCGGGTAGGATAGTGCTAGGGTGCGAGGATCAGTTTCCCCACTGTATCTCCAAACTAAACTAAACTAAACTAAACTAATCCATTCTCCTTGCACCCTGGGAATCCTTGGCCCATTGTTGTCTAAAATAGAAAGATAACATTCAGATTAGACCTGAGAATTTCTTGCCTCTTCACTAGGTGCTTGGAGGAGGCCAATGGAAATGATGGAAAGGAGCGCACCAACTCCTTCTCCCACTTCAGCCCCGCACCTGTGGTAGAGTTTATGGATCCTAGATTGCCCCTCTAACCCACAGAGGTGGAGCTGAGACAAGTCATTCTTGATTCTAAAAGATAGCCAAAGAAGAAACAAATATAATGTCCTACAAAGAACACCGAGATAAAGGTCCATCTAAAACTTGTTTTAACAATGATGGTTTGAGAGCTAACTGATTGTCCAGGGGGGTAGTGGACTCAATGTCTTAGGTTTTCAGTTTAGGTTTTTTTTTTTTACATGCTTTCAGAAAATACTACACATAAAATCAATCAGGCTAAACTGATTCTGTGGCCATGATCACATTGAATGACGGTGCTGGCTCGAAGGGCCAAATGGCCGACTCCTGCACCTATTGTCTATTGTCTATAATAACAGAGCAAAGGGAAAGATACAGAGTGCAGAATATAATTCTCAGCATTGTGAAGCACGATTACCAGGGATGAGGCCCGAGACCGTTGGAGCGAGTGGAGGAGGGTCAGGAGCGGTGAGTACATAAACCCAGCGCGGGGCTTGTTCAGGCAGAGGCCCGGGACCGTTGGAGCGAGTGGAGGAGGGTCAGGAGCGGTGAGTACATAAACCCAGCGCGGGGCTTGTTCAGGCAGAGGCCAGGGACCGTTGGAGCGAGTGGAGGAGGGTCAGGAGCGGTGAGTACATAAACCCAGCGCGGGGCTTGTTCAGGCAGAGGCCCGGGACCGTTGGAGCGAGTGGAGGAGGGTCAGGGGCTTGTTTTTACCGAAATCCGGAACATTCCATTCTGAACAGGGAGGTTTTTGGTGGAAGCCGCTGATTGGTGGAAGCAGACTAGAGGAAGCAGCTGATTGGGTGGAACCTCTGGTTAGTATTTCTGCTTTCTGGTTAAAGTTACAGTGGGTTAGTAAAGGTACAGGGGGTTAGTAAAGGTACAGTGGGTTAGTAAAGGTACAGTGGGTTAGTAAAGGTACAGTGGGTTAGTAAAGGTACAGTGGGTTAGTAAAGGCACAGGGGGTGAGTAAAGGCACAGGGGGTGAGTAAAGGTACAGGGGGTGAGTAAAGGTACAGGGGGTGAGTAAAGGTACAGTGGGTGAGTAAAGGTACAGGGGGTGAGTAAAGGCACAGGGGGTGAGTAAAGGTACAGGGGGTGAGTAAAGGCACAGGGGGTGAGTAAAGGCACAGGGGGTGAGTAAAGGCACAGGGGGTGAGTAAAGGTACAGGGGGTGAGTAAAGGTACAGGGGGTTAGTAAAGGTACAGGGGGTGAGTAAAGGTACAGGGGGTGAGTAAAGGTACAGGGGGTGAGTAAAGGTACAGGGGGTGAGTAAAGGTACAGGGGGTGAGTAAAGGCACAGGGGGTGAGTAAAGGCACAGGGGGTGAGTAAAGGTACAGGGGGTGAGTAAAGGTACAGGGGGTGAGTAAAGGTACAGGGGGTGAGTAAAGGTACAGGGGGTGAGTAAAGGTACAGGGGGTGAGTAAAGGTACAGGGGGTGAGTAAAGGTGCAGTGGGTGAGTAAAGGTGCAGTGGGTGAGTAAAGGTACAGGGGGTGAGTAAAGGTACAGGGGGTGAGTAAAGGTACAGGGGGTGAGTAAAGGTACAGGGGGTGAGTAAAGGTGCAGTGGGTGAGTAAAGGTACAGTGGGTGAGTAAAGGTGCAGTGGGTGAGTAAAGGTACAGGGGGTGAGTAAAGGTACAGGGGGTGAGTAAAGGTACAGGGGGTGAGTAAAGGTGCAGTGGGTGAGTAAAGGTGCAGTGGGTGAGTAAAGGTACAGTGGGTTAGTAAAGGTGCAGTGCTTTTGGTTTGTATAGTAAAGGTGTAGGTTAAAGGTCAAGAGGGAGCAGCTGTTTGAGTCAGATACCTGCTGATTTCTCACAGCAGTTTCCATTACATTATACTGATATCGGATCCAGGGTAAGGCGAGAGAATGTCAGCCAGAGCAGTGTACTGTACTGCATGTCAGATGTGGGAGGTCATGGTGTCGGATGGCCCTCTTGACGTCCACATCTGCATCAGGTGCAGAGAGATGGGGCTCCTAAGGGACCGTATTAGGATCCTGGAGCAGCAGCTCGATGACCTCTGCCTGGTCAGGGAGAGTGAAAAGGTGATAGAGGAGAGTTATAGGGAGGTGGTCACTCCAAAACCACAGGAGAGAGATATGTGGGTCACGCTAAGGAAGGGCAAGGGGCAGAGGCATGAACAAGTGAGTACTCCAATGTCAGTACACCTGGCAAATAAGTACTCCTGTTTGAGTACGGATGGGGGTGACAGCCTACCCGGGGGTAGCGACAGCGGACGGGCCTTCAGCACAGAGACCGCCCCTGTTGCTCCGAAAGGTAGGGAAAAAAAGAGGAGGGCAATAGTAATTGGGGACTCTATTGTTAGGGGGTCGGATAGGCGATTCTGTGGACGCAGTCGGGAGACCAGGATGGTGGTCTGCCTCCCTGGTGCCAAGGTCTTGGACGTGTCTAAACGTGTCCAAGATATCCTCAAATCAGAGGGAGAGGAGCCTGAGGTCGTGGTACATATAGGTACCAATGACATAGGTAAAAAAAGAGAAGAGGTCCTGAAGGGAGGATTTAAGGACTTGGGAGGAGAGTTGAGGAAAAGGACCAAAAAGGTAACAATCTCAGGATTACTGCCTGTGCCACGTGACTGTGAGAGTAGAAATGAAGCAAGGTGGAGGATAAATGCTTGGTTGAAAGACTGGTGCAGAGGGCAGGGATTCAAGTTTCTGGATCATTGGGACTTCTTTTGGGGTAGGTGGGACCTGTACAGAAAGGATGGGTTGCACTTGAACCCGAGGGGGACCAATATCCTGGTGGGGAAATTTGCAAAGGCCACTGGGGAGACTTTAAACTAGAATGGTTGGGGCGAGGGATGCAAATAGCAAAAGCTAGTAGACAGAATGGGAGGCAGGAAGCAGAAAAGGGAAGCACTCGGACACAAGAGGAGAAAGAAAAAAAAGGAAATAAACAGAGAATAAGAGATGGGGGGTTTCTTAAATGTGCATATTTTAATGCTAGGAGCATTGTAAGAAAGGTGGATGAGCTTAGAGTCTGGATAGACACCTGGAAGTATGATGTTGTGGCGATCAGTGAAACATGGTTGCAGGAGGGCTGTGATTGGAAACTAAATATTCCAGGATTTCGTTGCTTCAGGTGTGATAGAATTGGAGGGGCAAGAGGTGGAGGTGTTGCATTGCTAGTCAGGGAAGATATTACAGCAGTGCTTTGGCAGGATAGATTGGAGAGCTCATCTAGGGAGGCTATTTGGGTGGAACTTAGAAGTGGGAAAGGTGTAGCAACACTTATAGGGGTATATTATAGACCGCCAAATGGGGAACGAGAATTGGAAGAGCAAATATGTAAAGAGATAGCAGATATTAGTAGTAAGCACAAGGTAGTGATTGTGGGAGATTTCAACTTTCCACACATAGACTGGGAAACACATTCTGTAAATGGGCTGGATGGTTTGGAGTTTGTAAAATGTGTGCAGGATAGTTTTTTGCAGCAATACATAGAGGTGCCTACTAGAGGAGGGGCCGTGCTGGACCTCCTGTTAGGAAATGAGACGGGACAGGTGGCGGAGGTATGCGTAGGGGAGCACTTCGGGTCCAGTGATCACAATACCATTAGTTTCAATATAATTATGGAGAAGGACAGAACTGGGCCTAGGGTTGAGATTTTTGATTGGAGAAAGGCTAACTTTAACGAAATGCGAGATGATTTAAAAGGAGTGAACTGGGACATTTTGTTTTATGGGAAAGATGTAGAGGAGAAATGGAGGACATTTAAAGGGGAAATTTTAAGAGTACAAAATCTTTATGTTCCTGTTCGGTTGAAAGGAACCAGTAAAAATTGGAAAGAGCCCTGGTTTTCAAGGGAAATTGGACATCTTGTTCGGAAAAAGAGGGAGATCTACAATAATTATAGGCAGCATGAAGTAAATGAGGTGCTTGAGGAGTATAAGGAATGTAAAAAGAATCTAAAGAAAGAAATTAGAAAAGTTAAAAGAAGATATGAGGTTGCTTTGGCAAGTAAGGTGAAAGTAAATCCAAAGGGTTTCTACAGCTATGTTAATAGCAAAAGGATAACAAGGGATAAAATTGGTCCATTGGAGAGACCGAGTGGACAGCTATCTGCAGCGCCAAACGAGATGGGGGAGATATTGAACAATTTCTTTTCTTCGGTATTCACCAAGGAGAAGGATATTGAATTATGTGAGGTAAGGGAAACTAGTAGAGTAGCTATGGATACTATGAGTTTCAAAGTAAAAGAAGTACTGGCACTTTTGAAAAATATAAAAGTGGATAAGTCTCCAGGTCCTGACAGGATATTCCCTAGGACATTGAGGGAAGTTAGTGTAGAAATAGCCGGGGCTATGACAGAAATATTTCAAATGTCATTAGAAACTGGAATAGTCCCCGAGGATTGGCGTACTGCGCATGTTGTTCCATTGTTTAAAAAGGGTTCTAAAAGTAAACCTAGCAATTATAGACCGGTTAGTTTGACTTCAGTGGTGGGCAAGTTAATGGAAAAGATACTTAGAGATAATATATATAAGTATCTGGATAAAGAGGGTCTAATTAGGAACAGTCAACATGGATTTATGCCTGGAAGGTCATGTTTGACTAATCTTCTTGAATTTTTTGAAGAGGTTACTAGGGAAATTGACGAGGGTAAAGCAGTGGATGTTGTCTATATGGACTTCAGTAAGGCCTTTGACAAGGTTCCTCATGGAAGGTTTGTTAAGAAGGTTCAACTGTTGGGTATAAATGCAGGAATAGCAAGATGGATTCAACAGTGGCTGAATGGGAGAAGCCAGAGGGTAATGGTGGATGGCTGTTTGTCGGGTTGGAGGCAGGTGACTAGTGGGGTGCCTCAGGGATCTGTGTTGGGTCCTTTGTTGTTTGTCATGTACATCAATGATCTGGATGAAGGGGTGGTAAATTGGATTAGTAAGTATGCAGATGATACCAAGATAGGGGGTGTTGTGGATAATGAAGAGGATTTCCAAAGTCTACAGAGTGATTTAGGCCAGTTGGAAAAATGGGCTGAAAGATGGCAGATGGAGTTTAATGCTGATAAATGTGAGGTGCTACACCTTGGCAGGACAAATCAAAATAGGACGTACATGGTAAACGGTAGGGAATTGAAGAATACAGTTGAACAGAGGGATCTGGGAATAACCGTGCATAGTTCCTTGGTAGAATCTCATATAGATAGGGTGGTAAAGAAAGCTTTTGGTATGCTAGCCTTTATAAATCAGAGCATTGAGTATAGAAGCTGGGATGTAATGTTAAAATTGTACAAGGCGTTGGTGAGACCAAATCTGGAGTATGGTGTACAATTTTGGTCGCCCAATTATAGGAAGGATGTCAACAAAATAGAGAGGGTACAGAGGAGATTTACTAGAATGTTGCCTGGGTTTCAACAGCTAAGTTACAGAGATAGGTTGAATAAGTTAGGTCTTTATTCTCTGGAGCGCAGAAGGTTAAGGGGGGACGATAGAGGTCTTTAAAAGATGAGAGGGATAGACAGAGTTAATGTGGACAAGCTTTTCCCTTTGAGAATAGGGAAGATTCGAACAAGAGGACATGACTTTAGAATTAAGGGACAGAGGTTTAGGGGTAACATGAGGGGGAACTTCTTTACTCAGAGAGTGGTAGCGGTGTGGAATGAGCTTCCAGTGGAAGTGGTGGCGGCAGGTTCGTTGGTATCATTTAAAAATAAATTGGATAGGCATATGGATGAGAAGGGTATGGAGGGTTATGGTATGAGTGCAGGCAGGTGGGACTAAGGGAAAAAAGTTGTTCGGCACGGACTTGAAGGGCCGAGATGGCCTGTTTCCGTGCTGTAATTGTTATATGGTTATATGGTTATATGAGATAGAGGACCGACATCACTCGTTCAGAAGGCTGATAACAGTGAAGAAAAAGCTGTTCCTAATTCTAATCATGCAAACTTTCAGGTTTCTGTATCTTCTGCCCAACGGGAATGGGGAGAAGAAATGGGCTAGGGTGGGAAAGGTCTTTAATAATGCCGGCTACTTTCCTAGGTCAGTGTGAAATATAGATGGAGTAAATGGTTGGGAATCCGGTCTGTGTGATGGACTGGACCACATCCACAACTCTCTGCAATTTCTTGCGGTCATGGGCAGAGCTGTTCCCAAACCAAGCTGCGATGCAACATGACAGTTTGCTTTCTATGGTGCATCTGCAGACATTTGTAAGAGACACTGAAGACATGTTGAATTTCCTCAGTCGCCTGAGGAAGTAGTGGTATTAGTGGGTCTTCTTGGTTGTTACATCATTGTTGTCAGTCCAGGACAGATTGTTGGTAATATTAACGCCATGGAACTCTCAATCATTGAAGCCCTCGATCATTTCTGTTTTGGCACCATTGATGCTGATTGGGGCATGTACTCCACTGGGCTTCTTGAAGTCGATAACTAACTAGTTTCTTCATCTTGCTGACATTGAGGGAGAGGATGTTATCCTTACACCAAGGATCAATGTGGTTGGTCCACGACAGACTGTTGGCAATAGTTATGTCAATGAACTTGAAGGTCTCAACCATTTCTACTTCAGCACCATTTTTGCTGGTTGGGGCATGTATTCCACCACATTTCCTGAAGTCAATAACTAACTCCTTTGTGACATAGAGGGAGAGCTTGTTGCCTCTGTGAACACCAAGTTACCTATTTCCTTCCTGGTCTCTGTTCTGGGAATGGTTGAAATCTGGGAATTCCGTGCATAGAAGATAATTGCACTATTAAAGTCGCTATTTCACCTGAAAGAAGTACCACAAGCATAATCAACTTAGATGACAACCAAGTCTCTGAACTGAGATTTAACAACCCACGACATCCCCTACTCACTGATGTTAGCGTTAGCTTTGATCTTAGTTCATGCTTTACTGTAATCACTGTTGTTGTAGGGATGTTGATGGTGTGGCAGAGGTGGTGGGTGGTGTGGAGGAGGAGTGGGGAAGTCAGCGCAAAGTTTAAGGAGGATGTACATACTCTATCGCGAGTAACAGCCATTCTGATTCCTCATTGCCATTTAATTATCTTCAAGACTCTGGGTGTAGAACTCCAGGAAGCAGCAGACTGTCAGCTCCTTCCAGCCAGCTTTCTTCTGTCAACTTAGATCAATTGCAGCTGCATTTAATCTCTGTAGCGTTTTCTCCAACCCTCCACTGAAACTTCCACCGAGAAGAAGCAATGCCATCCGGAAAATCCCCTGCAGGCAAATATGCCATCCCGATTTAGAGAGTTTTAGAGCCATAAAGAGTCATAGAGCATGGAAACTGGCCCTTCGCACCAACTTTCTCACACTGACCAAGATATCATTCCTACACTGTTTTTAAGAAGGAACTGCAGATGCTGGAAAATGGAAGGTACACAAAAATGCTGGAGAAACTCAGTGGGTGCAGCAGCATCTATGGAGCGAAGGAAATGGGCAACGTCCCGGGCCTGAAATGTGCCAGGGTTTGAAGAAGGGTTGCCTATTTCCTTCGCTCCATAGATGCTGCTGCACCCGCTTAGTTTCTCCAGCATTTTTGTGTACCTGTCATTCCTACACTAGTCCCAACTACCTGCATTTGGCTCATATCCTTCCAAACCCACCCTATCAATGTACCTGTCTATTTTTCCATTTCAACCCCATTCTCCCGCCTTCTCTCCACAACCTTTGACGCCCATGCTAATCAAGAACCTATCAATCCCCGGTTTAAAAATACAGAATTATTTGGCTGCCATTGCTGCCAGTGGCAAAGAATTCCACAGATTAATTTCCCTTCGGCTATTGAAATTCCTCCTCATCCCAACTAAGGAGAAGTGCAGCCAGATACACATGGAAACAGTCAGCTCAGAATTCATACCAACCATTTATAGAGTCATAGGGTTATAGAATCATACAGCGTGGAAAAAGTCCCTTTGGCCCAACTTGCCCACAGACCAACATGTCTCATCTACACTAATCCCACCTGCCTGTGTTTGGCCCATATCACTCTAAACCTGTCTTTATCCATGTACTTGTCTAAATGTTTCTTAAACATTGCAAAATTACCTGCCTCAATTACCTCCTCCGGCAGCTCGTTCCAAACACCCACCACCCTTTGTTTTAAAATGTTACCCCTCAGGTTCCTATTAAATCGTTCCCCTTCACATTAAATCTATGTCCTCTGGTTCTCAATCTGCCTACTCTGGGCAACAGATGCTTTCTGATCTATTCCTCTCATGATTTTTTACAACTCCATAAGATAGGGCTGCCCAGTCATTGCTGCTCCGTCACTATCCAAATGTCCCTTCCTAACACCACTTAAAAGACAACTACTAGCTGCATTGGTTACCATTTCACTGACAATGTCCATGTACTGCAGGCATCTGAGGATGGACAACACAAATGTGCAATGGGGAATCAGATGCCTTTGCAATGTAGCATAATGTATTTAATATTGGCAGAAAAATGAGACTGTGGCTTCAAACATGTTTCCTTCTCAGAGACATAGAGTTACGCAGCACAGAAACTGGTCTAACTCTGCCATGATGACCAAGATGCCCAAGATGTAAAAAACACATTTGTACCTTCCTGGTCGCCCCATTACAGGAATGAGGCGGACGATTTGGAGAGGTGCAGTAGAGGTTTAGAAAAAAGGAACTGCAGATGCTGGTTTTGCAAAAGGATAAAGTGCTGGAGGAACTCAGCGGGTCAGGCAGAATCCCTAGAGAATATTGAAATGAGAAGCTTCAAGTCAGGTCTTGAACTGGCAGGGGGGTGGGGAAGCCGAGAATGAAGGGAGTTGCGATGTGCGGCGTAAGGCAGTAAATAGGACTGTTCAGTGAACTTTTCTTACTTTCTCAACACCACAAAATGGTGACACGTGCACTGCCTAGGTGAGATCTGCTACATATTTTTACCAGCTTCTACGCTAAACAAAGCATTTCACTGTATCTAGGTACATGTGACAATAAAGTATCATTGAATCATTGAATCATTCTTTTGAAGAAGTGCTCTGGCCCACGAGGTCACCTATCCATGTTCTCCATCACTTTACACCAACGACTGCACCTCCACAGACACCTCTGTCAAGCTTCTCAAGTTTGCGGATGACACAACCCTGATTGGACTGATCCAGGATGGGGAGGAATCTGACTACAGGCAGGAAGTGTCACAGCTGACGTCCTGGTGCCATCGCAACAACCTGGAGCTCAATGATCTTAAGACAGTGGAATTGATTGTAGACTTTAGGAGAGCTCGCCTCCCCTCACCCCATTCACCATCAACAACACCACAGTCACATCTTTGGAGTCTTTTAAGTTCCTGCGAACCATCATCTCCAAGGACCTTAAGTGGGGGGCGACCATCAACTCCACAGTCAAAAAGGCACAACAGATGATGTACTTCCTGTGGCAGCTGAGGAAGCACAATCTGCCACAGGCAATGATGGTCCAATTCCACACGGCCATCGTAGAGTCTGTTCTCACCTTCTCCATCATGGTCTGGTTTGGCTCAGCCACCAAGCACGACACCTGGAGGCTGCAGCGAATCGTCCGATCAGCAGAGAAGGTTATTGGCTGCAACCTTCCCTCCATTGATGAACTGTACACTGCAAGGGCCAGGAAGCGAGCGGGCAAGATCATCTCTGACCCCTCTCACCCTGGCCACAAACTCTTTGAATCACTTCCCTCTGGAAGGCGACTCCGGATTGTCACAGCCAGACATAAAAACAGTTTTTATCCACGAGTAGTTGCTCTACTCAACAGCCAAAAATCTGTTGCCTCCCTTTGATCTAGTATTTTGTTGGTTCAATGGTGTTTTATCATTAATGTTTTATTATTATTAATGTTTAGTGTTTTCTGAGTAATTCGTAACTGTCACTGTATGTCATGTTGTTACTTGTGGGCGGAGCACCAAGGCAAATTTCTTGTATGTGAATATTTGGCCAATAAACTTACTTACTTACTTTATGTCTTTTTCTGCAGAGGAGGTTTATCAGAATCCTGATTGGATCAGCGAGGATTCACTATACGGAAAGGATGAGCAATTACATGAGATTGTATTCTCTGGATCAATGGAGACTGAGGGACAAAATTATGATAGGCATTATTAAGATTCTTGCCATTCCTAAATACAATCGCCATTTAAATATCGAGCGCATAGAAATAGCCCACCGTCCACAAGCAGGGATTAGGTTTGTTCAGTTGAGAAAATCAGCATGGGAACAGGCCCTTCGGCCCACCGAGTCCACGCCGACCAGCAATCACCCCATACACTAACACTATACTGCACACTAGAGACAATTGTAGACTTTAGAGACACAGTGCAGAACCAGGACCTTCATCCCACTAAATCTACTCCAACCAGCAATCACCCCATGAACTAACACTATACTACTCATTAGGGAAAATTTACGATTTTACCAGCCAATTAACTTACACATCTGCACATCTTTGGAGTGTGGGAGAAAACCAGAGCCTCACAGGCCACAGGTCACAGGAAGAAGGTACAAACTCCGCACAGACAGCACCCGTAGTCACGATCGGACCTGGGTCTCTGGTGTTGTTAGCACCAACTCTACCGTTGTGCTGCCCCCGGTGTCATTTTCGAAGTCGCAGCTGCAGTTGGCCATAAAGGCCCGTTGCGGCCATCGCCTCCATCTAGATTAATCGAGAACCGTTGTCCCTCTCCTCTGGTTCTCGGTCTTCAGGGACGAGCCTCTGACCCATTCCATGCGGGCTCCCTGGTAGCGTGCCAGGACTGCTGCTCGCCGGGGTATGGCACTGGTATGGTAGCCTTTCGTAAAAAATGTTCTGTTCTTTGCTCTGTCTCGTCTGAGTGGTAGAGTTGGCAGGAATATCAAAGGACCCCAAAGACACTGCAGGAGAAACGACATGGTTCTTTGTTCTTTCAATAGATGCTCTTGAACAGTATGTAGCCTTCTGGCGGACATTTACTAAGTTAGACTAAAGTTGATAAATAAAGCGGAAAAGGCTGAGGCTTGAAGGGCGGCTTCAGCGAAAATGATCACATTATTCTAGAAGAAATTGGACAGCACAGCTAGTAAAGCTGCTGCCTCTCAAGGACCAAAGACCCAGGTTCTAACCGGACCTTAGATGAAAGAAGGAACTGCAAATGCTGGTTTAAACCAAAGACAACAATTCACACTGTCTCAGTATGAAGAAGGGTCTCGACCCGAAACGCCACGTATTCCTTTTCTCCAGAGATGCTGCCTGGCCCACTGAGTTACTCCAGCTTTTTGGTTCTATCTTCGGACCTTAGGTCAAGTCTAGCTAGATTTTGCACATTCTCCCTGTGCCTGCTGGGTTTCCTTTAGGTGCTCCAATTTCGTTCTCACATACCAAAGACATGCAGGTTGATAAGTTGTGCAGAGAAGATGCTGGTTTATACCAAAGATAGACACAAAATGTGGGAGTGACTCCGTGGCTGCATCTCTGGAAAAAAGACCTTTTGGGCGGGAACTTTTCAGACTGAAAGTAGGGGGGGGGGGGGGATGAATCTGGAGGTATGGAAAGTACAGTACAAATCAGGGCTGGCCACAGATGACTGAGGAAGGGTGGAGCCCATAATAGCCCATTGTTGGCTGGTGAAGAGGTGGTAACGAAGGGATACAGGAGTGCGAACAGTGGAACTAGTAGGATAAATAGGGTGGGGGAGAAGAGAGGGAATGCAGGGGTTACTTGAAATGGGAGAAATCAATGTTCTTACCACAGGTTGCTAAGTTAAATGGCCACTGTAAATTGGCCCCTGGTGTAGGTGATCTGGGGGAAGTGATTGAGAATGTGGGGAGGAAAAGAATGGGATTATTGTAGGATTAGTGTAAATGGGAGATTGATGATTTTGACAAGCTCAGTGGGCCTGTTTCTGTGCTGTATCTCTCCATGTCTAAGATTTACAATATAAAGCTCTATAACCAATGGTTTTGATTATTTGAATATAAGAATAAAGGCAGATAACAATAGATAGTGAACATTACAATCATAGTGATAGAAATTTAGTTAGAGATAGCAAATTAAATCAATCTTAATGCATTGCCTATTACATGGTACAACTGCAAGGAGCATTTTGTCCGTGTTCCAACATGCTTAACTGCTTGTTTGTACAATATGTCATCCTGAAGGTCTTTGTATGTGTTCCAAATTTTTCAGTCTTTTTATGCAAAATACTATTACCAGCCAAGCAATGATGCTACTGAGCTAGCTAGCTCTCAGACCTAGCTATTTACAAGATAATGCATTTATAGACCATAAGTACACATATCATACCAACAGAGCCATCTGGTCCATCAACCATGTCATCTTCTAATTAATGTCAGAGCTAAAATTGTAAAAGGTTACTCTTTTTACTGAGCAATTTAACTATGCTGGACAGCTGCAAAGCTGAACAAGCTGGTTAGGTAGTTGAGGTAATATCAAGAGTTGGACACCTGATATCAGTGGGATGAAGGTTGCATTTTAAATTATGTAAATAGCATGAAAAAAATTGAGGGCAAAGAAGATACAGATTTTGCAGAAGGGGTAGGAATTGTGTGCAATGTGTCAGTTCATTACATCGAGAGGAGGAATAATTGGGGCTTAGAGAAATAATAATGAAAAGTTCAGTCAAGTAATATTGTGAGCGATGTATTGAATCAGGTCCATTGTTTTAATTTGCACCATTCTCTGGGGTAGAAAGCAAGGGGACGGAAAATTCCCTTCTGCCCTCTATAAATTGCACGCGTTATAACAACAGTGTGTAATCAATAAATCGTTCATGAAATCTGGAGGTTTGCCAGTGCCGGAGAAACAATAACCATAGTAATATCGATTTTGTTTTTAGAAGGAAGGGCAAGGGAGCAAAAGAATGACAGTGGTTAACGAACAACTGCTTGAAGGAGAACAAGCTTTTCCTCCTTGAAAAAGGGGTTCGTGATTATGCCTTTCTCACACTCGAGGGCAAGATACAAGAGTGATAGAAGGGCAGATTTTTCAAAGGTCTGATCTGAAGGAGGAGTCTCACTGTCAGTGTTCGCTATGTGGCAATGCAAATTTACAAGAGATTGAATCATGACTAGAGAGTAGGAAGACTGGCCTCTGTGCCCGAATAGCAATTTTGTTTTTGACGTGCCCTGTGCAAAATGCAACTAGGTACTTAGTGTGGCCACCAAAATGCTCTGCCGTGAACAATGATAAATAGGTTGTTCCCTCAAAGGGATAAAGGAGTATGAAATTGTCTTGCGATACAGTAATATACAGCAATATATTACACTCCCTTGAGTTGCACTGAAAGCATTAAAAAGATAATGATACACAGGATCAAAGCACAAAGTATATTAAGTAATTAAGAGGTTATGGGGAGAAGGCAGGAGAATGGGGTTAGGAGGGAGAGATAGATCAGCCATGATTGAATGGCGGAGTAGACTTGATGGGCCGAATGGCTTAATTCTACTCCTATCACATGACTTTATGACCTTATGAAAGTGCCGGAGGAACTCAGCGGGTCAGGCAGCATCTGCACAAGTGTCGTTTCGGTTCGGGATCCAACAGTCTAAAACAGAGTTTGACCCGAAACTTGTCCATTCCCTCCACAGATGCTACCTGATTAGCTGAGTTCCTCCAAGGTTTCAATGTCAAGGTCATTTTATTGTCACATGTACCAATTAAGGTACAGTGAAATTTGAGTTACAGATTCTGACATCTGTAGTTTATTGCATCTCAATGGGGTACAAGAGACTGGATGCTGGAGTCTTGACCAAAATACAAACTGCCGGAGGAACTCAGTGGATCTGGCATGCTCTGTGGAAGGAAATGCACAGACTCTTAATCCCAACTCAAAATGTTGCCTGTTGATTTCCCGCCACGGATTCTGCGTGAACCACTGAGATCTGCTAGAATTCCTCAAGAAATAATGGTACGCAGGTTAAACCAGCTACACTGGTTGATCCCTCCCCTTTGGATATAGGTAACACTCACTTGATAGAAAAAGGATTAGGACCCTCCTTGAATTGTCACTTGTGCCGAGGTACAGTGAAAAGCTTTCGTCCCATGCTAACCAGTCAATGGAAAGACAATGCAGATTCGCAATGGAGCCATTCACAGTGTACAGCCACAGGATAAAGAGAATAACGTGAATAGATTAAGAAGAGCATAATTAAAGTACGAAATTGAGAGAAAGGTTGTTGTCTTGACACCAGATCACGAGATTCTCCTTCCTACTTCGTCTCATCATTATTTGATATCCAGCCCACAACCTCAACCTGACCTCAACCCTGACCTCAGGTGCTATATTAAGGAGTCTATATTCTCCCGGGAACCTCATGGTTTTTCTATGGATGTACCAGATTCCTTCCCCCATTCAAAAAACAGGAAATCATGTTGTCATGCTCTTGGATTTTGTCTAGGCTGCATTTAGACAATAGATAATAGACAATAGGTGCAGGAGTAGGCCATTCAGCCCTTTGAGCCAGCACCGCCATTCAATGTGATCATGGCTGATCATCCCCAATCAGTACCCCGTTCCTGCCTTCTCCTGAGTATTGCGTGCAGTTCTGGTTGCCCCATATTCTGGTCCCCAAAATGCGGAGGCTCTGGAGAGGGTGCAGAGGAGGTTTACCAGAATGCTGCCTGGATTAGAGGGTTTCAGCTACAGGGTGAGGTTGAATAAGCTTGGATTGTTTTCTCAAGAACTTTGGAGGTTAAGGGGAGACTCGATAGAAGTATATAAAATCAAGGGAGGCGTTGATAGGATAGACAGTCAGAACCTTTCTCCCATGGTGGAAGTGTCCAACACCAGAGGGCACAGCTATAAGGTGAGAGGAGGAAAGTTTAATGGAGATTTTGACTGAGAGAGTAGTGGGGGCTTGGAACATGCTGCTAGAAGTGGTAGTTGAGGCAGAAAGGATAGTGACATTTAGAGGTCTTCAGATCACACAAGGAAGTGCAGGGAAAGGAGGGATATGGATCATGTACAGGCAGATTTGATCAGTTTAACTTGGCATCATGTTTGGCACAAATATTGTGGACCTTAGGGTCCATTCTTATGCTGTATTGTGTAATATTCTATATGGGTTGGTAGGTTATTTTGGTCACTGTACATTGCCCATAGAGTGAATGAGAGTGTTGGCATCTGAGGATAATTGACAGGAAGTTAGGAGGATAAAATGGGATTAGTGGAGGATTAATGTAAATTGGTGTCAGGCAATCAGTGCAAATTCGATGATCTGAAGACTGGGATTCTGTGCTGCATGAGTTCAAGTCCACCTCTTGATGTGGTGCAGCGGTAGGGTTGCCGCCTTACTGCGTCAGAGACCCGACTTCAACCCTGACTACGGGTGCTGACTGTACGGAGTTAGCACGTTCTCTCTGTGGCCACGTGGGTTTTCTCCAGGTGCTCCGGTTTCCTTCCACATTCCAAAGACGTGCGGGTTTGTAGGTTAGTTGGTGTCTGTAAGTTGTCCCTGGTATGTAGGAAGCTTATGAGTCTTCACTGGTCAGGCTGAAGGGCTTGTTTCAAAAACTGTATCTTGAAACTGAACTAAACTAGGTCAAGCTTTATTTTTATGATTTAGGTTGAGATAACGGGATAGTCAATGATTTGGTTGCCATGAATGCGATGGGCTGAAGGACCTGTTTCCAAGCTGTATCTCTGGAGTAAACAAAACTAAACTAAACATTGAAGAATACATTTGTTCTGAGGAAACTTGAAAAGGTAGATATCAAGTCAACATCTCCTTTGACTGCCATGCCATGGACCCAGAGGTCTCTGTCTCAACATTAAGGGTCAGCCATTCAGGACAGAGATGAGAAGAATGTTTTTTTACTCAGAGATGATGATTCTTGGGGAATCATTATCCAAGAGAACTGAGGAGGTTCAGTCACTGAATATATTCCAGTCTAAAGACATCGGCAACAGATAGCTTGACTTTAACATACCTTCTATAGCACATTGGGGATCATGACAGAAACCTCCTCGTGGTGATCCCTGAAAGTGATGACACGATGCACTCTGTGACGCGTCGGGCGCCAATTCTGTCAACATGTTGGACGACGACAGAAGCCAACAGCGAGCTATGTCATCTGACACACGAGCGAATGAATAGCACATTGGAGAACATAACATAAATAGATGCAGGGTTACACCATTTTGCTTCTCTTGCTTGCTTCATCCTTCAAACAGATCAACTTGTTCACATGGTTATATGGAATGAGCTGCCAAAGGAGATAGCTGAGGTAGGTACAATAACAACCTTTTAAAGACAATTAAACAGATACTTGGTAAGGAAAGGGTTAGAGGGAAAAGGGCCAAATGCGGGCGGGTGGAACTGCATGGGGCACCTTGGTTGACATATCCTTCCAGCAAGCAGCAGGACCAGGAGGAAGGACTGAAGGGAAGCCGCTTGTAAGGGGAAGCTGCAGCAGCCTGGGGCTCGACTGGATTGGACGCCGCTCCAGAAGGCCGAACACACAGGCCAGACTGGGGTTTGAAAATGGCGATAAATCCTGCTGACTCCAGCATAGGATTTGTAATAATTGGTGAATGTGCTTGGGTATGGCAATACTTTACTGAACTGTCGGCAAAAATAGAATCTCACCATACATCTGTACATATGCGACTAAAGGACCATTGACCATTGTATGGATAGGTTGGGCTGAAGCACCTGTTACTGTGTGTTATGACTCTTTGATTAGAAGTAAAAATTGCAAGCTCTCAGCTGGAATTTGAATGTTTCAGTCTATTAATAGTGCCAACTGGGAACCTGCCCGGCGAGCCAGGTTCACCGGCCTTGAGAGGTAGCAGTTGGACTGAGGTGTCGGTAAGCTGACTGGCGGCAGGAGGGCGTGCAGTGCCTCGACAGTGGAGTGAGCTGCTGGAGGCCCTGCAGCAGTCTGGGGCTCAGCTGGACTAGGCATCACTCCACAAGGCCGAGCGCGTGGACCAGACGTGGCCTACAGTGGTGGAGCAGCGGCGGAGGACACCACGGTTACGCTTGGCCAGGTCGACCCCTTCAACGTTGCCCTGACAACAGGCCTTCATGGTCAGGTCAAGAACCTTGCACTTACCACAACTTAAAAATGATGCCAAATCTGGCGGCCCTGTATACTGCCTCTATGTACCATTCCTATAGACTTGTACTGTATCTGAGATGCTTGTCTAAGATGTACCGAAGTGCTCACGTATAGTGAAATCTGCACTGAACCATATACCAAATTATATTTCACTGTACCTTGGTACATGTGACAATAAAGTACCATTGAATCATTGAAGTAGATATGCCAGATTCAGATTCAATTAGAAAGGAGTGGGATTTCCTCATCTCCAATAGCATTGCCGAGTGGAATTCCTCATGTGCTACTAATATAGTGTTCAGTCCAAGACTTGCTGCTATAATTGTTCTCTTGAATTTCTGACAGGTAAAGTCAGTATAATCCACTCTAATCCCCTTCTTCAGATTTCCCAGGCACCAATAGGATTTAATCATTAACTTAAAGGTAAGTATTTGTAAGAATTTTATGATTACTTTAGGAATTTTCACTGGCCATGCCAAAATAGACAAGAATGTAAACCCATTTGTTAATGATTAATTAAACTGTGCTGCTGTGCTTTCTAGCTCTCCATTGTACCTCTAGTTTGCATTTAACCTGAAATCACTTATCAGACGTGGAATGGGGTGAAATGTTGCATTCAGTTATGACATGCTCTGATAACGCAATAAAAACAGTGTTAAGTTTAAGGGATTTCCAGTCCTTAGTAACCTTTTCTTATCTAGGCCTGAAACATTAGTATACTGAATATACCGCATACACAGAATTTACTGAATAGTTTGCCCTTCCTCAAGCATTCATTTAGAGTCTTCCTGGCATTGACGAGCTGAAATTTTGACTATTTCCTGATCTTTAGACTTTATAGAGTGCGGAAACAATTTCGGCAATTTTTCAATTTACCAAAGATAATTAACCTACAAACCTGTACTACAAACTTGGCGTGTGTGTGGAAACCGGAGCACCCAGAGAATACCCACGCACTCACAGGGAGAACGTGCAAACATCTGTACAGACAGCAACCGCAGTCAGTATCAAACCCGGGGCTCTGACGCTGTAAGACAGCAACTCTACCGTTGTGCCACCGTGCCGCCCCTTGCACCACCGTGCCGCCCTCCCTCTACAGAATGTTTCCAGCACTTTCTGGTTTCATTTCAGATTTTAAACATCTACAGCTTTTGTTTCGTGAAATCTGAGTTTGACTACATATGCCCTGAAGTCGTGAAGCACTTGCTTCAAATTAAGTAGATAAATTGTAATTGTTCTGTTGAGACCGATGGGATTTACTCTTAAAGGGCCCGTCCCACTTTCACGACCTAATTCATGACCTTTTTTACTCGTGGACATTTTTCATCATGTTGAAAAAACGCCCCGAACTACATGATGCCACTAGTACCTACGACTAGCATCAGGACCTGCTACAACCTACCTACGACCTCCTACGACTTACCTACGACCTCCTACGACCTTGTGATGACCATGCTGCGAGTATGAGTCAAGGGAAAAATCGGCAGAGGTCGTGAATTAGGTTGTGAAAGTGGGACAGGCCCTTATGCCTAACACAGCACGCTGATGATATAGCAATAGCTACAAGAGGAAACATGTGGGGGAAGGGTGGCTCTCTTTACCTCTGCCATCATCTTTATTTTAGTTTAGTTTAGAGATACAGCATGGAAACAGACCATTCAGCCCACACAGTCCGCGCTGACCATCTATTAGGTATGTTGCAAAACTTACCTTGAGCAGCGCTGCAGTTCTGCCGCTCCCCGTATGCGCGACTTTGGCGCCTTTCAGAGGGGGGCGGGCTTAAAGTGCCGTTTTTCAACAGACCTGGAAAATCGATGAATGTCGGGCGATTTCGTTGCGGAAGAAAAATCGCTCCGACATTTCATGAATGAAGGTATTTTTAAATTACTCTAAATTATTTATTAACTAGAGTAATTTAAAAATCACCTTCAAAAGCCGTGAGCACCGACAACCGGAAGGATTTTGCGTAGGGGAGAAAAAAAGGTAAATAGTTTATTTTTATATTAAAAGTTAGTTTTTCGGGAGGCTTTAATAATATTTTTATGTTGCGAAATGGGGTCCCAAAAAATGTATGAACAAACAATATTTTTCCTCTCGACTTCACAGTTAACCGCAGCGTTCCAATCCACCGCATTCCACTAAAACCCACTCGCTAGTTGATTTAAATGGCCATTAATTTACAGGAATCAAACACTAAATTCCTTCCATTTGGCCCAGAAATTCATGAAAATGAGATTTAAAAATTATGTTATATTGTGGATTATTGTGTGAATGTTATTTGGACACTTAGGCAATTTAAAAAAAGTTTATCTTTTCTTAAGAAATGGATAGATGTTTAGATCTACTCATTGAATTTTGTAATTAGCTACAATTAGATAACTAACTAATTATATGCTTTAATTCCAGGTCATCCAAGTAAGATTGTTTCATATTTGTTTCAGAATGCTTCAATCTATAAGAACTGAAAATTTCATTGAGTTCTCTTAATTTTTAAGAAAGTTATGGGCTTTTAACTTTTCCAGATCACAGCTTTTGAGTTAAGTCAATTGAAAGGCAATGGGGAGCAAGATGCTAATTTCCGAGTATGAAAATGGCCATAACTTTCTTAATACTGAAGATATGAAAGTGAATTAGGTGTCAAATTAAACTTCTTTTTATGCTTTATCTGATGGGATAAATTGCAGACTTGATTTTTTAAATCTCAAAATTTTGTAACATTGCTACATCTATCTTCCCTTCACCCAAGTTCTATATTATCCCACTTTCTCATCCACTCCCACACCCAACACACCAGGGGCAATTTACAGTGGCCAATTAACCTACAAACCCACACACCCTTGGGATGTGGAAGGAAACGGAGCACCCGGAGGAAACCCACATGGTCACAGGGAGAACGTACAAACTTCACACGGACAGCATCCAAGGTCAGGATCCAACCCAGGTCTCTGGTGTTATGAGGCAGTAGCTCTACCAGCTGCACCGCCATGCCACACTTTGCTGTGAATTCCTTTCGCAAATTCATCTTTCGGATTCACAGGGAAGTTATCAGTGCTATCCTTTAAAGCTGACACAGTCATTATCTCAGTGGGTCAGGCACTATCATTGGAGAACATGGAAAAGTGACAGGGTTGGGACTCTTGCTCAGACTGAATCTGAAGACTTGTCTGAAGAAGGGGTTCCGACCCAAAACAGCACCTGTCCATGTTCTACAGAAGTGTTAACTGATGTGCTCAGCTACTCCAGCACTTTGTGTCTCTTTTTTTGTAAACAAGCAAGTGCAATTACTTGCATCTACTTTCATTGTCTGGCTAGTTGCTTATTAAATTAAAATGTGGCACGGTGGCACTGTGGTAGAGTTTCTGCCTTACAGGGCTTGCAGCGTCGGAGACCCGTGTTCGATCCTGACTACTGGTGCTGTCTGTACAGAGTTTGTACATTCTCCCCGTGGCTGCGTAGAGTTTCTCCAAGATCTTCGGTTTCCTCCCACACTCCAAAGACTCCAAAGGTTTGTAGGATAATTGGCTTGGTGTATGTGTAAATTGTCCCTAGTGTGTGTAGGGTAGTGTTAATGTGTGGGGATCGCTGGTCAGCAGGGACTCGGTGGGCGAAGGGCCTGTTTCTGATTTGTATCTCTAAACTAAACTAAACTAAAAATTAAAAGGTGATGGCATATATTTAGTCCACCAGACCTCTCAATGA
The DNA here is from genome assembly GCA_963514005.1 of Raja brachyura. The sequence goes on from OY740782.1 coordinate 117,014,101, forward strand.
AACATAAATACTGTTCCTTAGTCAATGAAGGAAGTCATTCTCTTAGTAACTCTCCTTAATGGCTGTGCATAGAAGGTCCAGTAATTAGATACAAGTTTTATCGTCATACAGGATATAATTTTATCTTGTGGTCAAAGATTAAAGAGGTTAGATCCAATTTTGGAAGAATGAAAATTGATGTTGCTAAATGGTGCCTCTGGTAGAGATGCTAGAAATTGGGATCATAATTTTAGGATAAAAAGTCAACAATTCTACAGTGAAATGTGGAATAATTTCCTCTTTCAGAGAATTATAAATCACTGGAATTGTTTTCCACATGTTCATATTTCTTATATTCTTGAATTTGAACAGCTTGCTAACTGCAAGGGCGTGGGATGTGATTAAGCAGAGGACTCCATGTATGTCCCTTTACTGGCACATTATTAAAAGAAGCAACATGTTAGATATAGGTTAGAACCCTTAAGCAGGTCTAATTGTACACATTGGAATCACTATCCCCTCATCTCCTGCCCGAAATAACTCACTGAAGAAGTCTGAACAAGGGAGAGAGCTGTTCCTGACTCTGGCATTGCGTACTTTCAAGCTTCTATATCTTTTGCCTGATGTTTTGCCTCGTTTAACCGAGGAACTGGTTTCCTACTCTCCAAACATTGATATCGATAAAGTAAAGGGGCTGCAAATACTACCAGTGACAACTCAACACCAGAGCACTTGGTCACAGCTTCATTCCGTAATTGTTATGTCTTAACAGTTGATTTAATTTTTTTATCCTATCGTTTTGAAAAGAGCTAATGCGAAGTTTGGTTTAGTTTAGAGATAAAGGATGGAAACAATTCATTTTGCCCACCGAGACCGCGCCAACCAATGATCACCCATGCACTAGTTCTATCCTAAACACGAGGGGCAAGTAACACAAACCAATTAACCTACAAACTTGCATGTCTTTGGTATGTGGGAGGAAACAGGAGAAAACCCACGAGGTCACGGGGAGAATGCACAAACTCCATACAGATACGCACCCGTAATCAGGATCTAACCTGGGTCTCTGGCGTTGTAAGGCAGCAACTCTATCTCTGCAACACCTTGGTTAGTGCTTGTTGGAAATCTGTCGTGGACTGCTTTGTGGATGGGTTAGGGCCACACAGAGGTCAGATGTCAAGGGTCAAGAGTCAACAGTGTTTAATTGTGTTATGTACTAGCGCAGAACAAGGCAATTCTTACTTGCAACAAATAGGCCTGTAAACACATTACACATAGATAACATATAACAAGGAAAAATTCAATAAATGAATAATCCCAATACTAATGCAAATCAAAATCTGAAATCCACAGTACAACCAAGAATTGTTCATATTCACAGCTGAGGTTAGTGCTGTGTAGTGTTCAAGAGCTTGCTTGATCTTGATCAAGTTTTTCTTGATCATTGTGGCCTCTGTTTTCAGATTCCTATACCTTCTTATAACCTATTCTCGATACTAGTAGTGAAATGAGTGCGCCGCCGGGGTGGTGTGTGAATTTGATAATACTGGCTGCCTTTAGTTTTAGTTTTGGAGATACGGCGTGGAAAACAGGCCCTTCAGCCCACCAAGTCTGCGCTGACCAGCTATCCCCGTACACTAGGTCCATCCGACAGATTAGGGACAATTTACAGAAACCAAATAACCTACAAACATGCACTTCTTTGGAGGGTGGGAGGAAACCGGAGCACCCGGAAAAAGCCCGTGTGGTCACAGTGAGAACATACAAACTCCCCACCCGTAATGAGGATCGAACCCGCAATGAGCGTGTCTGACGCCGTAACGCAGAAAATCTACTGCTGCGCTACCGTGCTGCCCTTTATGAGGCAGCGCCTGCTGATTTACCTAATGTCTACCGTTCTCTGACATCTCCTTTGTTCCTGGGCGATCAAGTTGCCAAACCATACACTTGTACAGGTTCATTACACACATGGATATTAGCCAGGCAAATGTTTCAAATACCATTGAATTTTCATTTGTAGGTTTCCAGGATCTTTGTGCATTTACATTCTGTAAATAAAAAAAGTATTTTGGAAGTTAGACACAAACTTTTTCCTAAAGCACAGAAAAGTCGGATATGGCTATGATTGATGTTACTGATAATATCTTCATGCATAGAATCATACGATAGTACTATTATGAGGTGTGAAGAAAGTCTTAGCTAATTTTTTTTATACACTGCTTCTTAATGCGTCTGTTACATGAGGCAAGAGAATATAGCTGGGATTGTAATTATTGTCAGTATCACTTTTTTTTTGTAAAATGTTAATGGATTTTTAAAGCGTTTTTTTGTTTAAACGATTCATTAATTGTGTTGGCAAAGGTTCAACGGGGAACAGTTACTGATCCAACCTATATGAGGATGTCGAATTAGTACAGGTGGAAATAAATAATTAATCCTGAGTACCTTAGGAAGCTTGTTGTTTTAAAGCTCGTCCCACTTACACGACCTAATTGTTCTGACGACCTCTGCCGAGTTTGCCCTTGACTCACACTCGCAGCACGGTCGCCACAAGGTCGTAGGAGGTCGTAGGAGGTCTTCGTAACTCTTCCTCATGCTCGTGAGTGGTCTCGCGGCCTCAAGTAGATTGCGGCGTTTTTTCCAGCCTGATAACAAATGTTCATGGATAAAAAAAAGGCCCGCATGGAAAAAATTGATACTTTTTACTCGTAGGCAGGTCGCAGGTAGGTCGTGATGGTAGTCGTAGATAGTTGTGGATAGTCGTAGGTAGTTGTAGGTCGGTAACTGGCCCGAGAAAACAAATGCAAATATGACATCAAGTCAAGTCAATATCAATATCCGTAAAGTGCAGTGAAATGAATTTGCCAGCAGCGGTACAATGAAAAAAGAACACACTAAACACAATACAAATTTAACTCAAACATCCACCACAGCATTCATCACTGTGCTGGAAGGCACAAAATTTGGCCAGTCCTCCTCTATTTTCCCTCGTGGTCGGGGTCACAACCCTCCGCAGTCGCTGCTGCGGGCATCCAGATGTGCAGAAAAGGTCAGTCCAGGTAAGTCTTGAATCGGTGCCTCCCCACCGGAGACCGCGGCTTCAAGATGGTGTAGGCCGCAGGCCGGTAGTCAAAGATCTGAAGTCCCCGCCGCGCCGCAGCCAGAAGCACTGCAGACCACAGGGCCAGCGATCGGAGCTCCTCTCCAGGGCTCCCCGGCGAGGGACCCTGCTGCAGATGGTAAATCCCCGCCGCGCCCACGGTTAGAAGTAGTCCGCCGGCCGGCTGTTGGAGCTCTTCTCCTCCGGGGTCCCAAACGAGGGATCCCAGGCTGCGGACGCAACGCCAGCTGGAGCTCAGCAGACCGCGGCTTCAGGCTGCCGCGGCCCAGTGAACGGAGCGCTCTCCCCGGTGACCCACGGTGAGGGCTCGCCCGCTCTGCGACAAAAGAGTCTGCGCTGCGCCTGCTGCTGAAGCCCTGGGCACTTCTCCGGGAAAGGCCGTACCCATCCTCTATGTTAGGCCACGAGGGAGGCGACATTGAAAAATTTGCCCCTCCGTGGAGGAAGTCACCAAAGTGGTTTCCCCCTTACCCCCCCCCCCCCCCCCACCCCCCACACCACCCTGCCCACGAGACACACAGAGAAACATTAAAAATACACATTGAGACACACTAAAAAAAAGTAGAAAAAACTAACACGCTGCTGGCAGGGCAGCCGGCTCACAGCACCCCCACTGAACAACATTTTATCATGTGATAATTTTCCACTCGTAGCTAGTCGTAGTTGGTCTTAGGTGTGGAAGACTGAGGTCGAGGGGGGTTGTAGGAGGTCATAGACATAGTCATAGGAGGTCGTAGACATAGTCGTAGGAGGTGGTAGACATAGTCGTAGGATGTCGTAGGAGGTCTTTTATTTCGGATAGTCAACACGACCTTGACATTTTTTTCAACTCGTCTATGGTCTTCTAAACTCGTGAATTAGGTTGTCCAAGTGGGACAGGCCCTTTACTGTGCATTTTAATTTCATTCCCTAACTCTCTTGGGATGATGTTTAAATAAAAATATTCCAAAAAATACGTCAAATATATTTCCATTCGAAATATGCTTTCATGTTTAATATTGAGAAAACACCCCTCACAGTCTCAGAATCTTCCAATACAACTTCTAACACCTTAATTTTTAGTGTAATGCAGAAAACTACACAGGAAGATACAACCAAACGCAAAGAGATCAATGTCTAGATACCTCCATTGGTTCACTTTCTGGGTGAATAAATATTAACCAGAGCACCATAAGAATTTTCTCTGTTCTTTAAGCAGTCCTTATAGGGTAGGGTAGCAGTTACCTGACTCTTCGCTGAAGAATACAACTTCTCGTGAGGTTTGGAGACACACCAACAATGCTCCAGCACAATAGGGCTTAGCATTTAAATAAAAGGAACTGCAGATGCTGGTTTATCCCAAAGATCAAAGACATAAATGCTGGAGCAACTCAGCTGGTCGGGCAACATCTCTGGACAAAATACAGGGCGGCACAGTGGCACAGCAGTAGAGTTGCTGCGTTACAGCGCTTACAGTGCCAGTGACCCGAGTTCGATCCCGAGTATGGTTTGTGTCTACATACGTTCTCCCCGTGAGTTTCTCGAGATCTTCGGTTTCCTCTCACACTCCAAAGACGTAATTGGCTTGGTATAAATATAAATTGTCCCTAGTGTGTAGGATAGTGTTAGTCTACTGGGATCGCTAGTCAGTGCTGACTTGGTGGGATGAAGGGCCGTACTGTATCTCTAAACTAAACTAAACTAAAAATGGATATGACATTTTGGTTGAAGACCCTTCTTCAGATAAGGGGTTTCCCTAGGGATTAGCATTAGTTTTCGGTGAATGATTTAGCCACAGTTTTAGCCTTGAGTGTAACTATGAACACAGAACATAGAGCAGTTTAGCACATGAACAGCCCCTTTGGCCCACAATGTCCATGCCAAACATGATGCCAAGTTAAACTAATCTCTACCTGCGCATGATTCATATCCTTCCATTCCTTGCACATCTACGTGAAAGATCATAGGTAAGTCGGCAGTCCTCAAACGTCACCCATTCCTTCTATCCAGAGATGCTTCCTCACCCACTGAGTTACTCCAGCATTTTGTGTCTATCTTATATTGATTCCACCTCCATCACCACCACTGGTTGCATGTTTACACCGCTCTTTGTGTTGTCCCTTTTATCTGTTTTACCATTTCCAATTATTTTGCCAATCCATGGGTACACTCGATACTTATTCCTGACCATGGTTGACCATGACTTGCTACCACCAAGATTCAGGACAGAACGCCACAGTGTGATCCTTCTTCCCTATGGCTATCAAACTTTACAGTTCCTCCACCTTCTGTTGTGGGGTAGACTGAGACTGAGACTGAGACTGACTCCCCCGCTCCCCAATCTTTGCACATCCCCTAAGACTTTCCATCCGTCACTTTAATTTAATGTTTCATGTATTTTGTGTATTGTGTATTGTGTATTTTTATGACTGTTGGAAGATCAATTTCCCTCCTGGGATAACTAAAGTTCTATTGTATCGTATCAATATCAATCAATATCAATACCAGTTTTATTCGTCACTTGCTTATAAAATGCAAATGAAATTAATTTGCAGGCAGCGGTACAATGAACACACAAAACCACAAGAAAAATTTAACACAAACATCCTCCACAGCATTCATCACTGTGGTGGAAGGCACAACATTTGGCCAGTCCTCCTCCATTTTCCCCCGTGGTCGTGGAGGTTACTAGGGAAATTGACGAGGGTAAAGCAGTGGATGTTGTCTATATGGACTTTAGTAAGGCTTTTGACAAGGTTCCTCATGGAAGGTTGGTTAAGAAGGTTCAACTGTATAAATGCAGGAATAGCAAGATGGATTCAACAGTGGCTGAATGGGAAAAGCCAGAGGGTAATGGTCGATGGCTGTTTGTCAGGTTGGAGGCAGGTGACTAGTGGGGTGCCTCAGGGATCTGTGTTGGGTCCTTTGTTGTTTGTCATGTACATCAATGATCTGGATGAAGGGGTGGTGAATTGGATTAGTAAGTATGCAGATGATACCAAGATAGGGGGTGTTGTGGATAACGAAGAGGATTTCCAAAGTCTACAGAGTGATTTAGGCCAGTTGGAAAAATGGGCTGAAAGATGGCAGATGGAGTTTAATGCTGATAAATGTGAGGTGCTACACCTTGGCAGGATAAATTAAAATAGGACATACATGGTAAATGGTAGGGAATTGAAGAATACAGTTGAACAGAGGGATCTGGGAATAACCGTGCATAGTTCCTTGAAGGTGGAATCTCATATAAATAGGGTGGTAAAGAAAGCTTTTGGAATGCTAGCCTTTATAAATCAGAGCATTGAGTATAGAAGCTGGGATGTAATGTTAAAATTGTACAAGGCATTGGTGAGACCAAATCTGGAGTATGGTGTACAATTTTGGTCGCCCAATTATAGGAAGGATGTCAATAAAATAGAGAGGGTACAGAGGAGATTTACTAGAATGTTGCCTGGGTTTCAACAGCTGAGTTACAGAGATAGGTTGAATAAGTTAGGTCTTTATTCTCTGGAGCGCAGAAGGTTAAGGGGGGACTTGATAGAGGTCTTTAAAATGATGAGAGGGATAGACAGAGTTGTTGTGGACAAGCTTTTCCCTTTGAGAATAGGGAAGATTCAAACAAGAGGACATGACTTTAGAATTAAGGGACAGAAGTTTAGGGGTAACATGAGGGGGAACTTCTTTACTCAGAGAGTGGTAGCGGTGTGGAATGAGCTTCCAGTGGAAGTGGTGGCGGCAGGTTCGTTGGTATCATTTAAAAATAAATTGGATAGGCATATGGATGAGAAGGGTATGGAGGGTTATGGTATGAGTGCAGGCAGGGACTAAGGGAAAAAAGGTGTTTGGCACGGACTTGAAGGGCCGAGATGGCCTGTTTCCGTGCTGTAATTGTTATATGGTTATATGGTTATATGGACCTCAACCCTCCACAGCCGCCGCGTCCAGATGTGCGTCCAGATGTGCAGACAGGTAAAGTCCAGATAAAGTCCAGGTAAGTCCTGATCGTATTGTATCGATTCGTATCGTATCGCCTGGTTAAGACCTGTACAGGCACTTCATTCCAACAAAATCATAGGGTCATAGAGTATGGAAAGTGGTCCACCGGCCCAACTCATCCAATCCGACCAAGATACCCAGCCACGCTGGTCCTACTTGACAGAATTTCCCCCATCTCCCTATAAACCTCTCCTATCCATGTACCTGTCCAAATGTCTTTTACCTACCTCAACCACTTACTCCAGCAGCTCGTTTCAGATACACACCACCCTCTGTGTGGAAGAAGTAACTGCTCAGCAAGTGCACACAGTAAATGCTCAGGCTCCAGTTAAACATTTCCCCCATCACCTTGAAACAATGCTTGAATTGAAATTTCCTCCAGCGAACCTTAGAAATGCTTCAAAATATGCAAATTAAAAAAAAAAAAGAGACAAATGAATTTGACAGCAGCTTAACTACGTTCGACTTTGTGAGGACTATCGGTTGATATAGTCCAATGCCTTTGAGCTGCAAGAAAAACATCGTAATTATGTATTGCTTTTAACACAGGAAAAGACTTCTCAACACATTTCAACTGGAGCACTGCCAGATAGAAAATGAATACTGGGGAAGATAGCCACATACTTGTTTAAAGCCGTAAGTTTTGAGGAGTGCCTTAAAAGTACAGAGGCAGAGAGATTTAGCAAGGGAAATCCTAAAGCTAAGAGCCTTGGTAGTTTCTATACCAAGGTATTTATCAATGGCTTCAACTACTTGTAATGGACTTCAATTGGAATAGGATGGACTCTCTATGTTCAGGGCAGGATACTTTAGTATTTGGAGAATTAGAATGTGCCTTTGAACAGCTCTTTGCACAGTTGACATATGTTGATATTGTGGAACACCAGAGACTGCCTTAAGTATTCTATTTCCTGCGTTTTTTTTCGTTTTTTTTGTTTAGTCTGTTTTGTTTTTGCTGGGGATCCAGATTAATTCTGTCCGCCGGGCCTTTCTCTTCTGCGCTAATCTTTTCTATCCAGCTAATGCCAGGTGAGTCAGTCAACTTCCACCCAACGCATTTCCGCAGATGCTTGAAGTGACAAGGAGCCGCAGTTTTCAGTCACCCTCTACTTTCAGCGACTCGGAGATCTTATCTCCAGCCCGTGAACAATACAATTGCAGAAACCAACTGAAGATTGATTGTGGGTTACACAAAAAGCTGGAGAAACTCAGCGGGTGCAGCAGCATCTAAGGAGCGAAGGAGATAGGCGACGTTTCGGGTCGAGACCCTTCTTCAGACTGATTGTTTTGTTTTCCTTCTCGACAACATTTTTTGTATAAAATCATGGGAGGAATAGATCAGGTGGGCGCACAGTCTCCTACCCAGAGTGGGGAAATCGGGGACCAGAGGAAGTTTAAGGCGAAGGGGGAAAAAATGTACAGGCATCTAAGGGGTAACTTTTTTTACACAAAGGGTGTGGGTGTATGAAACGAACTGCCGGAGGAGGTAGCTGAGGCAGAAACTATCGCAACATTTAAGAAACAATTGGACAGGTACATGGATAGGACAGGTTTAGAGGGATATTGGCCAAATGAAGGCAAGTGCAAGTGCACCCTTCTTCAGACCTAACCTCCTAATTTCAGTCCCAACCCAAAACGTCACCCATCCTTTTTCTCCTGAGATGCTGCCTGACATGCTGACTTACTCCAGCACTTTATGTCTATCTGAAGTATGAACCAGCTTCTGCAGTTCATACTACACATTCTCACTGGAACCACTGGAAGAGCATCCTGCACCATTATATCCTGGTCTTAGTAACATCTCACCACATGACAGAAACCATGAAATTCTTGGGAAGGTGGAGAGTAGAGAGGCAGGGGTTGTTTTCGCTCTGGACATTTCAAGTGTTTTGATATGTTCTTATGTTTTTTTATGAAGGGACATGGGGTTTGTGCAGGAAAGTGGTGCTGAGGTAAAATGTCAGCCATGCTCTTATTGAATGGCGGAATGGACACAAGGGATCGTATAAACCAAGAAGATACAAAACAAGGAATTCTGTAATTCCTCCATGCCGGGCGGCATAGTGGCGCAGCGGTAGAGTTACAGCGTTGGAGACCCGGGATCGATCCTGACTACGGGCGCTGTCTGAACGGAGTTTGTACGTTCACCCTGTGAGCGAGTGGGTTTTCTCTGGGTGTTTCAGTTTCCTCCCACATTCCAAAGACGTGCAGGTTTGTATGTTAATTAGTTCCTGTAAATTGTCCCTAGTGTGAAGCTTTGAACTAGTGCATGGATGATCGTTGTTCAGCGCGGACTCGATGGGCTGAAAGGCCTATTACCACACTGTATTTCAAAAACTGAAATTAGAACTGCAGATGTTTGTTTACAAAATAAAGACACAAAGTTCTGGAGTAACTCAGCGGGTCAGGCAGCATCCTAGCAAAAAATGGAAAGAAACATATAAAAATTGAAAATAGATGCAGGAGGAGGCCATCAACCCTTCGAGCCAGTAACGCCATTCATTGCGATCATGTCTGATCGTCCCCTATCAATAACCCGTGCCTGCTTTCTCCTCATATCCCTTAATTCCACTAGCCCCTAGAGCTCTATCTAACTATCTCTTAAATCTATACAGTGATTTGGCCTCCACTGCCCTCTGTGGCAGGGAATTCCACAAATTCACAACTCTCTGGGTGAAAACGTTTTTTCTCACCTCAGTCATAAATGGCCTCCCCTTTATTCTAAGACTGTGGCCCCTGGTTCTGGACTCACCCAACATTGGGAACATTTTTCCTACATCTAGCTTGTCCAGTCCTTTTATAATTGTATATGTTTCTATATGTTTCTATAGGGGACGCCTTGGTTCAGGACAAAGAGTCTGAAGAAGGGTCCCAACCTGACACATTCTCCAGGGATGCTGCCCGATACTGGGTTCCTCCAGCATGTTGTGTCTTTTGCTTTATAAATGACTCCTACTTTTATTCTGAATTTCTGTTCTTATTGTTAGACTAGCCAGTAAAGATTATTTGAAGACAGAAGGAAATGTGGATGCTGGAATGTACAGTAAGTGTAAAACATAAAGTGCTGGAGTAACTCAGCAAGTCAGGCAGCATTTCTGGGGGAATGGTAGGGGTCCAGACCCTTCTTCAGATTCTAAGATCCTTTGGTGTTCAGGTGAGAAGCTTGCTGAACATATAGGTTTACCTGTAAAATAAACTAGTAAAGGTCACCAATGCCACACTCCCAGATTTACAAGTAGAATGTGGAAAATGCCTCACTCCTTCATTAATGCTGCACTTTCCAGTTTCAAAGAGAGTCTTATTTTTGCATTGGTCTGGTCACGTCACCAATGCCATGAAGAAAAACATTTTTGCAGTAAAATAACGGACTTGTGTTCAACGGCAGAGTCGCCTCTGTTTAAAAGTGGCTGCGGCTAAAAAGGGCACCGCGAGGAACTGAACTATTGAAGAGGGGCGGCACAAATGATGTCCCATCATATTTTGCAGCTCTGAATAACAACATTGTGTTAATGAGGGAGGAAGTTTAGCTTGTGTGGCGGCTACTGTTACAGTGCCCATGCACAAAATATACTAAAACCATGGACGTACGACTCTATAGATTTGTATTTTTGTTTAATTCTTTTCAATTGGAGGTGAGAGTTGAGTTGAGTTTATTTTATTGTCTCGTGTACCGAGGTACAGTGAATTTGTTGCATGCTGACCAGTCAGCGGAAAGGCAATACATGATTGTCTGAATGGTGGCAATATTATTTGAATGGTGGCAAATTAGGAAAAGGGGAGATGCAACGAGACCTGGGTGTCATGGTACACCAATCATTGAAAGTAGGCATGCAGGTGCAGCAGGCAGTGAAGAAAGCAAATGGTATGTTAGCATTCATAGCGAAAGGATTTGAGTATAGGAGCAGGGAGGTTCTACTGCAGTTGTACAGGGTTTTGGTGAGACCACACCTAGAGTATTGCGTACAGTTTTGGTCTCCAATTCTGAGAAAATACATTCTTGCCATAGAGGGGGTACAGAGAAGGTTCGCTAGACTGATTCCTGGGATGACAGGACTTTCATATGAGGAAAGACTGGATAGACTTGGCTTGTACTCGCTAGAATTTAGAAGACTGAGGGGGGATCTTATAGAAACTTACAAAATTCTTAACGGGTTGGATAGGCTAGATGCAGGAAGATTGTTCCCGATGTTGGGGAGGTCCAGAACAAGGGGTCACAGTCTAAAGATAAGGGGAAATTCCTTTAGGACCGAGATGAGGAAAACATTTTTCACACAGAATGGTGAGTCTGTGGAATTTCATTTCGGAGTCACGTGAGTGACTTCGTGAAGAGCCCGCCGGCACGCATGCGCGACATATCGTCGCAATGCATTGCTGCCGACAGCTGGCGGTGGGGCGCGCTCCTCGCCAGCCCTTCAAAAGGAGCCGCTTAGGTAAGTTAAACTAACCTTAAGTTGGTTGGCCCTTGCTGTCGGTTTTGTCTTTCAGCAAGGGTGCGGATTGGAGTGTTCAGAATGTCTGGACGAAGAAGTCGTGGCCCGGCGCCCTCATCGTTTCCACCTGGGGCCGGGAAGAAGGCGGGGAAGTCATTGCCGTCTGCTGCTGCAGGTCGGGACCCGCTGAGTCGCCACAGCTCCGAGGAGGAGTGCGTGGAGGAGGACGTCGGGGTGCCTCCTGAAAGGGTGGACCCTGCCACAAGTTCGCCTTTGGCGACAACGGGGAAGGGGTTTCGTGCTGCGGCCCGACCCCCCTCCGCTAGCCCTTCATTAAAAGGCAGCAGAGGCGCCCGTAAGCCTAACCCGGTCCGGGCCAAGGCTCCACCAGCCGCCATGGAGCGGTCTGGTGCAACGGCGGGACCTGGGTCGTTAAGGTCTGCTACCCAACTCCCAACCCCCGCCGCCGGGACGGGGGGCTTGGGTACGGTCCCGCCTCGGTCGCCGAGTCCCCCATGGATGGGAGGACGAGACCATGCGTCGGCACCGTCCGAAATGCGGACAGCCGGCAAGCCTGTGCGGGCGTCGCTCCATGCTTCTGCTGGAGTCGACCCCAAGCCGTCAGGGCCCTTTGTGGCAACGGCTTCTACTCCTGCCAAGAAGAGGCGGTTGGACACCCTGCCCGCACGGGACTCGCACGGTTTCGCTGCGGCGGCCGAAAGCGATCCATTCCGGCACCGAGATCACTTCTCTGAGGTGCGGGCCGATGATAGGAGCCCCGGCATGTTTTCTGAGCCGGAGGACTCCGACCATCCGAGTGTTCAGGATGGGGGGGCGTATTGACCGCATCGAGCGGCTGCTGGAGCTGGTACTCCATAATCAACAGCAGTACGCACCCACGGATATCGTCAGGCACAGGGCCGCCTCGCCGGTTTCCCTCATCAGCGAGCCACAAGGGGAAGAAGGGTTTGACCCCACCCCAACACCGTCGGAGCCACCGACAGCTGAGTTACTGGACGTGGCAGCCAAATTTGCTGCACCAATTACAACTGGACTTCCGCTCCAGCCAAAGCTGGCAGCAACAGTGGACTTTCTCACAAATCATCGGTTGCAGGAGGAAGTACTCTCACAGGCCACTCAGCGCCACAAGGCCCCGTCCAACTGTAATGCCCTCAACGTGCCACTGGTCAATACGCCCATATGGGGCAACATCGGCGTGGCTGTCCGCCATCAGGAGGTTAAACTCCAGCGGATCCTCAAACTCCTCACGGCCGGTATTACCGCCTTTGCGCGGTCGGTCGATGGAACGGACCTGTCATTGGATCAGGAGGATGCGTTAGCACTATTATGTGCCACCCAACATGAAATCAACGATTTCCGGAAGAACAGCATCCGTCCGTCTATCAACCCAAAATTTGCAGGGTTGTGTAAGCCACCGCCGCCCCCACCGCCCCGACAACTCTTCGGGGAAGACCTTCCGAAGAGGGTCAAGGAGCTGGACGAGGTAGCCAAAACGGTGGGACTTATGCGATCTCAGATCGCCCCCAGACCGATGGTGCCAAAAGCTCCCCCTGCTCGACCGCGAGGTCCGGTCGCATCAGCATCAAGACCATATGCTACTACTCAGCACTACTACCAACAGGGCCAGCAGCAGCGGTCTTTTTTAGGGTCAGGCACACAGCGACCCCAGTGGAAGATGAAGCCATCTTATCGTCAGCCCAACCCAGCACCTCCTCGGCCACCCAAGTATGTCAGGGACCGCCGGTGACCATGGAGGTAAGGCGGTCTGGGTTTCTTTCCCCTGCCCCTTTAATTTCACATGTGGGAGGGCGACTCCGGTTCTTTGCTAAAGCTTGGGTATCAGTTACTTCGGATAAATTTGTGTTACAAAATGTTCGGGGTCATTCTATTGAATTTATTGACGGCAAAGTTCCTCCATCCCAGCATATGCCTAAACGGAAGTTTACGCTGTCTGCTATTGAGCAGGCAGCAGGCACGGCTGAAATTTTTCGTTTGGAACAAAAAGGCGTGATAGAGAAAACTATTCACGAGCCCATTGAATTCGTCTCCAATATATTTACTAGACCAAAAAAGGATGGAGGTTGTCGGGTGATTATTGATTTGACCCAGTTGAATACCTTTGTAACATATACACATTTCAAAATGGACACTTTTGAGACAGCCAAATCACTGATTTCGCATGGTTGCTTTATGGCATGTATTGATTTAAAAGATGCATACTATTCAGTGTCCATCCGGAAACATCACCGGAAATTTTTGAAATTTGTCTGGATGGATCAGCTCTGGCAATATCGAGCCTTACCAAATGGGCTTACTACTGCCCCTAGGCTCTTTACTAAATTACTTAAACCTATTATGGCCAAATTACGCATAGAACATCATATTGTCATGGCTTATTTGGATGATATTCTGATTATTGGCAATACTCTGGAAGCAGCTGAAAGCGCTGTTTTAGCAACTGTTACTATATTTCAGCAACTGGGGTTTATAGTTCATCCAGAAAAATCGAAGTTTCACCCATCCCAGGTTATGGATTATTTGGGTTTCACGGTGGACTCTATTCAAATGAGGGCCACCATTCCATTTCACAAGGTGGAGGATGTCTCCCTTGCATGTCAGGATCTCGCATCCGCCAGTATACCATCTATTCGGCATACAGCTAAGATAATTGGGAAAATCATAGCTTTATTTCCGGCAGCCCGGTTTGGGCCTTTACATTATCAAAACCTGCAAAGGGCCAAAATTATTGCGTTAAAAAAGAACGCTGGTCATTTTGACAGACCTATGGAGCTGCCTTCTGATGCTAAGGTTGAGCTCCAATGGTGGGTGTCCAATATTGGCAGGGCATTCAAACCCATTGTTGTGCCCAATCCGGTGGTATATTTGCAAACTGACGCAAGCTCTCTAGGCTGGGGAGCTGCGGACAGCTCTTCTAGTTGTGGAGGCAGGTGGGATCCCCTTGAAGCTAGCATGTTGCTAGTACAAGGGATTAACTATTTGGAGCTGCTTGCAGCATTTCACGGACTGCGGGCATATTGTGCTCATCTTAGTGGCACTCATGTCCGTCTCCAAATAGACAACACCACAGCGGTGGCATATTTAAACCATATGGGCGGTACCAGGTCAGTCTCTTGTGACAAATTGGCTAATACTATTTGGTGCTGGTGTATTAATCGAGATATTTGGATTTCAGCCACCTATTTGCCAGGTAGGCTTAATACTGTGGCAGACACCAGGTCACGCAAATTCAATGATAGTATTGAGTGGATGCTGCATCCTCAAATATTTGCCCAAATTACAGCCAAATTTGGCCAACCGGATATCGACCTTTTTGCGTCCCGGTTGAACCATCAGGTACCGACATATGTTTCATGGGAACCAGACCCTGGGGCATTAGCGATTGATGCATTCTCGCTAGACTGGGGGAAGTGGTTTTTCTATGCATTCCCCCCGTTTTGCCTCATCAGTCGGGTATTACAAAAAATCAGGATGGATTCTGCCAGAGGCATTCTTGTCATACCCGACTGGCCTACACAGCCTTGGTATCCGGTGGTCTCTGACATGATTAGTCAACCTTGGGTCCCTCTAGAGGGTTGCCCGCATGTGGTTTCTCACCCTGTCTCAGGGGAGTTACACCCCTGCCATGCCTATCTAAAATTACTGGCTTGCAGGTTCTGACCAGGCCATGGATGCAGTATGGCCTTACCACCCGGACCATGAACACCATTGGAGCATCCTGTCGAGAGTCAACCAGGCGGAGATATCTCTCCCACATCACCAAGTGGGAAGCCTACTGCAGTCGCTCTCATATCACCTATGACGATGTCTCCATAGCCGACGTCCTGGAATTCCTCGCGGGGTTGCACCATGATGAGCACTTGAGTTATAGTGCCATCAACAGCGCCAGGAGTGCGCTATCATTCTACCTCAACATCGAGGTTGGATCGAACAGGCTAGTGTCCAGGCTTATGCGGGGAATATTCAATCTCAATCCGCCTACACCACGCTACAACATCACCTGGGATGTCAGGGATGTGCTTACCCTGCTCAGGTCGTGGTCACCCATGGAAGGGTTACAGCTGGACCAACTCACTATGAAATTGGTGATGTTACTAGCGCTGACTTCAGCACAGCGGGTTCAGACGCTCCACAAACTACGTATTGACAGGATGACGTCGACCCCTGGAGAAGTAGTCTTTTTCATCGATGAGCTACTTAAGCAGCATAGACCTGGGTGCACAGGGCTGCAGCTGAAGTTCCCGGCATACCCTGCAGATGCTCGGCTATGTTTAGCCACTCACATCCGTTACTACATCAAGGTGACGAGGAGCATCAGAGGAATGGAGTTGTACCTGCTTGTCACTCACAAACGACCTCACCATCGAGTGACAGTCCAGACGATCTCCAGGTGGCTCCGGATCGTCCTGGCTAAGGCAGGTATTGACACTAATGTGTTTAAATCCCACTCCACCAGGGCTGCATCTACGTCGGCGGCGAGGGTCATGGAGGTACCCATGGACCATATCCTCGCCACAGCAGGATGGGCGAATGAAGCTGTGTTCCAGCGTTTCTATAATAAGCCTGTTGCTGCTCCCCTTCAGTTTGCAGAGGCCGTGCTGAACGCCGGGTGTGAACGTGGGGATGTCCCTGATTAAAAGGGCGTTATTTGTTGTATTATTAATAAATCTTCTTTTTGTTTCAGTATAACCTCGTTTCATCAACTTGTTTACTCCAATCCATCCTTGCTAGTGGTGTGTCCGCATGGACGTTGTCCAGGGCGTGTAATCACAGAAGCTTTGAAGTCTTCACGAAGTCACTCACGTGACTCCGAAATGAAATAGTAAGATTGAACGAGAACTTACCAAGTTTGAAGGTTGATCTTTATTTCATGAGGAGTTGCGGTGAGGGATTTCGTGCCCTCCGCTCCCAACCCTCGATCATCTTCAGCTGGTAATCAGAGTCTCTTTAAATCTTACTATGCCAAGTCATTTCTGTTGTTGTTTCTGTGATTCCACACCGCTGCTTTGAAGAATGTCGCGCATGCGTGCCGGCGGGCTCTTCACGAAATCCCTCACCGCAACTCCTCATGAAATAAAGATCAACCTTCAAACTTGGTAAGTTCTCGTTCAATCTTACTATTCTCTGCCACTGAAGGTAGTTGAGGACAGTTCATTGGCTATATTTAAGAGGGAATTAGATGATGCCCTTGTGGCTAAAGGGATCAGGGGGTATGGAGAGAAGGCAGGTACGGGATATTGAGTTGGATGATCAGCCATGATCATATTGAATGGCGGTGCAGGCTCGAAGGGCCGAATGGCCTACTCCTGCACCTTTTTTCTATGTTTCTATGTTTCTATGATTACAATCGGACTATCCACAGTGTACAGATACATGATAACGGAAATAATGTGAAAACGTTCAGTGCAAGATAAAGCCAATAAAGTAAAATCAAAGATAGTCTGAGGGTCTCCAATGAGATAGACAGTAGCTCAGGACAGCTCTCTAGTTGTTGGTAGGATGGTTCAGTTGCCTGATAACAGCCAGGAAGAAACTGTCCCTGAATCTGGAGGTGTGCATTTGCACACTTCCATACCTTTTGCCCGATGGGAGAGGGGAGAAGAGGGAGTGTCCGGGGTGCTGAAAAATTCATTATATGTAATATGCTCTTATTAACTCTTATTAACCTCCAGAGTTGGGAGAAATACCACCATACAGCGAGCATCCATTTGTGTAAAACTATCCCTCGGCCAAGTTTGGCCTTTGATGAATTTGGATCTCGTGAATAAAATTCTAACTTGCAGCAGTACAGTAGGCTGGTATTCACAATAACCATGGATAATATGTAATAAATAAAAATCCAATCATTTAATAACCCCAATGCCAGTGCAAAATAAGTCTAAAAGTCCTGATAACAACCAAACCATCTAAAAGTCCTGGGTGCAACCAAACCATTAAGGCTGATAGAGTGATAGAAACAGGCCCTTTGGCCCAACTTGCCCATGTCGAACAATATGCCCAATCTAAATTTTGCAGTTGAGTATCAGCATGAATCATGATTTAGTTTACGGCATGGAAACAGGCCCTTTGGCCCACTGACTCCATGCCGATCATTGAGCACCCATTCACACTAGTTTTATGTTATCCTACTTTGCCATCCACTCTCTACGCACTAGGGGCAATTTACAAAGGCCAATGAACCTACAAATCTGCACGTCTTTGGAATGTGGGAGGAAACTGGAGCACCCGGAGGAAACCCACAGTCAAAGAGAAAATGAGTAAACTCCACACAGACAGCACCCAAAGTCAGGATCGAACCCGGGTCTCTAGCGCTGTGAGGCAGCAGCTCTACCAGCTGTGCCACTCTGGTATGAGGAAAATTGCTGGAAAGACCAGGAGTTAAATTACGCAGCACAAATTGACAATCAAATGTGAAATATACTTGTGACCTTTTCTGCTACTTCTGTTTTAGTTTGTGCCATGCTTCTCTAAAGAGAACAAAAGTTTATTAAGTATAACATTAAGAATAATAAGCTAATTTTCACATCAATTGAAATAATTTAAAATAATTTATTTTGAGTAACTGTTGAAGAGCACATCTCCTGAAATCTTCTGTGCTGAATGGAAATGAAACACCGATTGATCAAATGAAATTTTTACCCCTTGGTCATTAACTTTGATAACGAGTGTAATGTAACTGTGGAGGCTGGGAGCTACACGATGCACTGTCTTGATTTAATATCTTTAACAGCACTTTCTAAATCCACAATCTCTATATCTCTTTGCTACTTACAATATACAGTACTGCAGTAACTTTGTCACTTACTCTACTGATCTGCTGATCAAAGTCTGTATCTTTAACATTTAACATTTTAACGCTCCTTCCCATTCCCATGCTGACCTTTCTGTCCTGGGTCTCCTCCACAATCAGAGTGAGGGCAGGCACAAATTGGAGTAACAGCACCTCATGTTTCGCTTGGGCAGCTTTCAACCCAGCGGCATGATTATTGTTTTCACCAATTTCAGGTAAACCCTGCATTCCCTCACCCTCCCCCCTCCCCCACCCTATTTGTCCTGCCAGTTCCACTGGTCACAAGAATCTCCAGGCCCTTCCTTGCACCCGGACTGAGGCCCTTATCCCTGACTGTTGCCGTCTCAGAGCAACCAGGAATGGGAAATGGTTAGTCCTTATATCTCGTGAATGAACGGAATAGAGACCAAGCAGATTCACACAGCTTGTTTTAAAGTTGTACAGTGGTCCAGGATAAATTGGCAGAGACAGACACAAAGTGCTGGAGTAACACAGTGGGTCAGGTAGCATCTATAGAGAAAACGGATGTGTGACATTTCGAGTTGGAACCCTACCTCCGACCCGAAAAAACACCCATTCTTTTTCTCCAATGATGCTGCCTGACCCGCTGAGTTACTCCAGCACTTGCAGTAACACTACTGTCTATCTTTGGTATAAACCAGCGTCTGCTGTTACTTGCAACATAAACTGGCAGAGGCCTGTGAACCATATAACCATATAACAATTACAGCACGGAAACAGGCCATCTCGGCCCTTCACGTCCGTGCCGAACAACTTTTTTCCCTTAGTCCCACCTGCCTGCACTCATACCATAACCCTCCATACCCTTCTCAACCATATGCTATCCAATTTATTTTTAAATGATACCAACGAACCTGCCGCCACCACTTCCACTGGAAGCTCATTCCACACCGCTACCACTCTCTGAGTAAAGAAGTTCCCCCTCACGTTACCCCTAAACTTCTGTCCCTTAATTCTAAAGTCATGTCCTCTTGTTTGAATCTTCCCTATTCTCAAAGGGAAAAGCTTGTCCACATCAACTCTGTCTATCCCTCTCATCATAGGCTGATTAGGAAAAGGGGAGGTGCAGCGCAACCTGGGTGTCATGGTACACCAGTCATTGAAAGTAGGCATGCAGGTGCAGCAGGCAGTGAAAAAAGCGAATGGTATGTTAGTTTTCATAGCAAAAGGATTTGAGTATAGGAGCAGGGAGGTTCTACTTCAGTTGTATAGGGTCTTGGTGAGACCACACCTGGAGTATTGCGTACAGTTCTGGTCTCCAAATCTGAGGAAGGACATTATTGCCATAGAGGGAGTGCAGAGAAGGTTTACCAGACTGATTCCTGGGATGTCAGGACTGTCTTATGAACAAAGACTGCATAGACTCGGTTTATACTCTCTAGAATTTAGGAGATTGAGAGACGATCTTATAGAAACTCACAAAATTCTTAAGGGGTTGGACAGGCTAGATGCAGGAAGATTGTTCCTGATGTTGGGGAGGTCCAGGACAAGGGGTCACAGCTTAAGGATAAGGGGGAAATCCTTTAGGACCGAGATGAGAAGGACTTTTTTCACACAGAGAGTGGTGGGTCTCTGGAACTCTCTGCCACAGAGGGTAGTTGAGGCCAGTTCATTGGCTATTTAAGAGGGAGTTAGATGTGGCCCTTGTGGCTAATGGGATCAGAGGGTATGGAGAGAAGGCAGGTACGGGATACAAAGTTGGATGATCAGCCATGATCATATTGAATGGCGGTGCAGGCTCGAAGGGCCGAATGGCCTACTCCTGCACCTAATTTCTATGTTTCTATGTTTCTATGTATCATTTTAAAGACCTCTATCAAGTCCCCCCTTAACCTTCTGCACTCCAGAGAATAACTTATTCAACCTATCTCTATAACTTAGCTGTTGAAACTCGGGCAACATTCTAGTAAATCTCCTCTGTACCCTCTCTATTTTGTTGACATCCTTCCTATAACTGGGCGACCAAAATTGTACACCATACTCCAGATTTGGTCTCACCAATGCCTTGTACAATTTTAACATTACATCCCAGCTTCTATACTCAATGCTCTGATTTATAAAGGCTAGCATACCAAAAGCTTTCTTTACCACCCTATCTATATGAGATTCCACCTTCAAGGAACTATGCCCGGTTCTTCCCAGATCCCTCTGTTCAACTGTGTTCTTCAATTCCCTGCCATTTACCATTTACCACCGATCTAATAATGTAATGCAGCCATGTGGTGTATTGTTTTAAGCATCATATGCTTGAGTTCAGAAGTAAAATTGATTGCTGAATGAAATTGATATTTTATAACAGACTCGGCCTAAAATGCGATATGGGATCATCTGTGTGCGTGACTAGCTTGACATGAAGTTACAGCAGTCATCACGCAACACATGTATGACAGCAGTGCTGAAACATTGGGTCAAAAGTACACAGTGAGGAAGCAGCACTGGGGATCCACAGGAAAGCTCTAATGGATAGAAGCAGGTTTGCTCACCTGCTCATGAGAGATGGGCCCTACCTGCGTTGCTTTTGGGGAGCTCATTACAATGCTCTCGGCTCAAGTGCAAAGATGGCCCAGATTTCTGAAGATTATGGTATCTAGGAAGTCCTCTGGCACTGGGATACCATTCTCAAGGGTCTGTCTCTACCACCACCAATTCATTGCCACAGATGGCTGTGGAGGCCAAGTCATTGGGCCAGACAGCGTCTCTGGAGAAAAGGAATAGGTGACGAATCGGGTCGAGACCCTTCTGTCTATCTTCAGTTTAAATCAGCATCTGCAGTTCCTTCCTACCCATCACTGGGTACTTTTTAGGGTGGGATTGATTGGTTCTTGATTAGTTGGGGTGTCACAGGTTACGGGGAGAAGGCAGGAG
Organism: Raja brachyura; assembly: GCA_963514005.1. The sequence continues at coordinate 117,035,318 of OY740782.1, forward strand.
AAATGGGTTGAGAAGGAAAGATAGGTCAGCCATGATTGAATGGTGGAGTAGATTCGATGAGCCGAATGCCCTTATTCTGCTCCTATGACGTATGAACTTATGAACAATCCAAATGGTATCTTGTCCAAAATCTCATAGAGTCATAGATTCACACACACATAAGCAGACCCTTCAGCCCAACTCATACATACCAATCAAGATGCCTCATCTAAGTTAGTCCTATTTGGCCACGCCTGGCCCATATCTAAAGCCTTCCCATCCATATATCTGTCCAAGTAAGTTTTAAATATTGCCTTATCTTATGAGTCAGTCTGAGATTTCCTCCTCTCTGTTCAACCCAACCTAGCCCACTACTTTCAGCATGGATTCCAGTTCAGGACGCTCATTTTAGCAGTTCCTGACTTGACTTCACCATGCAAGTTGGTTCATGTTACCTGTGCGATTTCCAAAGGTTTACTGTAGGTAGCAAATGTTCCACATAAAATAACCTTCAAATGGCAGCAGTTCTGAGCAGGATACTGACAGTAGGCCCGCACTTGGAAAGCAATGCCCAGTAGCACTGGATCAAAGTAAATATATCTTTGCCCAGCTTCATTTTAGCACGTCTTTATCTGAAGGTTGGCAGAAGTTGACAGCCAGCAAAGGATATACGCCCTGTTCTCCACTTAAACTATATGCCTGAGGTTTACATTGTACCACGATTCTCATGGCCAACATCACACCCTGATTGCCCTTGGTCCAACCTGACAGGATAGTCAAGGCCTGCCAACCAAATGATTCAAAGAGAGCACAAACTGTTACTTTCTTTAAGTTTCTTTTGCATCTAGCTCAATCAAAAGAATAAAATAAAAATAAAACATATTTTGATTCAAAACATACCAACATATTGTACTTCTCTTGTCAGGGGTTTAACCTGTTTGGATCACTCACCGATTAACCTAAAGCTAAGGGGGCACACTTGAGAGTGGCACAGTGGCGCAGCTGGCAGAGCTGCTGCCTCACAGCGCCAGAGACCCGGCTTCTGTCCTGAACTCAGGTGCTGTCTGAGTGGAGTTTGCACGTTCTCCCTGCGTGGGTTTCCTCCAACATCCCAGAGTTGTGCATGTTTGTAGGTTAATTGGTCTTAATTGCAAGTATGAATTTCATTTTGGAAAATATGTCAATAAAACACTCTTGACGCTAGACTCTGCATGTTCTCCCTGCGACTGTGTGGTTTTCCTTTGGTTGCCTCAGTTTCCTCCCCATCCCAAAGATTTCTAGGTTAATGTTTCGCAATGAATTATCCATCGTGTGTAGGGAGTGGATCAGAAAGTGGGAAAGGGAAGAACTAGTGTGAATGGGTGATAGATGGCGATCGTGGACTCGGTCAGCCGAAGGGTCTGTTTCTGTAAACTAAAATAAACACTAAACTAACGTCTCACAACCAACTCTGTTGACAATGCAACTCTTTCAGTTAATATCATAAAATATGATACAAAATCTTAGGAATGTGCAAGTACAGTGAATTTGTCCAGAGACATAACTGGGTTTAAGACTGCACTGTACTATTTTAGTAACAAAGCAGTTAGCACACTAGCCTGTAATCTCGCTATTTGACATTAATAAAACTGATGGCTTGACATGTTATTATTTCAATTTCCATCACCAAGTGAGCTGGCTGAGTCCTGAATGACAAGACTGCCAGACTGAGTGTGGTGGAAGATGGTGTCTGAACCAATATAAGGTACAAACCTCATTGTCCATATCCTTTCACGTAGATATACAGGGAATGGAGGGATAAGGATCACGTGCAGGCAGAGGAGATTTGTTTAACTTGGCATTATGCTTAGTACAGAAGGGCCTACTCCTATGATGTACTGTATGTCATATGTACACTCAATAACCATAAATAAAAGGGATCTGCTCCACCTGCTTCCACATATACAACTTGTCGGTGGGGGCGATGCGAGTCGGCTGCCCTGCCAGCTGCGTGTTCGTTATTTTGACTTTTTTTTTTGATGTGTCTAAATGGTAGTTTAGGTGTCTCTTGGGGTGTCCTGTGTGTGTGTGTGGGGGGGGGGGGGGGGGGGGGGGAAGGGGGGAACTGCTTTCAGTCGCCTCCTCAATGGAGAGGCAAATTTTTTCCATGTCGCCTCCCTCGCAGCCTAACAGCTTGGATTGGAGTCGGGCCCGGAGCTTCAGCAGCGGGCACAGCGTGGACTTTTCCATCACGGAGCGAGCAAACCCTTGCCGGGGGTCGCCAGAGAGGAGTGCTCCAATCGCTGGCCTGGTGACTTTGACATCATGGGGCTGTAGTCTGCGGAGCTTCTAGCCACGGACGTGGTGAGGACTTACCATCCAGAGTCTGGGATCCCATGCCGTGGATCACCGGAGAAGAGCTCCGACCTCTGGCCTGCAGTGTGTGGTAGGAAAGTGCCGATTCGGGCACTCCAAGCCGTGGAGTGTGTTTGACCCTCCCGACGTCGGAGGTTTGATCATCCCGACGAGAGGGCCTGTACATCGGGACATCCATAGCGGCGACTACAGAGGGTTTATGGCTCCAACCACGGATGAACAAAGGAGGAGGACTGACTGAACTTTGTTGCCTTCCACCACAGTAGGTATGTTGCAAAACTTACCTTGAGCAGCGCTGCAGTTCTGCCGCTCCCCGTGTGCGCGACTTTGGCGCCTTTCAGAGGGGGGCGGGCTTAAAGTGCCGTTTTTTCCACAGGCAGGGAAAATCGATCGTTGCGGAAGAAAAAGCGATCAGTATCTTAATACTGAAGATATGAAAGTGAATTAGGTGTCAAATTAAAGTTCTTTTTATGTTTTATCTGATGGGATAAATTGCAGACTTGATTTTTTAAATCTCAAAATGTTGTAACATTGCTACAAAAAGACACAATGTGCTGGAGTCACTCAACGGGGGCAGGCAGCATCTCTGGAGAACATGGATAGGATAGATCCATGTTCTGCAGAGTTTCTGCCTGACCCGCTGAGTTACTCCTCTTTGCGTCTTCCTGGCAATGGGATATCTTCTCTTTATCATGCGGCAGCTTACTTGGTTAAACAACATTTCTTACATTGTAATAATGGCTACATTTAAGCACAACCATAAGCTTTGTCATTTGTCTTTCCCTTTTGTAGTAATTAATATACTTTATGATGCATCCATCTTCAAATTTGCTGCTGGTGAAATCTAACATTGACCACACACATATTTTCTATGCATTTGCGTCTTGTCCCAACTACCGAAAATCCAGTCCTATCTAGTCAGAAGTAAGATCCTACCCCAAAACCTCGCCTATCGAGTCTGAAGAAAGGTCCCGACCCAAAACATCACCTATTGAGTCTGACGATGGGTCCCGACAAAAAATATCGCCTATCCATGTTCTCCAGAGATGCAGCCTGCTCCGCTGAATTACTCCAGCACTCCTTTTTTTTAAACCCCAAGTCAATATCTTGAATTTGAAACTGTTCCAAGTGAAATATCCTTGCGCATCTTTGGAGCTACACAATAGCGCAGCGGTTGGGTTGTTGCTGTATATCACCAGAGACCCCAGTTTGATCCTGACTACTGGTGCTGCCTGTACAGCGTTTGTCTGTTCTCTCTGTGAAAGCGTGGGTTTTCTCTGGGTGCTCCGCTTTCCTCCCAAACTCCAAAGATGTACCGGTTTGTAGTTTAATTAGTTTCTGTAAATTGTTCCTAGTGTATAGGATAGAAGTAGTGTACACGTGGTCATTGGTCGACCTGAACTCGGTGGGCCGAAGGGCCTGTTTCCAAACTGTATCTGTAAACTAAACAAAAAACTAAATCTTCCTGGGGATCTATTCCTCCTGAACTTTATTCCATAGTTCTGCTTATTTTATTTGCCTTGGGTGCCTGTCAAACTTCTATGCTGCCATTGCATTAAGTTACTAAGCCAGCATTCAAACTGGGAATTCAGGAACCTGAGTTTGAATTCCAGTTAAGGAAAGTTCATGCAATTCAATAAAAATCTGAAATTAAAATCCAAAAGCGATGGTGGCTATGAAATGACCAGATTATTGGAAAGGTACATCTGGGGCCTGTGATGTCCACTAGGGAAGGGGATTTTTCCATCAGTCACCCCTATGTCTAACTCCAAATCTAAGCAAAGCCCTCTAAATGATATTGGTTTATTATTGTCATGAATAAAGTGATACAATGAAAATAACCTGGGGATTCCATCTATAAGGCTTCTGAAGGGTATTTCAACAAGCTAGGTTACAGTCTGATTCTCCTCTACTTTATAGCCAACGTTGGACTTTGTCTCTGGAACTGTTGCGCTATAATGCTGAGAACTATATTTTGCATTCTCAATCTTTCTCTTCTCTCTACCTATTGTTATATTTGAGTTTGGCTTGATTGTATTTATGTTTAGTATAATTTGACTTGACTTGACAAATATAGCATGCAATACAAAGTTTCTCACTGTACCTTGATACACATGAAATAATAAACCTAAAAATCAAGCAATGTGGGATCTGCAGTAAATGTTGGTGGACGGCCAACCGGGTGGGCTGTTTTGTCCTGGATGGTGCAGAGCTTCTTGAGAGTTGTGGTGCTATACTCAGTGAGTGTTTCATCATGCTCCTGACTTTTGTTTATCAAATGGTGGAAGAACTTTAGATGTAGTAAGTCTGCAGTTTACCTAGTGGCAGCCCAGGTAGTTTGACTTTCTCTTGTTGGGGGCAATAATTTTCTTGCACTTTTGTGGTGGAATCATTGCTTGCTATTTATCAGTCCCCATCTGGGCATCACATGGCATTATTAGGGTAGCACAATGGCATAGTGGCAAAGCTGGTATAACATGGAACAAGTGTATGGGTGATCGTTGGTTGGTGCGGACTCAGTAGGCCAAAGAGTCCCTTTCCGCACTGTAACTCTAAACATGATAGAGGATTCCTTGGTATGATGACAAGATAGAGAGTGGTGTCTCCTACCATTGCTCTCATTGACAGGTGCATCTGCAAAAGATAACCATCCAAGGGTAAGAACATAGAACAAAGAACAATACATCACAGGAACAGACTCTTCGGCCCTCAATGTTGTGATGTCAAAATCAAAGTCAAAGTCAATTTTATTCGTCACATGCACCCAAAGGTGCAGTGAAATTCATTTGCCAGCAACGATACACTTAAAAAGAACACACAATACACAATAGAATTGAACACAAACATCCACCACAACATTCTTAACTGTGGTTAGCAATGTTACAAAATTTTGAGATTTTAAAAATCAAGTCTGCAATTTATCCCATCAATTTAAGCATAAAAATAAGTTTAATTTGACACCTAATTCACTTTCATATCTTCAGTATTAAGAAAGTTATGGCCATTTTCATACTCGGAAATTAGCATCTTGTTCCCCATTGCCTTTCAATTGACTTAACTCAAAAGCTGTGATCTGGAAAAGTTAAAAGCCCATACCTTTCTTAACAATTAAGAGAACTCAATGACATTTTCAGTTATTATAGATTGAAGCATTCTGAAACAAATATGAAACAATCTTACTTGGATGACCTGAAATTAAAGCATATAATTAGTTAGTTATCTAATTGTAGCTAATTACAAAATTCAATGAGTAGATCTAAACATCTATCCATTTCTTAAGAAAAGATAAACTTTTTTTTTTAATTGCCTAAGTGTCCAAATAACATTCACACAATAATCCACAACAATGTTTTATTGTGGATTATCTCATTTTCATGAATTTCTAGGCCAAATGGAAGGAATTTAGTGTTTAATGCCTGTAAATTAATGGCCATTTAAATCAACTAGCGAGTGGGTTTTAGTGGAATGCGGTGGATTGGAACATTGCGGTTTGCGGTGAAGTTGGGAGGAAAAATACTGTTGGTTCATACATTTGTTTGGACCCCATTTTGCAACATGAAAATGTGATTAAAGCCTCCATAAAAACCAACTTTTAATATAAAAATAAACTGTGTACCTTTTTTTCTCCCCTACGCAAAATCCTTCCCATTGTCAGCGCTCACGACTTTTGAAGGTGATTTTTAAATTACTCTAGTTAATAAATAATCTAGCGTAATTTAAAAATACCTTCATGAATGAAATGTCGGAGCGATTTTTCTTCCGCAACGAAATCGCCCGACATGGATCGATTTTCCCAGTCTGCAAAAAAAGGGTACTTTAAGCCCGTCCCCCTCTGAAAGGCGCCAAAGTCACGCACACAGGGAGCGGCAAAACTGCAGCGCTGCTCAAGGTAAGTTTTGTAACATACCTACTTTTTGTGTAAACGAGCACCTGCAGTTCCTTGTATCTTCCATTTTCAAGGCTTGGTTCCAGGTTAATTATGGTTAATTATCTAGATCAGAGTCAGCAAATTGTTCTATTTAGTTTAGTTTGTTATTGTCACGTGTACTGAGATGCAGTGAAAAGGTTTTGTTTGTGTGCTAGCCAGTCAAAGAAAATCCTGTACATTATTACAATCAAGCTGCCCACAGCTCACAGATAAAGGATAAAGGATAGAGGGTACATTTAGTGCAAGATATGTCCCAATAAAGTTTGATTAAAGATAGTTCAAATGTCTCCAATGAGGTAGATGGGACATGCTGAACTTCCTAAGTCTAAGGAAATAGAGGCGTTTGTGTGCTTTCTTGCCATTGCCTCAATATGGGTGGTCCAGGCCAAGTTGCTGGTGATATTTACTCCAAGGAATTTGATGCATTTTTGAACTGCAGATTGGGATTCTAGCACTTCAGGGTTATGTCTGTGGCTATTGAGCAAAGCATGGTTCTGCAATGGATTCCACTTCCCGACTGGGGGCAGCAGTGATCGGTGTAAATAATAAATTGGCGGGAAACCGGTGTAGTCACTTTATTAGTCATCAGTCGTTACATTTCTGTGTGATGTGGTGGTAATGTTCCATGTCAGCAGCCAATGAAAACAAAATGAAACATTCCATTAATAAGCTTCACTGCGCACACATTACATGACTGACTTTCTCGACTAGGGTCATGGGAATACTTCTGAATATGGAAATTGTCACCTCAGCAAAAAACAAAGCCAACGATACACTAACTGGATGAGGAGTGCTTCAATTTGTAAGTGGATGGAGTTTTAAACAACTGGGAGAGCATATTTTGGGCCTAATGCTTGATATTTTGTTCAGCAGAGAGAACTAAGGCTCCTCCACAGATTGAGATGTACAGTTTCATCTAAAGGTTTGCTATTTTCATTTTGGAATTATTTCTATTCATTCTTGGGATGAGGGTCCCAGTCGCGGTTCACTTGGTTGAGATCAGACGGTTCAGTCCGGTCCCAGATAGACTTCCTCTTCACGTCAAAGGCCGTCATGGTCAGACACACTGACCTCACACTTTTCTTCTCTGACCACTGCCTCCTTCAGGCTTCCCATCATCTACAGGAGGACCGGAAGACAGGCAGAGGGACGTGGAAGTTAAATGTGAAGCTGTTGACCCCAGAGAACATTGAGGAGCTAAAGAGGGACTACACTTGTTGGAGAACTGTGAGGCCCCTCTTTGACTCCCCGACACACTGGTGGGAAGCAACCAAGGAGAACATCTAGAGGTTCTACATATTAAAGGGGTTCAGAGAGCAAGACAGAGTCAGAGGGAATTGGTCAAATCCAAACAGATTTGCAGCAACTGCTCCTTCTGCACTTCTAGGGGTGGAAGTGAGGGAGGAACTTAGAGAGTTGAACGGCCGGTAAGCTCGGTTCTTTACCTCCGAATCCTCCAAGATCATCTTCCGATCCCAATTCCACCACGTGGAGCAGAATGAGACGCGCTCACGCTTCTTCTACCATAAAGTCACACGGGGAGCTCTGTGATGAACAGCCTTAGGGAAGAGGACGGCTCGGTAAAATCCTTGCAGATGGACATGCTGAGGATCTGCAAGTCCTTTTACACGGATTGTGCGACAGAAAGGCCACAGACAGCACCGCCTCCCAGAACTTCCTGTACTCTATCATGAAGGTCTTGGAGGACAGCAAGTGGGAGAGTCTGGACCAACCATTGACCCTAGAGGAGCTCACTAGCTCCATCCGTTCCTTTGACTTGAGTAAAACCTCCGGAAGCGATGACTTACCGGCCGAGTCGTATTCGTTGTACCTTAAAGCTATGTTATGATTATCTCTACTTCTCTTCTTAAACAAAGAATTATATCGAACCTCAGAAATCAAAAATAAATCATTTTGACACTGCTGCAAATGACCAAGGGAGATGTTTCACCATGTCAATAAAAAAAATAACAGAGCATTGCATTTGAACCGTTTTCTTTGTAGATTATAAAAAATATTGGATATATAAGAAGAAAATAGGATATTTCACTTTGTGGAGTGTTTGGAATGCAAAGGTCATTGTGATGAGTCTTATGATTGCATCAGAGTTAACAATAGATCTGCGGTTAAGCAACAATTTTAAAATTTGAATTTTCTACCCAAGAGATTGTTCGGATAAAAATTGGAAATGTGCTGGAGTGGTTGATTTTGATTCTTCTTCAGATTGAGTCAAGAGTCAAGAGGCAAGACTGTTTTATTGTCTTATGTTCCAAACAGAAGAAATAAATTCTTACTTGCAGCAGCACAACAGAATATGTAAACATAGTACTCTGTAAACAATATAATAAATGAAAAGAAGTACGCACGCACATGCGCATGTGTGCATACATACATAAGCAGACACACATCAAACAATCAATAATAGTGCAAAATGACAAAACCAATGCCCCCAAGTATATGTAGTTCCAAGCTTATTTGGAGGTTGTAATGTTTAACAGCCTGATGGCTATTATGATGGAGTAGGGAAGATCTAGCTGTGCTTTTACATTATTACCAAGATTCTTGTGTCCTGCTTCATCATCAGCTGGTTAAAAGTCACTCTCTAGATTTAGTAGCACCCTCTATAGTCCTTTGAGTCATCCCCTGTATTGCCATAAATGAATGCATTGCAGTGGGAGAGAACTTCAGTCGCATCCCACTCTCAGTAACCTTTGGAAATACTGTAAAATCACTGGCAGAAAGAGTAAAAACAACTGGGAACTGCAGATGCTGGTTTACAAAATGATACAGAGTGCTAAAGTAACTGAGCAGGCCAAGCAGGATGGATAGGGCAGCACAGTGGCGCAACGGTTGATTTTCTGCATTACAGTGCCAGAGACCTGACTACAGATGCTATCTGTATGAAGTTTATACGTTTTCCCTGCGATTGCTCCGGGTTCTCCAGTTTCCTCCCACATTCCAAAGACTTGCAGATTTGTAGGTTATTTGGCTTCTGTAAAAAAATATGTTCCTTGTGTGTAGGATAGAGCTAGTGTACAAATGATTGCTGGTTGGCGCAGGCTCCATTGCCGAAGGGCCTGTATCTCCAAACGAAACTAAACTAAGGTGATCCTTTTTCAGACTGATCCCTATGCATGTTCACCTGTCCATAATAACCAATCCATGTTCACCGAAGATGCTGCTTGACCCACTGAGTTACACCAGTAGTGTTTGTCTTTTTGGCAGCAAGAGTAGATTCTTTTTACTCCTTACAAGGTTTCTCCCAATCTTCCACCTAAGTGGATCAAGTGACGACCTGCGGGGATTGTGGGATTACAGTGCAAGCGAATGAATGGGATAATTATGGGCAGAGGTATTAATTGATTATTAATCAGTTTTGTTATGAAGTTTCACTTCCACGGCCTCAAATGAAAGAAAAATGTATGATGGATGTCTGAATCACTAGTACCATCTGGTTAACACTTCCATTCAACGTTAAAACTCACCACAATTTATCTCCCACTATTGAATGATAAAACCCTATTAACTAAATGGACAGATATTCTAATTAACAAGTGATTTCACCCATTGCCATGTTTTAAACTCTTTGAAACAAGACCTAAATATGTATTTAGACCTAGATTGAAAACTACTTCTGAGTCCATTATTGCTCAAGAGAATCTAGCTTTAGAAATACTAGATTGAATTAAAGACACCTCTGATATGGCCACTTTTATTTGAACACACAACGAACTGCAGATGCTGCAATCTTGAGTCAAACACAAAGTGCTGTACTATCTCAATGGGTCAGGTAGGTAATGGACAGATGACGTTTCGGGTCGGGTCTGAAGAATGGTCATGTCCTGATATGTTGCCTGTCCATTCCATCTAAAGCTGCAGCCTAACCTACTGAGTTACTAAAGCACTTTATATTTTACATTTATTGTATATGGCAAAATTTCCAATATAAAGTGTAGCTAGAGTCACAAAAGTATGGAAACAGGGTCTTCAGCCCAACTCATCCATGTCAACTAAGGTGCCTTCCTGAGTTAGTCCCATTTGCCTATATCCTCCTGAAGTCTAAACCTTCCTTATCCATATACCTGTTCAAACGTTTTTTTAAATATTATTGCATCTGCCTCAACAACTCCCTCTGGCACCTCACCTACTTCCTCTGGCAACTGCTTCCTCTGGCAGTAAAGTATCCTCAAAGAGTAAAACATTATTACGAAATTTAACAAACAGTCCAACTAATCCAGAACCTTACTGAGGTCTGCCTCTCATTCCAAAAAAAAGATTATAATCAAATGTGAATGCAGGAACAGGCACTGGTAAAAGCTATATTATGAAACCCTGACTTCAGTATCTTATTTGGACCATGAACCAAAAACAATTAGAAGCCTTAGTGTTCCAAATCCCAGATCTTTCGATACCAATTTTATTTCTTGTTTTAAAATGTTGTGCCTTTAACTTAAGTGTATTAGTGGTCATAATGGTATCAGTGTGATATCTGAAATAATTATTCAATAAGTAAACTTTTTAGCCTATTGCAATTCACTAAACGAACCATGACATTATATAACAGAGAATAACTTGAACTACTTTAACATCAAAACCAGTGAAAATACATGCAACCTAATTTGATTTGACAGCCTGGCAATGTTTTCTGCTTTGGCTGTTTCTTGCAAAGTACACTTAAAATGCATTCATAGTTTATTCATCTGTTCTTCTTTAATCCACACGAACAAGCATCTGGCCCATCAAAACTTTGCTTAATCTATAATTAATACATAAATTAAACCAACTTAGAATGGACTACAACTGTGCAAGTTTACGATTAAAGGAGAACGTAGAAATAAGATATGAAAGTAGTTAAAAGGGTAAATTAACTGTGATATGTTTGTGCCACATACATATGTGTATCGTATTATTTCTCTAAATCTCACCCTAATAACTATGTATTTACATACAGTAGTTATAGATATGAACACAGATACATCTGAAGTAAAACTCTGATAATCTGGCACTATTTGGCCTTTGCCGATACTGGGTCAGCAGATTTTCCAGACTATTGAATATTATTAATACGCAAATACACATTTGATTAACAATTGGCAACTCTTCAATCCTTTTATCTCATAACTTCTGTCTTTTCATCTCTGGCCTTTGTCAAACCATCTGTCTATCAACCCCCCCCCCCCCCCCTTACCTGTATCCACCTATTACCTGCCATGCCATGTCCTGCCTCTCCTCTATTCTAGATTTTGTTTCCCACCCCCTGCCTACAATCATGTTACCTCTCCATGTTCTCCAAGATGTTGCCTGACCAGCCACGTTATTCCAGCACTTTGTGCCTTTTTTTGCATGAAAGAAGGGGCAGCTGCATTCTCAATATTCAACTTAGCCCTGAATTACTCTTGGATCATCCATGGCTGACGTAAAACATACTAAGTCAAAGAGTCCCATTGAGAGCCGTTTTGAATGAAGGGACAGAGCACACCTATCTATCTATACATAACTAAAACTCTGATCTTGTTATCTTCTGGTTCGGCAGTCAATTTATTTGCGCAAAAATGGCTCCTGCCATTCAGCGCCGTGCGGATTGGTGCCTTCTACTGTCACTCCGTGGGATGGTCCGCCGCTTCCTGTGCCATCGCGTCTTTACTGCAGCTGCGGGAGGCTCTGGATGGCCGGCCGAGGTCTCCAACCGGACACAATTTTCGGAGGGAGGGACCGGAAAAGGACCGGTGCGACCCGAAGCGCCCCCCTGCCCACAGACATCCCTCCCCAAACCACCCCCTCCCACATCCCCCCCTCCAAATCCCCCCGCCCACACACAACTCCTCCCTCAAAACCCGCTCCACCTCACACCCCACTCCCCCATCCCTCCTCCACCCCCCCTCGCAAACGCCTCACACCAAGTCCCACAGTGTAGTATTATACTAAAACTCTTTGTTCTCAACATTCTAAATTTCCATGTGTATGCAGAGTTGTGTTGGCTTTCTTTTAATCTCCTTAATTTGTATCTCTTCTAAAACGCTTGGCCACAGCCTTCCCATTTTCACACATGCTACTCACATTTTTTCCCTCGATGGGATAAACATCTTCCCGCTGCTTTACAACATGGGACGGCTGGTTCCCCAATGCAATATTCCTCCTCTCCACCAATTCCAATATTGGTGACCAGTGGGGTGGGGTTCTGGAGCACTAGTATGGATGTTGTGGGCCAAATGGACTGGATTCCAGAGGGCTAGAATGGACATTATGGGCCAAATGGATTCTTGGACTCACAGTTCAGGCACTAACAGCTGGTGGACTCACAATTCACTCACTCACAGCTGGTGGACTCACAGTTCAGTCACTCACGGCTGGTGGACTCACAGTTCAGTCATACGGCTGGTGGACTCATAGTTCACTCACTCACGGCTGGTGGACTCAGTTCACTCACACACGACTGGTGGACTCACAGTTCACTCACCCATGGCTGGTGGACTCACAGTTCAGTCACTCACGGCTGGTGGACTCACAGTTCACTCACCCATGGCTGGTGGACTCACAGTTTAGTCACTCACGGCTGGTGGACTCACAGTTCAGTCACTCATGGCTGGTGGACTCACAGTTCGCTCACTTATGGCTGGTGGACACAGTTCACTCACTCACGGCTGGTGGACTCACAGTTCACCCACTCACGGCTCATGGACACACAGTTCACTCACTCATGGCTGGTGGACTCATCCATCACACACACACCCTCCATCACACACACTCCCTCCATCACACACACTCCCTCCATCACACACACACACCCTCCATTACACACACACACCCTCCAGCACACCCTCCATCTCACACACACACCCACCCTCCATCTCACACACACACACCCTCCATCACACACACTTACACACATCCTGCATCTCACACACACACACCCTCCATCTCACACACACACAACCTCCACCTCGCTCTCACACACACTAACACACCCTTGATCTCACACACACACACCCTTCATCTATCTCTCTCACACACCCACACACCCTCCATCTCACACACACACCCTCCATCTCTCTCTCTCTCTCTCACACACACACACTATCTGTTGCTCTCACATACACACACCCTCTATCTCTCTCTCACACACACAAACACTCTCCATCTCTCACACACTCTCACACACACACCCCATCTCTTTCTCACACACTCATACACACACCCCCTCCATCTCACACACACCCACACACCCTCCATGTTACACACACTCTCCAACTCTCACACACAAACACACACACCCTCCATCCAGGACATACGACAGTAAAACTCTCTTGATTATACTCATGCCTGACTTCTGGACTGAGCGCGACCTCCGGACTGAGCGCAATTTCCGGAATGAGATCGACTTCCGGAATGAGCGCGACCTCTGGACTGAGCACGACCTCTGGACTGAGCGCGACACCTGGACTGAGAGAAACCTCTGGACTGAGCGCGACCTCTGGACTGAGCGCGATTTCCGGGATGAGAGCGACTTCCGGAATGAGCGTGACCTCTGGACTGAGCGTGACCTCTGGACTGAGCACAACCTCTGGACTGAGCGCAACCTCCGGACTCACACACACACTCACACCCTCCGGGGCTTTATTCTCCTCGCCCCCAGAAGGGGCGTTACCTTCATGGTGACCGACAGGCGAGAAGACCAATCTGCTAATTTCACGATTTTTTAAACCTTCATAACTTTTCTATTATTTCACCATCGGAACAAAACTTGGTGTGCTTGGAGCAGAGGAGAACGCTGAGTAAGGTGATGAAATATCCTAATGATATAGGATAGCATTTATGCACAAATTTAATTACAACGCAGAAAGGAAGTGGTCAAGATGAGAGTTTTAGTAACAGTATAGATTTAAAAAAATTAACTGCTTTTCAGTGGGAGATTCTTGCAGCACTTTCCATTGATGATATCACAGTTCCATCTCACTGATGTCCAATCACAATGGATCTCATTTACATATGACATCACAATGGGACAGGGGTGGGAGATTGCAACCTTCACGTGTTTCCACCTGGCGTGCACAATCAAATAAGATCAAATAGAACAAGTTGTCCTCCCGCTCCCACTCTACCCCCCTCCCTATCTACCCCCTCCCTCTCTACACTCCCATCTACCCCCCTCCCTCTCTACCCCCTCCCCATCCCTCTCTAACCCTCCCTCTCTACCCCTTCCCCTCCCTCTCTCCCCCCTCCCTCTCTACCCCCTCCCTCTCCACACCCCCTCCCTCTCTGCCCCCTCCCTCTCTGTCCCCCCTCCATCACTTCCCCCTCCCTCTCTGCACCACTCTCACTGTCTACCCCCACCTCTCTAGGGAGTGGTGAGTATTGGGACCTATGATCGCGCTACGAGCTATAATCGAGCTACGATTCCATACATCCAATTGTCCATTTAAAAAAAAACACCGCTTAACCTCCTCTGTTATCTATTCCACAAATTTAGTATTCATTTGGGTGATAAAGCTTGCCTTATTATTCCTCATGTCCTCGATTTTATCTCATACACCAGAATATTTGAACCCTTCATCACATTAAACTATTAACCCGGATCAACCTGTCAATCTGTTTTGAAAACTTGATCCAAAGCACACAGGTTAACGATGGGAAAATGTATTCCGAACGTCTACGGTGCAAAGATCCATTAACCAAAGAATGGACAGAAAATTTGGTTCAGTTTTTCAGCTTCCATTTGCTCCTCATTGATTGCAAAAAACTTTCCTTCAAAAAGTACCAGCTAACCAATTCTTGGAAAAATAATGAATAATATTTTTCTTTCCTGACTGTGGGGTGATAATTATTAAATTTGTTCCTTAAGAAAAAATGTTCTTGATATAATATAGGAACTGCGTATCCTATTCCTATGTTAAGTTCAATAATATATGCCAACCTGGGAATGCAAGACACTTCCTAATTTACATAAAGGTAACATTCTGTGAACCCTTACGCAAGTCAGATTTTACGTGTGTCGGAATCACCATCCCCATCCCCAGTTTGAATAACTCATTGAGAGTATTAGACACAAAATGCTGGAGTAACTCAGCAGGACAGACAGCATCTCTGGAGAGAATGAATGGGTGGCGTTTCAAGCCGAGACCCTTCTTCAGTCTGAAGAAGAGTCACGACTCGAAACGTCACTCATTCCTTCTCTCCAGAGATGTTGCTTGTCCCACTGAGTTATTCCAGTAGTTTGTGTCTACCTTCAGTTTAATCCAGCATCGCAGTTCCTTCCTACTCATTGAGAGTATTAACTGTCTCAGCGGCGTCTGGCTGAGTCCACGGCACTTTCTGCGGCGCACGCCTTCTGGGTAAACAATGCCGCCATTGCCGGCTTGCTTCTGATGTAAACTTGAGTGATCGTAGAATGTTCTGCAAATCACAAACTGCCTTGATTGCACTAGGGGCTGAGGATGGAATCGTTTACGTGGTCAAATGGAGAACGTGCAAACTTCACACCGACAGCATCTCTGGTCAGGATTGAATTGTGCTCTGCAACTGGAAACCGTAAGCAGCAGCATTCATGGGAATGTAAAAGGTGGTGGAATAGATTGGATGTTTGATCAAACCCAGACCCTGGGTTTTTACCATGACCCTGGCTGATCTTATATCTCAAATCCACTTTCCCTGTCTGAATGCCAAATCTGTTAATTCCCTTTGGGACCAAGGATCTGGTTATGCCAACCTCGAATCCACTGGACCAAGAATCCAAGAAGTCTTCCAGGAGAAGGTATTGGGAACTGGTATTTGGATCAGAAGAACTCCAAGTAAGTATATTTTTATTCAAGAGAAAGTGAATTTTAAGTGGGGACATTGCAGCTCTGGGTCACAGACATAGCATTGCTGATCAATCAGATACGAACATGAACTATTTACTTTAGTCTTCAGAGATACTGCGCAGAATCAGGCTCGTTAGCCCGCCTAATCCATGCTGACCAGTGATCGCCCCATACACTAACACTATCCTACACACTGGGGACAATTTTTATCGAAGCCAATTAACCTACAATCCTATATGTCTTTGGAGTGTGAGAGATACCTGGGGCACCCAGAGAAAACCGACGAGGTCACAGGGAGAATGAACAAACTCCGTACAGACCACACCCGTAGTCGGGATCGAACCCCAGTCTCTGACGCTTTAAGGTAACAACTCTGTCGTTGTCCCACCGTGCCGCCCTGTCCCACAACTGTTGATTGTGAGTTTTAGAAATTTCCATGAACCGATAGAAGGAGAGCAAAGGAGACAGAATGATTCACCTCAAAACTGTCTGTGGCAATTATTTCCACAGATTCACCACCCTCTGGCTAAAGAAAATCCTCCGCATTTCAAAGCTGAGGCTGTGCTCTCTGAACCAAGAATCTCTCATTACTGGAAACATCTTTTCCACATCCGCTCTATCTGGGCCTTTCATTATACGTCAGGTTTCAATGAGATCCCCCTCACCCTTCTAAGCTTCAGTGAGTACAGGCCCACCTCGACTTGCACTATGGTCGTTATCTAGCACTACTGATAATTTGTGGTATTATTACTTGTTGTTTTTTTTTTTGTTGCGTTGTCATGTTAATGTACCTGTAAAGCACAGTGCTTTAGCATGACTCGGTTGCGCAGCGGTAGAGTTGCTGCCTTACAGCGCCAGAGACACGCGTTTGATCCTGATGACGGGTGCTGTCTGACCAGAGTTTGTACATTTTCCCTATGACCACGTGGCATTCCTGCAGGTGTTCAGGTTTCCTCCCACACTCCAAACATGTACAGGTTTATAGGTTATTTGGCTTCGGTAAAATGGTAAATTTTATGGTAAAATTGTAAATTTGCCCTAGTGAGTAGGATAGTGTTAGTGCACGGGGTGATCGCTGGTGGGCGTAGATTCAGTGGGCGGAAGGACTTGTTTCTGCACTGTATCTCTAAAGTTTAAAGTATAAAACTGCAGCAAGTAAGAATTTCATTGTTCGGGTCAGGGACAATAAAACACTCTTGACCCTTGACATGAGTAATGGAACAGCCTACTCCTGCTCCTAATTTAGCTTAGTTCAGTTTAGTTTAGCTTAGTTTAGAGATACAGCGTGGAAACAGACTCTTCGGCCCACCGATGTTCCAACGAGCAATCCCCATACACAATCCTTCACACCAGGGAGAATATACAATCTTTAAAAAAGCCAATTAACCTCCAAACCTGCACATTTTTGGAGTGTGGGATGAAACCAAAGAAAACCCACACCCTCACAGGAAGAACGTGCAAACTCCATGCAGACAGCACCCATGGTCAGGATGGAACCCAGGTCTCTGAGCGGTAAGGCAGCAGCTCTACCACTGTGCTACCATGCCACCCTTAATGTTCCAACATGTTCTTCATATCAATGATGTGAACGCTTAGATAATTGGAGAGTAACAGGCGTGCCCTTTGCTAATGCATCGTAACATAACTTGCACCTAGAGTCTGCAGTGGATCCAGCATCCAGCAAAAGTCATGCCTGAGACATCCTGGGGTGTGGAGGACCTGAGGGAGGTGAGCACATCAGTCCCTTGACAGATTCCTTTCCATTAATTTCACAAATTCTCAAGTTCCGGGTGTCACTGGTTATCATTCATTGCCCATCCATGACTGCCCTTGCCATTATGTTGAAGGGTCTGTTGGCGGGTCTAAGAGTCATGTATATGCTGGACAGGGTAAAGAACAACAGACTTTCTTTCTCACAACAGTCCACTAATTTCCTCTCCAAAATTTCCAGATCATTAATTAAATTTAAATTCCACCATCGCTGTCGTGGGATTTGAACTCTGTATTGCTTCTCCAGCTCTCTGGAGAAGGATCGCGATATGAAACGCCACCTATCCGCATTCTCCAGAGACAGCGCAGGACCCGTTGAGTTACTCTGGTACTTTGTGTCTTGTTTTGTAAACTTGCATGTGCAGTTCCTTGTTTTTAAATTTCTGCAGAAGGATTCCAACCGGGAACCTCACCTATCCATGTTCTCTGGAGATGCTGCCTGACCCACTGAGTTACTCTGGAACTTTGCATCTTCTCTGGTAAACCAGCATCTGTAGTTCCTCTAATCTCCATCTCTGGATCATTATCCAACTGCACCATAGTCACATTCGTGGATCTTGGACTCCACAAGCAGCCAGGTTGTGGAGTCCACAGTGGCTTCAACAGTGGCTGAATGGGAGATGCCAGAGAGTAATAGTGGATGGCTGTTTGTCAGGTTGGAAGCCGGTGACCAGTGGGGTGCCTCAGGGATCTGTGTTGGATCCACTGTCCAAATTTACCTTTTCCCAGTGGACGGCCAATTTCGAAATCATCCAAACACCACTGTTTTTTTTTCTTTTCATGAGTGTACATCAATGATCTAGATGATGGGGTGGAAAATTGGATAAGTAAGTATGCAGATGATACTAAGATAGGTGGTGCTGTGGATAATGAAGTAGATTTTCAAAGTCTACAGAGAGATTTAGGACATTTGGAAGAGTGGGCTGAAAGATGGCAGATGGAGTTTAATGCTGATAAGTGTGAGGTGCCGGACAAATCAAAATAGGATGTACATGGTAAATTGTAGAGAATTGAGGAATGCTGTGGAGCAGAGGGATTTAGGAATAACTGTGCATAGTTCCCTGAAGGTGGAATCGCATGTAGATAGGGTGGTAAAGAAAGCGTTTGGTGTGCTGGCCTTTATAAATCAGAGCATTGAATATAGGAGTAGGGAAGTAATGTTAAAATTGTACAAGGCATTGGTGAGACCAATTCTGGAGTATGGTGTCCAATTTTGGTCGCCTAATTATAGGAAGGATGTCAACAAAATAGAGAGAGTACAGAGGGGATTTACTAGAATGTTGCCTGGGTTCCAGCAACTACGTTACAGAGAAAGGTTGAACAAGTTAGGTATTTATTCTTTGGAGCGCAGAAGGTTAAGGGGGGACTTGACTATAGGTCTTTAAAATAATGAAAGGGATAGACAGAGTTCACGTGGATAAGCTTTTCCCATTGAGGGTAGGGAAGATTCAAACAAGAGGGCATGACATGAGAATTAAGGGTCAGAAGTTTAGGGGTAACATGAGGGGGAACTTCTTTACTCAGAGAGTGGTGGCTGTGTGGAATGATCTTCCTGCAGAAGTGGTGGAGGCAGGATCGATTTTAACATTTAAAAGTAAAGTGGATAGGTATATGGACGGGAAGGGATGGAGGAGTATGGTCTGAGTGCAGGTAGATGGGACTAGGGGAAAATGAATGTTCAGCACGGACTGGAAGGGCCGAGAAGGCCTGTTTCCGTGCTGTAATTGTTATATGGTTATATGGTTGTGAAATGGTCGTTTGTAGTGAAAAGAATAAATCAGTTGTTAATATAATCTTTTGAAAAGAAGGTCAATTTGCTCGTGCAATGTATTGAAGCAATTTCACCAATCCATAATTAAAAGGAGCTCCCTGATACATTTGTTGAAGTAGATGTTCAGGGTACTGTCTGACGCAATTATAATGGGTCACCAACCCTATCAGACTGTACATTACCATGGTAACCATCGAATGTACTCATGTTTAATTGGATAATATTCCATAGGGTAAATAAAAATCATGTAACAATGATAACACAGAGATTTGGGAAGAAATTGCAATTGTCCTGACAGCACAGTGTAATGAACTTGAACTTGACTTGAACTTTTGTAAGAAACGGGAAAACATCACACAGAGAATGGCCCTGATCTTTTTCATTTGTTATTTTGAAAGGTGATTTTTCTTCTTTCTCCATTAAAACACATGTGTGCGCAAATATTTATTTTATTTTAAACCACCATTAAGTAACTTTGGGACATTCTTTGCTGGAAGCCTCGTTGCAAATGGTCCTCCCCTCATTTGTAAGCTTGGAGAGTGGATGGGGCAGTGGATCATGAAAGTGTGAGGGGCAAGGCAGCCAGAGAAGTATCTTGGCCTCCTCTGCCTTTCTCTTACAAGTGTTCTCTACAGATTGGACAGAAATCAGAGTAAGAACTCTGGCTCTGATTTAATTTCCTATCCTCTAAAGGAAGAGGAAAATAAAGAAGAGCGACAGAGCACTAATTGCTGTGCTGAACAAAATCATATGACTTAGTGCAGACCTGATGTCATATGCTGGTGTAATATTGACCTTGGTGCAATGTCACTTCAGGCAGTGCAATTATCATCTGAACCTCAGCTGACCACTATATCTATAACAATGCTATGTAAAACAATCATAGAGTCATACAGTTTGTTTAAGAAGGAACTGCAGATGCTGGAAAATTGATGCTGGAGAAATTCAGCGGGCGAGGCATCATCTATTGAGCGAAGGAAATAGGCAACATTTCGGGTCGAGACCCTTCTTCAGACCTCGAGGGAGTAGGGAGGAAAGGTTGATGGGGGGGGGGATCTTCAAGAGGCTGAAGTCTGAAATTTGAAGAAGGTTCTCAACCCCAAACGTTGCCCTTAGAGTCATACAGGCCATTTTGCCCTATTAAGTCAACATCAAACATAAAACACGCATTTACACCATTCCTATTTTATTCTCCACATCAATTCTCAGAAATTGTAGTGTTTTGGATGCAGCCCAGCCCATCTCGCAAACCAACCTCCATTCCATTGACTCCATCTACACTTCATGCTGCCTCGGCAAGGCCACCAGCATAATCAAAGAGGAGTCTTACCCCGGTCACTCCCTATTCTCCCCTCTGCCATCAGGTAAGAGGTACAGAATTAGAAAATCCACACCTCTAGTTTGAGTGAAAGTTTCTTCCCAGCTGTTATCTGGCAACTGAACTGTCCTCTCAGAAACTAGAGAATAGTCATGACCAACCATCAACCTCAATGGAGACGTTCAGACTAGCTTTAATCAGATTTTACTGGAATTTATCTAGCATTAAGCATTATTCCCTCTAACCTGTATACAGTATGTACATTGTGGACATATTTATTACAACCATGTATAGTCTTTTCACTGACTGGATAGCACACAGCAAAAAAAATCTTTCACTATACCTCGGTACATATGACAATAATAAACCAAACTAAACTCAAGATTCCACCACTTACCAGCACCTTTAAGGTGGCAATTGACCTATCAATCTGCACATCTCTGGGAACTGGAAGAAAAACAGAACACTTGGAGGAATCTCATAGGGTGGCAGAGAGAATGTATAGACAGACAACACCAGAGGCCACGGTTAAACCCATGTCTATGGAGCTCATGTAGCGGCAGCTCTACCAGCTTTGCCACTGTGCCAGTGATAGTCAATGAGGGCAATGCGTTTGATGGGGGTCACATGGAGTTTAACAAAACTTTTGAACAGATTAGTTTAGTTTATTTTAGAGATTCAATGTGCAAACTGGCCCTTCAGCCCACCGAGTCTGCATTGACCAGCGATCACCTGTACACTAGTTCTATTTTACACAACATGCGCAATTTACAGAAGAAAATTAACCTACAAACCTGCATGCCTTTGGAGTGTGGGAGGAAACTGGAGTACCCAGAGAAAACACGCACAGACACATGCTGAACGTGCAAACTCCGTAAGGATAGCAACCGTAGTCATGATTGAACGTGGGTCTCTGGCGTTGTAAGGCAGCAACACTACTGCTGCACTGCTGTGCCGCTGTGCCATCCATGCTTGATCCTGCATGACAGGCTAGCCTTGAAGTATGGAAGTATGGAAATATTCCTGAAAGGTTCCTTAGGGAGCAGCAGATTTCGGCCATAAAGAGCCGCGGGGAGGAGGAACCTCGAGATGCGAGGAGAAACATGGATGCCCTGCCGGAGATGGGGCTGTACCTGACCTTGTCTTAGGAAACGAAAAAGGGCAGGTGGTGGAAGTGTTGGTGGCGCAACACCTTGGAAGCAAAGATCACAATTCTGCAAGATTGACGGTTTTTGTGGAAAGGAGCCTAGGCAACTGTTCCGCCAAACACTTGAACCTGCCAAGACCTGCTGGATCTCTCCGTTGCTAACCATTTTAACTCCCCTTCCCATTCTCATAGTGTCCTTTCTGTCCTAGGTCTCTGGAACCCTCTGCTACAAGAAGTGGAATCTGACGTGTTGAAGGGACATTCAGACAGGCCCTTCAATAGTCAAAACATGGGAGTATTTGGACTCAAAGTGGGCGAACAGGATTGGACTAGGTTGGCAAAAAGGTTAGCATGGATTTGGTGGGCTGAAGGGCCTGTTTCTGTGGTGTACAGCTTGATGACTATGATTGCATGAAAGAATTTCTAGGGCAGGATCTTCAAGTACAACTTTTAACATATCTAAAGTTTATAAAAAAAAGAACAAACTATAAAAAAACATGTAAAGTGTTTCTATAAAAACAAACCAGCTTGTTCGTTTAGATAAGAAATTGCTACTGGCTAAATAAATAATGGAAAAAATGACATACTCTGTAAAAACATTGCTACTCCATTGCTACTTTAAGCAAGGTCTATTTGCCTGCTGTGTACATTTGGGACCCTATTTTGGTCGACATTAGATGAGCTCCACAATATTGTGTCCCAGTAAACTTTTACCTCATGTCAAACTTGATTTACAGCTCATTACACTTTGAGTGTTGAGGCATGGCATGCAAGCAGATAAATGATAGCCAGTAACTAGATAAAATATGGCAAAGGCAAAGAACAACATTTTGTTCTATTTCACTGTTTTCTTTGAACAGCACAAAAACATCCTGGCCAATGTAAAACTGAATTGCCATGATTATATGAAAGAGTCATAGTCACACAACGTGGAAACAGGCCCTAAGGCCCACCTTGCCCAAGCCGATCAACATGACCCATCTGCACTAAGTTGTACTCTGCCATTCAATCATGGCTGATCTATCTTTCCCTCTCAATCCAATTCTCCTGCCTTCTCCCCATAATCCCTGACACGCATACTAATCAAGAATCTATCAGTCTCCGCCTTAAAAATATCCATTGACTTGGCCTCCACGCTATCTGTGGCATCGGCCTTCTGCGGCACCTGCCCCTAGTCCCACCGGCCCATAACCCTCTAAACCTATCCTATCCATGAACCTGTCCAAATGTCTCTTATCTCATAGTACCTGCCTCAACTGCCTTCCCTAGCAGTTCGTTTTATGTACCCACTACCCTTTGTGTAAAAAAACAATTACCCTGTAGGTGCTATTAAATCTTACCCCTCACCTTTAAATTTTGCCCCCTGAGTCATAGAAATTTACAACATAGGAGGGTGGTATTTGTCGCATTGTGTCCAAGCCAGCCAAAACTGTTAGGTTAATGTTATGGGCCTGTCCCACTTTTAGGCAAATACAGGAGACTATGTGGCCACCACATGTTCGCGGGTTGTTGCCGGGGAGTCGCCTTCATGGTCGTGAGTAGTTCCCGCATTCTTGGAAATAGCCGCGGCCTCATTCTGGTCAATATGTTCAAAGATTAGCGGCGACCAGAATGAACCCACCATGGAGAGTAGCGAGAATTCTCGTGCCATAGTTGAGGTGGCAGCGGGTCGGCAGGAGGTCACAGGTTCTCGTAGGTTCTCGTAGTTTATCGCCGGTGCTGACCGGTGAATTTCATTGGCTCATTGGGAAAAAAACGTAAACAGTCGTTTTCAGAACCAAGGATAACCGACTGGTAATGTTAATGTCCACCGAGCTTCACAGCCCTGTATATCTGGCTTCTTAAAAGTTGTCTCCACTCCTTCTCCCCACCCCGTCTCCCCTTTATTGGCCACCAATATTGGAATTGTTGGAGAGGTGGAATATTGCATTGGGGGACCAGCCCTCCCGTGTGAACATGGAACCCAATGGGTCCCACTTATTCTAATACATTATAAAGCCTTTAATGTTCAGGAGAGAACAATCCATGTCTATGCAGTGTGGTTCAAGAGCCTGAGGGTTAATTGGAAGCTATTCTTGCACTGAGAGATAACAGTTCTCAGGCTCCTGTGCCTTCTTTCCTAAAGGGCCTGTCCTACAAGCATGCAACTCTATGTGATTAGCGCGACCTAACGTGGTCGCTTGAGCCGTCCGGCGTCGCGGGGCCGGTCCCTCTTCGATCGCCGGAGCCGTGCAGAATTGTGCGGAGTTCGTCCCGACATCGCGCGGGGCTCCGAAAAACTGACTATGTCCAAAAATTTCGCGCGGCAACGGCTTGTCGGCTCGCAGTCGCCTCGACGCATTACACACCGCCCCGACATCATGCCTCCGTGAACCTATCTGTAGGTGCCTCCGTGACCCTCTATGTGTGTGGCTCCGTGGCCCTCTGTGTGTGTGTGCCTCTGTGCCCCTCTCTTTGTGCCCCTCTCTGTCCTGGCGAACTTACTTTAGACTTTGCTCCAAGTTCGCCTCACTTTGCGCCGCGTTGCGCCACTCACCCGACCTCTGCGCGGCCCCTGCTGCCGGTTTGGTTGCGCTTGCTGCATGCAGGCGCATGCTGGTGGGAACGGCCCTGCACAGGGGATCACCCGACCTCCGCGCGGCCCCCGCTTCTACTTCGATCGCGCTCATCGCATATAGTTGCATGCTTGTAGGACAGGCCCTTAAAGGAGCAGCGAGATGGAAGTGTTGCCAAGGTGGTGTTGGTCTTTGATGGCATTAGCTGCCTTCTTGATGCAGTACTTCTTGTGGATCCCTTCAGCTGTGGGGAGGTCAATACCTGTGATGGACCGGGCAAAGTCAACCACATTCTGTAGCCTCTTTCGTTCTTTGTCATTCGAGTTACCGAACCAGGCCTTGATGCAACCAGTCAGTATGCTCTCCACCATACACCTGCAGAAATTTGATAGCATATTCAGCAATATGCTAAATATCTTCAAAAGTCTGAGAAAGTAGAGCATTGATGATGTTTTTTTTTGTGGTTGCATCAATGTGCTGGGATGGGCACAGGTCTTCAGGTATGTGCATGGCCAGGAACTCACTTTACTGCTGTCCCTCCTATGAAAACAGAGAGCCATAGAGTCATACTGTGTGGAAACAGGCCCTTTGGCCCACACCGACCAACATGCCCCCATCTAAACTAGTCTCACATGCATGCGTTTGCCCCATATCCCTCTAAACCTGTCCTATCCATGTACCTGTCTAAATGTTTCTTAAACGTTGCGATACTACCTGCCCCAACTACCTCTTCCAGCAGCTCGTTCCATACACATACCACTCCTGTGTGTGAAAAAATTTACCCCTCAGGTTTCTACTAAATCATCCCACTCCACCCCCCAGCTCACCTTGAACCTATGGCCTCTGGTTTTGGACTCCCTACTCTGGGCAAGAGACTCTCTGGGTTTACCCAATCTATTCCTCTTGTGAGCTTCCTCACGTTACTGGATCCTCAGCTGTTCCTTCTTGAATTGAACAATTAGCTCTTTGAAGATAGACACTAACTGCTGGAGTAACTCAGTCGGACCGACAGCATTTCTGGACAGAAGGAATGGGTGATGTTTTGGGTAGAGACACTTCTTCAGACCAGCTCCTTGGTCTTGCTAACATTAAGAACAAGAATTGTTTTTTCTGCACCACACAACCAGACTATCAATCTACCTCCTGCATGCTGGCTCATTGTTATCCGGTATTTGCCCCACTATGGTGGTATCATTGGGAAATCTAAAGGCACTGGAGCATGTGTATGGCCTCGAGGAACAGACACTGCACACAGCTCCAGGCCAAGAGCTAGAAAATAATGGGCCTGTCCCCAAATTCAATTTCATAGCATTTCAAGCAGAGTGCAGGCCTCCAAGTTCAATTTCATAGCATTTCAAGCAGAGTGAATGCCACCAAATTCAATTCCATAGCATTTCAAACAGAGTGCAGGCCACCAAATTCAATTTCATAGCATTTCAAGCAGAGTGCAGGCCACCAAATTCAATTTCATAGCATTTAAAGCAGAGTACAGGCCACCAAATTCAATTGCTTAGCATTTCAAGCAGAGTGCAGGCCACCAAATTCAATTTCATAGCATCTCATCAGAGTGCAGGCCATCAAATTGCCAAACAACTCTTGCATTATCATTAAGGCCTAACAAATCATTTATTGCAAGTACATTGCAGACTCACAGTTCAGTTGATTCACAGATTAGAATCACAGTTGTGAACTCTCCCTCGCGATCTTCCAGAGTGTTGACTCACGTTCAGACATCCAGGATTTTATAGTTTTGCCCCTCCCCCCAGAAGGGGCGTTACCTTCATTGTGGTGATTGACAGGCGAGTGGACCAATCAGCTGAACTCAAGATTTTTTAAACACTCATAACTTTTTTAATTTTACTCGATCTGAAAAATCCTCGGGGCTGCCTCAGCGGAGGAGGACTATGAGTTGACTGTGTGACTGTGAAGATGGCCAAAAATCGTAGCGATATATGGTTGCATTTTTTCTAAGATCCATATACAGCGTAGGCAGGAAGTGGTCAAGATGAGACTTTTAGTTATACAGATATCAAATTATGAAATGCATAAGGTAGACAGTCTGAACCTACTTCTCAGGATAGTAATATCAAATACTAGAGGACATAGTTTTAAGGTGAAAGGGGCAAAGTTTAATGGTGATGTGCGGGGCAAGTTTGTTCCGCAAAGCATGGTAAGAGCCTGGAAGACACTGTCTGGTGTGATGGTGGAGGTAGATATGCTAGTGGTGTTTAAGAGACTTGCGGTAGAACATAGTTCCATCAGAACATAGTTCAATGTTATCCCACATTCACATCCAATCCCTACACACTAGGGGCAATTTATGGCGACGAATTAACCTACAAACCCATACGTTTTCGGGACGTGGGAGAAAACCCGAGCACCCGGAGGAAACACGCCCAGTCACAGGGATAATGTGCAAACTCCACACCAACACCCGAGGTCAGGATTGAACTTGGTTCTCTGGCGCTATGAGGCAGCTGCTCTACATGGTGAGTCTCTGGAATTCTCTGCCACAGAAGGTAGTTGAGGCCAGTTCATTGGCTATATTTAAGAGGGCGTTAGATGTGGCACTTGTGGCTAAAGGGATCAGGGGGTATGGAGAGAAGGCAGGTACGGGATACTGAGTTGGATGATCAGCCATGATCACATTGAATGGCGGTGCAGGCTCGAAGGGCCGAATGGCCTACTCCTGCACCTATTTTCTATGTTTCTATGTTTCTATGCTGCGCCACTGTGCCGCCCAAATCTTGCAATCAGCTTCTTCTATAGATATTGCGTTAGTCGATAATTTTGAATGTACGTAACTTGCATACATTTCCACATCTGTTGCAGTGGTTTCAGCTGGATAGTAGCACAAAACAAAGCAGAAACATCCTCCTTACTTCGTTGTGTTGTGTTACTCACAATAACAGAAAGAACTTTCTAGGGTTTAGCTTGGGTATTTTGTAAAACAAATGTCGAGAGATGATGCAGTAAAGAATACGCGGAGGATGTACTATGAATGAGGGACACCATTACACGTGTGTACCCAGAAGTGGGGAAATACAAAGAGTGTCCTGATAGAACGGCCTTTTGTCCGTGTCCTTTTATTGTGGACATTCGGTTAGTTTACAGAAAGGCTTCTGCGGAGATCCTCCACCAACGCTTTGTACTCTGAAATTCTTTCTGTAATCAGGACGAAGGCCACCATTGAATCTCAGGCTCAGTTTCTCTTTAGCTGTGAAGACAACAAAAATGTAATTTAACCCTCGTATTAACCAAAGTCCCATTTGCCCAGCATTGGTCTAAGTTAAGCAACTACTGTAATTTTGTATAATCTGCTGTATTAAGGGACCGTCATTTGAAAATCAACCTAAACTTATTTTTTCAATTACTAAGAGTAAAAACATTGCCTAGGATTATAATAGATTGGATTTTTAAGTAAAGTATACCATGGCGACATTTTAAAAATAATTTATCGTGTTTCATGAAGGAAAACTGTATTTTTAATTAGCACCACAATTGCATTTATTTTACTTTGGGGCTTTGCATGTTAAATCAATCGGCGGTTTAAATTTAAATTGAGCGTTCTGTGAAAGATATTCAATTGTGCTTTATTGGGGTTTTTTTTAAACATTCTTGCCAATAGGCTAAAATCTGGTGTTAATTCCCCCATTCTTTAACTACCTGGGTGCGTGTGAAATTAATCATGTGGACACCATAAATTGCAGCAGTCGCAATATTCCATTGTGCGCTAAGCTTCCTTAAGGAGTCTCTTCAGAACTGCTGCAAGGGCCACTCCAGCCACTTCACATACTTTCTGAAGATCTTCCCTTTATGCCCATAACACATTACTTACTGGCCGGGCAGTCATTGAAGAAAACAACACAAAAAAATAGCTGCAAAATGAAGGGGTAACTGAAGTAGGCCCAACTCATTTCTCCACACACAGAGAGATAATTGGCGCTGAGGCAATTTTCCAAACCTGAATTTGCTGAATGCGTCGTGACATGGGAAAGAAAAAACCTGAAAGGCCCGCGTGCGTTCAGAGGGCTTTTTATTTTTGGCCTGCACTTAATTATTACATCGGGTCGAATTTTTTCTTCTCTCCTCCTGACTGATTGATGGGAATATGGACAAAACAGTTTTTTTTCTCTGTCTTAATTCTGTTGCAATCTCTTTCAAAAACCACCTCAGAGTGTTTCCCTTTGCTGAAGAAAGGCGGATGGGGTTGATCGTAATCCTGCCATACCTATGGAGACGACACAAAACAAATAGGAGAGGAAAACGGAGGAATAGCTGGAAGAGCAAACCATTCTGCAGTGTTTGTTAGAAACGTCCAAGCAACCACTTCACCAATTAAAGAAATTCTGTGTTCAGTAAAACAACCTGTGAATTATCATTGCAATGTCAAACCACCATTAACATTTTCTTTAATTTATGCTGTTTTAAGGATATGTGTGTGACTGGCAAGGGTAATATTTATTACCTATTTCCAATTGCCTGTGAGAAGGTACTGGGAAAGCCATTTCTTGAACCGCTGAATTGTTTTTTCTGGTTGAAGTATTCCTAAAATTCTATTAAGAATATAAGATATAAAGCAGAAGCAAATCTCTTGTGTCATCATGTTGTTAAAGAAGGAACTGCAGATGCTGGAGAATCGAGGGTTACACAAAAAGCTGGAGAAACTCAGCGGGTGCAGCAGCATCTAAGGAGCGAAGGAGATAGGCGACGTTTCGGGTCGAGACACCCGCTGAGTTTCTCCAGCTTTTTGTGTAACCCTCTGGTGTCATCATGTTTGCCTTTTTATTTAGTCAAGATATGGCTAAGATTACACCTCAGAATCTAGGCCTAGGGCTCTATACCATCGAGCGCAGGAGGATAAGGGATGATCTTATAGAGGTGTACAAAATCATGAGAGGAATAGATCAGGTAAATGAGTAAAGTCTTTTGCCCAGAGTAGAGGAATCGAGAAACAGAGGTCATAGGTTTGAGGTGATGGGGAAAGATTTAATGAAAACCTGAGGGATAACTTTTTTACACAAAGGGTGGTGGGTGTGTGGAATGAGCTACCGGACAAGGTAGTTGAGGCAGGTACTACTGCAATTTTAAGAAATATTTAGACAGTACATGGATAGGGTAAGTTAGAGAGATACGGGCCAAACGCAGGCAGGTGGGACTAGTGTAGTTGGGGCATGTTGGTCAGTGTAGGCAAGTTTGGCCGGAGGGTCTGTTGTCACTCTGTATGGCTCTACGAATCATTTTCCAGCACAACCATCAGGAACTCGAACCTAAAGCAGAGGTTTGGATGGAAGTGTAACTTGGAGGGGAACACAGAAGTAGTGATGTTCATATACACCTGAAGATCTTGTCCTTCTTGGCAACAGTGGTAATGTGTCTTGTAATTGCGTAGAACGGAGAAATAGTTATATGGGATGCGTAAATGCAGAAAATGTCCTACGGCCCAAATTTATCCATATCAAGTATCTTCCTGGTTAATTCTATTTGCCTGCAATTGGCCCACATCCCTCTGAAACGTTCCCAACCATCTACCTGTCCAAATGTCTTTCAACCTTCTACTTGTACCTGCTGATAACAATCATATGGCAATTCATTCCATGTACTCTATATCTCTGTGTAGAAAAATTTGCCTCTCAGGTTCCTTTTAAAACTTTCCCCTCTCACTTTAAACCTAAATCCTCTAGTTTTAGCCACCCCCACCCTGGGAACATTGTCATAATCCATTTTATCTGTGTACCTTTATCTGGTTTATTACTTTATAAAACACTATAAGACCTTTGTGGGATATTGGCCAAACTCAGGCAGGTGGGATGAGTGCAGATGGGACATGTTGGTCAGTGTGGGCAAGTAGGGCCGAAGGGCCTGTTTCCACGTTGCATGTCTCTACGACCATACGTGCCCCTCAGCCTCCTTTGCACAAGAGAAAACAGTCTTAGCCCATCCACTCAGGAGATTATATGATATTATTAAACAACACTGCATTTTAATATTTAAAAATGCATTGTTACTGAAAACTGAGGGAAGTCCGAAAGGCAAGCTCGAAATTGTATTGCGATTTCAGTATTTTCTCTGACCACTTTAAAAGCAAAAAGAGCAACAAACAAATCAAATCAATGCTGACCAATGTGGGTTAGAAACTCCCTTTCTCATCGAGACCAGCATCCCCATAGCATGTCCCCATAGGCAGGACTCCTCCATTGCAGCGAAAGGAAGGCAGGAGCTTCATCCTGTCCTCTACCAGTGCTACACAGTAACTAAATGTGAGGGGGAAGCTCACTGATAGAAGACCAACAGATGTCTGCCAATCACAGACAACATTCAGGTGCAGGGAAATTTAGAAAAAATGAACTGCAGATGCTAGTTCACACAAAAGGACACAAAGTGCTGGAGTAACTCAGCAGATCAGGCAGCATCAATAGGCGTGTCGGCAGAGCGGTGGTGCAGAGGTAAAGTTTCTGCCTTACAGCGCCAGAGACGCGGGTTCGATCCTGACTATGGGTGCTGTCTATATGGAGTTTGTACGTTTTCCACGTGACTGCGTGGGTTTTTCTTGAGTGCCCCAGTTTCCTCCCACATTCCAAAGATGTGCAGGTTTATAGGTTAATTGGCTTTGGTAAAGGTTATAAATTATCCCTAGTGTGCAGGATAACGTTAGTGTACGGCATATGGGGATTGCTGGTCAGCGTGGAGTCGGTGGGCCAAAGAGCCTATTTGCCCACTGTGTCCCTAAACTAAAAAAAAAATAGAGAACACAGATAGATAATGTTTCAGGTCAGATTGTAGGGGAGGGAAAGGAAAGATAGGTGTTAGAATTTTGGGGAGTTATTCACAATTTAGTGAAACACTAAACCTGCGCAAGGACTTTCCACTACACTGCAAGGATCTTATCGGACATGAATCAAACTAAAATAAAATTCCTGAAGATTAAGATAAACTTTCTAAAAGATTTTCTGAATTTATACTATCACAAGATAGCCATTTCCAGGATTCTCTTTTTATTTCAGACTTCCAGCATCTGCAGTCATCATCAGCGGTCACTCGAAACGGGTACGGCTGTCTACTCATGGAGGACGCCTGTGCGTGACTTTGTTTTATGTGGGGAGACTGGTGCACAGCCAGCCACCACACTGTTCTTGACAGATCTGGGTCAGAATCCAGTGGCATGGAATCCAAGACGACTGGGGACCCTTTTCTGCTGCAGCCTTCATCTGCCTTCCCAGCCAGTGTGACGTTCCACTAAAGTCAGCCATTATCCTCCGCCTGTTCCACTGTTGAGGAATTCCCTCCTGATAAACTGAAAGCACATTCTCTATGTCGGATTCTCCCCTTTGCTCTTGAAATTTGCGTGGCTCAGGTGGAATCCAGTCTCCATGCTCCTTGGAGTGGTCCACTGGGCCTCGTAAATATCACTTTCCATCAGGGGTTATAAGCAAATGACAATAAAAGCAATACGGAATTCCAGAAATTTTTTGACACTGACTAATGAGGGTCAATAATATGAAGGCATTTGGAGGAGACCACAATGGGAAATAATATATAAGAATTTAGTTAAGAGGGTGAAGTAAAATAAAATGGCTCAATGTGTAGGCAGGAACTGCAGATGCCTGTTTATAACGAAGATAGACACAAAAGGCTGGAGTAACTCAATGGGCCAGGCAGCATCTCTGGAGAGAAGGAATGGGGGACGTTTCGGGTCAAGACCCTTGTTCTAAGATGGTTGATTGGTACTTTATTGTCACAATAGACAATAGCCAAAGGTGCAGGAGTAGGTCATGTGGCCCTTCGAGTCAGCAATGCCATTCACTGTGATCATGGCTGATCATCCACAAACAGTACCCCGTTCCTGTCTTCCCCCCATATCCAGCGGACTCCGTTATCTTTAAGAACTCCATCTAAATCTCTCTTGAAAGTATCCAGAGAATTGGCCTCCACTGCCTTCTGCGGCAGAGACGTGTACGTCACATGTACTGAGGGACAGTGAAATTTATTTTTTGCCTACAGTTCAGTACAAGTATTACTATACATAAGCACATCTTAAATACAGTACATGTATAGAAGTAGTGCACTGAAACAATATACAAGAGCTGAGACCCTTCTTCAGATGTCCAAAGAAGTCCTGACCCAAAACGTCACCTATTCCTTTTCTCCAGAGATGCTGCCTGACCCCCTGAGTTACTCTAGCATTTTGTGTCTATCTTTGGTGTTAACTAGTATAAGCGCAATACAATCCTATACAATATATGCAAGAGTCGCCAGGCTTGGTGCCATTTATCTACATGGTCTGCAATTCTGCTTGGATGTTGGCCTTTGTTTTGGTGTGTTAATGGGGCTTTTCACTGCCTTTTGTTCGGGAGGGGTCATTGGTGTCGTTCAAAGACCATCATGAATTGGTTTGTCTAAATGGCTTGTTTCAAGGATGTAAACTTCATTCACTATCATACTTTGGATTATAAATTCATAAGTTATAGGAGCAGAATTAGACCATTCGGCCCATCAAATCTACTCCACCATCAAGTCTACTCCGCAATCTTGTCTAGGCTATATTTCCCTCTCACCCCATTTTTCCTGCCTTCTCCCCATAACCCTTAACACCGTTACTAATTGAGAATGTATCAATCTCTCCATTGACTTGGCCCCCACAGGCTTCTGTGGCAATTAATTCCACAGAATCACCACCCTCTAAGAAATTCCTCCTCATCTCCTTTCTAAAGATACATCTCCCACTAGTGGAAACATCCTCTCCACATTCACTCTATCCAGGCTATTCGGTAATTTTCTATGAGGTCCCCCCTCATGCTTCCAAACTCCAGCGAGTACAGGCCCAACACTGTGAAACACTCATCATATGTTAAACCATTAATTCCTGGGAAGTTTGATTGATTTCCCAGATCTGCAGAGGTTGTGGATTATATGCTCTTTAGAGGAATGGGAGCTGACCTCACTTAATATACAAAATACTTTCACATTTTGACAAGGTGGATGCAGAAACATCATATTTCCCCTAGCTAGGTTGTCTAGGTGAGGGGGGGTCACCATCTCAAAGTAAGACTACGGCTACTATCAACAGTGATGACGACATTTCTTCTGACATACAGCGGTGATCCTTTGGTAATTCTCCACAGCTAGGAGCTATGGCGGCTGCCAATTCATGACCAAGTTTTTAGATCTTAAGGGTATTAAGGGATATGGATTTAGTGCAGGAGTCCAAGTTCACGGCTCATTGAAAGCGGCAGCACAAGTAGATAGGGTGGTAAAGAAGGCAAATGTTATCCTTGCCTTCATTGCTAGGGGCATTGAGTATAAGAGTCCGAAAGTCATGATGCAGGTCTATAGGACTTTGGTTAGTCCGCATTTGGAGTATTGCGTGCAGTTTTGGTCGCCCCAAGACAGGAAAGATGTGGAGGCTTTGGAGAGGGTGAAGTGGAGGTTTACCAGAATGCTGCCTGGATTAGAAGGTTTCTGCTACAAGGACTTGAATTGTTTTCTCTGGAACATCAGAGGTTGAGAGGAGACTTGATAGAATTATATAAAATGATGAGAGGCATAGATAAGGTAGACAGTCAGATCTTTTTTTCCCAGAGTGGAAATATCCAACAGTAGCTATAGGATAAGAGGGGAAAGTTTAATGGAGATGTGTAGAGCCATTTTTTTTAAAACGCAGAGTGGTGGGGACTGGAACGTATTGCCAGGGAGGCAGATATGATAGTGAGGGTTAAGAGGCATTCAGATAGGCACGTGGAGGGATGTGGATCATGTACAGGCAGATGAGATCAGTTTGACTTGGCACCATGTTCAGCTCAAACATTGTTCCCGTGCTCTACTGTTCTATGTTCTATGTTCTATGAAGGTGGTGAAAGATTGGCCATCTTCTTGCTGAATGGCAGAGAGGGGAAGAGCAGCCAATGGCCTGTTCCTGCTTCTCGTTTTGTGTACTTGTACTGCCGTAATATTCCAGCACAATAGAATGCCGGCTTGACCGAGAGCACCCGGATAACATGGGCAGGTTGGCGAAGCAGTTATTCTGCAGCCTATGTACAGGTAGGTCAATCAGCACTACTGACTTTAAAACTGTAACTCAGCAATTTTACTGGACTGGGCTTGTGGTTCTCGCATCATAATTATCTCTACCTTTCAAGGAAGGAGAAAGAGACATTTGCACAGAAGCTGTCTGCCCCCATTAAATACATAAGCATGAAATTAGCAGGAATTGGAAGCAGATAGCTTGCCTCATTTTTCAAAAACCAATGGTTTAGGTGAAATAGATTGGAAGCAGTTAAGTGGATTTATGTAATACACTGATCCAGCCACTAACAGAAAGAGGATTGAGCGGCTGCTATTGACTGTAATGCCCCCTGACTGATTTAAAATTAAAGCCAAATATCCCGAGTTAGTGCTGAGTGATTTAACCATATCATCATTAGTCAGGATTTATAGAAGTCGATTTCTCCAGCCATTTTATGGTTAGTGGATTATGAGTTCAGTTCTACTTGCCCTAAGTATTAACAAGTTAAAGATTATAATTCCAATAGTCATATCACTCCACTGCTTAACTAATTCAGCTAGAGCAGCTTTGTTTATTGCATTGCTGCATGGCTAAAGGTTACCAATAGTTTACTTCCAGTTACATATCTGCAGTATGTGTGAGCATGTATTCCTAGATACATACATTTTTAAAAACCCCAGTCAGATATAGAGACAAATATTCATACAGCATAGGAATAGGTCCTTCAGCCCAACTTGCCCACATCGACCAACATGTCCCATCTACACTAGTCCCACCTGCCTGCATTTGGCCATATCACTCTAATCCTGTCCTATCCATGTACCTGTACCTGTCTAATTGTCTCTTATTGTCTCATTCCATACATGCCCCATCCTTTGTGTGACAAAGTTACCCCTCAGATTCCTATTAAATCTTCCCCCTTCACGTTAAACCTATGCCCTCTGGTTCTCAATTACCCTACTCTGGGCAAGAGACTCTTGTACACCTCTACAAGATCACCACTCATCCTCCTGTGCTCCAACAAATAGTCCTAGCCTGCTCAACATCTCCCTCCAGCTCAGGCCCTCGAGTCCTGGCAATATCCTCGGAAATCAAAAGTGTTAATCCTTGTCCTGATGTTCTTTGTTTGTGATGGATTACCCCCCTTACATGGTAAGAGCTAGTTCTTAATCCTTATGAATATTGATTTCTCTCACTTCAGGTAGCCCCGGCACACCCTCTCTCCATATAGCCTCCCCTACTCAAGTCGCACTAGCTTCTAATTTTAACCCTACAGCTTACAATGGCCTGTTTCCTTTATCATCATTACTTTTTTGCAGATCTTTCATTCATTGTTCTTTATCTCTCCACATCACCGTCTATATCTCTCGTTTCCCTTATTTCTAACCAGTCTGAAGAAGGGTCTTGATCCAAAACGTCACCCATTCCTTCTCTCCAGAGATGCTGCCAGTCACGCTGAGTTATTCTACATTTTTGTGTCTATCTTGATAATCCTTGTTAGATTTGATCTTGGAGTGAAAATTTGTGTCACTTCAAGGGATAGTTTCCAATTGCTTGGAAGATAGGCAACAAAACAAAAAACCCATATGGGGGATACATAGGTTGCAAGCTTCTTTCAGCAATGTGCAAATAGATAAGTTAAGGGTCTGTACCACTTTGCGATTTCGGTGACTGCGAATGTCAGTGATGACGCCCGTAGTCGCCCTAAAAAGCACCAAGTTGTACGTCACCGTCACATCAAGCTACGACACGCCCCGTCACCCGCCTTCACAACTCAAGAAGGTTACACCGAAGTATAATAATCACATTGGAAATGAACTTATCTACAATAAATCTAAGGGCCGATAACTTTTTAATGGATAATTTGGTGCTTTATATACCCGCGTCACCGGCTGTCACCCGCAGGACAGCATACGTCAGCGTGTGACAGGGTACATGACATGATAAGACACCCAGATGTCGCCTGAAGATTTTGAACATTCCAAAATCCAGGGGCGACAGGGAGACACCGCGCGTCACTACATGCGTCACCCCGCATCACGCCCCGACCACGACGAAACAACCTCTTTTCAGGCTGTCCCCGAAAATGTCGCCCAAGTGAGACAGACCCTTTGTCGTGACGTGTGAGAAAAAAACCTGGAAGAGCTTTCAGCATGAATTGAGGAGAATAACTCAAATAAAGCCTCCCATTGTTGGCAAAAGTTGACGCAAGCAACTGCAGATGGTGGTTTACAAAAAAATGACGCAAAGTGCTGGAGTAATCAGCTGGCAGCACGGTGGCGCAACGGTTGAGTTGCTGGCTCACAACCCAGGTTTGAATCCTGAATATGGGTGCTGTCTGTACGGAGTTTGTGCGTTCACCCTGGGGGCACGCAAGTTTTCTCCGCTTGCTCCGGTTTCCTCCAAAATTCTAAAGGCGTGCAGGTTTGTAGGTTAATTGCCTTCTGTAAATTGTCTGTAGTGAGTAGGATAGAACTTGTGTATGGGTTATTGATGGCCGGTATGGACTCGGTAGGTCGTAGGGCCTGTTTCCATGCTGTATCTCCAAACTAAATTAAACTAAGCAGAGAAGTAGGGACAAGGCAGAATGTGGAAAAAAGGAAATGTCTCTTTATGTGGCAATTAAGGACCAGTTAAAGTAATTTATGAGTGGTAGTAATGTACAGGTTATACAACGTTGATAGGTGAATTGGGAAAGGTTGATGTCCCTGGCTGAATAATCAGTGATCTGGGATAATTGACATGAAGAACATTGCAGGGCCAGGGTTAGAGGGGGAGATCGATTCGCGAGACGACCAAAATGGAGGTGACATCTACACCAGGCTTTTGTGTCCAATTACAGCTGGGACTGTAAAATGGAGCCGAAAAGATGCCTCTTGTATAAGGACTCAGTGGGCTGTTCTGTACGTTCAGTCTTAACCGGATGATTTTGCTGTTGTATGGGGATGGTCTTGCTAAGCAGTATGCAAAAACTATATTTCACTGTACCTGATACCCGTAACATTAAATAAACCATTGAGGCATTGATCTTTTACGGAAAATGTTTGAAGCACATTGGTGTAATTATAGGGACCTTGCAGGGGTGTGGGAATTGTTTTGAAAGGGTACCTTGAGCAGGGAGATGATATGGCCTCTTTCTGCTTTTGACTACCAAAGCTATAGTACGATTGTAGACAAAAGTGCTGGAGAAACTCAACGGGTGCAGGAGCATCTATGGAGCGAAGGAAATAGGCAATGTTTCAGGTCGAAACCCTTCTTCAGACTAATGTAGGGTGGGGGAGATGGGGAGAAGAAAGGAGAAAGGAAGAGGGCTGAGGGAGAGCTGAGAATGGGAGGAGTCAGCAAGAGCTATCGGAAATTGGAGAAGTCAATGTTTATGCCGCTAGGGTGCAAACTGCCCGAGCAGAACCTCTTTTCAGGCTGTCGGAGGTACGATGTCATATCAATGAAGGCGAGAGTATGACAGAGTAGGGGAATCGAGAACCATAGGTTTAAGATGAGGGGAGAAAAATTTAATAGGAACCTGAGGGTTAACTTTTTTATACAAAGGGTGGTGGGTGTATGGAATAAGCTGCTAGACGAGGTAGCTGAGGTAGGTAGTATCGCAACGTTTAAGAAACATTTAGACAGGTACATAGAACGGTTAGGTTTAAGGGATATGAGCCAGACACAGGCAAACGGAACTAGTATACAGCAGTTGGTCAGTGTGGGCAAAATGGGCTGAAAGGCCCATTGTATGACTGCAACTCTATGAATCTTACAAAGCTATTCCACAGCTTCCACGGTTCTTCTATGTAGAGTTATGGTAGGTGGACCAATTTATTTTTATCCAAGCTTTTGAATGAAAGAAATTGGCAGATGCAGGAATTTAATTTAAATTTGCTGGCTTTTGAAAGGCCAATTAAAACTATGATGCAAAAAAGTGCATGTGCACCATTACCTCATTGTACACAATTGTTTCAGATTGTAAAGGACAGGTTAGTTTAGTTCACTTTAGTTTAGAGATGCAGCGCTGAACCAGGCCCACCTGGTCCACACCGACCAGTGATCCCCACACACTAGGGTCAAAATTACATTTATACCAATCCAATTAACCAACAAACCTGTACACCTTTGGAGTGTGGAAGGAAACCAAAGACCTTGGAGAAAACCCAATGAAAGCAAGCATACCGTACGACTTCTTAATCACCCTATATACGTGCTGCCACTTTCAGTGAGCTATGAACTTAGTCTCCCAAGATCCCTCTGCTGTTAAGGTTCAATGTGATCACACTCAAAGGTATAAAGTCCTGGTCTGTTCATCCTTTAGTTTAGTTTAGATATACAGTGTGGAAATAGGCCTCTTGGCCCACCGAGTCCATGCCAACCGTAATCACCGTACACTAGCACTATCCGACACACTAGGGACAATTTATATTTTTTACCGATGCTAAATTAACCTATGAACCTGTATGTCTTTGGAGTGTGAGAGGAAATCGGAGCACCCGGTGAAACCCCACACGGTCACGGGGAGAACGTACAGTTAGCACCCGTAGTCAGGAACAAACTGGATATCTGGCGCTGAAAGGCAGCAACTCTACTGCTGCTCCACTGTGCCACCTCTCATCCTCTTTCTATAAATCAGGCGCAACTCTTAAGTGACGGGCGAAGAAAGCTGGGAGAGAGGAGAAGCAGGACAAAGCATGGCAGGTAATAGATGGACACAGGCTAGGGGGGGTTCCGATAGGCAGATGGGTGGAACAAAGGCCAGAGATTAAAGCAGAAGGTGTGAAGCGAGAGGAAGGAATGTAGGAGTAGGGGGAGGGAGAGGAGAAATCGGTGTGAGCCCAGGTGGGGCATAAGGGATGGTGGGTGTGGAAAGAATGCGTTGTGGGGGTGAATGTGGTGGGGGGGGGGGGGGGGGGGATGGAGTGTTAGTTTTGGGAGTTATTAACAATTGCACACATATTGTGAACACTAAGCCCGTACAAGCACTTGCTACTGGAAGGAAATTATCTGACATGAAACAAACTTGAATGAAAATTCCTGAACAAGTAACATCAACTACCTAAAAGGTTTTCTGAAGATGCCCATTTCCAGGACTTCCTTTTTATTCCAGACTTGCAGCATCTGCAATATTTTGCTTTGAATCATTAATTCATCATTTGTTCACTGGTACTACATTCGAATCTCTGCAGTCGTATTCGTTGCTCAATATTCATTTCCATATCAAAAGGTAGACATAATTGGGCTGTTGCTACCATGGCAACCAGTTAAAACTGATAACCAAAGATGATTTTTACTTTAACCTCATTGTCATGTAATTCTGTTATAGAACCACTTATCTTCCAAAGTCTCTTGAAAGATGTCACGGGCAAGTCAATGGTTTATTTCAGTCATAACTCTTCTTTGGTGGAGGAGTTGTTAACTGCTCTGCTCAAATTACAAAATAATATGCATTTATATAGCAACTTTATTGATGTCAGGATGTCTGAAATGCTTTACAGTTGATTCATTTTTACAGTGCAGTTACTGCTAGAGCATATGTAAACAAAGAACTGCAGATGCTGGTTTACAAAAAAGGACACAAAGAGCTGGACTAACTCAGCGGGTTAGGCAGCATCTCTGGAGAACATGAAAAGGTGACGTTTCAGGTCGGGATCCATCGTCAGACTGAAACGTCACCCCGACATGTTCTCCGGGGGTGCTGTCTGACCCTCTGAGTTCATTACTTAATAAATTCATACGGCATCATGTCAGGTCCGCCGTTCAAACGTGGCTGATCTTTCTTTCCCTCTCAACTCCATTCTCCTGCCTTCTCCCCATAACCCCTGGCACCCGTACTAATCAAGAATCTATTAATCTCCACCTTAAAAATATGGATTGACTTGGCCTCTACAGCCTTCTGGGGCAATGAATCCCACAAATTCACCACCCTCTGACTAAAGAAATCCCTCCTAATTTCCTTTCTAAAGGAACGTCCATTACACCAGCCCTTAGTGCTTTTTTTTTACTGTTATAACATCATCTGCTTTGCATACATAAATGCTTAGGGAACATCTATCCAACAGACGATGGCTTCTCCGTTAGGCTTTATCTGCCACAGCATGGTAATGGAATGTCCACCTACAACTTACAAGAATGATCCCAGGTATGAGTAGGTTAACATGTGATGATGGTTTGATGGCACTGGGCCCATATTCGCTGGAGTTTAGAAGAACGAGGGGGGACCTCATTGAAACATACAGAATAATGAAAGGCTTGGATAAAGTGGATGTGGAGAGGATGTTTCCACTAGTGGGAGAGTCTGGGACTGGAGGTCATAGCCTCAGAATTAAAGGATGTTCTCTTAGGAAAAAGATGAGGAGGAATTTCTTTAGTCAGAGGGTAGTGAATCTGTGGAAATCTTTTCCACAGAAGGCTGTGGAGGCAAAGTCAATGGATATATTTACGGCAAATATAGATAGATTCTTGATTAGTACGGGTGTCAGAGGTTTTGGGGAGATGGCAGGAGAATGGAGTTAGGCAGGAGAGGTAGCTCAGTCATGATTGAATGTTGGAATAGACTTAATGGGCTGAATGGCCTAATTCTACTCCTATCACTTATGATCTTATGATCTTACGCTGAGTTTTCTGTGGTAAGACTTGGTCCCACTTCCCTCCAACTCCTAATACTCGGCTAGAAAACGTTTCTGATCACGTTGCTACATAATTCTATTTATTCCTGATTTTCAGAATTTATAATTCGTAACTACCAGTTACATTAGTGAGGCCACATATGAAACACTGTGTTCTGATTTAGTTTCCCTGCTATAGAGGTTGTCATTAAGTTGGAAAGGGTACAGATAACATTTACGAGGCTGTTGCCAGCAGTCCAGGGCCTGAGCTATAGGGAAAGGTTGGGCAGGCCAGGGGTGATCTTATAAAGGTGTATAAAATCTTGAGGGGAATAGATAGGGTAAGTTTTTCCCCAAGCCAGGAGAATCAAGAACCAGAAGGCATAATTTTAAGGTGAGAGGGGCCTAATTAAATAAGAACCTATGGGACAACCTTTTCACTCAGAGAGCTGTGTTTATATGGAATGAGCTGCCAAAGGAGGTGGTTGTTGCAGATATTATAACAGCATATAAAAGACTCTTGGACAGGCACATGGAGAGGAAAAGTTTAGACGGTTATGGTTCAAATGTAGGCAAACTGGACTAGTTTAGATGGGGCATGTTTGTCGGTGTGGTTAAGTTGGGCTGAAGGACCTGTTCCCCTGTTTATGACTATGACACTGATCTTCCCATTATTTCATTTAATATAAGTTTCCAACTAAAAGCATATTTAAAAACTTGAGGTCGCGCCATGCTCCCTCCTAGATTCAAAGGCTATGGGACGTGTTGTCTTGAAAACACAGATTAGTTCTTGTTTCTGTTCTCAAAGCTAGTAGTTTTCCTCTGTAAACTCTTCAGCTGACATCTAAACATTATGCCGTAAATGTTTTTAAAGGTGCAGATTAAAATTGACCTGTTATTAGTGGGGCATGCCCACACAGCACTTATTTTTTAAATCCAAATTGAAATATCTTGTTTTATGTGAGATCAAAGTGTGGCTTTTTAATCTTTTTTGGAGTTTTTTAGACTATTTAGACTGCCAGACATAATAAAATACCCTTTTATTCTGAAACTCCAGGTATTGATGATGTACTAATAACTATTTTTGGTTTGCTAGGACTGGATGTTCTTTTTATGGATTTATTAGATTCAGTGCGATGACTGTGTGGTATAAATGCGGTGCTGCGATCTCCTCTATTTTAGCTTTGCCACAATCTGCACGTGACAACAGCAGACCTTGTTAGCGCTCCTCCATTTGTCAATGTCACCTCAATCCATTTATTTACAGGGAGACCATTTTCCAAGGTTTCCATAGCAAGGCTTGCAAACCTTGTTTAAGCAGGTCACCAGTTCCAAGTGAGAGTGGTACACAAACCCAGATCTCAGAGACAAAGTAGCTGCTTAATTAGCAGATGCACCCAGTTCAGAGGCACTTGCTGAATGCATGAACACTGAGTGTTTCCCTTTATAAATGGCTTATCTGCACTTCCAGGCTCGGGCTGACCTGTTTTCCGTACTGAAATTGATATATTCTAGCCATTTTGAAATAACTAATTATTTTATCATGGTAAAAATTGGTAGATCGAAGCAATTTAACCTTGTTGGCAAATCCATTTTTGAGCCTAGTGTTGCAAAGACAGATACCCATCTTGCCACGGACAGTGAATAACATTCGGTGTTGAATGATTTTGATGCGCATCTTTGTTAAACTCTGAACTCATACTAGTATAGTTGGATGATCAGGCATGATCATATTGAATGACGGTGCAGGCTCGAAGGGCCGAATGGCCTACTCCTGCACCTAATTTCTATGTTTCTATATTTCTGGGATTAATGTTACAATTAGTAAGTTTCCCCAGAATTTCGAAGAATGACACAAAAACATGGAATAACTCGGCGGGACAAACAGTACCTCTGGAGAGAAGGAATGGGTGACGTTTCGGGTCCAGGCCCTTCTTCAGGCTGAAAGTCACTGTAGATTCCCCAGAATCTCATTGTAATAAGTCCACCAAAGAAAGACTTAGATTTATCTCTAGTCTATTAAGACTACGGTATCCTACAAAGCTTATTACAACCAATTAAAATGAAAGATATGGCACGGTGGCGCAGCGGTAGAGCTGCTGCGTCGCCAAAATTGTGGCCAATTTTGCCAATTTTGGAGTCATTAGCGTGATGTTGCAGAGGTTGACTGGACGAGTATTTACAGATAAAGGTACATCTGGCAGGTTGGAAGCTTTTAAAACTGCAATAACAATTGCTCATGGACAGCACGGTCCAGCTAGGGTGGAGGGTAAGTTTAGGGAAGGCTGGGTGATGAATGATTGAGACTCTCATCAGGAAAAAGAAGGCAGCTTACATCATGTTCAGGCAGTCAGGATCAAGCAAATCCCTCGGCAAGTTTAACAAGTGCAGGACTACACTTAGGAGGGAAATCAGGAGGGCTAAATGAGGGCAAGAGATGGACCTGGCAGGCAAGGTAATGGAAAGCCCCCAGAAATTCTACAGGTATATGAGGAATAGGAATAGGAATACTTTATTGTCACTTG
The DNA here is from genome assembly GCA_963514005.1 of Raja brachyura. Next base: position 117,079,062 of record OY740782.1, read on the forward strand.
TGACTAGGCACAGTGAGAATCTTTGCTTGCATACACAAATAGCAGGCACCGACGGCGCTGACAAAGTTACAAAGTACGCCGGCTCCCCATTTTGTCCCCCCCCCCCCAACAATTCCCCCACGCCAGGTCCCCATTGTCCTTTGTCACCCTCCCCCCCCCCCCACCAATTGTCCATTGTGCTCCCCCCACCTTCCTCACGGCGGTCCTCCACGCCCTCATCGACCGTAAGCCACAAGTTGACCCGCAAGGCATCGCCGCCACCTCGGTGGCTTCACCACCGCCGAGGCCTCATCATCGCGAGGCTTCACCGCTGCCGCCGCTGAGGCCTCACCGCTACCGCCTCCCTACTTTACGCCTCCGTGGTGCCGACACGGGCTCCAGCCGTGGGCTCCGTCGGCCACTTCACCCAGCCCAGGCTTCCACCCGCGAGGCCCCGGCCTGGTCCCAACCTGGGCTTCCATGCGGCGATCTGGGAAGCATCGAGACTACGGCGCCTCGATAAAGGCCTCCGGCCGCGTTCCCAGTCCACAGCCGCGGCTTGTCAGGATTCCTTCTAGCCTACAAACCCAAATAAAAGGATGGTGAGGGAGAGAAAAGGTCATCTTAAAGATTACCATGGCCAAATATGTGTGGAGCCACAGGAGATGTTACCAGTAGCGGAAAAGTCTAGAACCAGAGTATACAGGCGCAGAATAAAAGGACATACCATTAGAAAGGAGGTGAGGTGAAATTTATTTTGCCAGAGGATAGTGAATCTGTGAAATACATTGCTATGGACGGCTGTGGAGGCATTATTAAAGCATAAATTGATACGTTCTTCATTAGTAAGGAAAAGGTTATGAAGGAGAATGGAGAGGTGAAAAAAGCCATGATCAGTCATGATCGAATAGTGGAGCAGACTAGATGGACCAAATGGCATAATTCAGGTCCTATGCCTTATGGTCTAATGGAGATGGGTGAGAATTTAATGAATATTTATCATCGGTGTTTACTGTGAAGAAGGTCATGGAAGCAAAGGAATTGAGGCAAATGAGTTGTAACATCTTGGATCATACATGAATTACCAAAGAGGAGGTAATGGTGGTCACTAAGCACATTAAGGTTAAAATATCCCACGGGATTTTGTGAGAGATATAGTGGAATTCTATGTGCAGTTTTTGGTTTAGGTTTAGGTTTATTATTGTCACATGTACTGAGGTACAGTGAAACGCTTGGTTTTGCATGCTAACCAATCAACTCAGGCAATACTATACATAAATAAAATTAAGGCAAACTGAAGTACAATAGAAAAGGAAAAACTACAGAAAACAGAATATTGTTCTCAGCATTGTCGCTCACCAGTTTCAGAGACAAAGTCCAATGTCCACAATGGGGTAGAGGAGAAGCAGACAGCACCCTAGATGATGGAAGGACCATTCAAAAGCCTGATAACAGAGAGGAAAGAGCTGATCCCAAGTCTGGTGGTGCATGCTTTCAAGCTTCTGTATCCTCTGGCAAATGGGAGTGGCAGTGGAAGGAATAACCAAAGTGGGACAAGTCTTTGATTATGCAATAGTGGGGATTCCGGTCTGTGTGAAGGACTGCGCTGCATCCACAGCATCCTGCATTTTTTCACTGATGCCCTGTACAATTGCAGTAAAACATCTGTACTGTTTGCTCAATTCCTCTTGTAATAAGGGCAAACATAACATTTGTCTTCTTGATTGCTTGTAGTGACATGAAGTATCGTCCATGATATTGAAAAGTAGAGAAAGCTCGAGGAGGCTGTGTGACCTACTTCTCCTATTTCTTATGTTCAAGCAAGGGGCTACTGCTATTTTTGCTGAGATACTGCAAAAATAGCTGCTGTTCTTAAAAAATATCTGACCATAATGATCGATGGGCAAACTCACAATACCAGTTAATCCAGCATAGTTATAGTCATACAGCTATGCAGCACAGAAATGGACCCTACAGGCCAACATGTTTACGCCAACCATTTGAGCACCTGAGCTACTCCCATTTGTCTGTGTTATCCCTCAAAACTTTTTCTATCCATGTATCTGACTATATGCCTTTTAAATGTTGTAATTGTACCCACCCCTCATGTTTCCTCAGGCAGCTCTTCCGTACACCCACCACCCCCAGGTTTGCAAAGGTTTGGATAACTCTGCCCACTCATTTGTATTGCATTGCCTGAAGTTGAAGTCCCTGATATGATGCAAAGATCACAAAGGAATTTAAGAGGACCACTGCTGTTGGGGCAGCATGGTGGCGCTGCGGTGGAGTTGCTGGCTCACAGCGCCAGGGACCCGGGTTCAATCCTGACTAATGGTGCTGTCTGTGCGACGTTTGTGCGTTCTCCCTGTGACCGCGTGCACTCGTTTTCTCCGAGTGCTTCAGTTTTCTCCCACATTCCAAAGACGTGCAGGTTTGTAGGTTTATTGGCTTCTGTAAATTGCCCCAAGTGTGTAGGATGTGAAAGTGGGATATCATAGAACTAGCATGCAGGTGATCGTTGGTTGGTGCGGACTCAGTGGGCTAAATGACCTGTTTCCACGCCATTTCTCTAAACTAAACTAAACAATGGTCACATTGCCAAGTTATTTGCATTTCCCTTATAACCCCACCCATTATATTCTAACATTAAACTTGTTATAAACACAGACACCAACATGTAACTGTAAAACATCTCTAGTAGCCTACTTACAAGGGGTGGTCTCTTCGCATTCTTGTATCTTATGGGCATACATGATGCGGTACAGATTATTATGGTTGAAATCAAGCAGCCATATCCAACCAAAGAGAAATATAATCTCCTCCTCAAAATTGTGCAGTGTCATGATGAAACGTAAATTACACCTTCAAAATCGATGAAAAATTGCAGATGCTGGAAATCTGAAATAAAAAAACAGAAAATGCTGGAAACTCTCAACAGGTCTATCAAAACTGATTTCAGAATAGGAACCGTGAAAGTGGAAGACTGTATAAAAATGGGTGCAAGGAAATGAAACTCATTGTCTTATAAAGTCTTATGTAGAAATGTTTTAGCTCCAATAGCTTTTCACTGTTTAGTTTAATTTAGTTTGGTTTACTTTAGAGATACAGCGTAGAAACAGCCCCTTTGGCGCACCGAGGTCACACACACCGTTGATCATCCGTACACTTGTCCTATCTGCACCTAGGTCATATGATCTTATGGTCTTACAAGTGGGTACAATTATGTTGCTTAATAGACAACTAGACAGGATCGTGGATAGAAGAGATTTGAAGGGTTTTCGGCCAGGTGCAGGACAAGCTTTGTTAGGCAACTTGGTTACAATGGTCGAGTAGGGCCAAATGGCCTCTTTCCATATAACCATATAACCATATAACAATTACAGCACGGAAACAGGCCATCTCGGCCCTTCAAGTCCGTGCCGAACAACTTTTTTCCATCAGTCCCGCCTGCCTGCACTCATACCATAACCCTCCATGCCCTTCTCATCCACATGCCTATCCAATTTATTTTTAAATGATACCAACAAACCTGCCGCCACCACTTCCACTGGAAGCTCATTCCACACCACTCCCACTCTCTGAGTAAAGAAGTTCCCCCTCATGTTACCCCTAAACTTCTGTCCCTTAATTCTAAAGTAATGTCCTCTTGTTTGAATCTTCCCTATTCTCAAAGGGAAAAGCTTGTCCACATCAACTCTGTCTATCCCTCTCATCATTTTAAAGACCTCTATCAAGTCCCCCCTTAACCTTCTGAACCTTGCCGTAAAACTGATGACACTTTGATTCTATTACACAACCTATCAAACGTCACATTGTTTGAATGAGGGAGGAGGCCGGAGCACCCAGGGAAATCCCAACATGGTCATACGGAGGGCGTGCAAACTCCACAGAGACACCGGAGGTCATGATTGAACCCTGGTCTCCGGGGTTGTGAATCAACTACACTACCAGCTGTATCACTGCCACTCTGGGGCTAGGATTCCCATGGAGTCAATAGGCATGTGCTCCAGGATGATAAGCAAAAGTAATTTATTTCCACATCGGAATATTTTTCTCTCTACCGCGGGCAATAAAACCCTTGAAACTAGTGGATTGATTTACAACATAAGATTGAATGCTTTGAAGAGGGTGGAGATGAGATTTGCTATGTCAGTAAACAATACCAGCATGAGAAACATCAACAGTGAAGAAAGACCAGAGATGCCGGCTTGCTCATCATACACCCATTAAGGTTTAATAGGCCCTTTGGCCTGACTCACCCGTGCCAAAGAACCCCTACTTGACCCATTTCTCTCTGAACGTCTAACCATTTACTTGACAAAATGTATTTCAAACATTGTACCCATCTCTACCACTTCCTTTGACAATGTGAAAATCTTGCCTTTCAGGGTGCCTTCAAATCTTTCCCCCCTCTCCTTAAATCAATACCCTCTAGTTTTCGAGTAACCCTACCATGGGAAAAAGACTGTGACCATTCACCTTATCTATGGCCCTCGTGATTTTACATACCTCTAAAAGGCCGTTCCTCACCCTCGTATGCTCCAGCAAAATAAGACCCAGCCTAAATGTGTAGGAAGGAACTACAGATGCTTTTTAAACGAAAGATAGACACAAAAAGCTGGAGTAACTCAGCGGGTCAGGCAGCATCTCTGGAGAGAAAGAATGGGTGACGTTTCGGGTCGAGACCCTTCTTCAGTCTGAGAGTCAGGGGAAAGGGAAACAAGAAATATAGACAACGATGTAGAGAGATAAAGAACAATAAATGAAAGATATGTAAAAAAGTAACGATGATAAAGGAAACAGGCCATTGTTAGCTGATTGTTGGGTGAAAATGAGAAGCTGGTGTGACTTGGGTGGGGGAGGGATAGAGACCTGGGCTCTTCCCTGGGCCCTGCCATTCATTGTGTATGTCCTGCTCTTGTTTGATTTGCAAAATGCATCAAATCAATCAAATCAAATCAAATCAAATACGTTTATTTGTCATTGCACATCAACTGTACAACGAAATTTCATGTGCATCCCCTTCAATGGTAAACAATAAAAGACACGGGATAAAAAGTTTAAAAAAAGAACAAAAACACAATAACACAAACAACCTCGCACTTGTTTAAGTTGTATGTATGGAGTCACATTTAAGCTAAATTGGATAAAGGACAGTAGATTTATTTTCCTGTACAAAATCACAAGAGGAGTAGATCTGGTCAATGCACAGAGTCTCTTGCCCAGAGCAGAGGTATCAAGAACCAGAGGACATGGGTTTAAAGTGAGGGGGGGAAAGATTTAATAGGAACCTGAGAGGTAACTTTTTTTACACAAAGGATTTTGTGTTTATGGAACGAACTGCTGGAGGAGGAATTTGAGGCAGGTACTATCACAACATTTAAAGACATTTAGACAGGTACATGGATAAGATAGGTTGAGAGGGATATGGGCTAAAGGCAGGCAGGTGGGACTATTTTTGATGGAACATCTCTGTGATGTTTGGTGGACTGAGTGGGGTAGGAGGACCCATTGCTCCTCCCATGCAGCAGGTGGTGCTGCACAGGGAAAAAGGGAGATGTTTTTGTATATAGTTTATCATGTCTGTAGTGTTTGAGTGTGCAGCCATTTTGTCTTGTCTTGCTGCCAGCATTGCCAAAAGCATTAAAGACTTCTGTTGTAAATTAAAGACTTTCAAGTTTTGTGCAGACCTAGAAAACGAACACAAAAATGTCCCTCTCCCCTGACTATCAGTCTGAATAAGGGTCTCGATCCAAAACGCCGCACATTCCTTCTCTCTAGTGATACTGTTTTTCCCACTGAATTACTTTGTGTCTATAATTGGTCGGTTTGGGCATGTTGGGTCAATGGGCGTGATTCCATAAAGTCTGACTCTGACTTTATGATTCTATGATATTTGTAAATCAATTAGGTTTTTAGATAATCCCAGTAACTCACAGATACTGTAACTGAGACGAGCATTTTATTCAAGATTTATTGAATTAGTTCATTTGAATAGCTTCAACTGTGCTGGTGGAATTTGAAGTCACGCTGCCAGTCATTAGTCTAAACTACCTGATACTAGTTTAATATCTTAACCACTCTGCTGCCATTCCTCACCAATTTATCTTGATTGTATAACACTTTTTCCATTTAATGTGCATTCTAAAAAAATGGAAGTAGAAGCACTAACACAAAATCATAAAAAGGTTGCACCACAGAAGGAGACCATTTGGTCCTTAATGTCTCTTCTGCCTTCTTGCAGAACAATCCCTTCAAAGTCCTTATGCTCTTTCTGTAAAGTGTCATTGACTTTCAAAAATCCAATTGATTTCATATTCTGTACCTCACCTCTAGGCAATGAGTTCCAGATCATAATCTCTCTCTGCGCAATGAAGGTTTTTCTTCATATTCCTCCTGTCTTCCGCCCATCTGTATGATTTTTTGCTCTTCATCCCCAAACTATTTGCTGATAGGAACATTTCTCGTTATTTGCACCCCCGCCACCCATCTAACCCCACATTGGGTTTACATTGGGTTCTGGAAGATGTGTTTCGATCCGAAACGTCTCCTATCCATGTTCTCCAGGTATACTGCCTGACCTGCTGAGTTACTCCAGCACTTTGAGCCCTTTTGAATTTGCACATCTATGAAAGCCATTGAGAAATGATACAAAAACAGTATTTATACAAAAGGAGTAAATAAAAAAATTAAGACCTCGCAAAGTTTGGGATTTGTCTACGTCTGTGGGGTATAGCCATCTTGTCTCTGATAAATTTCAAACTCCTGCCCAAGAGCCAGGTGCTATACTACCTTTACACTAGCTGAAACAATATATCTGAAAGAAATTGAAAGGAGAACAATCATAGTGTTCTTAGAATTTGTTTCGGGCTCTATGGACTGTTTGTCCACACACTCAATAATTTACACCGTTGTATGAAGCAAGCAGAACGCGGGACCTTTTGTAAACATTACCCCAGGACTAAATATGTTAGATATGTCTGTTTAAAAAAAACCCACCTGTGGGAATTCAACTAATTTATGCCATATTGTGAAAAAAAACTAATACTGAGAATCTTTTGTCAACATTAGTGTAAAATACTCTCGGCCCAAAGCACAATGCAGCCGAGGTTTGATCCTAAAGACAACATTTTAAAGAATTAGCTGTCTTTGACATGGAATTTCTTGGGAAAGGTAAAGCTGTGCCTGTGTGAAAAGAAAAAAAGAACCCACAGTTCATTTAATGCTTTTAGGTAGATATACAAAGCAAGAAAAACAAGTGACTTCACTTGAACATAGTCTTCGGTATGAATACGAGCTTGGGGACCAAAGGGGAAGTAGCAGTTTTTTTCACATGTAAAGAACAAAGAAATAGTTCAAGTTTTAATGACACTTCTATACATAACAAAAACCATTTTTAAAAAGAAAGAGGCAAAAAAATCTTCCCGATGCCCCGAACAAAGATTAGCTGTGTAAGTTACTGGTCTTTCTCCTTTCATTTTAGAGTTTCAATTGTAGCACCCTTGCAAGAACGTGAAAAGCTTACTCCCACTCCTTCTTCTTGTTAGTTGCTGATTTGAAAAGCTTGGTCTCTACTAATTAGCCCAGCTCATGGTAATCCTATTGGCCGGATTGGGAAGTGGTAAAACATTCATTTTGTGGCATCTGAGTCATATACGTAACTTATTATATCAGTAAATAAAGCTAAAAATGTACATTGCACATCTTTCTTCGGCGACTTGAGTCTGAATCAATGAGCTTCTGGGCAAATGTAGTGAAAAGAACGTACATTTTCATAATGCTCCCATGATTTAAACAGTTACCACTTTATAACAGTTATGAGAAAGCACCAGAATTGCAAAAGGAAGCCATGGTTTTGTAGCCAAAAGGACACAACGTGCAGGAGTAACTTAGCAGTTCAGGCAGCATCTCTGGAGAAGGTAGATAGGTGACGTTTCGTGTCGAGAAACCTGCTATCGTGGTTTTGTAGGATCAGTGGATGTCAGTTTCTGACTTTGGTCCCTTCTGGGGAAATTTGCACACTGATGACTGATGTATTAATTGAATTATTCAAAATATAAGCAGAGTACCTTTTTGTAATAGCTCAGAGCGTAAGATTTGATTTTTAAAAAAGGCAGAGGAGAGGCTACTGTTATTGGGAGGGCTTTTGGATAGAATACATCAGGCTAAGATGACAGAGATGGACAAGGTTTTGCAGGGTGTCCAGTGAGGAAGCATAAATGTAGCTTACTTTAGAGATACGGAGTCTTCATGTTCTCCCTCTGGAGTGCAGGCAGAAACCAGAGCATCTTATATTCTCTTTGTACCCTTCCACATGTCTAGATTCCCTCTCTTCTGACTCTCAGTCTGAAGAAGTGTCTCGACCCGAAGCGTCATCCATTCTTCCTCTCCAAAGATGCTATCTGTCCTGCTGAGAAATACTGTTCCAGTATTTTGTGTCTATAGTCAAAGACTCGTCCCATCCTGGTCATTCCTTCTCCCTGCGTGTGTTCAGCAGAATGTACAGAAGCTTGAAAGCATGCGCCACCTGAACCTGGCTTCTGAATGTTTTTCCCATAAGCAAGGGTACTCGCTACCTCATTGTGAATATCAGACTTTGTCCATGGAACTGGTGCGCTACAATGCTGAGAACTATATTCTGCATTCTGTATTTAGTTTTAGTTTAGAGATATAGCGCGGAAACAGGCCCTTCGGCCCACCGAGTCCACACCGACCATTGATCCCCGCACATTAACACTATCCTACATACACTAAGGACAATTTACACATACACTAAGTCAATTAACCTGCATACCTGTATGTCTTTGGAGTGTGGGATGAAACCAAAGATCTTGGAGAAAACCCACGCGGTGACTGGGTGAACGTACAAACTCCATACAGACATCCCCCGTAGTCGGGATCGAACCTGGATCTCCGGCGCTGCAAGCGCTGTAAGGCAGCAACTCTACCGCTGTGCCACTGTGACTGCCCTTCGCTCTATCTATTGTACTTGAGTTTATCTGAATGAGGCTGAGGGAAGATTTGATCGATGTATAAAATTATATGCGGCCTGATGTGGTTAAATAGTCAAGGTTTTTTTTTTAGCTATGGTAGAGGTCTGGGGCACAAAAGAGCATAGATATAAAGTGCAAAGAAAGAGTTTTAAAGGGGATCTCAGGGGAAAGTGTTTGACTCTGAAACTCACTGCCAGAGAAGGGAATAAAATCAAATACAATCGTTGCATTTAAGAGGCATTTAAACAGCCACTTGAATAGGTACGCTGAAGAAGGGAGACAGACAAAGTGCTGGAGTAACTCAGCAGGTCAGGTAGCATCTCTGGAGGAAAAGGATGGGTGACGTTTCAGGTCAGAAACGTTCTTCAAATTGATTTTGAACAAAGGTTCCAACCCGAAACATCACCCATCCTTTTTCTCCAGAGATCCTGCCTGACCCGCTGAGTTACTCCAGCACTTTGAGTATATATTTGGTATAGACCAGCACCTGCAGTTCCTTCCTACACAAGCCAAAGAAGGAAATGGACCGAATGCAGTGGGTAAAGGATAAGCAAAAAGATCACTATGGATACGTTGGGTTGTACAGCTCCATTACCCTCATGACCTCTGGCATATTGCTCTGCATCCTCTTCAATGCTCAGCTCCTGAATGGCACCTTCACGTATCTTCCCAACTCTTCCCCCACTTCATGCTCACTCTACTGAACTACGTGGCAAAAGCTTTGATGCAAATTAAAACAGGGTTTTGACTAGGACCAGAACTTTGCTTAATCTGGTTGAAGACAGAGATTGGGACATGAGCATTGAAATACTTGAGTCCTTTATGGGACTGATGGAGACCATCTTCAAATGAGCAAAGTACCGATCCCAAACATCATCTGACCATGTTCTCCAGAGATGCTGCCTGAACCGCTGAGTTACTCCAGCACTTTGTTTAGTTTGGAGATACACCGTGGAAACAGCCCCTTTGTCCCACCGAGTCCGCGCCGAACAACAGTCACCCGTACACTAGTTCTATCCTATACACTGGGGACAATTTACAGAAGCCAATTTACCTCCAAACCTGCACATTTTTGCAATGTGGGAAAAAACTGGAGCACCAGAAGAAACCTACAGGAAGAATGTACAAACTCTGTACAGATATCACCTGCAGTCAGGATCGAGCCGGGGTCTCTGACTTTGTAAGGCAGCAACTCTACAGCTGCGCCACTGTGCCGCTGTGCTGTGTCCTAATAATCTTTCTTATTGCTTCATGGAACATTGGTTGAAGCGCAGTTTTACATAGTGCATTATTATTTGAAATAGTGCTTCATTGAATATAAAGCACATTCGGATATCCTAAGGTCATGGTAAGTGCCCTACAAAGGCAAGTCGATACTTCGTGACCAAGTAGATCTGCAGGAATTGAGATGCTGAGTTTAAACAGCACATCTGAGGATGTCATCTGAAATATCATATGAAATATCATTCATTTCATATGCTTCTAATAAGCCACGTATAACATTTTAGTAGTAATTTCTCTATCCGTACAATATCCTTTCCTTATTTACTTCAATTACTATCTCTCTTGATCTGCAGATTCTTTACGGAATATAAATCTATACCTTGTTCTCTTACTTTAACTTTTGCACTTTTACCTGAAACATTGACCAGGCCAGGCCCCCATATTGGGAAACTCAGCTTTGAACCCATCTGTCAGGTGAGGGAATAGTTCATGGCTTATTTACTTGTTAGGAAAGTGCCCTACCCAACCAAAAATGTGTTTGCTTTACTCCAGTGCTGCACTTACTGACTTTTACTGGGCGTCATTGCTAAATCATCTTTTTCCCTTGTTGACATTTTCTCTGAAAGTAGAAGGGTTATCAAGCTTTATGACATTTCTGCCTGCTTTTAGTTACTTTAGATGTATCAAAGTTTTGTTCCCTGAAAGCATATCTAGATTGCTTGTACCTTTTGAAGCTGTCAACAATATTCCTCGCAAAATAAAGGCCATTCCTTTCACATAAGAACCTAAGAAATATAACCAGGATTAGGCCAATTGGCCCTTCAAGCTGATCAAACTGTTTATCAAGACTAATCCCGGCATTTTCATAAGGGAGAAGGCAGAGGAATGGAGTTGCGAGAGTAAAATAGATCAAGCATGATTGAATGGCGGAGCAGACTCGATGGGCCGAAGGACATAATTCTGCTCCTATGTCTTATCGTCTTATAATACCTCTTAAGATGTTGATATCAAAATTCTAGATATTTGATTATGTGGAATCTTTTATTATTTATTAATCATGAAAAATTGGATTTCCTGAAATAGATCATTTTGTGAACATTTCCATGTATATTTGCTGATTTTGTGAAACTGGTCCAAGTATGCATGTTCGTACATCTACATAGCATCAGGTGAACAACTCCTGATGCCATTGTGCATACAATGCACTTCGACTTGCAATGATATAATAGCTTGCAATCTCTACAGCAAGGATTAGATGTCCAGGTGGATTGGGGTCTTTGGAAACAATACATCCTGCGAGAACCCTCTGACAACCACTGCACCTGCAAGCTCAGGTTTTTTTTAAGGTGCTGTTGGATCACTAAATTCCCAATGATTTTCAAAGTTCAGTGGACTTTAGACTTTAGAATGCGGAAACAGGCCCTTCGACCCCACCAAGTCCACACCGACCAGCGATCACCAAATACACTAACCTACGCATGCTGGGGACAATTTTACAACTTACCGAAGTTTATACACCGACAAACCTGTACGTCTTTTTGGATAGTGGAAGGAAACCTGAGCACTCGGAGAAAACACACGTGGTTACGGGGAGAACGTACAAACTCCATACAGCCAGCACCCATAGTCAAGTTTGAACCCGGGTCTCTGGTGCTGTAAGGTAGCAACTCTACCGTTGTGCCACAGTGTGGCCCTAAAGTAGTAGCATTTAAAACGTTTTAGTCAGACACAATGGTTATATGGCATCAGAGCAAAGCATTAAAATATCTACTGACCTTCACTAAAAATTGAACATAACATAACTAACAAAACAAAAAACTATGGAATTGCAACTAAAAGACGAATGATTGAACATACAGTAACCAGCAGACAAAAGACACTGTGCATTCAACTAACAACTACCACACAGAACACACTGCTAAAAACTGGCTTCCTTATCTCTATAGCATGTACCAAGCACCCTCACACCATGAAGGGTTCAGTTCTGTCTCAGTTCTGATCAGTTGCAACCTTGAGCTCACAAGCAGCTTGTTAAAGCTCTTTTTTAAATAAACTAACCCCATCAACAATCTGCAAGCCCCTACAGGTGTTATGAATGAGATTGAAGACAATTCTGGGAGCAGATCTTGAATAATGTTGTAGTTCCTGAGTTGGATGAATGCAATGTCTGTGGGAAGCACGAATAACCCCAGGGAGACAGCACTGTTGGACATTTTGTGCACCTTCAAGACATGGGAGCAAACCAGAGCAAGTGGAGGGAGGAACACAGCACTACACGGACAACACCTGCGGTCAGGATCAAACATGAGTCCTGGCACGGTGAGGTAGCAGCTCTATCAGCTGCGACACTATGCCACCCAACTTGGTCGGCAGGGCGAAGTTGGACAGAGGTGCCTGTTTCCATGCTGTACAGCTTTTATATTTATATATCACAAACAATAGAGGTCCCAGAGAAAGACACAAAAAGCTGGAATAACTCAGTTGGTCGGACACCCACTGATCCTTGCCGACCATCATTGATCACAGTTCTCCATTTGGAATAATACCCCTCCACCAGTCCTGTCTTCTATGGTACATAGTGAAAGTGGGAATTTTACAAAGGTAACCCTTTTCCTGAATCTACGTGTTAAACTGGGTGGCTGGGAATGAAGTGTCTGTTTCTGTGCTGTTCGACTCCATAACCTTTAGTTTAGTTTAGAGATACAGCTTCGCCCATCCCCCCCAACCCCCCCCCCCCCCCCCCCCCCCCCAACCCGTGTCCGCGCTAACCAGCGATTCCCCCTTACACTAGTTCGGTGTTATCCCACTTTCACATCCTACACACGAGGGACAATTTACAGCGGCCAATTATCCTACAAACCTGCACGTCTTTGAGAAGTGTGAGGAAACCGGAGCGCCAGGAGAAAACCCACGCGGTCACAGGGAAAATGTAAAAACTCTGTACTGACAACACCAGTAGTCAGGATCAAACTATGGGTCTCCGACGCTGTAAGGCAGCAACTCTACTGTGGTACCACTGTGCCGCTCTGTGCATGAAGCAAAAAGCCCATTACAGGATGGCAGTGAGTCACTTACTTGCCGAGCACATAGAGTTAAAATTTACCTCACTGGCTTTACATTGACACAGATTTATCTGGAGTTCAGGATAAGGTCAGTTGAGGTCAAAAGCTGTCATTACAGTCAACAATTGCAGCCAAATTCAAATTTTATTGAGTCGGAAAGATGGAATGCTGGAAATACAGAGCGTGTTTAAAAGCACATGAAAGAGAAAGGACGGCTTAACATTCTGCAAGGGCTGTCGTTCCCCAGCTTTGACGAAATGGCTCCCTGGAGAAATATTTAACCCACTTTCTCTTTCTCTCTCCTGAAATGCTGACACAGCTGCCGTGAATGTCCAGCACCTGCTTTTATTTCAAATATCCAGCGTTTACAGGTTTCACTGCACTGTGTCTCAGCTGACAGCACCTTCTCCTCTGTGTCAGAACAATTTTGATTCAGCTCCCAGCCAAGGGTCTCAAGAGCCAAGCCTAGACAGAGACCCAAGTCTCGCTGTCAACTGTGTAGTCTTTTGAAAGAGATGTGAATCTTTCTGCCCTTTCAGGTGATCACAAAGGATTGTGTGGTAGAAAGTTATGGCCACTTGCTTGAACTAAGCGTGTGGCATAGTTCAATTCAGAAAATTGACCCTTTTGACATTTTTTAAAACTAAATTTCAGAAGTGGAGTTCAGCTCAGGAGGATGATTTATCCTTTATCCTTAGCATGTGGCTAAGAACTAGGGCGGCACAGTGGCACAGCAGTAGAGTTGCTGTCTTAATGCACCAGGGACCCGGGTTCGATCCTGACTAGTTTTATTTTCTCCCTGTGACAGTGTGGGTTTTTCCGGGATCTCCGGTTTCGTCCCACACTCCAAAGACATAGAGGTTTGTAGGTTAATTGGCTTGGTATAATTGTCCCTACTGTGTATAGGAAATGTGTAGGATAGCATTAGTGTGGAGGGATTGCTGGTCGGTGCAGACTCAGTGGGCCGAAGGACCTGAATCCGCCCTGTATCTCTAAACTAAACTAAACGAAGAAACATCCTCCCAATACCTAGCTTTCAGAATACCACACAATCTGATCTGTTTCAATCAGGTTAACTCTCTTTCTTCTAAACTCCAGTGGATCCAAGTCCAGGCAACATAAGACAACCGGATTTGTCCAGGTATTAATCTAGTGTCTCAGAAGACTAAGGAAATTTGGCTCGTCTATAATAACACTTTCCCAGTTTCTGCAGATGCACTGTAGAAAGCACGCTATCAGAGTGAATCACTACTCGGTTTGGCAACATCTCCGCCCAAGCCCACAAGAAATTGCATAGCGGTGTGAATGTAGCCCAGTCCATCACGCAAACGAGCCTCTCCACCATCTATTCCATCTACACTTCACGCTGCCTTGGGAAAGCAGCCAACGTAATCAAGACCCTCTTCTTACCTCGCCCTCGACCAGTAGATACAAAAGTTATAAAGCATGTACTACCATATTCAGGAACAGTTTAATTGAAGAAGGGTCCAAACCCGAAAAATCACTTGTCCCTTTTCTCCATAGATGCTGCCTGACCCATTGAGTTACACCAGGATTTTGTGTCCATCTACAGTTTATTCCCCGCTGCTATCAGACTACTGAAAGGGCCTCACATAAGCTATAGGCATGGTCCCAATTTCCAAATTTACCATGTTGATGCCCTTGCACTAAAAAAAAATGCACTTTCTCTTTAATGGTGTCACTATACTCTGCACTTTGGTTATATATTTTTCTTTACCCAACTTGTTACACTTGGGTGTAGCTCTATTGTACTTATGTATGATATGATTTGACTGGATAACATCCAAGCTAAATTATTCCAGGTAATAATAATAAACTAATATTAATACCAGTAAAATGACCTCCACTCGCCTTAGCTTTGTGGAGGAAGAGGTATACTGCGTGAAGCAATGTGTGAAGCACAGAGGTATACTGTGTGAAGCAATGCTTACTGGCATGTCAAAAAAAGACACAAAGTGCTGGAGTAACTCAATGGGTCAGACAGCATCTCTGGAGAACATGGATAAGTGACATTTGTTTTTTTACGTTTAGTTTGCTTTGGAGATACAGCGTGGAAACAGGTCCATCGGCCCACCGAGTTTTCATCAACCAATGATCACCCGTACACGAGTTCCATCCTACACACTAGGGACAAGTTTACAGAAGCCAATTAACCTACAAACCTGCATCTTTTTGGAGTGTGGGAGGAAACCGGAGCACCCAGAGAAAACCCACACTGTAACAGGGAGAATGTACAACTCCATACAGGCAGCACCCATAGTCAGGATCGAACCCAGGTCTCTGACGCTGTAAGGCAGCAGCTCTATCGCAGCACCACCGTGTCGCCCCTAAGGGTCAGGACCCTTTATCAGACTGATTCTTACTAGCATTACCTATTACATGGTTAATTATAACTTCATGCCCATTAGTCTGTATCTTTCTCCGCAGGAAATAGTTTATCTCCATCCATCCTATTAATTGTTGTAATCAATTTAAACACCTCAATCGACCATTCTGCAGTCTTATATACCCAGGAGATTACAAGACCAGCTTAGCCATTCTAACTGGCCTCTTTTTGGTATAACACTGATGTTGTGGTAAACAGAATCAATTAAAACTCACAGGGATCAGATGTAGCACAAGAGATAGCTGGTGAATAGTTAACTTACATTCTTCCCAAAATCAATGCGGTAATATCATATCACCATTTTACACTGATGTGAAATTGCACATCCATAATTATTTGTAACCATTAAATTTTAGAACATTTCCCACTGTTTAGTTTAGTTTAGAGATACAGCACGGAAACATGCCCTTCAGACCAGAGATCCCCACACACTAACACTATGCTACACAACCAGGGACAATTTACTATCTTTACTAAAGCCAATTAGCTTCTGGAGGTCTTTGGTGTGCGAGAGGAAACCCGAGCTCCCGGAGAAAACCCATGGGTAGAACATACAAATGCTGCGCAGACAGCACCCGCACTCAGGATCGAATCCGGGAATCTGCCGCTGTAAGGCAGCAACTCTACCGCTGAGCCACTGTGCCACCCACTGGTGTAAAGCTCTCTTTAAAATACAACCAAGCAAAATCAATTGTCTTGTGTGCTTTCCATCAGATCTGGTCACCTGTTTTGGATGCAATGCTCAATAAGTGCTGCCACAGTATTCTATGCTCTATATTCTACGATCAAATATTGGATCTGGTATTCCAAAGCTCAGTATGCACTGGCTTACTTGGCCATTCCCAATATATTATCCCCAGTACCCTATCTAATGTGTTACACATATGCATTCCTTGCTCAGTATCTAATATCGCATCATGTCACATCTCAGTACACCACGAGGGCGGCACAGTGGCTCAGCAATAGAGTTGCTGCCCTGCAGCGCCAGAGACCCGGGTTCGATCCTGGCTGTGGGTGCTGTCTATACGGAGTTTGTACGTTCTCCCTGTGACCACTGGCTCTTCTCCGGGTGCTACAGTTTCCTCCCACATTCCAAAGACGTTCAGGTTTGTAGGATAATTGGCTTCTGCAAAATTGTCCCTAGTGTGTATGGTAGAACTAGTGTATGGGGATTACTAGTGGGCGTGGACTTTCGGATTCCATGCTGTCTCTAAACTAAATCTATGACGTAGATTGCCAATCCCAGTGTATCACCAACCCCCTCCTCTCCATGCTCTACCCCGCTACACTAAATCCAATATGTCACCACCCACCTCATTTCAGCCCTTGCACTTTTTAAAATCTGTACTTTCTCAGTAAATGTAATGCAAGAACACTGTTGTATTCCGTCCTCTGGTATTTTTTCTCTTTGCACTACCTGCTGGACTTGTATATGGCTTGATTGCACTCACGTGCAGTAACATTTGACTGGATTGCATGCAAAGATTTTCCACCATGTCTTGGTACACATGATATTAATAAACTAATACCAACTCTTCTTCTCCATTCCCCAAGTATGCTTGATTTCCCAGTGCCATACTTAACGATGCCCACTGCCTATGCCACTGAGCCAAATCCCAGTCTTCCTAGATTTAAAAAAAAGCACTGCAGATGCTGGTTTAGATCAATGAAAGACACAACATTCTGGAGTAACTCAGCAGGTCAGGAAGCATCCCTGGAGAACATGGTTAGATGTCATTTCAGGTCTGAAGAAGGGTACCAACCTGAAATGTAAACATCACCTATCCGTTTTGTCCAGGGCTGCTACCTGACCTGCTGAGTTACTCCAGCGTTTGGTGTCTATCCCAGTCTTCCATGCTTTGGTGTGCCAAACTGGCCTCCTCTCAAGCTCAGGCCAGCGGTTGTCCATGGGGAAGGGGAGAAGCTCAGGGCAGCTTGCGTTGCCCTGGGGGTGACAGATTGAGATGTGAAATCAATCCCCTCCCAATCCAGATCACTAGAGCCAAAAAGAGTGGAAAGGGAGTTCCAGCTCTCCCACATTTGCTTTGATACTCACCACTGTTGCCGAATCCCACTTCATTCCTTTTCAGCTCACAGCCTTTGTTAACTTCCAGAATGTTGCAAATAACTGAATAAGACCTGCGACTTTGAGTGGCAGTAATGAGTTGTTTTGAAGGATTGTCCCGTCTCTCTCTGTTGTTCCCCTAGACTAGCGACTAATAGGTTTGCTGATACTTGTTTCCTAGCTACTTGTCTGTAATGCATTTCATGTGATTACAGATCTGGTGACTATTACTGGGGCTGAAGATTTCTCTATTAATCTACCAATACAGCTGAAACCCGTTTAGTGGAGCAGGTGAGAAGAATGTGAGTGTTTTTTTGTCTAAGTACTCGAAAAACATAAAACCCAACATAAGACATAAAAGTTCAACTCTCTTTATAGATACACAAATGTCTTGTAGTTTCTACAATTTAAACACAATTAAACAAAGAAGGGTAGCAGGAGAGTACTAAGAAATAGCTTTCATTGGAATATAAATCCGTCACATCGAGTTTCGATGCATAAACAACAATGATAAGAATCAAATCTGTGTATGTGACAAGTTGGTTGGGAACCTGTAAAAGTTTCGGCTGATTGAAAGAAAGAAACCTTTTGAGACTTTCAAACCTCATTTCTCACAGTCTGTATAGAAAGAAGGCAGGGAATTCAAACAAGGAGGTTAAATCCAAAACAAACAGGCCAAAAAAGGACAGGTCCAATCTTATGGGTAAACATTGATTAAAAAAAATTGGAAATCCTGAAATTAAGTGGATTGCTGAGTTTGAACACAGCTGCCAGAATAAAGAGTCAGGTCCTCAGAGGAGAGGGATGCAGAGGAGTTTAAATTAAAATAAAAGATGCTTCACTTTGAGACAATAACATAAAAGGAATTCTGCTTGGAATTCTTATTCTCTATGTGCCAACCCCTGTAAAGATGGACAGTGAGTTGAAAGGTCAAAGGAGGGCGTTTGCTGAGGCACTGCTTGGCTATTTGAGAAACAGAACAAAAATGCACCAAAGTTTCAAGAACCCATCAACCCCACTGAAATTCTGGCGGTACTCAGAAAATAATGGAAAAAGCAACAGTATCTTATGCTTGACATTATGCATCATGTTTAGGGTTTCAGAGTTGTCCTCAGCTATTGCAATCTGCAGCAACAGGCCTCTGTAGCACCAACAGTGACAGTAAAAGACTGTGCAGGTTTGGCAGATTACAAAATGCAAAGAACAAAAGCTACAGTAATGTAGCGTTCCTGAAAAAAACGCTTCCCTGTTGAAACACCCAGCAGCTTAACATTGCACTGGGAAGGTTTTTAAAACTGTGTATACTCAGCTCGTAGCCCAATAAAAAAAACATTCACTTGCCTAGGATTAAGAAAGCAACAATTAAAGCAGAACTAAGAACCTGACCTTTCTACAAAGAAGACATTACCACGGTGAAAACTATTTCATACTTAGGTGCCAATTTTTACATAAACCCTTAGCCTCATATAAGCAAACAAAGCCCGGAGTAAAATTCATCTCTTGCAAACAGTGGTGGCAAACGTAAACATGGGTGTTTTGTGTATCTGGCGAGAAAGGGCTTGGGAACGGCAGGATCGTTCATGCTGGATTGTGAGCTAGTCCGAGCCTCAATACTCAACTGATCATTTTAGCCTCTCGGTCGGTCAGCAGCAGTTCACAAGGTTCCTTTTCACACACATCTGCCACATCTCAAAGTTCAAAGTACACCGCAGACATTTGCACGTAAGATTAAAGGCATCGGCGGTGTCTAACGAGTGCTGATGTTGATTTGTTCTGATCTGCAACAATTCCACAGTGACGGTTGCATTGTGGGGAGTATTAAACTAATTACTAAATGGTGCGGGGGGGGGGGGGGGGGTGCGTTGGGGATGTGAATGTGAGAAGGTCCAACCGAATGCAAACATGACTTGTGTATGAACTTGAAATATTAAATGCAGGAATCCTTGCCCCTGTGTAAAATACCCCTTACATGGAGAAAAGCAAACGCCATGTCTCCTTGAATATTTTCATCTTCTTGGATCTGCGCTGTTACTAACAAATCTTGCACTGGCACAAGGAATTAATGTTATTGCATGCTTGTGTACAATTTTTATATGTGAAGGGAATGTACAAGTGCTATTTTGGAGCCTCAGTCCGAAGAAGGATCTCGATCCGAATGCTGTCTCTCCATTCCCTCCACAGGTGGTGACTGACCCACCACGTTCCTCCAGCACTTTACGTAGGAAGGAGCAGCAGATTCTGATTTATACCGAAGATAGACACAAGATGCAGGAGTAACGCAGCGAGTCAGGCAGCATCTCTGAAGAAAAAGAATCACTAAGTTTTTGGGTCGGAAGAAGGGTTCTTGCCAAAACGTTACCTATTCTTTTACTCCAGACATGCTGCCTAAAGGGGCTGTCCCACTACGGCGACCTAATTGGTTAGTTTAGAAGAGTTTAGGAGGGTTTGAAATAGTGTCATGTTGAAGACCTCCTATGACTATGTAGAAGACCTCCTACCATCGACTATGTTGAAGACTAGCTTCGGGCAAATTGGACACCGAATAGTGGAGAGTGAAGCCGATCTCCTTCGACCTCCCTTTGACCTCCCTTCGATTATGTTGAAGACTATCTACAACTACCTTCGACTACCTTCGATTACCCTCGATTACCTACGAATAACATGCCGACCTACTACGACCTACTTCGACGAAACCTACGAGTAAAAAATTTATCGATTTTTTCCATGGCGACCTTTTTTTACTCATAGGCATTTTTCAGCATGTTTAAAAAATTGCCGCGACCTAGCTGAGGCCTCGAGTACGCGGGGACTACTCCCGAGCATGAAGGGGAGTTACATAGACCTCCTAGGACCTCGTCTCAACCATGCTGCGAGTATGAGTCAAGGGCAAACTCTTCTAAACTCGTCAATTAGGTCGCCACAATGGGACAGCCCCTTAACCCGCTGAGTTACTCCAGCATTTTGTGTCTACCTTCAAGCATTTTGTCTTTTGCTTAAGATTCCAGCATCTGCAGTTCTTTGTGCCTACAATTTTAATAAGCTTTACTGATTCATTTACACGATATGGTGTTCACTAGGAACGCCAGGACGTACGTCCCTTTGCTAGTTGCCCTTGAGAAGTAGAGAGTGAACTGCCTTCTGGAGCAGCTTACATCTAGATTTATCTACTAATTAGCAGGTAAACTAATTCAAGTGGTCAAATTCTATTCCTCTTTCCATATTAAATGAGGAGTCTTCTCTGGCCTTGGTGGGGACAGATTTCACTTGCCGTTAGTGATGTATCTCCTTCTGACGCAGTATTTCAGGATTGAGGATGATTTGCTTCTACTCTTAGTTTTGTGACTTCTGAGGTGGCTCAGGCCAATGTGGGAACTGCAGACTCTGCCCCACTCTTTGGAACAGAGATTGTTCCAGTCTTGGCTTTCTTCATTATTGAGGAAAATGGAGAAAGACGCAGCTGTGGCTGCTTTGCGCAGTGTTTCCTTTGTCTTGTGCTTCTTTCTTTCCAAGGCAGTCCTTTAGATCGAGGATGACTTGCTTCCAGTCCAATTCTGCCAGCTCTAAGTCGCTGCTTCAAAAAGGCAGCCACCATCATCAGAGACCCACACCACCCTGGCCACACACTTATTTCACTCCTGCCATCAGGAAGACGATATTGGAGCCTGAAAACTGTAATGTCCAGATTCAGGAGCAGCTTCTTCCCTACAATCATCTGGTTATTAAACACTACAACTTCCAAATAAGCTCTGAACTAAATAGACTTGGGAGCATTGGTTTTGTCTTTGCACTATTATTATTTTTTTTAATGTGTGTGTGTGTGTGTGTGTGTATATATATATATATATATATATATTCCATTTACAGAGTACTATGTTTACATACCTTGACGAACCTTGAGGCTGAGTCTGAAGAAGGGTCTCGACCTGAAACGTCACCCATTCCTTCTCTCCGGAGATGCTGCCTGTCCAGCTGAGTTACTTGAGCATTTTGTGACTATGTTTACATATCTGTTGTGCTGCTGCAAGTAAGAATTTCATTGTTCTGTCTGGGACAAATGACAATAAAACACTCTTGACTCCCCTGATTGAGAGGGATTCAATGTGGGAATTGCAAATAGGCAGGAAGTGCCTGGCAGGACGGGCGAGTGTAGTGTGTGAGCTTTTGCACTCCTTCCATTTCCCTGTGCTCCAATGCATGGACTCAGGTTGCTCAGTACCATGCCCAATGCTCCTTCACCACTTTGATTAGTGAAATTCCTTCTCATCTCCTTTCTAAAGGAATATCCTTTTATTCTGAGGCTATGACTTTTGGTCCTAGACTCTCCCGCTAGTGGAAACATGCTCTCCACATTCACTCTATCTACGCCTTTCACTATTTGGTAAGTTTCAATGAGGTCCCCCCTCATCCTTCTAAACTCCAACGAATACAGGCCCATTTCCTTCAAAAGCTCATCATATGTTAACCCAATCATTCCTGGCATAATTCTCATGTTCGCCTCGCACATTTGTTTTACCAATTATTTTTGTTTTTTTCCGAGACATTTGACGTTAGTAATTATGATCTCAAGTCCTGAATGGATCAAATGATTTATGGCTCTGGGTATTGCAGTCAAAAACATGCATTTGAAGAATGTGGATGTGATTTTGCTCGACGTAGTATACAAACCCATTGGTTTAATGTGCTGAATCTAAGTATAAAAAGGTTCATCAACTCCCTGGGGTTGTGTTGAAATTGCACTTTAAGTGCTTACCTAGACTATATCTGGGTCCTGAAACAGTGCACTGCACCAAGGGTTAGTCAAACCTCTATTGATTTTTGTCATGTGATTTGGGATTCTGCATGAATTGCGATGGATTTAATACCAATATAGGCAAAATGCCACGGAAATATCAACCGACTGTGCCAGGTCAGGCCTTGGAATAACCGCAGCCAAGAAACCTTACATAATAGGTCAAAACTTAATTAAATCTCAAATTAAATAGATCCTAAGAATATCATGTAATGAGGTTTTAAAAGGCACTTCAAATTATCAATTTCAGTGATGGTGGTCAAAGTGGAAAGGAGTGACTTAACAGCTTAAACCTAAGATCAACATCTTTCCCTCTACAATGTCATAACTGCAAACTAAATAATGATCTCATTGCAAAAAGGAGACAAATTGGATAGTGATAAATTGCAGCAGGATTTAAGCAGCTGGTGGAATGGGCAGATTCATGGCAGATGAAGTTTAACAGAAAAAAATTGTGAGATGACTTGCTTTACCAGGAGGCATGAGGGGAGACAATTTGGAATAAAGGATAGAATATAGAAACAAGGAACTGCAGATGCTGGTTTACAAAAAAAGACACAAGTGCAGGAGTAATTTAGTGGGTCAGGCAGCATCACTGGAGAACATGGATTGGTGACGTTTTAGGTTGGGACACTTCTTCAGACCAAAGAAGTGTCCCAACCAGAAATGTCACCCATCCATGTTCTCCAGAAATGTTACCTGGCCTGCTGAATTACTCCAGCACTTTGTGTCTTTCTATAGAATAAAGGAAGCCATTCTCAGAAAAGTCAAGAGTCAAGAATGTTTAATTTTCATATGTACTAAAAATGGAATACTTAAACTCCTACTTGCAGTAGCATAACTGGTCTGTAAAAAACAGTACATATGAAACATAATAAACCAAACAATACAATAAATTAGAAACCACAATGTTAGTGTAAAAGAGCCAGAAGTCCTTAGTACAACTAAAACAGTTTATAGTCATAGTTTAGTTGCTACTTGTAATCTTCAAGAGCCTGATGGCTGTTGGAAATAAGTTGTACTTGAACCTGGAGGTCACGGTTTTCAGACTCCTATACCTTCTTCCTAATGGCACGATTGAAATATGAGCATGGCCAGGGTGGTGTGAGTCCTTGATGAAACTGGCTGCCTTTTAGAGGCAGCAACTCCTGTAGTTCCCCTTGATGGTGGGAAGGTCAGTACATGTGATGGACTGGGCAGTGTTCACCATTTTTTAATAATCTCCTCTATTCATGTGAGTTTCGGTTGCCAAACCAGGCCGTGATGCAACCAACCAATATGCTCCCTATTGTACACCTGTAGAAATTCAAAAGAGTATTTGTCAACATTGCAAATCTCTTCAATCTTCCAAGGAAGTAGAGGTGTTGATGGACTTTCTTTATGTTTCTGCAAAATGGATCTCTTCCAGCATAACCATGCAGTGGGATTGCTGAGGTTGAAGGTGCAAAGAATGACACATTGACAAGTTGTTTGGAAGACATTTAATAACAGATGGTGAAGAACAGATAACATTGGATGCAACCTAAATGAAACAGATTAGAATACAGGGCTACGAGGAGCCAAAAGGCCTTGTGTTGTAAATATTTTATGATTCGATGAATTGCAAACACGTTTTCTGTGTCGTGGTTCCATCCTTTTACATGATATAGAAATCCCTTTGATTTGTGAGTGAAGTGTATCTGAACCTGTACATATGCTAAGCAGGATATAGTGAACCACGAAGAAGGTGGCAAAAACACAGAAGGTGGTGAAACAATGGAAGATATGCTTCTTCCCTACAGGCATGAGGCTATTAAACACTACAACCTCCAAATGAGCTGTGAACGACATAGACTTGGGGGCATTGGTGTTGTCTTTTTGCATTATTATTGTTTGTTTGATTTATGTTTGTGTGCGTGGGTATATACATTATATATATATATATATACACATATATACACATATATACACATACACACATATATATACATACATACACACACACATATATATATATATACATACACATATATATACACATACATATATATATACACACACATACATATATACATATACATACATATATACACAACAACAACAATCAACAATCGGTTGTATTCGTCACTTGCACATAAAGTGCAAGTGAAATACATATATATACATGTACATACATATATATATGTATACATACATACATATACATACATACATAAATACATATACATACATATATATACTGAACTTTTTTTCTCATTTATTACATTGTTTACTAGTGTACTATGCTTATATATTCCGTTGTGCTGCTGCAAGTAATAATTTCATTGTTTCGTTTGGAACATATGACAATAAAACACTCTTGAAATAGTGTAAAACTTGATAGAAATTTGGTTCACTTCAGGAAGAAAGGTGCACAAGGATAGCAAAGATATTGAGCATACAGGTATTTGTGTTATTAATAGGGAACACAACGATTAACAAGGCATTCAGAAGGCTGGTGATATTGTGTTTTATCATTAGCTATTCATATTCCTGAATACTTATGAATACCAATCAGACCTAGTCCCGAATACTACTAAATTTTGAGTGGCACAACTTAGCGGGAGTGCATTAGACCAAGAAAGGGTAGGATCAAGATGTCATCTTGGATGGTGTCTGAAATAAGAATATTAATTTCCATAAATAATGCATGAATTATAAGAGTGGACAGGAAATGGCTCTTTCTATGAGATAGCGATGCAGAGGGAACACAATCTCAGTCAGACTATAACACAAAATGCTGGAGTAACTCAACAGGTCATGCAGCATCACTGGAGGGCATGGATAGGCAATGTTTCTAGTTGAGATCCCTCCTCAGACTCTGAGGAACTATATTTCTGTCATTGTTTCCCCAATATTTAAAACATATTAATATTCAGAATTGTTTATGATGTTGATACAGATACCAGAGGAGATCCCTGCACTTTTTCAAGTACTGGCACAATTTTTCATGTACTGCAGAGTCAGTGCAAAATCTGACATGAAATTTGTGTTTCTTGCTCCGTTCCATTGGCACTGCACAGGTAACAGTCCTCCAGTCTAAATCTTATGCTTAAATCCACAGAGGTTTAGCCCTTAATTCAGAAGTGTGACTGTTACTGATTGACCCAAACTAATTCAAATCACAAGAATAATAGGATGTGTAGTTTAATTACCTGATTAGTTCTCGGGGAACAACAAATACACACAATGCAAGATTTGTTTAAGCTGCTGCATGTGCACTGAAATGGATTCACAAATCCCCAGGTTCCTTGTAAGCATTAAGTTAGCTTACATGGTATTTAGTGAACAATAGCAGAAATTGTGTGACAAGGTGTTAAAACAAAGGATTTTTGCTATTGCACCGTGCTCAAAGCTTTAGAAACAATTACACCAAGTTAACTGCTATATGGGGGTATGTCTGCAAATGTTATATTTTTTACTTCAAAGAGTTAACCCAAATAAAAGAAAGTTCACAAATTGGAGAAAAAGGTCCAATCGTAACTAGCAATCGTAAATAGATTTTTAAAATACATTTTAAAACTTGAAAAGATTCACATAGTTAAGATTATAGAAATTCCAGTAAGTGTGGGCTGAAGATAGAGATGATTCTGCTGTGCAGGCCAATCCTATCTTTTCTTGAGCAGGGAGATAGGTCAAACTCGCTGGGCCAAATGGCCTAATTCTTCTCCTGTGTCTTATGGTCTTCCGTCAAGACCAGTTTCCCAGGTGCCATTAGTACAGTAATTGGATGAGACCCGATGTCATTCTTTAAGAACTGAAGGCCACGTGAGAAAAAAAGGTCCAATTCTCGATTAAGGGTTGTCTTGTTAACATTCATACAATTTTAGAAGGGCCTCCCACTTAGAGTCATACAGTCATAGAGCCATAAGCATGGAAACAGGCCTCTAGGCCCAGCTTGTCCATACTGACCAAGATCCCCCATCTAAGCTAGTCCCACGTGTTCACGTTTAGTTGATATCCCTCTGAACCTTTCCTATTAAAGTACTTGTCAAAATGTCCTTTAAATATTGCCTCAACTACCTTTTATCTTTGGTTTAAACCAGCATCTGCAGCTCCTTCTTACACATACCTCCTCTGACAACCAGTTCCACATATCCACTGCCATTCTGTGTGAAAACGTTGCCCCTCATAAATCTTACACCTCTCTCATTAAATCTATGTCCCCTGGTTTATAATCCCCCAACACTGGGTAAAAAAGGCTATGCATTTACCCCATCTATTCCCTTCATAATTTTATACACCTCATTAAGATCACCCCTTGACCTGCATGAAATAAAGTTCTAGCCTGCCCATCCTTTCCCTATAGCTCAGGACTTTGAGTCCTGGCAACACCCTTGTAAATCTTCTCTGTTTGCTCCTCAACCATTATTTCAACGAACTGCGTATGTAGGGCCATTCAAAGAGTAAAACTTCCTTTATCAAAAAAAAGGTGCATCGCCAAGTCACAAAAGCAATTAGGGCTTTTAACCAAGAGCTTAGACAGAGGTATGCATTAATAAATGAGTTAAATGAAAAAAATTGAGGCAGTTTAGATAGAGAATTCCAATACTTCAGTCCCAGGTGTGGTAAATATGGATGCCACTAGCAAAGTACTTGAAAACTGGATAGAGTCATAGCATTATACTGTGTGGAAACAGGCCCTTTGGCCCAACTTGTCCACACCGTGCAACATGTTCCATCTACATTAGTCCCATCTGCATCTGTTTGACATAATCCGCTAAACCTATCCCATCCATGTACCTGTCTAAATGTTTCTTAAACGCTGCAATAGGACTTGCCTCCTCTGGCAGCTCATTCCATACACACACCACCCTCTGTGTAAAAAACTTACCCCTCAGATTCCTAATAAATATTTCCCCCTCACTTTAAACCTCTGTCCTCTGTTTCTCGATTCCTCTACTCTGGGCAAGAGACTCTATGCATCTACCTGATCTTTTTTTTTCTTTTTTTTTGTGTTTATTTTTGTTAGAAGTAAGTACAATAGTGTGGTACTTGAGTACCTAATACATACATACATATTTCCATTCTTGTACAACTTCGTATTTTTAATTTAATAATAAAATAACAGTGAGAGAAAAAATAAATAAAGAGTGTCGGAATAGATAGACACGCGAGTAAATACAGACAGCAAAAGAAATAAAGGACAGAAATGAGAAGCTAAAAAGATTGAAAGAAAAGGAGAAAGTAGAGGAAAGAGAGATTAGGAGAGATTTACCTATTTCGTATTTTTGCCCATCCGTCACCCGGTTCTAAACCATTTAATTTATAAGGTTATGTTATGTTGCACCATATGCTTGTAAAAAGTTGATAAAAGGAGACCAAGTCTTTAAGAATTGGTCTACTTTGCCGACATCTACCTGATCTATTCCTCCGATGATTTTGTGCACCTCTATAAGATTGTTAAGGTTTGTTTCACTTCAAACAGCCAAAAACGCAATAAAATTAGTAATCAAGTAGTAAAATCTTTATTTCGCCAGACGGGTGCGGCAGTAAACACTTACAGTATGTAATATACAGACTATAGGTTCATTCTATCCTCACACACAGAGGTAATGTTCAGTCAGATATATTTATACCCCAATAATCAGGGATTCAGCAATACTTTATCTTCCAGAGCATTATACAGCATCTAGCCTGTTAAGATTGACAGGTTCCCCCGAGAAAGCTATTTATTGCAGATTCAAGCACTCTTGTTTTTTGACCTTGTTGATCTATTGTTTAAGTACATTGCAATCTGTAGAGCAGAGGGAAAGAACCGTTGTCTGAACATTCCTCTGATTCTTTATATTATAGTGCAAAAACATCGAGTGTTTATAGTGCTGTAGCCTTGCTAGTGTTACGGGAGAAAGGTGAAGGCATTTCTTTATTGCTTCTAATTCTACAGCTGAATCCATTTTGTAACTTTTACATTTTTTAAACTTTCTCATTCCTTCCTCTTTATCAGTTATGATAACATTCACA
Organism: Raja brachyura; assembly: GCA_963514005.1. Next base: position 117,107,563 of record OY740782.1, read on the forward strand.
ATTCTCGGTGGATACATAATGGTCGCAAGCAGTTAACAATAAAAATCAGAGCGGTGATTAATAAAAAGATAGAGCCATAGTGTAATACAGTATTCCAGAATCCATCAAGCCAACTGAATGGCCAGCAGCTCCCATTTCCTTAATTGTACCCGTGCATGTGACTGTCAACCTTATGGATGTTCTTCATTTATTGGGCAATGTGGGTAGCAAGGTCAGTGATATTAGAGGATTCATCAGGGATCTGGACACAACACTCGTCTTATTATAATACAGGTCATCCCATGAGTCACCCCTCATCCTACTGTGCTCCAAGGAATAATCCCAGTCTGCTTAAGCTCTCCCTATAGCTCAGGCCCTCGAGTCCTAGAAAAATCCTTGTCAATCTTCTCTGCACTTTTTCCAGCTTGACATCATCTTTCCTATAACATGGCGCCTAGAACTGAACACAATACTCTAATGCGGCCTCACCGTGTCTTGTATAACTGCAACATGACCTCCCAACTTCTATATTCAATACTCTGTCTGATGAAGCCTTTTTGACCACCCTATCTACCTGCAATGCCACTTTCAAGGAAAAGGGTGTTTTTAAAAATATAAAGGCTGATAGAGAATGGAGTAAATTGGGTCACATGGAGTTCATGAAACAAGGGTGAGAGTTTTTAAATTAAGACAATAGATTTTATGGTATCAGGCACATTTACAAAAGAAGTTCTTGAAAATAACTCCTAGCATGCATTATTCTACAAATTAGCAAGTTTTCCTTAACTGAGCGAAAGCCTTCTTTCATTTTCAATTCTCAGATAGATGCCTCAGCTCTCACCTGAGAAATGAGGGGGGGCCTAATTGAAACATACCTAATAATGAAAGGCTTTGATAGTGGATGTGTAGAGGGTATTTCCACTAGTGGGATAGTCTAGGACTAGAGGTCATAGCCTCAGAATTAAAGGACGTTCCTTTGGGAAGGAGATGAGAAGGAATTTCTTTAGCCAGAGGGTGGTGAATCTGTGGAATCCTTTGCCACAGAAGGCTGTGGAGGACAAGTCTATGGATATTTTTAAAGCAGAGATAGATAGTTTCTTGATTAGTACGGGCATCAGGGGTTAAAGGGGTTAGGAGGGAGAGATAGATCAGCCATGATTGAATAGCAGTGTAGACTAGAATGGCCTAATTCTACTCCTATCACTTACGACCTTATGACCTAACATACCATTTACTGACGGCAAATTAAGGAATTCTAGCCCGAGAGGGGAATGGCCTCCTGGCCAGCTTCCACCTTTCCTCAGAATAGATTTTTATGGATACAGCATCAGCTGCCAACTGAAGGCTGAAATACTTTTTTCCAGATGCCTTTGATTGATTGAATTTGATTGCCGTCCCCTCAAGTTCAAACTTGCATTTGGGTTTGAATAAGATATCACAAGAAAATCAGCATTCGCTTTATCATGCTGGGGTGTTACACCCGAGCAGGGCTCGAACTGAAGTGTATGTCAAGCGCACACACACACACAAAAAAAAATCTGGCTTGAATTCAAAGGTGACCAGGCACCAAAAGAAACAACGAAAGCGAACCGTACATTTATAGACTTTATGGCATGATGCCATAGTAACGAGCAGAGTATAGTTTGGAACAAAACAGAAACTACTGTAGTGTCTGCGGAGCGAACTGACAGGTCAACACTTTAGGCTCTCTTTAGAACTGCGAAGTGACAGATGAGTGAGCATTTTAAAAGAATCACCAAGAAAATAGTTGGGGTGGAGTGGGTGATGTAAAGGTGGAATAAATAAACAAATGGACAAACACTGGACAGAAAATATCACGGGAATGAGTGGTGGATAGCAAATTGAAATGGTGGCAAGTCAGCAGTAAGAAGATTTTAGTTTAATTTAAGTTAGAGGTTCAGCATGGACACCGACCCTTCGGCTCGCCTAGTCCACGCCGACCAACGATCATCCGTACATTAGCTCTGTTGACTCAGTTTTGCATCCTACACACTAGGGGAAATTTACAGAAGTAGATTAACCTACTGACCAGCGCGTCTTTGGAATGTAGGGTGAAACTGGAGCACTTGGAGAAAACCCACGCTCTTGTAGGGAGAAGGTATAAACTCCGTAAAAACAGCACCCATAATCATGATCGAACCCTGGATCTCTGGCACTGTGAAGCAGCAACTCTACTGCTGCGCCACTTTGTCACATTGTAGCACAGGTGACATTTCAGTATGGCTCTTGTATGTGGCTACGGTAACATTTCTAGATTGAGTTTGAGGTTCATAACCCACTGTTTGTCTTCCTTGGAGAGGGATATTATCTAAAATAGCTCCATTTATGGTGTCAGAAACAGAATGTGGAGGTGCATTCCATTGTTTGATCGTAATACATTATGGCCGCTTCATCCTTAGCTCACTAGGATCCTGTTCACAGCTTCCCATGCTCTTCATAGCGTCGTAGAATTATATAGAATGGAGACAGGCCCTTCGGCCCAACTTGCCCATGCCACCCAACATGCCCCATCTACACTAGTCCCAACTGCCTGCATTTGGCCCATATCCCTCTAAACCTATCCTATCCATGTACCTATGCCAATATTTTTTTAATGTTGTGATAGTACCTGCCTCAACTACCTCCTCTGGCAGCTCGATCCATATACCTACCACCCTTTGTGTAAAATAGTTGTCACCCAGGTCCCTATTAATTCTTTCCCCCCTCACCATAAACCTATGTCCTCTGGTTCTTGATTCTCCTACTCTAGGTAAATGACTCAGTGCATTCACGCTATTTTTTTCCTCTCGTGATCTTATAAACATTCAAAGCTGGAGAAACACAGGGAGCCTTGTCTTTGGTTCACGAATGGACTCTTTGTTTGGAGTGGTATCTTCGGCCCTGGTTTGGTTTCATTTGACATTGATGTTCAACCTGTTAAGGCAAGTGTAGTGGAACCAGAAAGAGTTTGTAGAAAACATGCAGTAGGTTGTGGAGGAGGAGGCAGGGAGTCAGAGAAGTCCCGAGGGATTGGTTTGTGCATGTGATTGATGGATCACAACCCTCGTTGGGAACAGGTTTATTTTAGTACGTCATACTGTTACGCTGTGAGAAACAACCTTTTGATTCCAGCAGTGAAGTAGCCAGCTGTTTATACCTTCCTATTCGCAACCCCATGGACTTTTAACTGCTATTAGTATTACCAGCCTGATTTCTTAATACCCTGCTAATAGATCTAATCAAGCATAAACTGACAATCTTACCTGGTAGCTTCCTGATAATTCAGAATATGACCCAATTAACTGCAATTACTTGGATATTGCAAAAAGAAGGGTGTTCAAATTGAAAGATATTTTTAATATTTGGCATATTATTTTCATAACAAATTGTGCTGTGAAACTAGATAGTAGAAAATAGATCTGTTTAGAGATAACATGTGGAAACAGGCCCTTCAGACTCACCGAGCTCACACTGACCATCAATCGTCCATTCTATGTTATCCCACTTTCACATCCACACTCTATGACAATAAGCCTCAGCCCCCTGCAACATGCTCATTGACTCATGGGATTCTCTGCACCTAGACCCCTCAAGGTGGCAGGAAGGCATTCAGGACAGAGCCATGGAATCATACAGCATGGAAAACTTGCCCATGCCAACCAACATGCCCCATGTACACCAGTCCCATCTGTCCGCGTTTGGACTATATCCCTCCAAACCTACCCTATCCATGTACCTGTCCAAATCTTCTTTAAACATTGTAATAGTACCTGTTTCAACTCCCTCCTCCGGCAGCTCATTTCAGATACCTACCACCCCTTGTGTAAAACTTTGTCCCTCAGGTTCCTATTAAATCTTTTCTCACTCACCTTATACCTATGTTTTCTGGTTGTTGGCTCCCCTACTCTGTGTAAAAGACTCTTATTTACCCTATTTATTACTCTCACATTATACACCTCTATAAGATCATCCCTCATTCTCCTGCACTCCAAGGAATGAAGTCTTAGTCTGCCCAACCGCTCCTATAGCTCAGGCCCTCAAGTCCTGGCAACATCCTAAATCTTCTTTCATAAATCAGCACCATAGCGACCTAGAATGTTCAAACGGGCCCTTCAGTGAAAGTTGCCCACGCCGACCAACATGCACCATCCACACTAGACCCACCTGCCTGCACTTGGTCCATAACCCTCTTAAACCTATCCTATGCATGTACCTGTCCATCAAAGATAGTCCGAGGATCACAACCGAAACATCTCCTATCCATGTTCTCCAAAGGCACCATCTGATCCGCTGAGTTACTCCAGCATTTTGTTTCTTCTTTTGTAAATCAGTATCCACAGTTCCTTATTCCTCCCCCTCCCCCCTACTGGCTCCATCTACTCATCATCCTTCACCACTCCTTGGCACACCAACCACATACTTAGAAACATAGAAACATAGAAATAAGGTGCAGGAGTAGGCCATTCGGCCCTTCGAGCCTGCACCGCCATTCAATATGATCATGGCTGATCATCCAACTCAGTATCCCGTACCTGCCTTCTCTCCATACCCCCTGATCCCTTTAGCCACAAGGGCCACATCTAACTCACTCTTAAATATAGCCAATGAACTGGCCTCAACTACCCTCTGTGGCAGAGAGTGCCAGAGACCCACCACTCTCTATGTGAAAAAAGTCATTCTCATCTCGGTCCTAAAGGTTTTCCCCCTTATTCTTAAGCTGTGACCCCTTGTCCTGGACCTCCCCAACATCAGGAACAATTGTGTTGTCTTGCCCAACCCCTCCCACTCTTTGTGCTGACTCTCTCACCCCTCCACTCAGTCCTGATGCCTGGTTTGACTTGAAACATCGCCAAATCCTTTCACCCCAAAGATGCTGCTTAGCCTGTTGTGTTCCTCCGGCAGATAGTTCATTGCTCCAGATTCCAGCATCTGGCTGCGTCTTGTGTCTAACTTTCAAAACTGGAATAGCTTGCAGAAAAAAAAAAATTAGTTTAGTCTGCAGCTGGAAGATCAAGTCAAGAGTGTTTTATTGTCATACGTCCCAAACAGAACAATGAAATTCTTACCTGCAGCAGCACAACAGAATATGTAAACAGAGTACACTGTAAACAATATAAAAAATGAGATACATTCAGTATGTATGTATGTATGTATATATATATATGTGTGTGTGTGTGTGTGTATATATATATATTTATATATATATATACACACACACACACACACACACATATACTGAACTTTTCTCGAATATTACATTTTTTCAGTGCTATGTACTATATTTATACACATACACACACACACATATGTATGTGTACGTCTATTTTTTACATACACAAGCATATATACACATATATACAAATATATCTACATATAAAAATAGACAGATAAATAGATAGATAAATAGATAGATAAACAGAAAGATAAATAAAATAAACAAACAAACAATAATGGTGAAAAACGATAAAACCAATGCACCCAAGTCTATGTAGTTCAGAGCTTATTTGGAGATAGCAGCATTTAATAGCCTGATCAGAATACTTAACCCAAAAATTGCTTTATTTATATCATTCAGCTTCCCATTCATCCTTTAGTCCAATGTGCAAAATCATTATATTTCTTTAAAACTCTATTGCAATTATTATTTTCTGATGTGAAATATGAGGGGACCAGCCACTCCAATCTGGCCTGAAAAACAACTGGTTTCAAATATGCTGCGGCTTTTTCAAAGGCCTGTGCTTTCAAAGAAATATAAAGCAAAATTATCATATGTTGATAGACGATAGCAATGGGCGCATGAGGAAAAGCACTTGGATAATACATGACCCTCTTGCTGTGCAAATAAATTCTTTCTGAGAGCCAAAATAAAGCCTTTCCAAAACCCTGACTACCTTTTCATGCTGCTACAATTAGAATTTAAATAGTTATTAACAAAAGTGAAAACTTACAAATTACAATTTAAATTAAATTTTGCTCTTTCACTTGCAAGCAAAATTGTAAACCTGTTCTCAACCAGGATTATGAGAAAGATCTATCACTTGAAAGGACATGCACTTCTCAGTTCTATTTGGATATGGGCCTGAATTAGCTGAGGTTCTATTGCTTGCTATGATTTGGATTTAGGGCATGTTTAATGCATGTCTTCTGAAGTGTAAAACAGCTCCATGCTGCATGTTCTTTGTATTAGTGAATTCTACATGCAAGTGAGTTCTACTGTTAAATCAAAGGCAACAAAAAAAAGGCAATGCAAATCTCTTGCAAGTAATAATTGCCTCTCTAAGTAACACCTTGCTCCTTAGCCTTCTTAATGCTTGAACCAGATTGAATCCGGATCCAGATCCAATTTAATAGTTCCCAAAGCATCTTCCCACAACCCCAATAACCCTGGGAAACTTCCATTATTGACTGGTTATAAAGAAGTCTCTCAATACAGTCTCAAAACTCATCGAGTCCAGCTGGGTACTTATTCCCCAGGGATGCTGCCTGACCCACTGAGTTACTCCACCACTTTGTGTCTATCTTAGGTATAAACCAGCATCTGCGGTTCCTTCCTGCACACTGAGACAGATGCTAACTCAAGAAATTACTACCATCGCAAGGACCCAATAAAGATCTTTTTCCCTGCCAACAGGAAATCGAATTGGAATTTGTTTTATTTACCTCTGCAAAAGATGGCAGATAATTCTGGTACAACTTGGATTGTTTCATCTGGAACGTTAGAGGCTGAGGTGAGACCTGATAGCAATTTATAAAATTATGAGAGGCATAGATAAGGTAGACACTCAGAACCTTTATCCCGGGGGGGGGGGGGGAGGGGGGGAGGATGTCAAAGACTAGAGTGCATAGTTTGAAGTTGAGAGCGGTAAAGTTGACAGGAGATGTGCGTGTCAAGATTTTTTGTTGTGGGCAGTGGATGCCTGGAACACACTGCCAGGGCAGATGGTAGAGGGATATATGATAGTGGAATATAGAGGCAGTTGGATAGGTACATGGATATGCAGGGAATGGAGGTATATGAATCATGCAGGCAGAAGAGATTAGTTTAACTTAGCAACATATTTGACTGGGAAAACTTTTAAAGGCCCCCCCGGGGGCCTTGGCACATTTAAAGGGGGCCACAGACTGAATAATAAATGATTTTCTGTCTATCTGTTTGTGTTGTATCCCTGTTTGACAGGGGGCCCAGAAAACTGAGAAGAGCTCCAAAGGGGGCTGTGGCCAAAAAACAGTTGACAATGGCTGCTCTACATCATCGCCTATATCTCTCATTTCCCTTCTCTCTAACAGGTCTGAAGAAAGGTCTCGACCCGAAACATCATCCATTCCTACTCTCCAGAGATGCTGCCTGCCCCGCTGAGTTATTCCAACTTTTTGTGTCTATCATGTTAAGCACTGTCATTGTGGGCCAAAGGGCTTGTTCCTGTGCTGTACTCGTCTATGTTTTATGGTTGATTTAGACTATTTGAAAGCTGGAGGAACACACAGAGTACTAGCATATTTGGAAGGGCATCACCCAGCAGCAAGGTTTCCAACACCTGAAGAGCAATATTACAGGGAATACGGAAGAACACATCGGAATGACACTATTTAGATCACTCTATCAGAGAGGCCTCTATAAATTGCCCCTGGTGTGTACGGAGTGGATGAGAAAGTGGGATAATGTAGAAATAGTGTGAATAGGTGAGCGATGATCGGCGTGGATTCGGTGGGCTGAAAGGCCTGTTTCCATGCCGTATCACTAAATTAGACGAGAACAAACTCGAACAAGCGCGGACACGGTGGGCCGAAGGGCGAGTTTCCGGGCTGTATCTCTAAAATCTAAAGACTAAAGTAAACAGACACGATGGTCCTAATGCCCTGTTCTTTCCTAAATGGTTCTAATGAAAATGATTGAGACCCAGTGAGATAAATATCTCTCTATGATTCTATGACACCATTTCTCATTTTAGTGAAATAAAAACAGCATATAAATATATGAGTGATAAATGCTTCCAATTACCCTAACATTAAATCACTCAAACTGAAAATCCACAGCTATCTGAGGAAGGGAACTCCAAAGATTTAGAAATCCATACAGCAATTCTGGGGAAAAAGACTGGGTGACATTTTCTTCAGACTGAAAGTAGAAGGGGACTTCTAACCATTTCAGTCTAAAGAAGGGTTCCAACCCAAAACATCACCCATTCTTTTTCTCCAGAGATGCTTCTTGACCCACTGAGTTACTCCAGTACATTGTGTCAATCCTCGCCAGCATCTGCAGTTCCTTCCTGCACAAGGCACAGTATAGATGGGAATCAAAGAATCATAGAATCATTGAAAATAGGTGCAGGAATAGGCCATTACCTGCCTTCTCTCCATACCCCCTGATCCCTTTAGCCACAAGGGCCACATCTAACTCCCTCTTAAATATAGCCAATGAACTGACCTCAACTACCTTCTGAGGCAGAGAATTCCACAGACTCACCACTCTCTGTGTGAAAAATGATCTTCTCATCTCGGTCCTAAAAGACTTCCCCCTTATCCTTAAACTGTGACCCCTTGTTCTGGACTTCCCCAACATCGGGAACAATCTTCTTGCATCTAGCCTGTCCAACCCCTTAAGAATTTTGTAAGTCTTGATAAGGTCCCCCCTCAATCTCCTAAATTCCAGCGAGTACAAGCCGAGTCTATCCAGTCTTTCTTCATATGGAAGTCCTGCCATCCCAGGAATCAGTCTGGTGAACCTTCTCTGTACTCCCTCTATGGCAAGAATGTCTTTCCTCAGATTAGGAGACCAAAACTGTACGCAATACTCCAGGTGTGGCCTCACCAAGACCCTGTACAACTGCAGTAGGACCTCCCTGCTCTTGTATTCAAATCCTTTTGCTATGAATGCCAACATACCATTCTCTTTCTGCACAGCCCGTTGCACCTGCATGCCTACTTTCAATGACTGGTGTACCATGACACCCAGGTCTCCTTGCATCTCCCCCTTTCCTAATCGGCCACCATTCAGATAATAGTCTACCCTCCTGTTTTTGCCACCAAAGTGGATAACCTCACATTTATCCACATTATACTGCTTCTGCCATGCATTTGCCCACTACCCCAACCTATCCAAGTCACCTTGCAGCCTCCTAGCATCCTCCTCACAGCTAACACTGCCCCCCAGCTTCGTGTCACCCGCAAACTTGGAACTTGATGGTCAGCTTGGACATGGTGGGCTGAAGGGCCTGCTTCGGTGCTGTTTGACCCAATGAGTTGGAAAAAGGAAGCCTTCAAATCCATCAGGTCTATGCCGGCTTCTAGCCTCCTAATTCATGTTCACCGCCTGAGAAAGAAGCCTACATTTGTAATTGATAGGCTGCAAAAAGCAGGTGCTGAACTGATGAAAGTTTGTTTGCTGGTTCTGTCTCAAGCGGTAAAATATGTACATTGTTAAGTGTAAAAATGCCACCTCCTGATAGTGCAGATGGTGCAATGGGTTCATTTCAACAGAGGAATAATGGAAGTAATTCCACTGATAAAGGGCCTGAAACACAAGCAAACGGACGGCTTTGCCCTACTGCATTTGTTACAATAACTTTCCTTCCAACGAACCATTAAGGTTGAGATATCATTATCAAGCCCCGCCCTTCAATGATTACTTTGGGCAGTGTAGACTTTAAAATCAATCAATATTTTTTGTAAATAATGTGTGGACTCAGTGCGTGAGTCACAGTGATAGCAACAGAATGTGTTTGTTTTCTTCCCCTACACCTGACAACCATTCATCATTAAATATGAATTAGCTTCATTAGTCATAAAGCAGGCTTCAAAAATGAATTGTGGCTTTTATTTTCCGATGATCTTCCGATAGACCCTCAAATGGCAATAATGGAAATAATGGTCCCGCATTGCAGTTCTGATGCACTGATTTGGCACAGACCATTTGACGAGCTCCATTTTCTTCTGACATCTGCTTCTGCTTGACATCTGCTTCCCTCCTCAGTGTCGGCAGGACTCCACCACCTTGTGTGTTCTTCAGGCATCTTCAGTTAGAGGTGGCCCATCTGAATGGGAGGACCCTTGTGCGGGGCAAAGAACAGGGAGATCCTGCTGGTCTTAACAGCAAGAAAAAATAGACAAAAGCTTGTCACGTGCACCAAGGTATATTTTCCAATAAACTTTAAACCCCTGTCCCACTTAGGAAACCTAAACAGCAACCTCTGGTGACCTTGCCCGCCACCCAAGGTTTCCATGAGGTCACCGGAGGTTTTGGTCACTCTCCCTAATGGTCGAAAGTGGTTTCTGTGTGGTCGAGGCTTCATCTAGGTTGCTGCTATTTTTTCATCATGATTAAAACCGGCCTCCACTAAAAATGAGGTTGCCATTTTAAAAATCGATAATTTTTTATTCGCAGGTCTAGTCGAAGCCGGTTTTCTTCATAGTCGAGGAAGGTTTTCAACATATGCGTGGGAGGTGGTAGGACATTGCAGGTCACCTGGACCTTGTTTTTTTTTTGGGTGGCGGGCAAGGTCACCAGAGGTTGCTGTTTAGGTCTCCTAGGTGGGACAGGGGCTCTTGGCCTCATCTGGTGAAACGCCCAGTCAAATACGTGACACATATAAATGTTCTTAATGCATCCACCAATCTAGAGAACCACAAACCAAACAAAAACAATTTAAGATAACAGTTCAAAGGTATGTTAGCTGTTTTGTGGCGTGCAGTACATATTGTCAATATTTAGTATCTCTGTGAGAATGGAATACTCTCATTTATTGCTGAGCAATAATTTCCAACACTTTCAATGAAATGCATGAAACTATGCCACAAGGTCCCAGTCGGCAGCAGGTTGATTACGGGACATGAGAGCAAGGAAAATAGATGGAGAGGGCGGGGGTAGGGACAAAGTATTCCTGAGGTCCATGGCAGAGAGCTGGAAACGAGTAGATATGAAGAACATTTGACTCTCTTGGTACAAACCTTCTAGTACCATGTGCTCTGGTTTCCTCCTACATTCCTAAAGTGCAAATTTGTAGGTTAATTGGCTTCTCTAAATTGTCCCCAGGGTGTAGGATGGAACTATTGTACAGGTGATCATTTGTCGGTGTGAACTCTGGGCTGCAGGGCCTGTTTCCACTCTGTATCTCTAAAACAATAACTCCGCTCTCTCCCCAGCTAATTGTCCTCACCGATCTATTAACCAGACAGCATCATAAACTGCACATCAACACAGTCTTCTTGACCTCATCCTACCACACATCCTACCACATACCTTGTCCTCCTTCACCCCACTTAAGAATAACTTGGTTTCCCTTTTTCTCAGACCATTTCTGGGACTGCAAGCCAAACCACCCTCTGAGCATCGCTCAGCGTTGTCGTTGAACTTGAAATCAATAGGAGAATGTAGGAGGTCCCTAGCAGATGGGGCATTGACTGTGGAGAGATCAAAGCTGATGAGTCTATACCCACTGAAACATAGAGATACAATCTCCTTGGTTGTATCCAGTCTGAAGAAGGTTCCTGACCCAAAACATTGTCTGTCCACATCCTCCAGAGATATTGCCTAACCAGTTGAGTAATTTCAGCACATTTTATTTTTTGGAGGAACCCTGTCAGTTAAGAGATACAGCGTGGAAACAGGCCTGTCAGTCCACAGAGTCCACACCGACCATCGATCGCCCGTATACTAGCTCCATGTTTTCCCAGTTTTGCATCCTACACACTAGGAGAAATTTACAGAAGCTAATTAACCTGCAAACCTCTACGTTTTTGGAGTGTGGGTGGAAACCAGAGCACCCAGAGAAAACCCATGCAGTCAGGCGGAGAACGTACAAACTCCATACAGACAGCACCCGTAGTCAGGATCGAACCTGGGATTCCAGCGCTGTAAGGCAGCAACTCTACCACTGCGCCACCGTGCCAGCCTGAAGTTCCTTATATCTCCATCGATTTGAATACTCTTTTCATAGATGCTGCCTAACCTGCATTTGTAGTCTTTATTGCAGATTTCCAGCATTTGCAGTTTACTTTTCGATATTCAGATCCTGTTCTCCTCAGGGGCCAGAAATTCTACTGGTAACATCTCAGCTATCTGTGGGCAGAATTTGCTTTCAGCACCATGAGTTTATATTCCAGCACTTAGAGTTAATGCGGAAAAATATGCAATGATCTCACCCAGCTTGTCAGTTAAGAATTCTCTCTCGTCGCAATTAATCTTTCCTCGTGCCTGCAGCATCTGCATTCTCTCGACTAACCTCTCTCACTCACCGTTACCCTTCGATAATCATTTCCAAGCAGTTTGCTCCCAGTCCTTCTCCACCTAGGCCCGAACTCTGACCTTCTTGCAGTGACAATAATCGGTTGTGCGGCATGTCTGACAGAGAAAAGCCCCGACGATCTTTCAAGATTAAGCAGGCTTGACTTTCCAGCATCACATACATTGATCAACTGTAACCATAAGCGAACAAATCCTACCTCCATCCACCTACATAATAGGAATGGATTAAAGGCCAAACACCATCCAGAATGGTGTCCACCTCACTCACTGTTTAGTTTAGTTTAGTTTGGTTTACTTTAGAGATACAACAAGGAAGCAGGCCCTTTGGCCCATGAGTCCACGCTGACCATCAATCATTTGTACTCTAAACTTACGTTTTTGTGATGTAGGCGGAAACTGGTGAAAACCCATGCGGGCACGGGGAGAATGTACAAACGCCGTACAGACGGCATCCATAGTCAGGATCGAACCCAGGTCTCTGGCGCTGTAAGACAGCAACTCTACCGTTGTGTTGCTGTGCCGCCGTGCCGCCCTACATATCAGGGTTTGTCCAACTCGTGCACACTTTAACAAGTGCTGCAATGAAAAGACAGGAAGCAAAGTCTGTGCACATGTCCATAACACATAAGAGCAGTATTAGGCCATTCGGCCTATTGAGTCTACACTGCCATTCCATCATGGCTGATCTATCTTTTACTCTCAACAACATTCTCCTACCTTCTTCACATAACATTTGACAACCTTACTAATCAAGAATCTGTCAATAAATTCCACAGATTCACCACCCTCTGGATAAAGAAATTCCTCCTCATCTCCTTTCTAAATTTACGTAATTTTATTCTGAGTATGGACCCTGGTCCGAGACTCTCCCACTAGTAGAAACATTCTCTCCACATCTACTCTATCCAGACCTTTCACTCTTCGGTAAGTTTCAATGAGGTCCCCCCTCTTCCATCTAAGCTCCAGAGAGTATACGATACGATACGGTAGAACTTTATTTATCCCAGGAGAAAATTAAATCTGCCAACAGTCATAAAACACAACATACATGAGACATGAAATTTAAGTGATGGGTGGAAAAGGATGGGGTTGTGCAAAGATTGTGGAGGGGGTGAGGATGAGTTATACAGTTTGATAGCCACAGGGAAGAAGGATCTTCTGTGGCATTCTGTCCTGCATCTTGGTGGAACCAGTCTGTTGCTGAAGATACTCCTCAACTTGACCAGAGTGCCATGGAGGGGGTGCCCAAGGATGCTCCTCGCAGTTTGAGGAGCATCCTCCCCTTCAAGGTCACCTCCCATGAATCCAACTCCACCCCCAGGATGGAGCCAGCCTTCCTGATGAGTCTGTTGATCCTATTGCCATCCGCGCCCTTCACCCTGCTGCCCCAGCATACGGCAGTGAAGAAGATGCAGCAGCTTACTGCAGACGTTGAAGGAGCGGAGCCTTCTCAAAAAGTACAGCCCGGCTCTCTCCCTCCTTGTACAGGGCCTCAGCATTCCTGGACCAGTCCAATTTACTGTCCGGGTACACTGCAAGGTACCTGTACTCCTTGGTAAACTGCACATCCACACCATTGATGGAGACAGGGGACAGGGGTGACTCTCTCCTCCTAAAGTCCACCACTAACTCCTTAGTCTTGTCAGTGTTGAGCTGCAGGTGATTCAGCCCACACCACTCAACAAAGTCGTTGACTACACCTCTGCATTCAGCTACCCTCCCCTCACTGATGCAGCCCACAATTGAAGAAACAATTGCAATCAACCAGGGATGGTTGGATTAACAGTTGATGATCTTTGACAGCACTGGGCTTACAACAACTTTAGCAGAACAACATGAGGGATGTGCGAAGCGGTATGAGGAGGATTAGAGGCTAAAAGAAGACCAGTGGCCTGGGAGGGGGGGGGGGGGGGGGGGATCTTACTGCCCAATTCCACGGCCCAATGTAAATACCCATTCATTCTGCCCCACAATGTCATACCTCAATGCCCTACCTCAATGCCCAAATTCACTGCCCAATGTAAATACTCATTCTCTCTGCCCAACAATGTCATACCTCACTGCACAATCTCACTGCCCAACATCAATACCCACCGTCTCTGCCCAACATCACTGCCCATGCTGACCTGCCCAACCTTCCTTTTTCCTGCCATTTAGTTAAACTCGGAAATCATGCAGGCAGGCAAAAACTGGGAAAGCAAAGAAATAATGTATACCCTTGGCAGAAATGGAAGAAAGAGAATGAGAAAAATTGCCTACATCACAAATCATCACAAATCTTTCGTTCATTGACTGGACTGCTGACCGTATGAAGAAAGGTAAGCATTTGATATGTTTATCTTTATTTTATCTGTAATTATTATAATCTCAATTTTTAAAAAATATTAAATTTTGTTTAGTTTTGCGTCGAGATCCAGCACGGAAATGGGCCCTTCAGCTCACCAGTGATGCCTGTAGATTAGCACTGTACTACACAGTAGGGCCAATTTACAATTTTACAATTTGGAATATGGTAGGAAACCAGAGAACTTGGGGAAAACCCATGAAGGTCACAGGGAGAATATACATACTCCGTACAGACAGCACCCACAGTCAGGATTGAACCTGGGTGTGTTTGGCACTGTTCGGCAGCAACTCTACCGCTGCAACACCGTGACACAGTTGAAAATTGTTTGCATATTTTCATTTCCTGAAATAGCATCGAGAACAGAATCAATAGCAAATTACAAAACAGAAATGAATAAGTACTAAATAAGGAAACTTTAGCAAGTCAACAGAGCAGATTTGCACTAATTAGTTAGTTCTTTCAAACACCCAGAACAGGTGCATGGTGGCGCAGCTAGTGGAGTGGTTTCCTCAGCAAGATGAATATAATCCTGACCTCCAGCTCTGCCTTTGGGATTTGCATGTTCTCCCTCTGAGAACGTGTATTTTTGTGAGTGCACCAGTTTCCTTGATTCAATGGAACTGAATTTGGAGGTAGACTATTCATGCACCTTAGCTTTATTGACCAGTGATGAATCTCCAAACACATAAATTTAAAAAAAAGTACTTCACAAGTAAAATCCATTGGGGCATAAATTAGTTGTGATGTTACACACATTTCATCATGGTTTATATGAGAAAGCACTGGAAGCGTAATACCTAGTCACAGATACTGAAATATCTCAAAGATGTGTGAGTTGGTAGATTAATTGTCCACTGTAAATTTTATCCTGTGTGTAGCTGAGTGGAAGAATTTGTAAGATTTTATGGTAATGTATAAAGATAAAATAGTTTGTTGTAAGGTTGATATAATGAAGTGTTTGATGGTGAACGTACACTCAGTGGCCAAAGGTTTTTCCAATTTATAACCTTAGGTATATAGATTAACAGTTTAATTCAGTATGTATGATTCTATTGGCTATTATCAATTATTTAAATGCACAGTGGCTGCACGGTGGCGCAGCGGTAGAGTTGCTGCCTTACAGCGCCAGAGACCCAGGTTCGATCGTGACTATGGGTGCTGTCTTTACGTTCTCCCTGTGACCACGTGGGTTTCCTCCGGGTGTTCCGGTTTCCTCTCACATTCAAAAGACGTCCACGTTTGTAGGTTAATTGGCTTTGTAGAGTGTAGGATAGAACTAGTGTACGGTCAATCATCGGTCGGCGCAGACTCGGTGGGCTAAAGGGCCTCTATCCACGCTGTATCCCTAAACTAAATGCTAAGCACTGTTTAGTAATAAGATGTCTCTGAAATTCAATTACATTGATTCAATGGAACTGAATTTGGAGGCAGACTATCTAGGCACCTTAGCTTTATTGACGGCTTTATTGATGAATCACTAAGCACATAATTTAAAAAACTTACTTCACAAGTAAAATCCAGTTTGGGGCATAAATTAGTTGTGAAGTTGCACACATTTCATCTTGGTTGATACAAGAAAGCACTAGAAGTGTAATACCTAGTGACAGATACTGAAATATCAAAGGAGGCATGGGAATACAAACAAAAAATAAATCAGTCCCTCCTGAAAACCAAATTCCTTGTTTCACGAAGACCATGTAATCCTTCTAACTTTCAAATAGGACCCACTGCGTCTTTGTTATTTTAACATAATCTGGCAAAACTCTTACAATAAGGATGATGTGAAATGTGCTCTGCTCTACAAGATTCTTAACTGACATCATACCATTGAGCGACCAAGAAGGATTAAGTGTGTCAGCTCCAATCAAGTGTGGGTAATTGTTGCGCAACAGACTGGTCTGGTCAATGTTGTAGCCGCAGTGTTTGTGTTTACAATTACCTATAAATTGTTCCACTGAGCGGCTCTCACATAATCTTTGCAAGGGAACAACCGATCGACAAGAACACAAATCATAACAGGTCCATCATCGATATTCCTACACCCTTGGTTCCAGAGCTTTTCTGGATTATCCGTTTTGCCGGACCAACAGAGTTCACAGCCGGGGGGGGGTGCTAAGATTCCGGCCTGCAAAGTCAGGGGACGGATCTGCCAGCTCTGCCCAGGCTGCAGTTCCAGAGCCCCAGCCGAAGGCGGCAAGTTGCACCCGCCGATCGGTGCGGAAGTCTCGATGAGGTTGAGATCGGCTGCCTCACCCGGTCTAGGCAGCACATTTCCGGGGTGGAGGGGTGGAGTGGAGGGGGGTAGAGGGGGGTTTATATTTCTTTCACAGAGCTGTAATCTGTCTAGAGCAATGGTTCAATTTCATTTCGGAGTCACGTGAGTAACTTCGTGAAGAACCCGCCAGCACGCATCCGCTCAGGTAAGTGAAACTAACCTTGAGTTGGTTGGTTTCTGTTGGGAGAGTGTTTTCTTTCAACAGGAACATGGACGGGAAAAAAACAAGGGCCGTAGGACGTCCGCTCGGAGTCGCCAGCCACCCATCCCGGAGCCCTCATCATCGGCTACACCTGCGAGTCAGGCCGGGAAAAAGGCGAGGAAGTCGGGGAGCCCTGTCGCTACAGGGCCCGACCCGCCGATACACCGGAGCTTCAGTGAGGATCCCGCGGAGCAGGATTTCGGTGTGCCACCGGAGCAGGTTGATCCTGACTCCGTATCGCTGTCGCCAACAGGCTCGTTGGTCGACCTAGGCAAGGGCTCGCGTGCTGCTGCACGGCCCTTCTCCCTGAGCCCTCGGAGGAGAGGGAGGGATGGAGCCCGTAAACCTAGCCCTTTAGGGGCAAAGGCATCACCTGCCGCTAGTATGCGGACTGGTGAATTGGCGGGACTCAAGTCCACTGGGAGACCTGTAAGGACCAGTGTCGACTCCCCAACCACCAAGACTAGGAAGAGTCATCCGGGTGGAGTCCCGCCACGGTCACCGAGTCCCCCGTGGATGGAAGGACGGGACTGTACATCGGCTAGGCCCAGGATTAGGGCAGTCGGCAAGCCCGCGGGTGCCGACCACTCACCGCGTTTGCCCTCCGAGGCAGCGGGATCAAGCTCCGCCAAAAGGAGGCGTTTCAGCGGGTCCGCGCGGGAATCGCTCAGCTTCGCTGCGGCGGCTGGTAGCGACAGCTTCCGGCACCGAGATTACCCCGACGAGGTACGGGCCGATGACCGGAGCCTCAGCAGTTCCGCAGAACATGAGGACTCCAACCGCCCGAGTTCTAAGGGCGAAGGGCGTATTGACAGGATGGAGCGGATGTTGGAACTCCTCCTGCAACAGAATCAGAGGCAGGAAGCATCCAGCTCCAGAGGGCACAGGGAGATATCACCATCATCAGCAGGAAGCCTTAGACAGCCGGAGGATGAGGACATTTTGGGCCATGCAACAGCTACATCAGAGGCCCCTCAGGAAGAGCTCCTCGATGTAGCAACAAAATTTGCATTATCGGAGACAGCGGGACTACCCCTCAACCCCAAACTGGCTGCCACCGTGGACTTCCTGACCAACCATCAGCTCCAGGAGGAGGTCCTGTCGGAGGCCATAAACAGGCACAAAGCCCCAGGGAACTGCAACTCCCTCAACGTGCCCATCGTCAATACGCCAATCTGGGGCAACATCAGCACAGGGATCAGGACCCAGGAGATGAATCTCCAGCGGATCCTGAAGCTGCTTACAGCTGGGATTACCGCGTTTGCGCGGTCGGTGGACGGGGAGGATCTGAGCATCGAGCAGGAGGATGCTCTGGCTCTACTGTGTACCACACAGTATGAGATCAACGCCTTCAGGAAGAGGGTCATCAGACCCACGCTAAACCCAAAATTTGCGGGGTTGTGTAAAGCACCTCCTACGCCGCCACCCAGACAGTTGTTCGGGGAAGACCTCCCGAAGAGGGTCAAGGAGCTGGATGACCACGCCAAGACGGTGGGACTAATGCAGTCACAAATCTCGTCCAGGCAGGCGGCCAAGAAAGCGCCATATTTCAGGCCACGAGGCCCTGCCGTTAGACCGGCAAGAACCTACGCTCCAGCTCCGCCTCAATTTCAGCAGCCTCAACAACCGCGGCCTTTTTTAGGGCTAGGCCCCCAGCGGCCACCATGGAAGATGCGGACGTCGCATCATCAGCCCAACCCAGCACCTCCACGTCCCGCCAAACATGTCAAGGACTGCCGGTAACCATGGAGGTAAGGCGGTCTGGTTTTCATGCACCTGCGTGCTTAACTTCACATGTTGGTGGGCGACTACGGTTCTTCACGGTGGCATGGGGAACCATCACTTCTGATGAGTTTATCTTACAAAGTATTCAAGGCCATGAGATTGAATTCATCAATGGCAACATCCCTCCATCCCAGCATATGCCAGATCGTAAATTTACGCTGTCTAGCAACGAAATGGCAGCAGGCTATGCTGAAATCTTAAGGTTACAAGAAAAAGGCGTGATAGAAAGAACTATACACGAACCAATTGAATTTGTATCCAACATATTCACTAGGCCCAAGAAGGATGGAGGATGTCGGGTTATTATTGATCTGACCCATTTGTATACCTTTGTAAAATATACCCATTTCAAAATGGACACGTTCGAAACAGCCAAGTCATTGATTTAAAAGATGCATACTATTCAGTATCCAATCGGGAACACCACAGGAAGTTCTTAAAATTTACCTGGATGGATCAGCTCTGGCAATACAGGGCTTTGCCAAATAGGCTTACCACAGCCCCTAGATTATTTACTAAATTACTCAAACCTATTCTGGCCACGCTAAGGAGACAAAATCACATAGTGATGGCCTATCTGGATGATATCCTGATCATTGGAAACACCCTGGAATCAGCTGAACTGGCAGTTTCAGCCACCGTGGCAATTTTTCAGAAAATGGGGTTCATTATCCATCCAGATAAATCAAAGTTCTGCCCTTCACAGGTCATGGATTATCTGGGGTTCATGGTGGATTCCAATCGCATGAGGGCCACCATGCCAACTAACAAAGTTTGGGATGTCACCCAAGTATGTGAGGATTTAGTCTGGGCCAGTATACCATCAATTAGACAAACTGCTAAGGTGATTGGCAAGATCGTAGCACTTTTTCCAGCTGCCCAATACGGACCTTTGCATTATCAAAATTTGCAGAGAGCCAAGATCTCAGCGTTAAAACTGAACGCTGGACATTTCGATAGGCCAATGCAGCTGCCTCTAAAGGCTAAGATTGAGTTACAATGGTGGGTTGACAATATTTGTGACTCATTTAAACCCATCATTTTGCCCAATCCGATGGTATACTTACAAACAGACGCAAGCTCCCATGGCTGGGGAGCTACGGACAACTACTCTAGTTGTGGGGGCAGATGGGACACCCTTGAATCTACCCTGTTATTGTCATAAGGGATAAACTATTTGGAGATGCTTGGAGCATTTCACGGACTTCGAGCTTATTGTTCTAATCTGACTGACGCTCATGTCCGTCTCCAAATAGACAATACCACTGCAGTGGCATATTTAAACCATATAGGCGGTACCAGGTCAATTTCATGTGATGAATTGGCAAATACAATTTGGCTCTGGTGTATTCGACGGAATATTTGGATTTCAGCTACCTATTTACTAGGTGAGCTCAATACAGTGGCGGACACCAGGTCACGCAAATTTAATGACAACATCGAGTGGATGTTGAATCCTCAAATCTTCGCTAAAGTTACAGCCAAATTTGGTAAACCGGATATCGACCTCTTTGCGTCGCGGTTGAACCATCAGGTACCAACATACGTTTCGTGGGAACCAGATCCTGGGGCAATGGCGATGGATGCGTTCTCGCTGGACTGGGGGAAATGGTTCTTCTATGCATTTCCTCCATTTTGCCTCATCAGTCGGGTATTGCGGAAAATCCAGATGGATGCTGCCAAGGGCATTCTTATGATACCCGACTGGCCTACGCAGCCATGGTATCCGGTGGTCCTTGATATGATCAGTCAACCTTGGGTCCTCTTAGAGGGTTGCCCACAATTGGTAACAAACCCTGTGTCAGGGGAACCACATCCCTGCCACAGTTATCTAAACTTGTTGGCTTGCAGGTTCTGAACAGGCCATTACTGCGGTATGGCCTATCATCCAGAACCATGGATACCATCGGAGCGTCATGCCGGGAGTCCACCAGGCGGCAATACCTCTCACACATCCGGAAATGGGAAACCTACTGCGGCCGCTCCCACATTGCATACGACGCTGTAACCATCACCGACGTATTGGAATTCCTGGCGGGGTTGCACCATGATGAACACCTGAACTACAGTGCCATCAACAGCGCCAGGAGTGCGCTGTCATTCTACCTCAATATTGAGGTAGGATCCAACAGGCTGGTGTCCAGACTCATGCGGGGAATATTCAATTCCAATCCGCCCAGACCGCGTTATAACATCACCTGGGATATTGGGAAGGTATTAACCCTGCTCAGGACGTGGTCGCCCATGGAGGGGCTTGAGCTGGACAAACTCACCCTGAAGCTGGTGATGTTACTGGCACTGACTTCAGCGCAGAGGGTACAGACACTCCACAAAGTCCGGATCGATAGGATGATCTCTACTCCTGCAGAAGTAGTCTTCTTCATAGACGAACTACTCAAGCACCATAGACCTGAGTTCACAGGGCTGCAGCTGAAGTTCCCAGCATACCCCGCAGATGCAAGGCTATGTTTAGCCGCCCATATCCATCACTATGTGAAAGTGATGAGAAAGCTGAGGGGAATGGAGAAATACTTGCTTATCACCCACAAGAAACCTCACCATAGAGTGACGGTCCAGACGATATCCAGGTGGCTCAGGATCGTCTTGGGTAAGTCAGGTATTGACACTAATGTCTTCAAATCCCATCCACCAGGGCTGCATCAATGTCGGCGGCAAGGGTCATGGAGGTGCCCATGGACCATATTCTTGCCACAGCAGGATGGGCGAATGAAGCCATCTTCCAGCGGTTCTACAACAAACCTGTTGCCGCTCCTCTACAGTTCGCGGAGGCCGTGCTGAATGCAGGTCAAGAACGTGGAGATGTCCCCAAATGAGGGTTTTTTTCTTTGTTGTTAATAAATATTATTCTTATTTTTCAGTACAAGCAGTCTGGAAAGTTGTTTACTCCCATCCATCCTTAATAGTGGTGTGTGACAGCATGGACGTGGTCCAGGGCATGGAATCACAGAGCTTCGAAGTCTTCACGAAGTCACTCACGTGACTCCGAAATGAAATAGTAAGATTAAACGAGAACTTACCAGTTCGAAGGTTGATCTTTATTTTATGAGGAGTTGCGAGGAGGGATTTCGTGCCCTCCGCTCCCAACCCTCGATCATAAATCAACTGGTAATTAGAGTCTCTTCAATCTTACTATACCAAGTCATTTCTCTGTTGTTGTTTCTGTGATTCCACACCGCTACTTTGAAGAATGTCGCGCATGCGTGCTGGCGGGTTCTTCACGAAATCCCTCATCGCAACTCCTCATAAAATAAAGATCAACCTTCGAACTGGTAAGTTCTCGTTTAATCTTACTATTATATTTTATTGTAACATGTACCTAGGTACAGTGAAATTCTATTTTTTTGCATACAGTTCGGTAACAATCTTACGATACATTTTCCTGGAACGTCGGGGGTTGAGGGGAGACTTGAGAGAAGTATGTAACATTATGAGAGGCATAGATAGGATAGACAGTCAGAAACTTTTTCTCACGGTGAAAATGTCTAACACTAGAGGGCATAGCTATAAGGTGAGAGGGGAAAGTTTAATGGAGATGTACAGGACATGTTTTCTTACACAGAGAGTGGTGGGGCCTGGAACGCACTGCCAAGAGAGGTGGTGGAAGCAGATGCAAGAGTGGCATTTAAAAGGCTTTTGGATAGGCACATGGAAGTGCAGGGAATAGAGGGATATGGACGATGTACGTGCAGATTAGATCAGTTTAACTTGGGCATCATGTTTCTGTGCTGTGCTGTTCTATGTTCTATGTTCAATTAGGCTCAGTCATACCTAGGTACTGAGCTAATATATCACACTGTTCCTGGCGCCTCTTTGTAACGTTCAAGTTCATGAGCTGTTAAAAATGTTACAGCCCTATAACAAATATTGCAAATTTACCAGCGATATTCTGAGCATTTTTCTGGAGAATTGCTGTGAAAACAAATAATAAAACCATTCATAAAGAATGGTACTGCAAAACTTTGCTGCACAAAACACGAGAGAAAAGCATTTCTCCACCTACGCCATAATAAATAGATCGATAATTAATTGTTTCTATTAGCGGCATTGATGCTAAAGGATTAAAATTAAATCTTCATTATGTGTGTTGTGTTTCCACTCAGCTTCAAGAGTGTTCCTGGGTCTGACAGGTTTAGATCCTGAATTACTTGTTTAAGAGTCTGTTCCTGTAGAGGGAGGTGGGACAATGAACCTGCCCTTTAGATACGAGGAAACACAGTATAGTATCTTACATAGTCATAGAGTTATACAGCGTAGAAACAGGCCCTTCGGCTCAACTTGCCCACGCCAATCACCATGTCCCCCCTTCACTAGTCCCACCTGCCTGTGTTTGGCCCATATCCCTTTAAACCTATCCTATCCATTTACTTATCTAAATGTTCCTTGAACATTGCGATAGTACCTGTCTCAACTACCTCCTCCGGCAGCTTGTTCCATACACACAGCACCCTTTGTGTAAAAATATTACCCCTCAGGTTCTTATTAAATATTTCCCCCCTCACTTTAAACCTAAGTCCTCTGGTTCTCGATTCCCCTAACCTGAGTGTGTTTACCCAATCTATTCCTCTCATAATTTTGTACACCTCTATAAGGTCCTCCCTCATCTTCCTGTGCTCCAAGGAATTAAGTCGCAGCCTGCTCAACCTCTCCCTGTAGCTCATATTTTAACCTATGTATGAAATTATCTTCCTAGTTAAACATTACCACTCATTCACCTTGATTTTGTTTATCACTTGAAGAGCCAAAACCTACAAAGCGATTGAGTAAGAGCTGTAAAGTGGGATTAACGTGAAGGAGGCTTTTGGCTAAGATGGACGTGATGGGTCGAAGGGCCTCCTTCTTTGCCAACAATTTACTTTTAGGTTTATTATTGTCACGTGCACCGATATTCGGTTAAAGGCTTTTGCGATTGTGTACTTTCCGTAACAGTATCATTCCACAACATAGATTCTACTTTGAGCCTGGATTTTTTATTTCACCAAACAGCAAGTTTCTTGTTTGACAAAGGTTTAAAGGGACACAGAGGCAGAGTCAAAGGATAGAGGATAGCGGAAGAGTCATTTGATTCCTGTGCAGGTTGAGAAAAGATGACTGACCACAGCCTTCTCCATGGTAACCTAGGATGGGCAATTGGGTTTGTTGAGGACCTCTTCTCAAGTACAATTTATTTTAATTTATTTTTGATTATAAGATCATCTATCGCCTTTATTCTTTCCAAAAACACACACACATAACAACCCACAAAAAAAGAGCAAGCGTGCAGAGAACAGAGAACA
Organism: Raja brachyura; assembly: GCA_963514005.1. The sequence goes on from OY740782.1 coordinate 117,131,686, forward strand.
GCACAAACACGAACAGGCCCTTCGGCCCACAATGACCATTCTGAACGAAGAGCTGGTGGGCCACACGGCCAGGTGTTCAAAGACCCGGTGGGCCATGGCCTCTAGGAGGGACACTGCTGACCCAGCCCTGCTTATAACCCAAAGTCCGGATGTGTAGGAAGGACCTGCAGATGCTGGTTTAAACCGAATATATACACAAAAATCTGGAGTAACTCAGCGGGACAGGCAGCATCTCTGGAGAGAAGGATTGGGTGACGTTTCGGGTCGGGAATAAAGAAGGGTCTCGACCCGAATCGTCACTCATTCATTTTCTCCAGAGTTGCTGCCTGTCCCGCTGAGTAACTCCAGCTTTTTGTGTCTATCCCCAAAGACCAGACACTGGAGCGGATGGAGCTGGACAATAGACACGAGGAACAAGGCTGGTAGGAGAGGAAACTGGGGTCTTGCTTTCCAAGCCCTCAAGGTTGGCTGCGAGAGGTGCCACCGGGGCACAAAGGTGGACAGATGAGAAGTGGGATGTTGATGAGAAGAGGGATGTTGCATGTCCATGTACCTACCTAAAAGCCTCTTAAATGCACTTGACTCCCCAAGCCTACCCTGCCACTTAATACAATTGTGGCTGATCTATCCCCAGGTCTGTCTGTTCGTAGCAGGTAGTTCTTAATTCCATAATCTTATTAAAAATTATCTCCTTTCTCTTTAAATACATCCAATGATCTGGTCTCCACAACCTTTTTGGATAGATTATTCCAGAGATTCATCATCTTCAGCGAAAGTAGTATTTTTAAATTTTGTGACGGTGTGCCCAATACCATCACTTCTAAAAAGTTAAACGCCATTATCTTGTTTTCTAGCCATGTGACATATATGTTTATTTAAAGTGCATATTGGCAGAAAAATATACTTGTCAGTAGACATTTCAAAAATTATCTGTCAGGCTCTGGGCCTGCAGTCGCTGGAGTTTAGAAGGATGGGTCTCATTGAAAACTAACAAATAATGAAAGGCTTAGATAGAGTGGACATTGAGAGGATGTTTCCACTTGTGGGAGAGTTTAGGAGCAAAGGGCCATCTTCAGAATGGAGATGAGGAAGAATTTATTAAGCCAGGGGGTGGTGAATCTGCGGAATTTATTGCCAGACGACGGTGCAGTCAATGGGCATTTTTAAAACAGAGATTGATAAGGGAGTCAAAGGTTACAGGACGAAGGCAGGAGAATGGGGTTGAGAGGGCAAAATAGATCAGCAATGATTGAATGATGGAGCAGACATGATGGGCCGAATGGCCTAATTCTGCTCTTATGCGATGTCTTATGGTCTAAGGTGCTTTCTATTGCAAACAAATTTCACCAATTTGTGCTCGTTCAGTGAAATGTGCAACAATTGGTTTATAAGAAGCATGCCCGTAATGACCCACAGACCAGTGTTACATTTAGCATGGATTTAATAGTGTTGTGACTAGATCGCAATGTCTTACAGTGGTATCAGTTTTGTAATGTTCAACTGGGTGTGGAATGTCTTCCTTGTTTAACCCATTAGAGGAGCTATCTGAGGACAGGTCAAAACACAAAGTGCTGGAGAAACTCAGCAGAATGATGTGTCGTCTTGGGTCAGACCACTTCTTCAGACTGAATGGAGTGGGGGGTGGGGTGGGTGTGGGGGAGATGAAGAAAACTGGAAAAGGGAGTTGGGGGCCGAACAAAGTCTGGGAGTGATAGGTGGATACAGATGACAGGGTGGGAGAAGGTTGTGTTTGTCGGGAAGGTTACGTTTGAATGACATATGGCATTCAAAGATACACTTTGTAAGTGACAAAGGGTATCAGATAAGTAGAGAAGAATGCAATGTGAAGCCAGAGAGAAGGATATGGGGACCTCTTCTAACAACCTGGTTTTCTTCCAGCGGTGGTTGATGTCTATTTTGGGGGGGGATAACAGGGAAATTCAGGATAGGAGATGAGAGTAGGAAGGAGGCGGAAGGAGCAGGTTGACAGGGAAATGAGAGATGATGTGGGAAATGGGTGCAAATTTGGGTGAAGGGGTTGGAGGATGATGCTCCTACGCAGCAGGTAAATACCTAAATTAGAGGGAGATAAAGTGATTCCTTTGGCCGTTTTGCTGAGGGGGAGTTGTGAAATAAGCGACATTCCAAGGAACCATCTTGGTCTTGCAAATCAGCTGTGCAGTGAAATTAATCACACGGGGTGTTTTCATTGAAGACTTAGCTGGAGGACAGTTTGACCAAACCTCAAACAGTGGCAGCAAATTCGCTGGGGTGATTTATTTTAACCTTCACCTGCTCTATGTTCAAAAACCTCACCTCTCTTATCCAAAAATAGATTTGTCCCTGCCTCACCTCTCCCAGCCTGTGCATATACAGGAAGAACCATTAATCAATTAAGCAATGTGTAGGAAAGAACTGCAGATGCTGGTTTAAATCGAATGTAGACACAAAATGCTGGAGTAACTCAGTGGGAAAGGCAGCATCTCTGGAGAAAAGGAATGGGTGACATTTCGGGTTGAGACCCTTCTTCAGACTGTTGTCAGGGGAGTGGGCGGGACAGAGATAGAATGTAGTCAGAGAAAGTAAGGCTAGTGGGAGAACTGGGAAGGGGGAAGGGATAGAGAGGGAAAGCAAGGGCTATTTGAAGTTAGAGAAGTCAATGTTCATAATGCTGGGGTGTAAACTACCCAGGCAAAATATGAGGTGCTGTTCCTCCAATTTGCGCTGGGCCTCACTCTAACAATGGAGGAGGCCCAGGACAGAAAGGTCAGATTGGGAATGGGAGGGGAAGTTGAAGTGCTGAGCCACCGGGAGATCAAGTAGGTTAAGTCGGACTGAGCGGAGGTGTTCAGCGAAACGATTGCCGAGCCTGCGCTTGGTCTCGCCGATGTAGAGAAGTTGACACCTGAAACAGCGGATACAGTAGATGAGGTTGGAGGAGGTGCAAGTGAACCCCTGCCTCACCTGGAAATACTGTTTGGGTCCTTGGATGGAGTCAAGGGGAGAGGTAAAGTGATGGAGTTGAGGGGGAAGGTAAAGGGACAGGTATTGCATCTCCTGCGGTTGCATGGGAAAGTACCCGTGGAGGGGTGGTTTGGGTGGGAAGGGACGAGTTGACCAGGGAGTTTCGGATGGAACAGTCTCTGCGGAAAGCAGAAAGTGGTGGAGATGGGAAGATGTAGCCAGTAGTGGGATCTCGTTGGAGGTGGCAAAAATGTTGGAGGATTACATGCAATGTACATTCAGTAATTTATTTAATAATGGTTTGCTTTATTTTATTATTGAATATGTTCATTTATTAGCATTATTAAATAATTCTGTTATAGAAACATAGACATAGAAAATAGGTGCAGGAGTAGGCCATTCGGCCCTTCGAGCCTGCACCGCCATTCAATGTGATCATGGCTGATCATCCAACTCAGTATCCCGTACCTGCCTTCTCTCCATACCCCCTGATCCCTTTAGCCACAAGTGCCACATCTAACGCCCTCTTAAATATAGCCAATGAACTGGCCTCAACTACCTCCTGTGGCAGAGAATTCCAGAGACTCACCACTCTCTGTGTAAAGAATGTTTTCCTCATTTCGGTCCTAAAGGAATTCCCCCTTATCCTTAGACTGTGACCCCTTGTTATGTTTAAATTATTTAAGGAAACATTAATATGAACATATGAATGAGAAATTGGATAGGGAACTCTGCCCCTAAGGTCTGCTCTGCCACTCATGCACTTCCAGCTACCCCTGACAACCTTCATCCCACTGCTTACTAAAAATCAATCTGTCTCCACCTTAAAGACTCTGCTTCCATCATGTTTTATGGGCAGGACAGTGGCGCAACTGGTAGAGCCGCTGCTTCTCAGAGCCAGAAACCCGGTTCGGTCCCAAACTCACATGCTGTCCTTGTGGAGTTTGCACATTCTCCCCTTGACCATGTGGGTTTCCTCCGGGTGCTCCGGTTTCCCTCCACATGCCAAAGACGTGCAGGTTTCTGGGTTAATTGACCACTGTAAGTTGACCTTAGTGTGTAGGATACAACTAGAGTACGGGGTGATCGCTGGTCAGTGCATACTTGGTGAGCCAAAGGGCCTGTCTCCACAGTTTATTTCTAAACTAAACTAAACTAATGGGTAACACAAGGATCTATAGATGCTGGTTTAAAAAAAAGACACAAAGAGCTGGAGTAACAGCGTGTCAGGCAGCATCTCTGGATAGCATGGTTAGGCAACGTTTCAGTTCTTCAGACTGGTAGTAGTGGAGGGTGGGGGTAAGAAAGCTGGAAGAGTACATGGATAGGTGGCATTATATAGGCCTAATGTAGGCAAATGGGATTAGTATAGACTGGCATCGCAATCAGCACAGACAAAGTGGTCTGAGAGGGACCAATTGTATGCTCCATGAATCTATGATTCTTTAGTTTAGTGAAGAAATACAGCATGGAAACAGACACTGCAACACACCCAGATCATCAATCACTCCTTCCACACCCAACAAACAAGGGGCAATTTATAGAGCCCATTGTGGACAAACCAGACTGAATGGGCCAAATCGCCACTCTTCTGTGCCATGGAAAGTATGAGATTGGAGCTTATTCCGTCCAATACTGATTTTTCCTTGCTTGTAAGCTGCATATCCCAAACATCCAGCACACTGATGCAATTATAAAGAAGGCACATCTGAGAAGATTACGGGGAGTTGGTATGTCAAGGAGGATTCTCTTGAACTTCTACAGGAGCACAGTAGAGAGCATGCTGACCGATTGCATCGTGGCCTGGTTCGGCACCTTGAATGTCCAGGAGCGGAAAAGGCTGCAAAAGTTGTGACCACTGCCCAGTCCATCATCGGTTCTAACCTCCCCACCATCGAAAGGATCTATCAAAGTCGCTGCCTCAAAAAGCAGCTAACATCATCAAAGACCCACACCATCCTGGCCACACACTCATTTCACCACTGCCATCGGGAAGAAGGTACTGGAGCCTGAAAACTGTAACATCCAGGTTCAGGAACAGCTTCCTACTTACAGCCATCAGGCTATTAAACACGATAACAAATAAGCTCTGAACTACAACAGATTATTGCACTATATTTGTTTATTTATTGAGTATGTGTACATGTGTATATACACACACTGTACATGGTTCTAACATCTTCATCAAGTATGCAGATGATACAACGGTGATTGGCCTCATCAGCGACAACGATGAGTCGGCCTATAGGGAGGAGATTCAGCTCCTAGCAACATGGTGTGCTACAACAACCTGGCCCTTAACTCCAAGGAGACCAAGGAGCTCATTGTGGACTACAGAAGGTCTAGGGGCTGCACGCACACCCTCATCCATATTAACGGGACAGAGATGGAACGTGTTTCCAGCTTCAGGTTTCTGGGGGTCAACATCTCTGATGACCTCTCTTGGACCCACAATACCTCTACACTGGTCAAGGAGGCTCACCAGCGTCTCTTCTTCCTGAGGAGACTAAAGAAGGTCCATCTGTCCCCTCAGATTCTGGTGAACTTCTACCGCTGCACCATCGAGGGCATCCTTACCAACTGTATCACAGTATGGTATGGTAATTGCTCTGTCTCCGACCGGAAAGCATTGCAGAGGGTGGTGAAAACTGCCCAATGCATCACCGGTTCCTCATTCCCCTCAATTGAGTCTGTCCATAGCAAGCAATGTCTGTGAAGGGCGCGCAGCATCGTGAAGGACTGGTCTCACCCCAGCCACAGACTGTTTACCCTCCTCCCATCCGGGAGGCGCTACAGATCCCTCCGTTGCCGGACCAGCAGGCTCAAGAACAGCTTCTTCCCTGCGGCTGTTACAATACTTAACTCTGCACCTCGGTGATTGCCAGTCACCCCTCCCCGGACACTCCTTCCCCCAGTATAATTGCACTACTGATACTGTTTGTACATATATCTTTTTTTACCGTTCATTATTCTACGTTTGTTCTTCTGGGGAGATGCTAACTGCATTTCGTTGTCTCTGTACTGAACATTGCACAATGACCATTAAAGATTGAATTGAATTGAACTGAACATTATTTTTCTCCCATTATGTACTATGTTTACATATTCTGTTGTGCTGTAGCAAGTAAGAATTTCATTGTCCTATCCAGTACATATGACATTAAAACACTCTTGACTCTTGACATGTTATCCTGCAATATTGCCCAGGATAGTGCCTGGGTTTACCAACAATTCTACACAGAATAGCCAGCTTTTTACAGCACAAGAGCCAACAAGTCCTTAATAGATTTTTCAAATTTTCTGCAAACACTGCAGGAATTAGACACAACAAGCTGGAGTAATTGAGCGGGTCAGGTAGCACCTCTGGAGAAAAGGAATAGGTGCTGATTTGGGTTGGAACCCTTCTGCAGGAATTAATTCTGTTCCACCAAAACATGATGTTTTTTTCACCGAAGAGATTTGCAAATATTTGGAATGAACTGCCAGAAGATGCTATTACCAATACTTAAAAGACATTTGGACATGTATTTGGAGTAGGGGGATATAAGCCAAATAAGATTACCATAGATAAGCATTACAATTGGCACAGACAAGATGCAGCATAAGACCCCGTTCCGCTCCTGTGCTTTTATATGATTATAAATCATACTTTTATATGATTTAGACTAAAATAACCAAAGCTAGTGTGTGATTCTATATTTTCCTGCCCAATCTCTTCATTTCTTGGTCTCTGAAAAAAAATGTATCAATTTTAACCGTACAATTTTGAATGAAGAAATACTGAGCTAGAAATTGTACTGCACTTTGTACAGCTTAGTGTAAAAATAGATGCTTTATGGTTAGTACGGACTCAGCAAGCCAAAAGGCCTGCTTCTGTGTTAAAGAAGGAACTGCAGATGCTGGAGAATCGAGGGTTACACAAAAAGCTGGAGAAACTCAGCGGGTGCAGCAGCATCTAAGGAGTGAAGGAGATAGGCGACGTTTCGGGTCGAGACCCTTCTTCAGACGAAGGGTCTGAAGAAGGATCTGAAGAAGGGTCTGAAGAAGGGTCTGAAGAAGGGTCTCGACCCGAAACGTCGCCTATCTCCTCCACTCCTTAGATGCTGCTGCACCCGCTGAGTTTCTCCAGCTTTTTGTGTAGGCCTGCTTCTGTGCTGTATTTCTCCACGGTTCTTATAATACATGACAGGGGAGAATTTATATTAGCGTATTTCACTTAGAGTTATTCTTAAAATGCCTAATTAAGGGCAGAAGATTAGTCATTTCACAACTGACTCAGACCTTCTACTGAAGGAACGGGGGTTGGGGAGGAGAAGGTGAGTGTGATAAGTTCATAAGTTCTAGGAGCAGAATTAGGTCATTCGGCCCATCAAGTCTACTCCGCCATTCAATCATGGCTGATTTACCTTTCCCTCTCAACCCCATTCTCCTTCCTTCACCCCATAACCCCTGACACCAATACTAATCAAGAATCCGTCAACCTCCACCTTAAAAATATCCATTGGCTTGGCCTCCACAGCCGTCCACGGCAATGAATTCCACTGATTTACCACCCTCTGACTAAAGAAATTCCTTGTCATCTCCTTTGTCCACAAAGTGAATGGTGCAAGAAAATGTTCAGCTGCATTGTGCCAAAACTGAGCAGTCTCTGATGCACAGGAGCACCTGACCTCAAAGCAAGTGGGAGATGAAAGGTGCAATCTGTCCTCCACGTTACCTATGGGTCGAACCAGTTTTGGATTTCCCTTCCGTCTTTCACTAAAGCAGGTGGGGAAACAGGAAGGAGAGAACACCTTTAAACGGCAGTGTCAAACGCCTTGCTTTCTTTGATTCAAGACTACAAATAAGTCGAATGTTCAAAAAAAAAGTAGAAGTACAGACTTGTTTTACACTTTAGGATGCTTGGTGTTTATTAAGCTACATTTTTAAAGAATAAATCCATCATCAGCTGGGGACCAGTGCAGTTATAATTACTATTTATAAAGTCACCAGTGTCTGCCTTACAAGGAACTTTAAGCTTTTTCATCTCATCTTTAAACTCACACTACAGGTAGATAGAATTTTCAAAGGGAGATATTAGTTCAGACATGTTTTAACTGCGTTGTCAATGTTCATTGTTTAATATGTCATGTAATTACCTTATTATGTGGATTTCCCCAAACAGTTGTAGTTACATTTCAAAACACAGACTAATACATGCCTTAATATTAATTAGAGCACAACATCACTTGGCTGTTTGACCACTTTAAATAAATGTAGCCTCACTCGCATCTTTTGAGCAGTTCACCTCCGTAAAACCTCAATAACACCCGATATCATGGAGACAAAGAGTTTTTATCCAGCTCTGACTAAAAACGTAAAATCTCTACTTCTATTTAAAGAAAACATACATGCGATAGATGGAAGTATGGCCATGCAAGCATTTTGTCGGATATTGTCCTGTTAATCCACCGCTTGTGGAAAAGAATTATAATTAATCTACTTCAGTCCATGAAAGCTATCCCGTTACATAATATTGGCTGATCTGCCTGTCCATCTTTGGCTGCCTGGGAAGACTGGAAGACTGAGAGCACACCTGTGCACAGAGGCATAAAGGTAAGTGAGGCACAGTGACAGCGGGCTGGGAGCCAGCTAGCTGTCGAAATCACAGCTCAGGCAACACATGGGGAAGGATTTAAGCAGCATTGACACAAGTGTGCTTCAGCTAACACTGGCTTCACCCTGATGGATGAGGGAGGTATTTGTAACAAAGTACGTGTCATGTGTAATGACAGGGAACAAAAGAAGAGGTAGAATTTTACAGCTGAAGGAATGATTGTCGTAAGTCGCCAAGTTAAAAGACTGAGCCGGGTACTTGGTGTCATTAAAAATGTTTCTTTCATGATGTTGTTAAACGGAAAACTAAGTGCACTGGAGTGCAATGCAAAGTTTCTCGCTTGCAGAAAGAAGTATGGATTATCACTAAACAATATCTGGCAGCCTACATATTGCTATCCATCTTTAGTTTAGTTTAGTTTAGAGATACAGCGTGGAAAAAGGCCCTTCAGCCCACTGGGTCCGCGCTGACCAGCGATCCCCGCACACTAACATGATCCTACACGATACGGTCAATTTACAATTTTTACCGAAGCCAAATTAACCTACAAATCTGAACGTCTTTCGAGTGTGGGAGGAATTCAGAGCACCCAGAAAAATTCCAATGCAGGTCACGGGAGAAGGTACAAACATCCAGCATCCATGGTCAGGATGGAACCCGGGTTTCAGGCACTGTAAGGCAGCAACTCTACCGATGCGCCACTGAGACACACCTTGGTATCTGGAATGAGCTGCTTGAGGAGGTGGTGGAGGTTAGAACAATAACAACATTCAAGAAGCATCTAAACAGAATGAGCAGAGCATAATTGGATATAGATTAGTGCAGACGTGTGGTATTAGTAAAGATAAGGATAATGGTCGGCAAAGACATGATGGATCATGGGGCCGATTTCTATGCTACACAACTCTATCACTCAATGCAACTCCAACCTTTTTCTCGTTTTCTTGAGAAAACACTTTTTCTCACAGACAGTTGAGAGTCTGTGAAATTCTCTGCCTCAAAGGGAATTGGAGGCCGGTTCTCTAGATCAGGGGATATTGGGAGAAGGCAGGAACAGGGTACTGATTGGGGAAGATCAGCCAAATAGAAACACAGAAAATAGGTGCAGGAGGCCATTCAGCCCTTCTAGACAGCACCGACATGCATTGCGATCATGGCTGATCGTCCCCAATCAATAACCCGTGCCTGCTTTCTCCCCATATCCCTTGATTCCACTAGCCCTTAGAGTTCTATCTAACTCCCACTAGCCCCTAGAGCTCTATCTAATGGCCTACTCCTGCACCTATTGTCTATTGTCTAACCCTGTACCACCGCCAGGATAATGGGCTTTTAAATCCAAGTTAAGACACTACATTTTAAGAACTTTGAAACTTGAAGGATGCAAGATAATGTTGCAAACACAGCAACTCTTGTGTACTGCCTCAGTGTATCAGTACTCTGCCTCAGTGTATCAGTTATCTGCCTTAAAGGCCTGTCTCACTGTGCGAGTTGTCCCACGAGGTACCCCAAGTTTTCACTCGCGGTAATCCCGTACAATCAACGTAGCGGAAACGTCAAAACTCGCGCAAGCAACTTAGCGACTCGTGGCGCTGGCGGCAGGTACCCGTGAAACTTGTTAACATGAAAAAAATCAAACATGTTTGATATTTTCCACTAGTCAAATGTACTGTTCAAATTAAAAATTGAAACATTTAAACTTGTTGTAATAACGTAGTGGCCCGAGTGTTTACCTTAGTGATTCGTGAGTCCACCGTGGGAACTCTTTAACTCAGCGGGCAGGCAGCATCTTTGGAGAGAAGGAATGGGTGACGGGATGACTTTTCCAAATTTCTCCAGCACCGCGTGTTCACTTTTTGTCAACCAGCATCTGCCCTTTCTTGTGCATGACATTATTTGTATCTGTGGCAATTGATTGTCGCCCCCCTCTGTTTCCCAGGGGGTCGGGACGGGACTGGACTTGGAAGGGAAAGGTGGGGGGTGTGGGTGGGGGGGGGGGGGTATAGTGTTTCACTAAATGCTTAAAAAAACCTTTAAGTTCTAGATTATGGACAATTTTAAGTTGAGTATGGACAAATCCAACGAACCACTACATTATTCTTGAATAGATAACTTTGAATTTGTGAATTTTTAAAAAGGAACCAACATCTACACTGCCTTGTGTCTTGGCAATTCATGATTCTCCACGCTGGGCAGAGAATGGGATTTGTAAGCGGCTAACTTCATTCTAAAACTTGGAATGTCACATTGGCGGCGCAACAGTAGAGTTGCTGCCTCACAACACCAGAGACCCGAGTTCAATCCTGACGACTGGTGCTGTCCGTACGGAGTTTGCACGTTCTCCCAGTGACCATGTAGATTTTTTCCGGGTGTTCCAGTTTCCTCCCACATTCCAAAGACGTGCAGGTTTGTATGTTAATTGTCGTCTGTAAATTGCCCTGCAGTGTGTAGGATGGAACTAGTGTCCGGGTGATTGTGGTCAGCATGGGCTCGGTGGGCCAAAGGGCCTGTTTCTACACTGTATCTAAACTAAAAAGGCCCTGAAGAAGAGTCCCGACCCGAAACATCAACTATCCATTTTCTCCAGAGATGCTGCCTGACCCGTTGAGTTATTCCAACATTTTGTGACCTTTTGTGATAAGTTATGCTTCAACCCTTTCTCGAGGAATGGGAATTAGGGGAAGCAGTAGGAAATATGTTGCTTGGCATTTAAAATAAATGCCAAGCAACATAACTTAGGTCTTACAATTAGGTCTTTATTCTTTGGAGCGCAGAAGGTTAAGGGGGGACTTGATTGAGGTCTTTAAAATGATGAAAGGCATAGACAGAGTTGACGTGGATAAGCTTTTCCCTTTGAGGGTAGGGAAGATTCAAACAAGAGGGCATGACATGAGAATTAAGGGACAGAAGTTTAGGGGTAACGTGAGGGGGAACTTTTTTACTTCTTTAGAGAGTGTGTGGAATGATCTTCCTGCAGAAGTGGTGGAGGCATCATCGATTTTCACATTTAAAAGTAAAGTGGATAGGTATATGGACGGGAAGGGAATGGAGGGATATGGTCTGAGTGCAGGTAGATGGGACTAGGAGAAAATGAATGGTCGGCACGGACTGGAAGGGCCGAGAAGTCCTGTTTCCGTGCTGTAATTGTTATATGGTAATATGGTTATAAATAGTCAGTTTGTACTAAAATGATTAGTCAGTACAGGACGAGGGTTTGTTTGATGCCCAACACAAAATGCTGGAGTAACTTGGCAGGTCAGACAGCAACTCTGGAGAGAAGGAATAGGTGACTTTTCGGGTCGAGATCCTTCTTCAGAAGACGAGCCCTTATCCGAAACGTCACCTATTCACATTCTCCAGAGATGTTACCTGTCCCGCGTTGTTACCCCAGCTGTTAAAGAAGGAACTGCAGATGCTGGAAAATCGAGGGTACACAAAAGGCTGAAGAAACTCAGCGGGTGCAGCAGCATCTAAGGAGCGAAGGAGATAGGCTACGTTTTGGGCCGAAACCCTTCTACAGTCTGAAACAAGGGTTATCGGCCCGAAATGTTGCCTATCTCCTTCGCTCCTTAGATGCTGCTGCACCCGCTCAGTTTCTCCAGTCTTTTGTGTACCCTTGTTACCCCAGCTTCCGTCTAAAGCCTTGGGATCGTCGCCTACGTGAAGATGGTGCGAAGCCCCCGTGCCCGGTGCAATGGGCGGGGAGCTGGGGAGGGGAGGGGAGGGGTCACACACATGGCCGGGAAGCAGAGGGGTGGGTGTGGGGGTGGTGACAGACTGGGTCAACAATGAGATGGAGAAAGACAGAAACACCGACGAGCAAAGGAGACCTACAATAGCGCATGATCTCTCTCGCGTTATGGCGGGTGATTGGCGCCTGCCCGCTGTTTCTGACCCTAAAGCCTTGGGATCGTTGCCCTTTGTGTTGGCGTGGAGGGGGAGGGGGGTATTGTGCTGTTTGATCGCTCCCTGCTATCCCAGGGACAGGGAGGCACAGCGGCTTTTGAGACTGGTGGGCAATCACTACCAAAGTGTCTGCCCACACAGTCAGTACACCTCTCCTACACATGTCTCCCGCACCAAGATCATCCCGCAGAGAATGATCCCAGCCTTACCCAAGAGCCTTGTTACCCCAGACCGATGCAGCCTAGCAGGCGAACCCTGAGCTCCGTCTCCCAACAATCTGATGTGCAACTGATATGAAAGAACAGCGGCTGCGGCCAGCCGGCTGCCACCCGGCATGGACATCTCACACCCTCACATGCTTACCTTCTTTCACGGTTGACTCAAGAGTAACGGGAGAGGAACTTGGTAACTTGGGAGAGCACCTTGGAACATCGCATAAATGATATATCCGTGGGAACTCGGTTAAACACTTGAACATAAACTTTTTCTGAGCTGTACCAATCTATGACACTTGCTCATGCAATGACAGAAGATGCAGCACCCATCCTATTTCTCTCTTCACTTCCAACTATCTAGGAACCCAAACAGTTTTAGTATGATTGTGCTGAAAATAAGATTTTTTACTGCACTGTATGCAAAAATAGAATTTCTCAGACACCACTTTACTTCCATACGAGCTGTAAATCTGAACCAGTGAGAAAAAGTACTTCCTCTGAGAAAAGTACCTGAACCTTTTCAATGGTTCAACGGTTCTTTATTACCACATGTGCAGATGTACGGTGAAATTCTTTGTTGGTGTACGGTTCAATAAAGTATTGCCGTACCAAACTACCGATTAGTACAAAGTGTACAGAAATAGTCCACTGAGACTGTATGCAAGTGTTGCCAGATTTTGGCGCCGTTTTCAAAGTCCAGTCCGGTCCATGCATTCGGTCTTCCTCAGCGGTCCAGGTGAACCCCGGGCTGTTACAGCACCTTCAACCATCGCCTTGTCCAGCAAATTGCCATCCCTCTCTTCGCTCAGCCACCTTTGTGCCATGGCGACACCTCCCGCAGCCAACCTTGAGGGTGCGGAAGGTACGACTGATTCACTCTCTGTCACATAGATTTTTTACTTCCATTTCTTTCTTTCAGCACATTTTTTATTTTAACCCTTTCACCCTGCTTTAAGGTGTGGAGGCAAAGTTTAAAGGGGATGTACGTGCCAAATTCTTTATACGGAGAATGGTGGCTGCCTGGAACATGAGGCTTTTAGATAGGCATGTGGACAATGTTGGGAATGGAGGGATATGGATCATGAGATTAGTGAGACTTGGCATTGCAGTATGTTTAACACAGCATTGTGGGTCGAAGGGCCTGTTCTTGTGCTGTACTGTTTTGTGTTCTATGTTCCATGAGTTGAAAAATTATGAGAGTCAATGGCACCTTTAGGGGTGATGGGGAGAAGTGTTAACACATAGGGTTCAATGTTCCTGCAACACAGTTTTGTAATAACAAATGGAAGCAGTCGCAGGCCATTTGGTCCCTCCTGCCTGTGCTGTTAAAGCTAATTCATTATCCACTGAATGAAGACATTTCTTGTCATCTCGCTCCTCAGTAGCTGATGTCTTGTTTTGTGGCTGACTTATGGCTTCATAAAATGCGGCAGCACAGTGGCGTAGAGGCAGAGTTACTGCCTTACAGCACCAGAGACCCAGGTTTGTCCTGACTATGGGTGCTGTCTGTAAGGAATTTGTACATTCTCTCTGTGACAGTGTGGGGTTTCTTGGGGTTCCAGTTTTGCCAAAGATGTACAGGCTTTGTTAGTGTTAATTGGCTTTGGTAAAATTGTAAATTGTCCCGCGTGTGTAGGATAGTGCCAGTTTATGGGGTGATCGCTGGTTGGTGAGGACTTGGTGGGCTAAAGGGCCTGTTCTCACGCAGTATCTCTATAGTAAAGCCACTGCACATCGACCTTGATAAGCCCCTTAGGAATTTTATCAGATCATGTTACAGTCATGTGAAAGAGGGGATATGGTGATGTACGGGTCAAATTAAATATCTTGCAGCATCACAGACACAGTCTCAGACAATAAAAATATATTACAGGTAACAAGACATTAGTGCAAAAATACATTGAGTGAACATTTTTATTTTGTAGGTTTCAATGAACTCACCTCTCATTCATCCATACCCATGACAGTAGAGGCCTAGTCTGCTTAAAGTCTGTTCAGAAACAATACCCCAATGCCAAGAACCATTTGGGGAAAACCTTATTTTATTCTGTCTAGCTTTCCTTGGTTTGGGAAATCAGTTTTGTGCAGAATATTATTGCTACAATTTTACAGAGCACCACATGATTTCAGGAAGTTATTGTTACACTTTTGATCAAATGCTTTCGCAATAAATGTCAATATACTATTTCCTTCTATTTGCTTGCTCCACTGCACTGAACATTTAGTGATTTATATATACAAGGACACAGGGGTCGCACTGAACACCAACATCTTGTAGTGGATAGAGCTGTTGTCTCTAGCTACCCGCCCGGCTAGCTCAGTCGGTAGAACATGGGTTTGAGTCCCACATTGGGTGTTAGTTTTAGGCCAGTAGCATAGTGGTAGAGTTGATGCCATGCAACGCCAATACAATGGGTTCAATCCTGACTACGAGTTTAAATGTTTTCCATGTGGCCTGCATGGGTTTCTCCGGGTGTTCCAATTTTCTCCCACACTCCAAAGACGTACAGATTTGTAGGTTTGATAACATTGTAGCTTATCCCTAGTGTAGGATAGAGTTATGTACGGGGAACACTGGTCAGCGCTGACTCGTTGGGCCGAAGGGCCTGTTTACGCGCTATATCTCTAAGCTAAAGGAAACTTTCAGTGCCAAAGACCTCTGTTCGATCGTGCCCTCAAGCACTGTCTGTGTGGAGTTTGCACATTTTCCCTGTGAAACCACATGAGTTTCCTCACCATCCCAAAGATATGCGGGTTTGTAGGTCAATTGATCTCAGTTAATTGCCCCTAATTTGTAGGGAGTGGATGTAAAAGTGGGATAACATAGAACTGGTGTGAAAGGGTGATTTGATAGTTGGCAAGTACTTGGTGGACTGAGAAGCCTGATTCCACGCTTTATCTTTCAACAATCATTTCCTCATTGTTGAAAATCTATTCCACCTTTCTGCTTTTTCTAATTTTTAAAAATCAACATAATTTTTGCACATTATATTCCATCTGCTACATCCCTGCCCATTCACATACAGGTTCAGGGAAGTGCTAAACATCTCATTGATTATTTAGATGAATGTTTTGAAATTGATTGTTCCCATCTTGAGCTCATGCCCTCAATTTCTGTCAAATTATGGATGGGGCTTTTCTTAAGGAATTAATGGCAGTTCCCACGTGAAAATCATTGGGAGAGAAATTTGTCTTTCGTTGCTTATATTACACAATGATGAGAAAATCTGCTGCCAGTTTTACTCGCTAATTTAATTGAACATAACGTTATGGTGAAAGTGGCAATGTTTAAAGGAGATGTTGTGGGGCAATATTTTTCACACAAAGTTGGTGTGGTGAGTGCCTGGGATGTGCTGCCAGGAATAGTGGTGAAAGCAGATACAATAGTGGCATTAACGAGACTTTGAGATAGACATATGGATGTACAGGGAATGGAGGGATATGGATTATGTGCAGGTCAAGAGCTGGTCCTGGCACCATGTCCGGCACAGACATTGTGGGCCGGACACAGAGCTTGTTCTGGTGCAGTACTGTTCTATCTTCTATGAATTGAATGTGCGGAGGTGAGTTAATACACACACTGTACTTTACTAGTTAAGAATTTCTTAATTTAATAGTGAGCTAATTTTCCAATCTGATGATACAACAAAACTCGGATAGATTTATCGGGATTCAGTAAATGCTGAAATCTGCACATGGAGCATGACTAATACCCTAAGCACAACAACTATCGACAACTTAGACTCATTAAATTTCTACTCACTAATAGCACAAAACCAATGATACATGCACAACATGGGTCTGTGATAAAGTACAGGCTGAAGGCAGTTTCTACCGCACAGACTGATTTGTGACCATCATTGTGCCGCACCAAGGCTTTCTTTGGAGTAAGTGAGTTGAAAACTGATCCCAGAACTTCTCGGCCTTTTACGTTTCAGCAAATTGCTTTCTCCTGAGTTTTTGAACTTGTGTGAAAACTGGATAACTTGATGATACATGGATGATGCAGCGGTAAACAATTTAAGTATTTTGTGGCTACTTATTAAGTCAACCTTAAAAGGTTGTGAAAAACATATAATATATCAAGAGTATCAATGGTTCAAGCAAATACCAAGGGCCAGTTGGCCTCCAACCTACACACGCATGTGTGTAAAGACAATGTATTGCAAAAAAATCAGTGTTTATTACAAATTGATACATTTTATAAATATGATTTGTAGGTTAATTGGCCCAAGTGCGTAGAGAGTGAATGCAAAAGTGGGATAACATAGAACTAGTGTGAATGGATGAACAATGGGCACAGTGGAGTCGGTGGCTGAAGGGTCTGTTTCCATGCGGTATCTTTCTTTACACTTTAGAGAATCAACGCGGACACAGGCCCTTCGGCCCACCGAGTCCACACCGACCAGTGATCACCCTATACACTAATACTATCCTACACATTAGTTTAGTGATCCATTATAGAAACAGGCCCTTTGGCCCAATGTGTCCGTGCCGACCAGCGATCCCTGTACACTAGCACTATCCTACACACTAGGGACAAATTAACATTTTTTTACTGAAACCAATTAACCTACAAACCTGTACATCTTTGGAGTGTGGGAGGAAACTGGAGCAACCGGAGAAAACCCACAGGGTCACAGGGAGAACGCAATACTCCGTACAGACAGTACCCATAGTCAGGATCATACCCGGGTCCCTGTGAAAGAGCTAATAGTCAAATCTAACAGTCAAATCTAAAATGGAGTCATTCTTCTACAAAAGCATGATCTAGTAGAACAAAAGAATGGTTCGGTGCCAAGTCTGAATGTCTTTGTAAATTATATGGAACATAATATGGAAGACAGGTTGTCTTTTCAATAAAGACATTAAGATGGCAGCCTGCATAATAACATATGCTTCTTTTCAAGGTCAAAGTCCAGACCTAAATCCAATTGAGAATCTCTGGCAAGACTTGAAAATTGCTGTTCACAGACGCTCTCCATCCTATCTGACTGAGCTTGAGCTATTTTGCAAAGAAGAATGGGCAAAAATTTCAGTCTCTAGATGTGCAAAGCTGGTAGAGACATACCCAAAAGACTTGCAGCTGTAATTGCAGCAAAAGGTGGTTCTACAAAGTATTGACTCAGGGGGGCTGAATACTTTTGCACGCCATACTTTTCAGTTTTTCTATTTGTAATAAAATTTGAAAACCATGTATCATTTTCCCTCCACTTTACAATTATGCGCCACTTTGTGTTGGTCTATCACATAAAATCCCAATAAAATACATTTACACTTGTGGTTGTATGGGGAAAAGTTCAAGGGGTATGAATACTTTTGCAAGCCACCGCAAGTTTAAAGTGAGAGGGGAATGATTAAATATAAACCTGAGGGGCAACCTTTTCCACTGAGAAGGTTGGGGGTATATGGAACGAGCTGTTGGAGGAGATAGTTGAGCTTGTTACTATCACAAAGTTTAAAAAACATTTGGACAGGTACATGGATAGGATAGGTACAGTAGGATATGGGGCAAAAACAGGGAGGTGGGAATAGTGTAGATGGGGCATGTTGGTCAGCATGGGCAGGTTGGGCTGAAGGGCCTGTTTCCATGCCGTGCACTCTACGATTATGACCATAAGCACAAAGCAGTCCAGTATACAAGTGGCTGGTCCACTGCTAACTATTGCCACAAATATGTTTTTGCTCTTGTACCTCTCACTGTGCTTGTCCATATGACAATGACATTGACTCGACTTGGTTCAAGTAGATGTTTCCTAAATGTTGTAAGTGTCAAATTAACTGCCTTCACCACTTAGAGTCATACATTCTGAAGAAGAGTCCTGACACAAAATGTTCCCTGCCCATTCCCTCCCCAAATGCTGCCGGACGCACTCAGTTCCTCCAGCACTTCGTGTTTTGCTCAACAAAAATCTTGTTTTGCAACAGCATCATGGGCATATAGACTCACAAAACATTAATTATAGATAAATTACTCATTAATTCTGCAAGACAGTAAAAAGAAAAAAGACATTATGCAATAAAGCAATCAGACAGATGCTTTCCATGGCACATCTGTATTACTTTATTTACCTTTTCCATTAAAAATCGTAAAACTAATCTGAAAGGTAATCCGTATGATTCTGCTGGAAACAAGTCACAGCAATCCCTTCACAATGGTATTAGTTTAGTTTAATTTAGAGATACAGCATAGAAACCGATCCTCAAGCCCACAGAGTCCATGCTGACCAAAATTCACCCATGCACTAGTTCTATGTTTTGCCAGTTTCGCATCCTACACACTTGGGGCAATTTATAGAAGCCAATTAACTAATAAACCCGCATGTCGTTGGAAATGGGTGAGGAAACTGAAGCAAACCCACGCGGTCACAGGGAGTGTAGAAAAAATCTGGAGATGCTGGTTTAAATCAAAGGTAGACACAAAACACAAGGTAAAAGATTGTTCCCGATGTTGGGGGAGTCCAGAACAAGGGGTCACAGTCTAAGGATAAGGGGGAATTCCTTTAGGACCGAAATGAGGAAAACATTCTTTACACAGAGAGTGGTGAGTCTCTGGAATTCTCTGCCACAGAAGGTAGTTGAGGCCAGTTCATTGGCTATATTTAAGAGGGCGTTAGATGTGGCACTTGTGGCTAAAGGGATCAGGGGGTATGGAGAGAAGGCAGGTACGGGATACTGAGTTGGATGATCAGCCATGATCACATTGAATGGCTGTGCAGGCTCGAAGGGCCGAATGGCCTACTCCTGCACCTATTTTCTATGTTTCTATGTTTCTATGTAAAATGCTGGAGTAATTCAACGGGTCAGGCAGCATCTCTGGAGAGAAGGAATGGGTGACATTTCGGGTCAAGACCCTTCTTCACAGGGAGACTGTACAAACTCCCTACAGACAGCACCCATAGTAAGGATCTGGCAAGGCAGGATCTTGTAAGGCAGCAACTCTACCACTGCGCCACCGTGCCACCCCCTAAACATTACATGGCACCAACAGAGAAATTCTTACCACAATATCAAAACATAATCTCAATCATATTTATCAATCCACTTTATAATCTGCATGACTTCTATTAGGTTAGACAATAGAAGTTAAATCTTATCCAAGTGCCATGGCCTAACTTGGCAGAAAGTTATTTTTCTGAGCTGATAGGGGCCCAATGATTTAATTCTTCAAGCCCGCTAAGTGGATTTCACAGGCACAGTTAAAGAGCTGCTCTAATGAAGCAGGGGTGAGTGAATCTGATCCCAATCATAATATTTCTCCCATATATCATGGCCATTAAATTTCCCTGTAACTAACTGCAAACGATTCCTCAATAAACTTGTGGTAATATGTTAAAACCATAAATCCTATTCTTCACTCGACGAATCATTATAGATAATGTTCAAGGAGAAAGTATTGGCAGTCACTGTGCTTAAGTAACAGCCACCGTCGTTTCAGTAGAAGGGCAAAATTTATATAAATCGTACCACAAGATTAACAGTTTATTTATTACACATATAAAAGAACCTATTTAAGGCGGAAGCTAGATACACACAAGGGAGACAGGATTTAAAAGGTTATACCGCTTGGAGTTAGATAAGGTAGCTTAGGATGAGGCATTATAGTTTACTTTAGTTTAAGGATCAGCATGGAAACAGGCCCTATGACCCACCGAGTCTGTGCCGACTAGCGGTCCCCCATACACTAGCACTATCTTACACACTAGGGACAATTTACAGAAGCCAATCAACCGAGAGACCTGCATGTCTTTGGAATGTGGGAGGAAATCATAGAACTCAGGGAAAACCCGCGAAACAGGCGGTCACAGGGAGAATGTACAAACTCCATGCAGGAAGAACGTGGTCATAGTCAATATCGAACTAGGGGTCCTGGCGTAGTAAGGCAGCAACTCTACTGCTCTACCACAGCGTCACTGTGTCTGAGGATCAGGAACACTGCTGGGGGGCAAAAGGGCTATTTCTGTGCTTTGTACTTCACCCCCAGGTCCATGTTCAATTGGAGATACAAAGTGCTGGGCTAACTCAGCAGGTCAGGCAGCATCTGGGTCGGGACCCTTCTTCAGTTCTGTTCAAATGGCTTCAAAATAGCTTTAATTGTTTAAAAAAGCTATGGAGTTATTATCATGGAATGAACAGAATTATTAAGAGTTTAGAAGGATGAGGGGGATTTCATTGAAACCTGCCAAATAATGAAAGCCCAAGATAGAGTGGATGTGGAAAGGATGTTTCCAGTAATGGGAAAGTCTTGGACCAGAGGGCACAGCCTCAGAATAAAAGGATGTACTTCAAATTGGAGATGTGGAGGAATTTCTTTAGCCTGAGGTTGGCGAATCTGTGGAATTCCACAGACGGCTGTCATTGGGTATTTTAAAGCAGAGATTGATAGGTTCTTGATTAGCAAGGATGATAAAGTTACAGGGAAAAGGCAGTGGAATAGGATTGAGAGAGGAAAATAGGTCAGCCGTGATTGAATGGCAGAGTAGACTCAGTGGGCTGAATTGCCTAATTCTGTTGCTATGTCTTATGATCTAAACATTTGAAGTGACACAACAGGATTGTCCACTTCTGCAACGAGGATGGATCATCAGATTAACACCACTAGCTCGGAGGATCATAGAGTCAAACAGCATGGAAAATGGCCATTTGGCCCGATGTCCCTGCCACACGTTAGGTATTTCACTGGAAGCTGCAAGTGTAATGGAAGCAACAGTCGGCATTTTACATTGCACAGACCTCCCCTAGAACTTTATTCATTCCAGAGAGTTGCTAAATGCTTCACAGCAAGCTGATCTCATTTGCCATAGATCACAGATCACATGGATCACACCAGACTTCTTCCAGGAATCTCATTACTTTAATTTGAGAGCATCTCTATCGATGGCACATCATTACTTTTGTTCTTGTCATTGTGATTACTATTGCCGTTAAGCATAAAAAAATGTGCATTCTGTCTGAAGAAGGATTCCGACCCAAAACGTCACCCATCCTTTTTCTCCAGAGATGCTGTCTGACCGGCTGAGTTACTCCAGCACTTTGTGTCGATCTTTAGCATAAATCAGCATCTGTGGTTTCTTCCTACAAATGCAACATCTATTCCAATTTGCATAGAGTCCTATCCCATTAAATTAAATGCAGACATGCCCAAGAGAACATTTAACAAATAGCGAATTCAATACAACACCAAAACTCTCTCTGTATTCTCTCTCTTTATCCACTGATGTATAAAGTCGGTATAATTACCAATACTACCCTACCATATACCAATCATTTAAACCACCACTGTCAGTGTTAATAGCTGGGATTAGTTTCTGAGAAAGGCAAACACAATGTTGAATGTAGATACAAGGCTATTTAATATGTGGGAGATGATGAGCGTGCCAGCAGAATGATTAGATCACAGATGCAGTACCACATGCAGCTCTTGAGGCCCAAGTGTAGGAATAATATTGCAGACATGCAAAAGATGAGTCACAAGGATAATGCCAACAGTGAATCACTGGAATGGAGCATATTATAAACAAATCATGAATAATTCTTTAGAGATACAGTGCGGAAACAGGCCCGTCGGCCTACCCAGTCCACGCCAACTAGCGACCATCCTGTACACCAAGACTATCCTACACATTAGGGACAATCTATAATTAATACCAAAGCCAATTAACTTACAAACCTGTACATCTTTGGAATGTGTTAGGAAACCGGAGCATCTGGAGGAAACCCACGTGGTCACAGGGAGAACGTACAAACTCTGTACAGACAGCACCCGTAGTCAGGATCAAACTCGGGTCTCTAGTGTTGTATGGCAGCAACTCTACCACTGCACCACCGTGCCGATCGACGACATCGCGGCCCTTGCACTTTATTGTTTATCTGTACTTTCCTCTGCAGCTGTAACACTATATTCTGCACTCTGTTCATGTTCTCTTTTGCACCACCTGATGTATTTATGTATGGTATGATCTGCCTTGGTACCAGTCTTGGGACAATAATAAACCAATACCAATCCCCACCCACCTGCAATCCTTGCCATACCCCACTAGCAGCACCCCAAAGCTGAAATGTAACCATTTATTCCTCCTCCATTTCCTGAATCAAACTTTGATCCATACTATATTATGCACAATCTCACAAGCCCCAACACTGTGAAACAAAACCTAATGTGGCACCTTTAAAAAATGTACGATTTCCCGTCTTTACAACTTCAACAACTCTGAACACATTAGTGAAACACATCTTCCCTTTCATGAAAAGAAAACTCCCCTTCCCATTCCTAGGCTGATCTTTCTGACCCGAGCCTCCTCCATCGACAGAGTGAGGCCACGTGCAAACTGGAGAAAGAGTACTTCATCTTTCACTTGGACAGCTTACAACCTAACCAATTGTAGGTGACTACTCTACATAGAACCCATTGCCCCCCTTCTACCCTCCCCCCTTAACTCTCTCTCTTCCCTGTGTCCATTTCTCTCGCTTCCCAATCTTGCTGTCCCCCTCCTCTGGCTTCACAATTTTCACCTCTTCTATCCTTGTCTCCTTATCTCACGCTTCTGTTTCCTGTCATCTCTGGCCTTTGACCTACCATCTGCCAATTAACCCTCCCCTCCGGTGCCCACCCATCAGTTGCCAGGTGTTGCCCTACCCCCACTTCTCTTCCAACGTCTCCGCCCCACCAACCCCTCCCCACCACCCCCACAGTCAGTCTGAAGAAGGGTCCGGACCCAAAATGTCACCTATTCATGTTCTCCAAAGATGCTGCCTACCAGAGTAACTGAATTACTCCAGCACTTGGTGTCTTTTTTTTTGTAAACCAGCACCTGCAGTTCCTTGTGTTCCCCTTTGGTGAATCCGTGTTGATTCTAGCCAATTACAAAATTATTTTGGAAATACCCATTTGGTACACTCTTAAGAAAAGGAACCTGACGTTCCACGATCATAACATTTTCCCTCCTGTTGACAAAGTAACTGTCCTAAATTTACTGTTGAGCTTATTTTCCTACATCCTCATTCCCTCCTTTCTTCAAAACTTTTAATTGCCTCAGATCTGCCATCAATTTACTGCCACAACTTTGTGGAAAGTATAAAAATAGAATAGTAATGAGTTTCATTCCTCCTTTCAGACACGCAGGACATACAAAGGCACTTTACAATTTTGCAACTAATGTAGTTGTTACTGTAACAGAGAAATTTAAGATCGGATAAACAGCCAAAGCATCTGTTTTTAGACTGGATGATAAATGTTGGTCAGGACGTGTGGGAGCACTGCACTGTTTTTCTTCCAATAGTGGTGTGAGACCTTTGATGTTCTCCTGAGAGGGCAGATGGTGCCTCAGTTTGATGTCTCATCCAGAAGCTTGTGTTTAGGAAAGAGCAGCCTCATAAAATCTCAGGTCTGTTGTGGGACATGACTTAGAGGTGAGTGTGATGCTGCAACAGAGAGACAGGGCAGTTGGCAAGCAAACCCTGCTGACTTACATTTTTGTGTGCTTTACCCAGTAAACTATTGTGGGCTGGATAGTTCCATCTCTGTGGAAATTCACAATCCATAACTAAATCTGAATTTTACCAATAAAGGGGTAACAGAGTGCAATTGAGCTATGGGTCTTAACTTCCATGCTCCCAAGGTCAGCTGTGGGAAGCGCCCCCGGGGCACAAAGGCCGTAGGTGCCCGGGTGAGGAGAGGGACGACAGTTCTCAGGACGATCTGGATGGAGGTGACAGCTGCAGTTATGGCCAACTGCAGCTTGGACTTTGAAAATTTCACCAAAATCTGGAGACTCTTGCATGTGATCTCAGTCAACAGCCTCTATACATTCTACATTTAATCTGGGATGTTACTTATGTATGGTAATAATTTTACTGAACAGTATGCAAAAAAATGACTGTACCTTGGTATATGTGATGATAAAGAACGATTGATTGAACCATTGGACTGGTGAGCATCGAGCAAGAAAAAATTGTTGTCACAATTGATTTAAAAGTGGGATCTGGAATCTCAATTAGGCAGGCACAAACACTGGGATGTAGATCACTTTTTAAAAAATGGAACAAACTGCTTTGACACAAGAAACTGCAATGTTGGAATCAACAGCAAAACAAAGTGCTGGAGGAACTCAGCAGGTTAAGCAGCATATGTGAAGCTGGTGGACAGACAACGTTTCGGGTGGAAACCCTTCTTCCACTGATAACATATATGTGATTAGATGTGATATAATATGATTAGATATGATTAATGATACATGCTATGATACATGCTATGATATCTAGTAGACTAGTAGAGTGGATAAGGGAGAACCAGTGGATGTGTTATATCTAGACTTTCAGAAGGCTTTCGACAAGGTCCCGCATAAGAGATTAGCATACAAACTTAAAGCACACGGTATTGGGGGTTCAGTATTGATGTGGATAGAGAACTGGCTAGCAGACAGGAGGCAAAGGGTAGGAGTAAACGGGCCCTTTTCAGAATGGCAGGCAGTGACTAGTGGGGTGCCGCAAGGCTCAGTGCTGGGACCCCAGCTATTTACAATATATATTAATGATTTGGACGAGGGAATTCAATGCAACATCTCCAAATTTGCAGATGATACCAAGCTGGGGGGTATAGTTAGGTGTGAGAAGGATGCTTGGAGGCTGCAGGGTGATTTGGATAGGCTGAGTGAATGGGCAGATGCATGGCAGATGCAGTATAATGTAGATAAATGTGAGGTTATCCACTTTGGTGGCAAAAACATGAGGGTAGACTATTATCTGAATGGTGGCAGATTAGGAAAGGGGGACATGCAACGAGACCTGGGTGTCATGGTACACCAGTCATTGAAAGTAGGCATGCAGGTGCAGCAGGCAGTGAAGAAAGCAAATGGTATGTTAGCATTCATAGCGAAAGGATTTGAGTAAAGGAGCAGGGAGGTTCTACTGCAGTTGTACAGGGTTTTGGTGAGGCCACACCTGGAGTATTGCGTACAGTTTTGGTCTCCAAATCTGAGGAAAGACATCCTTGCCATAGAGGGGGTACAGAGAAGATTCACCAGACTGATTCCTGGGATGTCAGGACTTTCATATGAGGAAAGATTGGATAGACTCGGCTTGTACTCGCTGGAATTTAGAAGATTGAGGGGGGGTCTTATAGAAACTTACAAAATTCTTAAGGGGTTGGACAAGCTAGATGCTGGAAGATTGTTCCCGATGTTGGGGGAGTCCAGAACAAGGGGTCACAGTCTAAGGATAAGGGGGAATTCCTTTAGGACCGAAATGAGGAAAACATTCTTTACACAGACAGTCGTGAGTCTCTGGAATTCTCTGCCACAGAAGGTAGTTGAGGCCAGTTCATTGGCTATATTTAAGAGGGCGTTAGATGTGGCACTTGTGGCTAAAGGGATCAGAGGGTATGGAGAGAAGGCAGGTACGGGATACTGAGTTGGATGATCAGCCATGATCACATTGAATGGCGGTGCAGGCTCGAAGGGCCGAATGGCCTACTCCTGCACCTATTTTCTATGTTTCTACGTTTCTATATAAGATACCAATCCAAATCCAACCTAGCAGTTTTTAAAGACTGAGATGGGTGATAGATGTCAGAGCACTTGTCATCTGCCCCGTGGCATGCTGTTGTCCATGCTCACCCAAGTGGAGAGGACTATACTGAGTGAACCACCTCTCCTGTCCAAAACCCCCAATCCTGCTGTCAGCTCTGTGACCCAACTCACTTGAATGGGGAATCTTAGCTCTCGGAACTGGTCAGATAAATCTCATAATTTATTTATTTATCTGCCTATTTATTTATTTGTCTTTATTTTCGTATTTGTAATTATCTCTCAGTGTTCTCCTCCATTCATCTGAGATTTGGATCACCCACAGCAACGTCCTCAAGGCACCAGAGAGATATCACCTTGCCTGGATCGCTGATAAGAACTAGAGGGCGGACTGGACTGTGAAACTGTTGCCACGGCATGGCGCCTCTCGCATGCTGGTCAGCAGACTATTTCTGTAAACTTGCTGATCAAGGATGTGCTTAGGTACGGCAATACTGTACTGGTCTGCATGTAAGAGAGGAATTTCTTTATACGTTTGCGCATGTGACATTAAAATCACCATTGAACCATTGGTTGCAGTGTCAATTAAGATGGGGATTAGCTCATTCATCCGTCTGCCCAGGGTTTGTGCAGGTGAATAGATCCAACTTGCTCCGGCCAAACATGTGGGTGTCATTTGGGGTCAAACAATGGGTGTCATTTGGTATTGCAACTCAATCAACAATTGGATCTCGGAGCAACACCAAAATGTTGATAGGATTCTTTTAGCTGCACCATAACACAACACTGTACAGCGGGATCTTAGGATATGCAGAGGGATATTGGGATCCAGATCTATGACTCTCTGAAAGTGGCGACACTGGTGGATAGAAATGTAAAGGAGGCTTATGGTATGCTTGCCTTCTTCAATGGGGTGTTAAGTATAAGAAACAGGAAGTCACGTCGCAGCTTTAAGAAAGCCGCATAGGCCGCATTTGGAGCATTGCGTGCAGTCTGATTGTCTATGTCTTTGTTTCCATGTTTCTATGACTGTCCCATTACAGGAAGGATTTGGAGGTTTTGGAACGAGTGCAGAGGTGGTTTACCAGAATGATGCCTGAACTAGGTGGTTTTAGTTATAGGGTGAGGTTGGACAGACTTGGATTGTTTTCTATGGAACAGTTGAACTATGGCAGTTGAGGGGTGACCTGATAAAAGTATATAAAATGATGAGAGAAATAGATAGGGTAGACAGTCAGAACCTATTCATCAGGATGGAAATATCAAATACCAGAGGGCTTAGTTTTAAGATGAGAGGGGCAAGTTTTAAAGGAGATGTGCAGGGCGTGGTTTTACAGACAGTGTGGTGAGTGCCTGGATCTTGCTGCCTGAGATGGTGGTGGAGACAGATACGGTAGTGGTATTTAAGAGAAGTTCCAATAGGTACATGGACATGCAAGTAATGAGGGGATATAGATTGCATGCAGGCAGATAAGGTTTGGTCTAGGCATCATGTTCGGCATAGACATTGTGAGCCTGTTCCTTTGCTGTAACGTTCTGTGTTCTAAAACTGGTTGCAGAAACTGCTCTTGCCCTTGCTCATTCCTCAAGGGGGAGGAATTATTTCACTGCTTGGAAAGTACACAAAGGTCACTGCATCACGTACAATTATCAAACTGTGCAGCACGCAGCTAACTCAGCCTTTGATGCATGTTAGCAGATGCCTGCTTAATCCATAGACAAGCCTCATTAGCTGCAATAAATTAAAAGCTGAATAATTCTAGCATTATGCTTTATGGAGCTTTACAGCAATTTCCTCAAAAGCGTATTTGGCTTTTATTTATTGGCATGGGAAGCTTTCGTGTTTAAAGTTGTAAAGCAACTCCGAAAAGCAAGAGATCCCAGGCATGGCAAAGATATACTTACTTATTTTTTTGAGGATGGACTCATTCTTAAGGCCCAAGAACATACGAGTTTAAGCTGCAAATAACCTCAAACAAAGCTATCTTGAACCAAATGTGTAGGAAGGAAATGCAGATGCTGGTTTACACCAAAGAGAGGCACAAAATGCTGGCATAACTCAGCGGGTCAGTCAGCATCACTGGAGAAAAAGGATGGGTGACATTTCAGGTTGGGACCTTACTTCAGACTCACTGGAGAAAAAGGATGGGTGATGTTTCGGGTCCCGAAACATCACCCATCTTTTTTCTCCAGGATGCTGTCTGACCTGACCTGAGGAAACATGCCCTTCGGTCCACCGAGTCCGCACCAACCAGCAATCCTGGCACATTAACACTATCCAGCACACTAGGGACAATTAACACTGATACCAAGCCAATTAACCTACAAATCTGTATGTCTTAGCAGTGTGGCGGAAACCGAAGATCTCGGAGAAAACTCACACGGTCATGGGGACAACATACAAACAACGAACAGGCTGCACCCATAGTCGGGATCAAACCCGGTCTCCAGCGCTACAAGCACTGTAAGGCAGCAACTCTACCGCTGCACCACCGTGCCGCCCCTGTCTATCTTTGGGGTAAAAATGTCCTCGGCCATGTGCAAGATCGTAACAACTGCGTCTAAAATTCAGATCTTCACTGAAATGCAAATCAATATCCATGAA
Organism: Raja brachyura; assembly: GCA_963514005.1. Next base: position 117,160,492 of record OY740782.1, read on the forward strand.
ATATTGGAGCACCACTTCATTCTTACCAATTAATGAATTTGCTTTAAGACTTCACTTCAGTTCAGTTCTTCAGATGTACTTAGTTCTTCATAGTTGCCAATGCTCTGCAATTAAGTGCTTCAGTGGTTTAATTAAACATTTTCACCAATAACCTCAGCATTTAATTATCCTAAACATTTATTGCCTCATTCAAAACTGACAAATGGAGGCTCACATTGAGTTATCAACCTGCACTACGGGAAGTAATCTGTACAGACTTTTCATTCCTCAGTTAGTTTCACAACACTGAAAAACAAGATCTGCGCATTGAACTGGAATAGAAAGTGCTGGAGTAACTCAGTGGGTCAGGAAGCATCACTGAAGAACATGGAGAGGTGACGTTTCAGGTCAGGATCCTTCTTCACGTTCTCCTGATGTTGCCTGATCCATTGATTTACTCCAGCACTTTGGGGCCATTTTTGTAAACTAGCCTCCGCAGTTCCTTGTGTCTCTGTTATTTACACTCTATCAGATGGACATATCTACGTGCTGGCGGCGCCCTTATTGCCTTTTAGTTAGTTTTGATGAAGAGATTCAGCATGGAAACAGGCCCTTGGCCCACCTAGTCCACGACGTACATTGATTATCCATTCTCACTAGTTCAATGTAATCCTCCTTTCGCATCCATTCCCTACACATTAAGGGCAACATACAGAGGCCAATTAACCTACAAACCTACAGTCTGTGGAATGTAACCACAGCACCAGGGAAACCCATGCGCTCATAGGAAGAACATGCAAACTCCATACAGGCAGCACCTGAGGTCAGAATCGATCCCAGGTCTCTGGCGCTGTGAGGCAACAGCTTTACCAACTGCGGCATTGTACAGCCAGTATGCACCACTTTGGTTAGGTATAATCTTTAACTAGCAACAAACTGTCGTTAGCAAAGCCCTTCAATGCCACTTGCCTCCCTGATGGTCATCTCCTTGCATACGAGGCACAATGCTGCTGTTCGCTCGCACAAACGTCCAAGATGCGCTGGCACATGCACTTTGCACCTGGTTTGTCTTCTCCGTCATGCAGCTGGCTAATATCAGCTGGGAGTTGAAAGTCAAGAATCAAGTCAAGAGCTTTGCAATGCACATCAGGATCAGAACAATAACATTCTTACTTGCTGCAGCTTCACAGCCACAATAAGTACAACTACACAACAATAAAAATACAATAAATTATATTATACAGTGTAAGCCAGACCACAGTAATGCAAGCCAAAGTGCATTGTGCGTCCTTGTACAAAGTCCATGGTAGTTCGATGCTGAGGAAGGGTTGTGGTTGGGGTTGTGCAGGGTGGTTCAAGGGCCAGATAGTTGATGGGAAGAAGCTGTTCTTGAAGCTGGAGGTAGACTTTAGACTTTTAGACTTTAGAGATACAGCAAGGAAACAGGCCGTTCAGCCCACTGAGTCCGCACCAACCAGTGGTCAGCCCATACACTGAAAATATTCTACATGGCAGGGACAATTTGACAACTTACCGAAGCCAATTAACTTACAAACCTGTGCGTCTTTGGAGTGTGTGAAGAAACCGGAGCACGTGGAGAAAGCCTGTACGGTCACTTGGAGAACGTTGTTCAGCCAGCACCCGTAGTCAGGATCGTACCAGAGTCTCTGCCACTGCAAGGTAACAACTCTACCGATACGCCACTGTCCGCCCAAATCTCTCCACAGCTCAAAGGTGTGGCCATGGACACTCACATGGGCGCTTGCTATGATTGCATCTTTGTTGGCCTTGTGGAGCAGTCTTTGTTTCAAACTTACTCTGGCATTATTAGAGAGAGTACAGAAGAGGTTTACCAGAACGCTGCCTGGATTAGAAGTTATTAGTTACTGGGAAAGGTTCGACAAACTTAGATTGTTTTCTCTGGAGCGTTGGAGGCTGAGCGAAGACCTGACAGAAGTACATAAAGTTATGAGAGGCACAAACAGGATAGACAGTCAGAACCTTTTCCTCAGCATGGAGATGTCAAAACTAGAGAGCAAGCTTTCAGATGAGGGGGTAAAGCTTAAATGAGAAGTGCGGAGTAGGTTTTTTTACACATCTGGTAGGTACCTGGAAACGCGGCCAGCATTGGTGATAGTGAGTCAGATGTGATAGTGGCATTTAAGAGGCTTTTGGATAAGCACATGGACATGCAGGGAATTAAGAGATATGGATCATGTGCAGGCAGAGGAGATTAGCATAACTTGGCATCTTGTTGGACACAGACATTGTGGGCCAAAGGGCCTGTTCTGTAATGTACTGTTTTATTTTCAATGAACAGTGAGATGGAGATGGCTCTTTTGGGTGTCATGCCCTTACACTGTTTCCAGAAATGGTTATATTTTAGTGTCATTAAAGAAGAGTCTGAAGAAGAAACCCGACCTGAAACTTCACCTCTCCATGTTTGCTAGAGATGCTGCCTGACCAGCTGAGTTACTCCAGCACTATCTGTCTTTCTAAGATTTGTTAAATACTTGGCCAACCACAACACATCTTGAATTAACTATCCAAAATGCCTGACTGCACAAGTGCAAACAATGTTACAGATGACCCCGCATGATGGTCATTCGAGCAATGGAAATTCAACTCACAAGATTCGCAAACCATCAAACCCAAACATTGGAAATACAGAATAACAATTCACCCTCACTTGAATTATGTGAAAAAACATTATTTTTAACTTGCATTTCTTCGCACCTGAAGATGACACAGCTTTGCATTATGGAAAGTCGTGATAAGGACCGTTTTCTAGGAGGGCAAGCCACCTAAGCTAGTCCCCTAACGTGGGGATTGCTGGAATCTACACGTAGAAGGTCTTCTGCACGCGTTCTACCTTCCTCAACCGACCAGTGACTCTGGATGTTATGATTTTATATTTTTGGCATTGGGAGTGCGGTCAGGCATCTCAAAATTCAATTCAGCCATAAAATTGGCAAACAAATCACTTCACTTTATTTTGGCAGGAACTAACTAATGCGGATTCTAGTTTCAAAATAAAATTGCGGAAAAGCCTGCAATTTTACTTCACCCCCACCCAGCAATACAACAGTGTGAAAGGGACATCAAAAGCATCTCAAATCTTCCCTCATACTGGATTAAAGGAACTCTTAGAAAATTCTGCCATTCAGTTGATCTGGAAAATCCTGACACATAAGCATGAATTTTTGCTGATCGTCCGCTGAGGTTTTGTATCCATTTGCGAGAATTACTGAAGGTATTCCTCGCAAGTTATGCCAGTGGTTGGGGTCAAGGAAAGAGCATTCACGTCGCGGCCCTGTTTTCACCAATCTTTCCACCACCACGCACAAGAAGCGCAAGACAGACACCATTGGATGCAGATGCCGAGAAGTGTGTTCAGCTCTGGCTATCGAGTCCACACACAAGATCAGAAGTTGATGCCAGTGGTTGAAGACTGAAGGTTGGGCGACACAGTGGCGCAGCTGATAGATTTGCTGCCTCACTGCGCCAGAGACCCGGGTTCACTCCTGACCTCGGGTGCTGTCTGTACGGAGTTCTCCCTGTGACCGTGTGGGTTTCCTCCAGGTGCTCCAGTTTCCACCCACATCCCAAAGACCTGTAGGTTTGTAGGTTAAATGTATAGGAAGGAATTGCAGATGCTGGTTTAAATCAAAGATAGACCCAAAATGATGAAGTAATTCAATGGGTTAGGCAGATGTTGCCTGTCCCACTGAGTTACTCCAGAATTTTGAGTCTATCTCAGGTTTGCAGTTTAATTGGCTTCTGTAAGTTGCCTCTGGTGTGTACGATAGAACTAGTGTAGGTGGTGATCATTGGTTGGCACACACCCGGTGGGTCGAAAGGACAGTTTCCACACCGTATCTCTAAACTTAACAAAACTCCCAGACCAGTGGCTAAACAAATAATATTTTACACTGTCCAAGAGAACCTTTGGCATTGAGATTGTGAAATGCACTACCAAAAAGCATGAGGAGTTAGGGACAAAGCTTTCTACACGTACAATGTTTATGTTCACAATGCAATCTGGCCAGGTAATGCCTGTCTTATGAAAATATAACATTTACATTGCATTTGATAGTTTAATGGTTTATATACTTGCAATAAATATTTTACATGTTGCAGATAAATGTTGGTAGTAACTACCAAAAATATTCAACTATGGCTTTATTTCCATAAAAGTAATCGAATAACAGTCAGACGCCCTTTTCTCAACCATTGAGTTGACTTTAGTTCTGGTATACGCACATACTCCTTTCTTAGTTAGAGGTAAAATGAGTAGAGGCAGTCACAGCCTTTCTCTAAGGTTTCTGTTTGCCCCAACACAGCAAGCATGTGGATGCTTTGGGAAGCTTTGGAGAAGGTGGATGCTTTGGCTGAAGAGGTTTTATAACATGCTGCCTGGATTAAAAGGTATTAGATATAGGAAGATGTGTAGGAAGGAACTGCAGATGCTGGTTTACACCCATGATAGATACAATATGATGGAGAACTCATCGGGTCAGGCAGCATCTCTGGAGAAAATGAATTTGTGACGTTTCGGGTCGAGACCCTTCTTTGGACTGAGATTCAGGGAAGAGGGAAACTAGAGATATGAAAAGGGTTACTAGAGTTATGCAAGGGTTACTTGAAGTCAATGCCTCTCTCTCCGTCTCTCCCCCACCCTAGTCATCCGCCAAGTTTCACTGTCGTCTTGCTTAGTTTCGCTGTTTGTATCCACTCATTATCACCTTCTCCACAACCAACAATGGACTATTGTGGGCTCCACCTTTCCTTGATCATCTTGCTTTGATTTGTCCTTTTGCAAAGCTTTCATTCATTTGTTCTTTGCACCTTCTCATATCTCTACTGGTAATTTTTGACCTTGCATAGAAACATACAAAATAGGTGCAGGAATAGGCCATTCAGCCCTTCAAGCCAGCACCTCCATTCAATATGATCATGGTTGATCATCCCCAATCAGTACCCCGTTCCTGCTTTCTCCCCACATGCCGTTTCCCTTTCTTCAGTATCCTTCTTCACTAACTACAATGCCACCCACTTTGGTGTCACCTGCAAACTTAGTAATCATGCCTTGCACGTTCTCATCCAAATGTAAACCACAAACAGCAAGAGGTGAAGGAGTTGCTTTACTAACCAGGGAGAATTCACGGCCACACTCAGAGATGACATTCCGGAAGGTTCATCCACTGAGGCGTCTGTTTCCATGCTGTATATTTATACTAAACTTAACCAATACAGGGTCCCAAACATCACCACCCCACCAACCATCATAATCATTCATTTCCTCCACTACTGGCACACAGTGTCTACGGTTTGCTTCATATTAAAATACAGTGCAGTTACTCAACTCGGCTATTTCAATACCATTTCCTGAACCCACAGTTTCCAGAGATATACTAGGATATGCATGTTGCCCTCAGAATTATATTTCCACATGTAGGCTTTAAAAAAGTTAGTATGGATCTGAAGGGCCAAATAGACTACTCTTCCTCAATGATAATCTGCTTCAACATGTAATAAAAAATAAACTACAGATCTGGTTTATACAAAGTGCTGGAGTAACTCAGTAGTCAGGCAGCATCTCCGGAAAAATTAGAGAGGTGACGTTTCGGTTTGGGTCCCTTTTTCAGACTTAATCTAATTTTCATTTAGTCTGAAGTGGGGTCCCAAACTGAAACGTGACCTATCTCTCGCCAGAGATGCTGTCTGACCTGCTGAATTACGCCAAGACTTTGCATGTATATGCTTTCAACATGTTAGATTCTTTGTACAGGAAGGAACTGCCTTTGCTGGTTTAAGCCGAAGATAGAAACAAAAAGCTGGAGTAACTCAGCGGGACAGGCAGCATCTCTGGAGAGAAGGAATGGGTGACGTTTCGGGTGGAGACCCTTCTTTAGATTCTTTCTGTTTCAGATCCAGGCTGATTGCTGCCAGCTTCTGATGTTCACTGTTTTTGTCAGTGATCCAAATGATTTGGACAATCTGCCTATCAGGAATAAGGATTCATTTCAAGTAAGAAATAAAAATGCAATGGAGGTATTGTGGCGCAGCGGTAGAGTTGCTGCCGCACAGCTCCAGAGACCCGGGTTCCATCCTGACCTCAGCTGCTGTCTGTGCAGATTTTCCCTGTGATCGCGTGAGTTTTTTTCCGGATGCTCCGTATTCCTCGTACACTCCAAAGACATGCAGGTTTGTAGGTTAATTGGTCTCTGCAAATTGTCCATAGCATGTAGGATAGAACTAATGTGCAGGGTGATCGCAGGTTGGCGTGGACTCAGTGGGCCGAGGGGCTTGTCTCCACGCTACATCTCTGGAGTCTAAAGTAAATTAAAAAAAATTTTTGAATAAAAGCATCCAACCAGAGATAAATAGTTACCTTAATGATATTTCTACTGGACTCCTCTTTAATTTGAGATTTATTCACAAAGCATCAGACGGCAGAGGGAAGGGATTATCCAGCCAGTCCTATGGTCTTATAGTTAACAGCTAGGCCCATCAGCAGAGATGAGAGCACTTACATGGCAGCATTCTTCAAGATTTTAGCTGTCAACGCTGGTTGAGGTCCCACCTATCAAATGTCATGGTGCTGCCACCATTCCCATCACTTGCCTGCATCCTCCAGCCCACTTAAAATGCTTGGTTTCCTTTTCATCGGAATAAGCTCAGCTTAACTTCCTTCAGGCTGAGACAGTTGTTTTCATAGCGTTTAACTGTCTGAAACAGAGCATGACCAACTATCCCACTCTCGCGCTTGCTTTAACCATCTTTCAAAAGAGTCATCACATTTCTGCAGTGTACATCATCACTGGATATTAAAGCTGCTCTTTGAAGGCCAATTGTCAAGTGCCAGTCAAAAGTTATTAAAGCACATCTGCATTCTTTGGTAGACAGCTTTGATAGCTGTCTAGCTATAGGGAGGAATTCTTTATCATTGGCTCGTTAAATAATCAAGGTTTCTTTTTTTGCAGTTATTCTTCAACGTATAACCCAGATAGTCAGTTCTAGTAATCGCTCCCTCATACTTGAGCCACATGCAGCAAATGGGCAATATTTCAAAAGCCACTTTGGCTCACGAGCAATTAACTTTTCCTGTATATGTCGAGCGAAGTGAGTTATTGAGTAAATAAAATGATATCGGTATTGAAGCGATTCAAATTGTTTCAAGCGTGAAACTACAGTGCATATACAGCTCACCTCAGGAAATGAAGATTGTTGCCACAGATTCTAGGCAGTTAAAGCAGCAAATCATATTTGGGCATCCCTGATTAAATGTATTGCATACGTATACAGATCATAGATTCATAGATTTTTACACCATGCAAACAGACCCTTCGACCCAACTCATTTTGCCAAACAAGTTGCCTATCTATTCTAATTTCTATAATTTTAAGTAACACCATCCTTCCCTCTTTCTTCCCCTTTCCCTTCCCCATACTAGTTCCATTATTCACATCCTTGGATCCCTTCATTATCATCTCCTCCATGGCCAACAATGGGCCATTATGGGCTCCACCTTTTCTTGGTTGTCCGTTATCAGCCCTGGCCTTTTCTTACCTCAGGTTCCCTCGCCCCCTTGCTTTCAATCTGAAGAAGGGTCCCGACCTGAAACGTCACCCATCCTTTTTCTCCAGAGATGCTGCCTGACCTGTTGAGTTACTCCAGCACTTTGTGTCTGTCTCCTGTTTATCTGCCAATCTAATTTGGCTCTATATGGCCCACTTCCCCCCAAGTGCCTATCCAAATGCCTTCTAAACATTGTAATTGTACTTACCACTACCCCCTGCTCTGGCCCTCTCTGTGGAATATGTGCCCCTGTTAATCTTTCTCCTCTCACAGAGAGTTGTGTCTGTGGAATTCTCTGCCTTCTCTGTGCGTTTCTCTGGATGCTTTTATGAGAGAGCTAGATAGGGCTCTTAAAGATAGCGGAGTCAGGGGATATGGAGAGAAGGCAGGAACGGGGTACTGATTGGAGATGATCAGCCATGATCACATTGAATGGTGGTGCTGGCTCGAAGGGCCAAATGGCCTACTCCTGCTCCTATTGTCTATTGTCAATCCTATAACCTCTAATTTTAGGCTCACTCTGAATAAAAGACTGACTATCCTTTCAATGCTCCTCATAATTTTATAAACCTCAATAATGTCATACCTTCAATCCAGGAGAAACAGTCCCTGCCTATCCAGTTTTTCCTCACATGTCAAGCCCTCCAGTCCAGGCAAGATTCCTGCAAATCTTTTCTGCACCCTCTCAAACTTAATGACATCCACCCTATTGCGTGGTGACCAAAACTGAACACAATACTCCAAGTGAAGCTTAAGCAATGAGTGTACAATTGTATCATGATGTCCCAACTTGTCTATTCAATGCCTTGGCCGTTGAAGGCAAACATACCATACACCTTCTTCAATTGCTTTACCAACTGTGTGACTGTGCCACCCCAATAAAAGGTCACGCAAAATCAAGCACCAAGTCATTATGTTCAAAATGTTGTGCTTGGGTAGCTTATAACCCAGCAGTATCTTTCCCTACAGAGTGATTTAGGCCAGTTGGAAAAATGGGCTGAAAGATGCCAGATGGAGTTTAATGCTGATAAATGTGAGGTGCTACACCTTGGCAGGACAAATCAAAATAGGACGTACATGGTAAATGGTAGGGAATTGAAGAATACAGTTGAACAGAGGGATCTGGGAATAACCGTGCATAGTTCCTTGAAGGTGGAATCTCATATAGATAGGGTGGTAAAGAAAGCTTTTGGTATGCTAGCCTTTATAAATCAGAGCATTGAGTATAGAAGCTGGGGTGTAATGTTAAAATTGTACAAGGCATTGGTGAGACCAAATCTGGAGTATGGTGTACAATTTTGGTCGCCCAATTATAGGAAGGATGTCAACAAAATAGAGAGGGTACAGAGGAGATTTACTAGAATGTTGCCTGGGTTTCAACAGCTAAGTTACAGAGATAGGTTGAATAAGTTTGGTCTTTATTCTCTGGAGCGCAGAAGGTTAAGGGGGGACTTGATAGAGGTCTTTAAAATGATGAGAGGGATAGATAGAGATGATGTGGACAAGCTTTTCCCTTTGAGAATAGGGAAGATTCAAACAATAGGACATGACTTTAGAATTAAGGGACAGAAGTTTAGGGGTAACATGAGGGGGAACTTCTTTACTCAGTGAGTGGTAGCGGTGTGGAATGAGCTTCCAGTGGAAGTGGTGGCGGCAGGTTCGTTGGTATCATTTAAAAATAAATTGGATAGGCATATGGATGAGAAGTGTATGGAGGGTTATGGTAAGAGTGCAGGCAGGTGGGACTAAGGGAAAAAAGTTGCTCGGCACGGACTTGAAGGGCCGAGATGGCCTGTTTCCGTGCTGTAATTGTTATATAGTTATATGGTTTATATGGTATATAGGAGATCTGAAGGACAGGTTTCATATGCAGAGAGTGATGGATATGTGGAGCGAGGAGGTGTTAAACGCAGTAAAATTACAATATTTAAAAAAACATTTAGACAGTACATGGATAATAAAGGTTTATGTGGGAAATTGGCCAACATAGGTAAATGGGATTAATTTAGATAGTTGTCTTGGTCGGCATTGATGAATTGGACCAACGGTCCTGTTTTCATGCTGTATAACTCCATAAATCTCTGAATCTCTGAATTTCCTACAATTCCAACTGTGATTAAAGTACTCCACAGTCTGAGACATGTTTTGGGATGTCACCCGCTATATAAATCTCATTTTTTTCTTTCTATTATGGATTACAATCAGTTGTGACAAATGCGTTTTAAATTCCATTATTCAGCCACAAATCTTTATTTTCTCTGATCTGTGCCAAGTGCAAGAAAATTAAAGGTGTAAAGAAAATACATGGGTGGATTTGTGACAAAGCTGGTAGAGCTGCTGCCTCACAGTGCCAGAGAACGGAATTCAATCCCAACCTCAGGTGCTCTCTGTGTGGAGTTTTAACATTCTCCCTGTAACAGCAACGGTTTATGGGTGCTCCGGTTTCCTCCTTAGATCCCAAAGACGTGCATTTGTAGGTTAATTGTCCTCTATAAACTCCCCCTTATATGTAGAGAGTGGATAAGAAAGTGGGATAGCATAGAACTAGTATGATCGGGTGATCGACACTCAGCATTACATTGGTGGGCCAAATGGGCCTGTTTGCATACAGTACCTTTAAAATAAAACTAAAAACGAAACATAAAACGATTGATGTGCAATAATATATTGGCAAATGTCTTTTTTCAAACAATGGAAATAGCCATTAACTTGAGAAAGAAAGACGCAAAGTGCTGGGGTAACTCAGTCAGGCAGCATCTATGAAAAACAAAGGGCCTGTCCCACTTAGGAGACTAAGTGCAGGCGACTGTGACAGTCTTGTTGAATCGCCGAAAAAGTGAATGTATCAACGCATCCTATGACTATGTAGAAGACATCCTACGACTATGTAGGACAAGCTACGACTATCTACGACTTAATCGTCGATGCACTCGTGACAATTGGCGACCTAATTGTGAGGACTGAAGGCGACCACCTTCAACTTACAGACGACTACACCTACGATCACAGAAAGCAAGCTACGACAGGCTACGATTCTATTGTCGTAAGATCACCTAAGAAAATGACGTTAGATTTTTCAAACATGTTCTTTTAAAATCAGTGTATTGCTTGTTCGAGATGTATAAAAATAAAGTCCTTTTAAATGCAGTGCATGTGAAGTGCCTGTGTCGGTTTTCTTCATCAAAATAAATGTGAAAAGTCAAACTTTAAATACAGTGCATTCCTTCCTTCCTTGCGTTTGTGTGTGTTTCAATGATCTAAATATATGAGAAATGAAATATGACATATGTGATGACATGAGGGACCACTATGAAAAAGAATGATATTCATACATCAATTTGAGGTTAAAAAGTCAGGGATTTCCTTTATTGTTAATGAAACATACAAAAGTCTAATAAACAAACAAATGTTGATAACAGCCTGGTGGGTGGTGTTGAGGGTTGTGCCCTGCCCCTGCGCTGAAGCCTTCTCCTCCGAGCCATGTCTCACATCCTCTGATCGATTGAAAGAAGAATTGCACAATGACTGCGTACTGGAATGACAGTGCATCACGTGCTGCTGTTTACATATCTTTTTTTTCGCAATGAGCCAATGAAAATAACCGGTCAGCAAAGGCGATTGACTAAGACTAGGTATGTTACAAAACTTACCTTGAGCAGCGCTGCAGTTCTGCCGCTCCCCATGTGCGTGACTTTGGCGCCTTTCAGAGGGGGGGCGGGCTTAAAATGCCGTTTTTCCACAGACTGGGCAAATCGATCCATGACGGGCGATTTCATTGCGGAAGAAAAATCGCTCCGACATTTCTTAATTGAAGGTATTTTTAAATTACACTAGATTATTTATTATCTAGAGTAATTTAAAAATCACCTTCAGAAGCCGTGAGCGCCGACAATGGGAAGGATTTTGCGTAGGGAAGTAAGGTACACAGTTTATTTGTATATTAAAAGTTGGTTTTTATGGAGGCTTTAATAATATTTTCATGTTGCGAAATGGGGTCCAAAAAAAATGTATGAACCAACAGTATTTTTCCTCCCGACTTCACCGCAAACCACAACGTTCCAATTCACCGCATTCCACTAAAACCCACTCGCTAGTTGATTTAAATGGCCATTAATTTACAGGCATTAAACACTAAATTCCTTCCATTTGGCCCAGAAATTCATGAAAATGAGATTTTAAAATTATGTTATATTGTGGATTATTGTGTGAATGTTATTTGGACACTTAGGCAATTTAAAAAAAGTTTTTCTTTTCTTAAGAAAAGGATAGATGTTTAGATCTACTCATTGAATTTTGTATTTAGCTACAATTAGATAACTAACTAATTATATACTTTAATTTCAGGTCATCCAAGTAAGATTGTTTCATATTTGTTTCAGAATGCTTCAATCTATAATAACTGAAAATTTCATTGAGTTTTCTTAATTTTTAAGAAAGTTATGGGCTTTTAACGGTTCTAGATCACAGCTTTTGAGTTAAGTCAATTGAAAGGCAATGGGGAACAAGATGATAATTTCCGAGTATGAAAATGGTCATAACTTTCTTAATACTGAAGATATGAAAGTGAATTAGGTGCCAAATTAAACTTCTTTTTATGCTTTATCTGATGGGGTAAATTGCAGACTTGATTTTTTAAATCTCAAAATGTTGTAACATTGGTACTAAGACTACCTACGACCATCACGACTACCTACGATTATCTACAATAACATGGCGTCCCCACTACAACTAGACCTACGACTACAAAAGTATCGATTTTCTCCATGGCGAGCAATTTTAGGTCGCAGAAAATTTTTCAACATGTTGAACATTTTTCGCCGACCATACTGAGGCCGCAACTAGTTCCCAGAACGCAGGAACTCATTCCGACCATGTAGGAGGCCACCTGCGACCATGTGGCGATCTTGTGGCGAGCGCAGTCTCCTAAACTCGTCAAAGAAGTTGCCTAAGTGGGACATACCCTTAAGTGATGTATCGGTCGTGACCTTTCTTTAGACTGAAGAGGTATTCTGACCCGACACGTCACCTATACATGTTCTTCAGACATACCCAAAGTGCTAAAGTAATTCAGCGGGTCAGGCAACATCTGTGGAGAAAAAGGATGGGTGATGTCACGTGTCAGGACCCTATTTCAGACTGAAAGTAGAGGGGAGGGAACTGGAGGAAAGAAAAGTCTAGAACAAAGCAGGGTCAGTAACAGACGGCCAAGGAAGGGTGGAGCCCATTATGGCCCATCGTTGGCTGCGGAAGAATTGATAACAAAGGGATGCAAGGGTGCGAACTAGTAGGATGACTAGGGTGGGGAGGGGGGAGGAGAAAAGGAATGCAGGGGTTACTTGAAATTACAGAAATCACTATTCATACTGCTGGGTTGTAAACTGGCCAAGCGAAACATTAGGTGCTGTTCCTACACATGTTCTCCAGAGATGGGCAATAGACAATAGGTGCAGGATTAGGCCATTCAGCCCTTCGAGCCAGAATTCCACAGAGTCGCAACTCTATGTGTGAAAAAATGTTTCCTTATCTCCATTCTTAATGGCTTACCCATTATTCTTAAACAGTGTGAGTTTGTGGAATTCTCTGCCTCAGAGGGCGCTGGAGGCCGGTTCTCTGGAAACTTTCAAGAGAGAGCTAGATAGGGCTCTTAAAGATAGCTCAGTCAGGGGATATGGGGAGAAGGCAGGAACGGAGTACTGATTAGGGATGATCAGCCATAATCACATTGAATGACAGTGCTGGCTCTAACGGCCGGATGGCCTACTCCTGCATCTATTGTATATTGTCTATTATCTATTGTCCCTGGTTCTGGACTCCCCCATCATCAGGAACACGTTTCCTGCCTCATGCATGTGCAAACCTTTAATAATCTTATATGTTTCAATAAGATTCCCTCTCATCCTTATAAACTCCAGAGTATACAAGCCCAGCCGCTCCATTCTCTCAGCATATGACAGTCCCGCCATCCCGGGAATTAATCTTGTAAACCTACGCTGCACTCCCTCAATAGCAAGAATGTCCTTCCTCAAATTAGGGGACCAAAACTGCACACAATACTCCAGGTGTGGTCTCACTAGGGCCCTATACAACTGCAGAAGGACATCTTTGCTCCTATACTCAACTCCTCTTGTTATGAAGGCCAACATGCCATTCGCTTTCTTCACTGCCTGCTGTACCTGCATGCTTACATTCATTGACCAATGAACAAGGACCCCCAGATCCCGTTGTACTTCCCCTTTTCCCAATTTGACACCATTTTGATAATAATCTGCCTTCCTGTTTTTGCTACCAAAGTGGATAACCTCACATTTATCCTCATTAAACTGCATCTGCCATGCATCTGCCCACTCACCCAACCTGTCCAAGTCACCCTGCTGCCTGACCCGTTGAGTGTTTTTTTTTCCATCACTGTTTTTTTTTGTAAACTAGCATCTGCAGTTCCTTGTATCTCCAAAAGGTGAGAACTTTGCTGCCCTTCAAAGTTATGCTCAGAATGGTGTACGTATGAGCAAACAGAAAGAAATTATTATTATAAAGATGAGATGGCATGCAGATGTATCCTGCTGTTCTCAATCTGCATGTGAATTTTCTGCATATTGAACATCTGGTTCCCCTGTTACTTATTTAATACAGGCATCAGTAAACATAATAAAATCACACATAAAGATAATGTTTTTCCAATGATACAAATGATTAAGGCTAAAGTTGGCTAATGAACTGTTTTTGGTGCTCGACCAATTGATTACATCCGAAAGAAAGCTATTTGGAAGTACAGATTCATTTCAAGGTCAAAGACATCAGGAAGTTATGCTGGAATCTGGAATAATTAATACATTGCTGAAAGAATTCAGCAGGTCAAGCAGCATCTGTGGAACCAAAGAGCTGGTAGACATTTTGGGTTGAGACCCCTGCATCAGGACTGAGAGTAGAGGAGAAAAAGCTTGTATATAGAAGTGAGAGGGAGAGGTGAGAGAGGCTGGAAGCGATAGTCATAGAGCCATACAGCGTGGAAACAGGACCTTCTGCCCAATTTTCCCACACCGACCAATATACCCCATCTATACTAGTCACACCTACCTGCATTTAGTCCATATCCCTCTATACCTATCCTACCCATGTACCTGTCTAAATGTTTCTTAAACTTGTTTCTTGAACCAGTCTCAACTCTGGTAGCTCATTCCATACACCCACTACCCTTTATGCTAAAAAGTTACCCATCAAGTTCCTATTAAATCTTTCCCCCTCAACTTAAAACTATGTCCTGTTTCTTGATTCCCCGACTCTGGGAAAAATATTTTTTGCATTTACCTGATCTATTCCTCTCATGATTTTGTACATCTCTATAAGATCACACCCCATCCTCCTGCGTTCCAAGGAATAAAGTCATAGACTGCTCAACCTCCCCCTATAGCTCAGGCCCTCAAGTCCTGGCAACATCCTTGTAAATCTTCTCTGCACCCTTTCCAGCTTGACAACATCTTTCCTATAACATGGTGACCAGAACTAAACACAATATTCTGAAAGATGGAACTAGATGTTGGGAGTGGGGGGCAGATGGAACTAGGTGGAGTAGAGGGAGGGGGTAGGGAAGAGATTAAAGCTGGTAGGTGATAGGTGGAACAAGATAAACTCAGTAATTCAGTATGGAAACGGGTCCTTTGGCCCAACTCGGCCAAGCTTACCAAAGTGCCCATCAATGCTAGGCCTATTTAGTTTTAGTTTGGAGATACAGTGTTTTATTTTTAATTGGTTTCTGTAAATTGCCCCCTCGAATGTAGGATGTTAAAGTGGGATAAAATAGATTAGGCTAGAATAGAAACAGGCCGAATCCCCACGACCATCGATCACCCATACACTAGTTCCATTTTATCCCACTCGCATCCTACAAACGAGGGTCAATTTATAGAATCCAATTAAAAAACAAATATACATGCCTTTGGGATGTGGGAGGCAGCCGGAGTAGCCGGAGCAAATCCACAGGGAAAATGTACATGCTCCGCACAGAGAGCATCCACAGTCAGAAACGAATCCAGGATTCTGGCTTACGTTTTTTCCCCCAATGAGCCAATGAAATTCACCGGTCAGCACTGGCTACAACCTACGAGAACCTACGGCAACCTTCGACTTCCTGGCAACCCACTGCCACTGCACCTACAGCAGGAGAATTCTCTACTCTGCATGGCGGCTTCATTCTGGCCGCTGCTAATTTTTCAACATGTTGCAAAATTTGAGGTCAAAGGTCAAAAGGTCAAAAGAGTTTATTGTCATGTGTCCCTGATAGGACAATGAAAATATTTCTTTGCATAGCACAACAGAACATAGAAGGCATTGACTACAATTCTATACATAAATACACACATGACTTAATAAATTAATAAAGTGCAAATAACAGATGGAGGGATATTAATGTTCAGAGTTCCGAGCCAGGTTTAATAGCCTGATGGCTGTGGGGAAGTAGCTATTCCTAAACCGGGTTGTTGCAGTCTTCAGGCTCCTGTACCTTCTACCCGAAGGTAGCAGGGAGATGAGTGTGTGGCTAGGCTGGTGTGGGTCCTTGATGATGCTGCCAGCCTTTTTGAGGCAGCGACTGTGATAAATCCCCTCGATGGAAGGAAGGTCAGAGCCGATGATGGACTGGGCAGTGTTTACTACTTTTTGGAGTCTTTTCCTCTCCAGGGCGCTCAAGTTGCCGAACCAAGCCACGATGCAACCAGTCAGCAAGCTCTCTACTGTACACCTGTAGAAGTTAGAGAGAGTCCCACTTGACAGACCAACTCTCCGTAATCTTCTCAGGAAGTAGAGGCGCTGATGAGCTTTCTTAATAATTGCATCTGTGTTCTCGGGCCAGGAAAGATCTTCACAGATGTGCTCGCCCAGGAATTTGAAGCTCTTGACCCTTTCAACCATCGACCCATTGATATAAACAGGACTGTGGGTCCCCATCCTACTCCTTCCAAAGTCCACAATCAGTTCCTTGGTTTTGCTGGTGTTGAGGGCCAGGTTGTTGTGCTGACACCATATGGACAGTCGCTCGATCTCTCTTCTATACTCGGACTCATCCCCATCAGTGATACGTCCCACAACAGTGGTGTCGTCAGCGAACTTGATGATGGAGTTCGCACTATGACCGGCTACGCAGTCATGAGTATAGAGTGAGTACAGCAGGGGGCTGAGTACGCAGCCCTGAGGTGCTCCCGTGCTGATTGTTATCGAGTCTGACACATTTCCACCAATACGAACAGATTGCGGTCTGTGGATGAGGAAGTCGAGGATCCAATTGCAGAGGGATGCGCAAAGACCCAGTTCTGCGAGTTTGGTAACCAGCTTGGAGGGGATGATTGTGTTAAATGCCGAGCTGTAGTCAATAAATAGTAGCCTGACATATGAGTTTTTGTTGTCCAAGTGGTCCAGAGCGGAGTGGAGAGCCAGCGAGATCACGTCCACCATTGATCTGTTGTGGCGGTAAGCGAACTGCAGTGGGTCCAGGTTTTTGTCGAGGTAGGAGTTGATTTGCGCCATGCTCAACCTCTCGAAGCACTTCATCACCACAGGCGTTAGTGCCACAGGTTGATAGTCATTGAGGCACGTCACCTTGCTCTTCTTGAGCACCGGTATTATTGATGCCCTTTTGAAGCAGGTGGGAACCTCAGACCTCAGAAGTGACAGGTTGAAAATGTCCGTAAATACTCCAGCAAGTTGGTCCGCACAGGTTTTTAGGACACGACCAGGTATGCCATCAGGTCCAGACGCTTTTCGAGGGTTCACCCCTCTGAAGGATTTCCTGACATCGGCCTCTGTGACTGAGACTGAAATACCATCACAGCAAATAGGGGCTCGGGAAGGCACATCGGTGTTCTCCCTATCAAAGCGTGCGTAAAATGCATTGAGCTCATCAGGGAGTGATGTATCCCCGACATCCGAGCTGCCTCCTGGTTTCGCCTTGTAATCATAATGAGGCCGCAACTAGTTCCCAGAATGCGGGAACTACTCATGACCATGAAGGCGACTCCCCAGCAACCACCCGCAAACATGTGGAGACAAGTAACCTTCCTCTCTTCAAGGGGAGAAATTTATTTACTGGTGAATCTGTGCAATTCACTGCTGCAGACGGCAATGGAAGCCAAATCATTGGGCATTTTTAAAGCGGAGATTGATAGGTACTTGATTAGTAAGGACGTCAAATGGTTATGAGAGTGCCTGAGTAGTGATCAGCCATGATTGAATGGTGGACTAGGCTTGATGGGCCGAATGGCCTAATTCTGTTCCTACAACTTAAGGGCCTGTCCCACTTAGGAGACCTAAACAGCAACCTCTGGTGACATTGGCCGCCACCCAAAAAATAAAAATAAACATCGAGGTGACCTGCAACCTCCTACAACCTCCCACGCATATGTTGAAAACCTTCCTCGACTATGAAGAAAACCTCCTTCGACCTTCAGCGACCTCCTTCGACTATGTTGAAAACTGGCTTCGACCATGCACGTTTTACTCGAGGATGGTATCTGTTAAGTCTAGAGACTGTCGGTTAATTGGCCTCTGTAAATTGCCCCTGGTGTGGGGAGAGTGGATTAGAAAGTGGAATAACATAGAACTAGTGTGAAAGGGTGTTCGATGGTCACGTCGACTCACTGGGCTGAAGGGTCTATTTCCATGCTGTATCTCTAAATTCTAAACTTTAAAATGCTCCTCAAAATATAGTATACTACTATCAGGTCCTCCCTCAGCCTCCTTCATTCCAAGGAAATAAAACCTGCTTATACATTCACTCGCATAACTTAACCTTTCCATCCCAGGCACCATTAGCAGTGTTAATTTTTTAATTCATCTAAGTTGCTCAAACAACTGAGTGCTTAACTCTAAATCTTTGGACTTCTAATCCAACTAGTGTACAGGTGTTCGCTGGTAACTAGTGTGTGAAATGATCACTGGTCGGCGAGAACTCGGTGGGCTGAAGGGCCTGTTTTCATGCTGCATCTCTCAACTAAACTAAGATAGACACAATGTGCTGGATTAACTCAGCAGGTCAGGCAGCATTTATGGTGAAAATGGATGGGTGATGTTTCGGGTTGGACCCTTCTTCAGATGGAAAATAGTGGCGGGGGTGGGGAATTATTCCTAAACCTGCCTGTTACTCCACTTCAATCTATTACTTTTGCCTTCAGGTTAACCATCCTTGCACTGTTTACAGACACTTCCCCAAATGTAGTTTAGTATCACTGTTTTAACAGCCAGGGCTCCTGTAAAGTGCCTTGAGACAAATTTATGATGTTAAATACACTGTTTAAATGCAAGCTTTAGGAAGAACATTTTTTCAGTCATTTGCCTCAGGAGATGAGTTAGGACACAACCCATGATAGGGTTGTGTGCAGTCTGGGAGAGAGCAACAGCTTAAAAGCCTCAAAATATTTCTTCCAGTCTTCACTCTTCTCCCCTCTGTTTTTGCAGATTCACAGTAAGTGGAGGATTTTGTTCTGTAATCATTTCAGGGGTATTAGGGCAGCACAGTGGCACAGCAGGAGAGTTGCTGCTTTGCAGTGCCGGGGACCTGGGTTCTATCCTGACTACGGGTACTGTCTGTACGGAGTTTGTAAGTTCTCCCCGTGACCGTGTGGGTTCTCTCCGGGTGCTCCGTTTTCCTCCCACACTCCAAAGACCTACAGCTTTGTA
Source organism: Raja brachyura (assembly GCA_963514005.1). Next base: position 117,179,716 of record OY740782.1, read on the forward strand.
GGTTAATTTTCTTTGGTGAAAATGGAAAATTCTCCCTTGTGTAGGATAGTGCTTGTGTTTGGATGATCGCTGGTCAGCGCGGACACTGTGGGCTAAAGGGCCCTGTTCCGTGCTGTATCTCTGAAGTCTAATGTTTAGAGTCCTGTTTAGCATTTATTGTCTATGTCTAATCGCCCCTTGAGAAGGTGATGATGAGCTATCTTCTTGAACCAGTGCAGAACAGAAAAGGACTTAGCCTAACATGGGGTGAGTGAATCCAGACCAAACTGAAATAGATTCACCAGGCGTTGATATGTGCTGAAGTATCAGAAAGGAGACATGGTTTGAGATCCATTGATGTCATCAGACAATTTTTCAACAGCCATCAGCTGCCCCACAACAAAGTTCTTAACGTCAACACATTTGTCACCCTTCATCTAAACAACTGATGACGGAGAACCTGCGGAGAGTGAGAAGATTCTACATTCCCCACTCAATACTTTTGAATGGAAGAGGATGAAAGAGAGAAATAATTCTTTTTAAGATGATTGTAATTACTTTCTAACTTTCTACAATTACGGAAATATAGTCATCATGAGATGGCATATATTGCTGTTCTGCCACAACTGATAATGTTTAAAACCAAATGCATACGGAATAGTTATGTTGTTTTCAGTTCTTTTTTAACACACATTGTGCAACACAATTTAACTGTTCCTGTGGACATGAAAGGGGACAACTTTGAAGTAAATCTCAGATAGACACAAAACAACGGAGGAAATCAACAGGTCAGGCAGCATCTCCGGAGAGAATGGATGAGTGACGTTTCGGGTCGAGACCCTTCTACAGACTTCAGTCATCTATCCATTTTCTTCAGAGATCCGCCTGACCTGCTGAGTTACTCCACTATTTGGGTCTATCTTTGGTATAAACCAGCATCCTTCTTTTCATTATTTTCATTACATTTTGAAGTAAACATCTGATAGACACATAGTGATAGAGTAATTCAGCGGGTCAGGCAGAATCTCTGGAGAAAACGGATGGGTGATGTTTTGGGTTGGGACCCTTCTTCAGACTCCTGAGGTGAAGTAAACCTCGCTAGGTCATGACATTGGCCTATTCTTTATAATGTTTTAATAGGAATAAAGCCATGACTGCTTCATCACCAGAGTTAAACAGCAGCACAAAACAGACTAGTCTGCCAGTGCCCTCCATGGCAAATGTGCTACTCCTCCCAGGACTGATAGCATGCAGTAAATATTCACAGCTACAAACACAGGTCTTCAAAGCCACTTTCATATGCCAACTTGTTTCTACAGGATGTAACTGCAGTTCAGATGTAATTGAATAGCCTCTTGGGCTTTCTTGTCACACCAAAAAATGTAATTCAAGGCATCAAGGTTATGCTTCTTGCATTAAATAAATCATTCAACAGATATGTCATTGCCTCATTGACCCAGATTATAAAGTATTAACCTCTGATCTTTGAATCAGTGCAGATGATTCATCCTTCTCAATTCTGAGTGATAAAAATTTCTTTGCAGACATTGAGGAGGTGTTTTCCCTATTAAATTACATAAGGTCTGCTAGTGGAGCCGTGTTTGAGGAATAAAGCAACCTTTCAAAGAACTATCTTTGGTAGTTCCTGTGAGACTAAACTTCAATCAGATCAATATTGGATTGATTGATTGATAATGAACCACATTATAGCTGTTGCAAATTTATTACTCTGCTAATAGATGACAAATATCAGCTCGTCAATGTTAATCAATGATTGTTATTGATTTTTCAGCCTGATCAATCTTTTGATTGCTTTTCCAAATACTCCACTTCTAATTTTCTTTGTTTTAATTTGTCCCCTATGATGAGGGTAGAAATCGTAAATTGCAGCCAAAATCGTATATTTGCAATTATATTAGGTTAATTCAGTTTAGAGATAAATATATCAGCTCGTCAATGTTAATCAATGATTGCCTTTGAATTTTCAGCCTGATCTTTTTAATGATAATATTTTTAAGGTAGAGATTGATTAGTACGGGTGTCAGTGATTATGGAGAGAAGGCAGTCGAATGGGGTTGAGAGGGAACTATAGATCAGCCATGATAGAATGGTGCAGTAGACTTGATGGGCTGAATTGCCTTATTCTGCTCCTATAACTTATGAATTTATAATCAATCTTTTGATTGCTTTTCAAAATATTCAACTACTAATTTTCTTTGTTTTCATTTGCCCCCTTTGATGAGGAGACAAAACTAGGATAAATTATATATTTTCAATTGCATTAGTCGCTTAATTCAGTTTTTCGAGATACAGCAGGAAACAGGTCCTATGGCCCACTATGTCCAGGCCAAGCATCGATCATCTGGTTACCCTAGTTCTATGTTATCCCGTCTTCTCATCCACTCCATAAACAATAGCGACAATTTATAGAGGCAAAACCTACAAACCCACACATCCATGGGATGCAGGAGATAACCTGAGTACCTGGAGGAAACCCACATGATCACAAGGAGAACGTGTAAACTCCACACAGACAGCGCCAGAGGTTAGAATTGAACCTGGGTCTTTGGCATTGTGAGGCAGAAGCTCTGCCAGCTGTGCATCTGATTAAAATACTGCTTTAAAATAGGCAAAATAATGCTGTGAAATAGTCAAACATGCCAAGAAATTTCACTGGTATGCTAAAAATACAACCCTTGTTACCCAGCCACTTAAAGCATCATTAGAAGAGATTAAGAAAGTTTGATCAAAGATGTCAGTTTTAGATAGAGAGGGATGGAATCAAAGAGGTTTCAAACATGGCATCTAAAGCCACAATCGTCAGTGGCAGAGAAATGTAATTCTGGCATCTTGATCATGCCGGAGTTAGATTAAGTGGAGATATTTCAGATGGCCACTGGACTTGAAGGGTTCATGTCTCCATGAAATCCATGTATACAGCATCCACCGCCCTACCTCCTTTGTCACCTCCTCTAAAATCTCGATCAAGATGGTGAGACATGAACTGCCGCATGCAAAGCCATGCTGGTTATTCCTAACTAGCCAATTGTCTTCCAAATAGGAGTAAATCTGGAAGAATTCTCTCCAATAGTTTCCCTGCCACTGGCGTGATGCTATATTCAGATCGATAATGTTAATGAAATTGAACACAGTGCTGACAAATTCTGCCTACAAGTGACTTTTTTTAATGATGATAGCGAACAGGTAAATATTTCAATTTTATTCAGGCCTTCTAAATGTATTATGATTTTTGAAACATTTTGCACAATTTATAAAATTAAACTTATTGGACAATGCAACAAAAGAATGGGGTATTTCACAATATACAGGTACATTTGTTTTTCTTCTAATATTTCTCTTCATCATGGGGAAAGATTATATAGTGCATGGGATGCACCAGAAAGCCAATTGCATTGAAGGAGAGAATGATCCCAATATTAAACTCATTGTTTCGTTTAGCAGCTGAGAAAAACATTCTGGGAAATCGTCAATTTATTACAAATGTATTATAAGAAGTACAATTTTATCATTATGTTTTCCTGTTGTAGAGAAGAAATAGTAACAATACTAAACAATCATAAACTAAACATGCCATTTATTTATTGGGATGCTTGTCGTCCTTTATCAGAATAGACGACATGTTCTCATGCACTTTTAATGGAAGTATCAGACATGAAGAACATTTGGAAGTGTAGAGAATAGAGGGATATGGATCATGTACATGCAGACAGATTCAGTTTAACTTGGCATCATGTTCGACACAATGCATGGTGGGTCGAACGGCCCATTCCTGCTCTGTACTGTTCTATGTTCTACGTTCTAATGCTGACAAATCACCAGAACACTTGATTGGTAGCGTGAGAAAACATTGAGTGCACTTACCCTGTAAAGTAGAGTAATTCGGAAGTAACACTTGGGCAGATGTCGTTCAGAAGAAAGGATTTTCAAAGTTACCAGCCAGTGGAAGTGCACCGTGACACCAACATTCCCACTGGTCAGCAGGTGCTGAAAAGCAAGTAAATATGAACTTCCAATTAAGCCGTCAACACCATGAAGAATTCTGACAAGGAATACCGAAGTAAACTGAACTTGCAGTGACCAAGTTACACAGTATGCTTTGAAGTAAATCGAGCTCCTTGGTGACAGAAACACTCCTGTAAACTTTTATCACATAGCGTTTCTTCCCTTGACCTTTTGCAATGCCATGCTTTCCCATGGCAATCTTTAACACTCTGAGTTCTCTTTCTCCTTCCACTCCAGTAGATTCGCTCTCTTCCTCCCCTGAAGCTAGAGGCACTGCATAGGAACTGCTTCATTAAAATTAGGCTTCATCCTGGAATGATGGCGGAAAGCAATTCTTCACACAAAGCGTGATAGGCTTGGAATGGTGTTGTGCAAATGGTGATCATTCAACCTGCACTGGCTTGTTAAAAGGGTTATCCAATTAATCCTACTCTCCTGGCCTTTGGCCATATCTCTGCACATTTCTCCTTGTATGGTTCTTATCCAAATCCTGTACAAAATTCCCATTGAGGCAACATCCACACTCTTTCAGGCAGTGATTTCTGTATTGTAACAAACTGGTGAGTTACATAAAAAATCGTTTCACTTCTGTTCCATATATCTTAAATTTGTTAACTCTGTTCCATAAAACCTCTGTCAGTGAAAATAGATTCCCCTTATTTAATCTGTTAAGATTTCTGCAAAATTCCAACCCTAAAGGGGGAGATTGCCTAACAAATGAGGTCTTTCACATGCAAAGTTATGGTACACCTTCATATACACAAGATGTTTAGTTTCGTTTAGTTTAGCTTAGTTTAGGATAGTTTAGCTTAGCATAGTTTAGTTTGGTTTAGTTTAGAGATACAGCGTGGAAACATGCACTGAGGCAACCCATGGCGACCAGTGATCACCCGTATACTAGTTCTATCCTACACACTAGGGACAATTTAAAGAAGCCAATTAACCTACAAACCTGTACATCACTGGAATGTGGGAGGAAACTGGAGCACCCGGAGAAAACCCATGTGGTCACAGGGCGAATGTACAAACTCTGTACAGATAGCACCTGTAGTCAGGATAGAACCCAGGCCTTCTGTGCGGTGAGGCAGCAACTCTTACCTCTGTGCCACTGTGTCAGAAGCGATATACTGCAAAATGCCATTTGATGCTTTGTCAATTGTTGGTTTTAAATCTGAGATGAACAGAGCTTCGTTAGCTAAAGTGGATCCATTTTACAAATTGAATTGGGTCACCAATCAACCCCAATTTTGTTGAATTATGGAACTGACTTCAGAAGCTAAATGGCCTCCTTGAGTTCTGTTGATCTATATTGCTGTCTGATGAATCACACTTTAACCTGTTTGATCTAAGGAGCAAAATCCCATTTTTTTAACATTTAAGTTATGTTTTGCACGCTGAACACTACACTGGTATTAAACCAGCATCTGCAGTTCCTTCCTGCACTACTCTGGTAAATCGCCTTTGCATCCTCTCTAAGGAATGGACAATCTTTAAACTGTAGTGGCCAGCACAATATACAGTCTGGGTCTTTTCACATAGAACATAGAATAGTATAGCTCAGGAACAGGCCCTTCAGCCCACAATGTTTGTACCGCATGTTATGCCAAATTAGACAAATTCATTCTGCCTGCATGTGCTCCATATCCCTCCAATCCCTCTGGTCTTGTTTAGTTTAGTTCAGTTTAGATATACAGCATGGAAATAGGCCCTTGGCCCACTGAGTCCACGCTGACCAGCGATCACCGTACACTAGCACTATCCTACACATTATGGACAATTTACAACTTTTACCTACACACTTGTACGTCTTTGGGATATGGGAGGAAACCAGAGCAACAGGAAAAAATGCACTTGGTCATGGGGAGAATGTTCAAACTCTGTACAGACAGCAGACGCAGTCCGGATCGAACCCAGGTCTCTGACACTGTAAGGTAGAAACTCTACCGCTATGCCATCGTGTCGCCCCTTTGACATAGTCTTTAATATTTCCACCCTGGGAAAGAGGGTCTGACTGTCTATCCAATCTATGCCTTATCAATAAATTATACAGGATTAGCATAACATTTGTATTCCATGCCTCTATTTATAAAACCAAGGTACATTATGAATGTACTTACACCTTGATTAATCTCATTCGATACTTTTGCACTAAATCAGTGCCAAATAATAGGCCAGCTACTTAGACAATAGGTTATAGTGTTCTAATTTTGGAAAGACAGTCACATCCTAGCATGCCTGTAAAGACAGTTACGACTTTCCCCATGGGGCTACAAGCACGGTCCCTTTGATGATAGCAATGTAGGACATGAAGAATGCAGCTGCGGTGAAGAGAACAAGTGATATTTTCGTGTACGTGCGATATTATTTCCCAAGTATGAAATATCATCCTTTGAGTACTGAATGGAATGAAACATAGCATGAACGGCAGACGTTCCCTTGGAAAGGTTAAAAGGATGTCAAAAGCATCAGATCATATACATGATATCTCATTTTATTCATAATAAGTGTTGTGGACAGCCCAGCATTTTATTTTGATTGAATTGATTGAAAGACACAGCATGGAAGCAGGTCCTTCCGCCCACCAAATCCACGGCGGGATGTAGGATGAAACCGGAACACCCGGGAAACACATGCATTCGCAGAGAGACCGTGCAAACTCCACACAGACAGCACCCGAGGTCAGGATTGAACCCAGTTCTCTAGCGCTGTGAGGCAGCAACTCTACCAGCTGTGCCACCATGCTGTCCTGGGTATTGTCACTCACGGGATAAAGGCTTTGCCTCTTCCATAGTTGATAAATCATTTTACATTACTGATCAGCTCAAGGTATAAGACTGTAAGACATAGAAACATAGAAACATAGAAATTAGGTGCAGGAGTAGGCCATTCGGCCCATCGAGCCTGCACCGCCATTCAATATGATCATGGCTGATCATTCAACTCAGTATCCCTACCTGCCTTCTCTCCATACCCTCTGATCCCCTTAGCCACAAGGGCCACATCTAACTCCCTCTTAAATATAGCCAATGAACTGGCCTCAACTACCCACTGTGGCAGAGAGTTCCAGAGACCCACCACTCTCAGTGTGAAAAAAGTCCTTCTCATCTCGGTCCTAAAGGATTTCCCCCTTATCCTTAAGCTGTGACCCCTTGTCCTGGACCTCCCCAACATCGGGAACAATCTTCCTGCATCTAGCCTGTCCAATCCCTTAAGAATTTTGCAAGTTTCTATAAGATCCCCTCTCAATCTCCTAAATTGTAGAGAGTATAAACCGAGTCTATGCAGTCTTTATTCATAAGACAGTCCTGACATCCCAGGAATCAGTCTGGTGAACCTTCTCTGCACTCCCTCTATGGCAATAATGTCCTTCCTCAGATTTGGAGACCAGAATAGGAGCATAATTAGGCCATTCGAGCATGGCTAATCTATTTTTCCCTCTCAACCCCATTCTCTTGCCATCTCCCGTAACCTTTGACACCCTTACTAATCAAGAACTTCAATATCTGCTTTAAAAATACCCAATGACGTCCTCTACAGCCGTCTGTGACAATTAATTCCACAGATTCACCACCCTTTGGCTAAAGAAATTCCTCATTTCCATTCTAAAAGTACATCCTTTTATTCTGAGGCTGTGCTCGCCGATCCTAGGTTGAAGGGATAATAATGGTCCTGCCATTGAAATGCATTGGAGGACAATTGATCACTGGCAAATAACGTGGTAAATTATGTTAATATATTGAGGTAACAAGCTTCATCAATTGCACAATGAGATCAGATACAATATCATAATGCAATGTTAATACACAAGTTCTGACAGTTATGGAATTACGATAGCATCAGCTAATTTTCTTATGAAATTAGTATTATACATTCGACACTGGATTTACTCCTTTACTGATTTTCATCCAATAGGTTTAACGTAAGGGGGGAAAATTTAATAGGATCCTAGGGGACAACGTTTTCGCACAAAGGTTTGTGGGTGTATGGAATGTGCTGGCACAGGTGGCAGTTGAAGCAGGTACTATTCTAACGTTTAAGAAACATTTAGACAGGTACATGGATATGATAGGTTGCAACAGATATGGGCCACAGGTAGGTGGGACCAGTGTGGATGGGACGTGTTGGTCGGTGTGGGCTAGTTGGGCTGAAGGACCTGTTTCCTTGCTTTGACTCTATGACTCTAAATCTGAAAAAAGATCCTGACCCAAAATGTTCATTCAATCCCCAGAAGCTGCCTGACCCGCTGAGTTCCTCCAGTACTTTACATTTTGATCAATATTCCAGCATCTGCAATCTCTTGTGTTCTCCTGTCCACAGGAACTGTTCATTACTAATGATAAATCTGGAGTGTTTCCATCCCAGAAGTTCTAATATCATTTGCTTCATCGACAACTGAGGCATTGTAGAAGTGGTAGAGCTGCTACCTAAAGGTCCCACTTAGCCGATTTTTTCTGTGACAGCCGAAAAATAAACTGTTACCACATGGTCGTAGCGTGACGCAGGGTGACACCTGTATTGTCGTGAGCAGTCTCCTCAAGTGTCATTACTTATTTCTCGTCGCCGCTGGATTTTGAAATGTTCAAAATCTCTCGGCGACAGTGGGCTTGACGTTGCCTGACGTTGCCTGTCTTCGGTGCTGTCAGAGGTTGCCTTAGGTTGTTGCCAAGATGACGCCAGGTGACGTTAGTTGTTGCCGGGTCATGACCTCGGTGAATTCCATTGGCGACAACCTACGTCATCCTACGTTAACCCGTGACAGTTCTGGCGTCAAGAGAAGTATTCAGTTGTCTTCATTCATTGCCAACAGGGCCGTAGCTTGTCGTAGCTTGTCGCTGGTGGAGGTAGGTTGACTTTGGGTATCATAGCCTGTTGCCTGTGTGGTCGAAGGTTGTCGTAGGTTGTCGTAGGTGTGGTCATAGGTGGACGTCCCGAGTCGACTAGGTGGTCGCTTGTCGTGGACATTGTGATGGGGTGGATGCATTTCCGGCATCACGCCGCGACAGTGACTGTCGCCACAGTTGCCTAAAATATTGCCTAAGTGGGACAGGCCCTTCACGGAGCCAGAGACCCAGGTTCAATCCTGACACCGGTTGCTATATGTGTGGAGTTTGCACGTTCTCCCTGCGACCATGTGGGTTTCCTCCGGGTGTTCCGGTTTCCTCCCACATTCCTAAGACCTGTGGGTCTTTAGGTTAATTGGCCTTTGCAAATTGCCCTTAATATGTAGGGAGTGGATGGGAAAGTGGGATAACATAGAGCTAGTGTGAACAGGTGCTGGATGATCAGGGTGAACTCGGTGGGCTGAAGGGCCAGTTTCCAATGCTGTATCATAAAACAAAACTAAACAAGGTTAAAGCTAGAACTTAGATCTTATACAAAGATCTCGGTTATGAGCTGAACTACACTTCTGAAATTTAGTTCTAAAAATGACAATAGTGACAATTTTCCAAAGTAAACTATGCTACATGTTTAGTTCAAGCAACTGACAGTAACTTTCTAAAACCACGCAGTCTTTTATGTTCACCTGAAAGGGAAGAAGGATTCACATCTCTTTCAAAAGGTTAATTGGCCCTCTGTAAATTGCTCCTAATGTGCAGCGAGTGAATAAGAAAGTGGAATAACATAGAACTAGTGTGAACAGGTGATCGGTAGACTTGGTGGGCCTGATGGCCTGTTTCCATGCTGTATCTTTAAACTAAACTAAACGCACTCAAAACGAAAAAAACTCAGAAAGAAACACTGACGTTGGCCTGGTTACATTCATTCAGAGCCCATGCACTCCCTGCGAGGACAGGGCGACACAGTGGTACAGCGGTAGAGTTGCTGCCTTACAGTGCCAGGCACCTGGGTTCGATCCGGACTACAGATGCTGTCTGTACAGAGTTTGTGGGGTCACCCTGTAACCGCATGAGTTTTCTACGGATACTCCAGTTTCATAAGATCATAAGAGATAGGAGCAGAATGAGGCCATCCAGCCCATCAAGTGTACTCCACCATTCAATCTTGGCTGATCTATCTCTCCCTGTGGGTTTCCTCGCACACTCCAAAGACATACAGGTTTGAAGGTTTGAAGGCTTTGGTAAATTTGTAAATTGTCCCTAGTGTGTAGGATAGTGTTAGTGTACCTTGTGATCGCTGGTCGGCGCAGACTCGGTGGGCCGAAGGGCCTGTTTCCACGCTGTATCTTTAAACTAAACTAAAGAGCATTTAGATTCATAGAGTCATCGAGTGATTCAGCGTGGAAACAGGCCCTTTGGCTAAACTTGCTCATACCAGCCAACATGTCCCAGCTACACTAGTCCCACCTGCCAGCACTTGGGCCATATCCCTCCAAACCTGTCCGATCCATGTTCCTGTCTAACTGTTTCGTAAACGTCGGGGTAGTCCCAGCCTCAACTACCTCTTCTGGCAGCTTGCTCCATACATCCACTTTGTGTGAAAATATAGCCTCTCCCTGATTTCTCCCTGGAAAGGCTGGCTATGTGAACTACATGTGTAGCAGCACCATGGTGTGCAGTGTTTTTTTAATAAAACGTAGTATCATGCTGGACCGTGTCAGAGGGTAATTAAAGTCAACCACACTGCTGTGTGGACCAGGCAGAGGTTAACATATTTCCATCCAAAACTGATGTCAGTAAATCAGATGGGTTTTTATTACAACCCGGGTTTTATCCGATATTACTAGTATTAAGTTTCCCTTCAAGATTTATTTATTTATTATTTAAATTCCTCCACCACCCATGGCGAGATTTGTAATCATACTTCCAGAACTGTAATCCAGGCCTCTACATTACTGTTCCGGTAACATAGCAACTGTACCACCACACTGCATTGCATAACGAGTGAGAAGAAAACATAAAAAACTTCCACAAGAAAAATATTGTGGAAGCTGGAAGTCGAAAATAAAAGCAGCAGGCCAGACACCATATGTGGAGAGGGAACAAAATGGAATTAATGTTTCGGGTAAATGACTTTTCATCAGAATGTTAACTCTGTTTCACTTTCTACGGATGCTGTGTATAAATCTTCAATTTCAGTTGCATATTCTGGCCTGGACTCTACTCCAATTGATTGCTGGCTACAATTTTATATCACTACTATGAATGGAATTTCCTCGATGGGGGGGTTCCGTGGAGGAGAAGTGAAAAGTTGTCTTGAGGTGGTTTTGAAAGCAAGGAGGGAAGTATTACAAAGGAGCGTAAGCAAACGGGACTGAATTGAATGTTTAATAAAACAGGCAATGTTGATACAGAAAATGATAATATGAAGAAGATTAATATTTGCAAAGGAGTGCAGAATATATGCAGGGTGTTCCATGTTGCGGACCAGAGTTGCCTAACACAATCTTTCGGACTACTTTTTGGAACTGGAAATCCAGTGGTATTTAGTGAAAATGGGAGCACTGAGTGGATGAGGATATTGGCCACTGTACTTTGGTTGAATTATATAACCTGTTAACGGTGGAGATGAATGTACAAAATCATGAGAGGAATAGATGGGTAAACGCACAGAGTCTCTTGCCCAGAGTAGGGGAATCGAGAAACGTTTTAAGGTGAGCGGGAAAGATTTAATAGGAACCTACGTTTACAACTAATTTTGTGATCACTGACTGTAGTTCATTTCGACTCAAGCGCATAATATGTTAGAACATAAAACAAAGAACAGTATAGCAGCCCTTCAGCCACTAATGTTTGTGCCAAACATGATGCCAAGTTAAACTAATCTCCTCTGATGTGATCCCCATCCCTCGATTCCCTGCGTATCCACGTGCCTATCTCGATGCCCGAAGGCCACGATCAGTATCTGCCTCCACCACCACTCCTGGCAGCAGGTTCCAGGCACCCACCACTCTCTATGAAAAAACTTGCCCCACACATCTTTTTTAATCTTTCTCCCTCTGACCTTAAAGCCCAATATCCTGAGACAAACGTTTGTTGTTTCAATTTGAGTTTGGATATAACTGTACAAGGAGAGACTTTCAAATAGAAACAATTAAAAATGGGCTCTATCACACTGAAAGTAACATTGTGGTCTTGTACATGTACTCCACGTGTAGTATTTCCCCATTTCCAGTTTTAATTGGAATTTAACCTTCTTCCAGATGTTATTGTGGGCCCTGCACATGGTGTAGGACCCAAAGGCTCTCAGTGAATGGTCAAGGTCATTATAAATCAGTTCTAAATCAAGTTTAAAATCAGTCCTGATATTACAGACACAAAAGGACATTTTTAAACACCTGGAGAAGGAGTGCATTTGTTATTTGCCAGTGAGATCCTGAGATCATAATATCTCATTTTTACGCAGCATGGAAACACCTTATTCAGCCCACCATGTCCGCAGCAAGCAGTGAGCACCCATCTGTGTTAATCCCATTTTCCAGTACTTGGACCATAGCTCTCTATACCCAAGTGATCTCTGGTTTCCTCCTACATTCCAAAGATGTGCAGGCTTTGTAGGTTAATTGGCTTTTGTAAATTGTCTTGTGTGTAGGATAGAACTAGTGTGTGGGGGGGTGGGGGGGGGGGGGGGTCGTTGGTTGGCAAGGACTCGGTGGGTTCAAGGGTCTGTTTCCACGCTTGTATCTCTAAACTAAACTAAATTAAACTAAACTAAACCAAATTAAGATAAACTAATCGTTTTATATATTTGAATCCTGTGCAGGATCTTTAAACAGTCTGAGGTGAATTAGTCCTTGGAATTATGGTTAACTCCTCCGGCAGACTCGAACCTCCAGCACAAGAGAGCTCTGGAAACTCACCAGAGAGCCAGACACTTTCTGGCAAAGCTTCCTCGTTGCTTATATAATAAAACCACAAAGCCTACACCTACTCTGTCTGAAGAAAGATGAAAGCGCCTCCAAGCAGGTGAAGGCCTCTGAATCATCACCTGCTATTTAAGAAGAGGAAAGCTAAGGAGCAGACGTAAACTAAACTCATTTAAAAAAAGACACCATCAGTACAGGTGGATACTTACTGAGCATGCTTGCGGTGTCCGTTGTCATTCTTTCACCGAATGATGTGCACTCCTCAGGATTTCCTCCATGTTCGCATCAGGTCATCTGGTGGGAAAATCTTTGTTAGAACGCAGAAAAGAAAACAAGTAACACAACCTGTATTTAACATCTCGCCGGTCTTGTTAAGTAAGCAAGATCAGCATTTGGTATGCTGCTATAAATCTGAGACTCTGCTAAACATACACTAAACGGATAATTAAAGGCTAAAACAAGGGTATAATTCAAATCTATTATAGAGGAACTCAGATGAAGTCTTACAGATTTATTCTAGGTGTACTTGTTTCCTTGAGCACACTGCATTCATTGTTTCCTTGAGCTCACTGCGTAAACATTTCATATATTACAGAATCAGAATCATACATTAGGGAATGGGCAGTGGTGGCACAGTGGTAGAGTTGCTGCTTTACAGCGCCAGGGACCTGGGTTCGATCCTCACTATGGGTGCTGCCTGCCTGTACTTTCTCCCTGTGACTGTGTGGGTTTCCTCCCACTCTCCAAAGACGTACAGGATTGTAGGTTAATTGGCTTTGGTAAAAAAAATTGTAAGTTGCCCCTAGTGAGTAGGATTGTGTTAGTGTGCTGGATGATCACTGGTCGACACAGTTCAAGCTGTATCTCTAAAGTCTAAAGTAAAAATCATATAGAACATGGAAAGTGGCTCTTCAGCCCAACCCATCCATACCAACCGAGATGCCTATATTCACTAATGTCCTTTAAATTTTCTTATAATACCTGCCTCAACCACGTCCCGCTGGCAGCTGCTACCATATACATACCCCCTGTGTGTGAAAAGGTTGCCCTTAAGATTTCTGTTAAATCTTTCCCCTCTCACCTTAAAGGGGCTGTCCCACTGCGGCGACCTAATTGGCGAGTTTAGAAGAGTTTGCCCTCGACTCATACTCGCAGTATGGTCGACATGAGGTCCTAGGAGGTCTTTATAACTCTCCTTCATGCTCGAGAATAGTCCCCATGTACTCGAGGCCTCAGCTAGGTCGCGGCGGTTTTTTCAACATGTTGAAAAATGGCCGTGAGTAAAAAAAGGTCGCCATGGGAAAAACATAGTCAAAGGTAAAGTTCGTTGAGAAAAAAAAAGTTAAGTAAACTGACCGGTAATGTTAAATGTGTGTGTGTGAGTGTGTGTGTGTGTGTGTGTGTGTGTGTGTGTGTGTGTGTGTGTGTGTGTGTGTGTGTGTGTGTGCGCATGTGCCGTGCCATGCCGTGTGTGTATGTGCTTGTTCATTTGTGTGTGTATGCATGTTTTGTGTGTGATTGTGTAGTGTGAATTTGATTGCCTGCATGTGTGTTTATGCATTTGTGTGTGTGTATTTGTGTGTGTGTTGTGTATGTATGTATGTGTGTATGTTTTTGTGTGTCTGTATGTGCATTTGTGTGTGATGTCATACATTTCAATGTTAGTCCACGTCTGTGCCCATATACAAGTGCACATGGACATGTGTTAGCCATGCATTTTTACAATATTATTCAAAATGTTTACTTGACTGGTTCATTAATCATTGCACAGCCTGATATTGACAATGCTGCAAGTTGTTTCTTGTGCTCAGTTTGTGATGCAACAGATGTTGACTGCAAAATAACTCCGACAGGCTTTGATGATCAGTCCCCTGGCTAAGTAATCCTAGTATCCCTGGCATCTGAGGATCTGTTGAAGCAAACTTCACGCTATTATAATATAATCATTCATCATCGTCTTTTCTAAGATCAAAATTATTAATATCATTAAAGTATAAATTGCAACTTGAAATGCCGAGGTTTTGTTCTTCTGCAATATAACTTACACTGGAGTTGCTTTAAGCAAATTTCAAATACTCTCAAATTATCTTTTTCTCTTGGTCTTCTCTTTGTTCTTATTTTATTAAAACACCTTGCATTGTATTACTTGAGTTACATAGAAATTTGAAAAAAAGAACAAAAAACACGGGAAAATACTCAGGTGATCAGGGTTTTGGATTTCCAGCATCTACCACATTTTGTTACTATGTAAAAAAAATCATTCATTCTTATGTCAGTTCTTATGCTTCACGCAAGCTTCTTCCCAATCCAGTTTATCCATTTATCTAAAGGACACAGAGTGCTGAAGTAACTCAATGGGTCAGGCAGATTTCCTGGAGACCATGGATGGTAACTTTTCAGGTCAGGATCCTTCTTCAGACTTTGTTCCACATTCTCCTGAGTTGCTGGCTGACCCACTAAGTTACAGTAGTTCAGCACTTTGTGTCCTTTTTCTTTGACTGCCGTTGAAGTTCTACTCAGCCAGGCAAGTGGAGAGTATTCCATTCGCACTCTTAACGTTATTCTTATAGATGGTAGACAGGCTTTGGAGAAATAGGAGATGAGTTACTAGCCACAGGATTCCTGGCCTCTGACCTGCTCTTGTCTAGTTTCTAGTCAATGGTAATGCTCAAGATATTGATAGTAGGGAATTTGGAGATGGTGATGCCATGGAATGACAGGGGGGGCACAGCTGGATTTTCTCTTGGTGGACATTGTCATTTGTCTGGCACCTATGCAGTCCAACTGTGCAGTAGAGTGGCACAGCGGTGCAGCGGTAGAGTTGCTGCCTTAGAGCGCTCGCAGCACCAGAAACCCAGGTTCGATCCCGACTACGGGTGCTGTCTGTACAGCATTTGTACGTTCTCCCCGTGACCTGCATCGATTTTGTCTGAGACCTTTGGTTTCCTCCCATTTTCCAAAGACGTACAGGTTTGTAGGTTAATTGGCTTGGTATAAGTGTTAATTGGTCCAAGTGCATGTTAAGGTGTGGGAATCGTTGGTCGCTGCGGACTTGCTGGGCTGAAAGGCCTGTTTCCGCACTATATCTCTAATGCTAAAAAAACTTTAACTTAAAAAACTGTCTTCTCATGATATGTTCAAATTTAGCCTATATTAACTTTGTCGTAAAGATCCAATGGGTTGAAGGTGTGCTCAAAGTGATCAAGGATCAAAAAAATGATGCACCTTCAAAGTGGAGATGAGGAGGAATTTCCTCAGTGAGAGGGTGGTGAATCTGTGGAATTCATCTCCAGAGGCAGCTGTGGAAGCCAAGACATTGGGCATTTTAAAGGCAGAGATTGATAGGTTCTTGATTAGAAAGGGCATAAGGTCATAAGGAACAGGAGTAAAATTAGACCATTCAGCCCATCAAGTCTACTCCGCCATTCAATCGTGGCTGATCTATCTCTTCCTCCTAACCCCATTCTCCTGCCTTCTCCCCATAACCCCTGACACCTGTACTAATCAAGAATCTATCTCTTTCTGCCTTAAAAATATCCACTGACTTGGCCTCCACAGCCTTCTGTAGCAAAGAATTCCACAGATTCACCACCCTATGACTAAATAGATTTCTCCTCATCTCCTTCCTAAAAGAACGTCCTTTAATTCTGAGGCTATGACCTCTAGTCCTAGACTCTGCCACTGGTGGAAACGTCCTGTCCACATCCACTCTATTCAAGCCTTTCACTATTCTGTATGTTTCAATGAGGTCCCCCCTCATTCTTCTGAACTCCAAAGGCATTAAAGGATATGGAGAGAAGACGGAACAATTAGGTTGAGAGAGAAAATGATTGAATGGTGGCGCAGACTTGATGGGGTGAATGGCCTAATTCTACTCCTTTTGCAACATAGAAATAGAAAAATAGGTGCAGGAGTAGGCCATTCTGCTCTTCGAGTCAACACTGCCATTCAACACGATCATGGCTGATTATCTAAAATCAGTACCCCGTTCTGGCTTTGTCCCCCATATCCCATGATTCCTTTAGCCCTGAGAACTAAATCGAACTCTCTCTTGAAAACTTCTGGTCATGAAATAGTTTTGAATTGTCATCTCTACTCCTTAAGCATATGGAAAGACTTCTAGTAAACTCTTCATTGGCTGACTGCCTCATTTTTCTTTCAGCCATACGAGCTAACTATTAGGTCTCAAAAGAAACAGCTATAATGCTATAGATTACAAATTGCACATTAAAGATACTTGATTTTACGCCAACTCATATTTTGCCAAAAAGGCTTAAAAAAGGATAGGAATGAAAGCTTTCATTCCTATCCTTTTTTAAGCCTTTTTGGCAAAATGTGATAAATTTCAGATACAGATGGGAAATTCCCATCTTAGAGCACTAAATCTCTTCTAACTTTTACCGGATAAATTTTCATTGAATTATTATGCGTTGCCAGGACTAAGGAGATTTCCACCTTGCTCCTTCTAATGATATTTTAAAAGTAGTCTACTTATAACTGGTAGAAATAATGAGCATAGAAAATGTTCCTCCTTGCCAGTTACACTTCTGTTCAGTACTAATTGTAAGCTTTTGCTCAATCCTCCCTACTTTAGATGACAGGTGTTGCTTGGTAATAAAGTTCAATTTAGATACAGCATGGAAACAGGCCCTTCGGTCCAGCGAGGCCACACCGATCAGCGATCACATGTACACTGGTTCTATCCGACACACCGGGGGCAATTTTACAGAAGCCAATTAACCTACAAACCTGCACGTCTTTTGAGTGGGGGAGGAAACCGGGGCACCCAGAGAAAACCCACATGGTCAAGGGAGACCATACAAACACCATACAGACAGCACCAGTAGACAGGATAGAACCTGGGTCTCTGCCACTGTAAGGCAGCAACTCTACCTCTGCACCACTGTTGCACAATTGACAGAAAAGTGTTTGTTCTTGTACTTGAGTTACTGATTTGATGTTATTGCACTGATTCAACTTAACAGGCTGGGCTACAAAAAAAACTGTCTCCTTCCACTGCATTCTTTTTCAAGGGATTTGTTCAAGGAACAGCAGCAAGGCTCCCAAGATTTTCACCAACCTTGATGGACATTGGAGGCTCCAATCAGGATCTGAATGGGACATCAATGATGTGAACCTATAATGATAGGTGACAAACCAAGATACGGAGACATGGAGTCATTGAGTAATACCACACAGTAGCAGGCCCTTTGGTCTATCATGTCCATGCCGACCATCTATACAAATCCATTCCAGCTGGAAGTGCAGTAAATCAGTTCAAACAATGAGTTAAACCCATGTGGGTTCTTATGTTCCAGGACCTGAACATTTTGTAGAGGGAATGACACATTAGTGTGAATGTTTTAAATAAATGATGATAGTGATAGAGCAATAAATGATGGAACTAGTCCCTTTGGCCCAACCTGTCCATTTTGACCAAGGTGGCACTCTGTGCTTTACCCATTTGACTGTGTTTGCCCCATATCCCTCTGAATCTTTCCTTTCCTATTCATATATCTGCCCAAATGTCCTCTGAAAGTCATAACTCTATCCGCTTCTATAGCTAAGATAGACACAAAGTGTTGGAGCAACTCAACGGGTCAGGCAACATCTCTGGAGAAAAAGGATGAGTGCCGTTTCGGGCCAGGACCCTTCTTCAGACTGAAAGCATAGGGGAGGGCACTGGAGGTAAGAAAAGGCCAGAACAAAGCAGGACCAGCAACAGATGACCGAGGATATATAGCTTCTATGCCAGCTTGTTCCCGATATGGACACTCTCTGAGTGAAATAATTACGGTTCCCTCTTAAATCTTTTCCCTGGAGGGACTACTGTGCACCACACACCACACAGGTTTTGCAGGGCAAAATATTGGTCAATTGACAAATAGTACAATAAATAGAATGGCATGTATGAGGGAATAGGTTACGGGAACATCATTCATGAATGGCACTGTTGGGAATTCTGAGAGCTGGCATGAACTCGATGGTCTTTTGGGCTAATGTGAAAAATACAAATATGAATACAAGGACATAGCGGCAACCATCACACAGATTTTGAGATAAAGCCAAAAGCATATGAGATATAAAACATCCCTGTAATTTTGCCTTCACCTATTTCGGTGCTTATTATTGGCACTAGACTTTAGACTTTAGAGATACAGTGCGGAAACAGGCCATTCGGCCCAATGAATCCACGCGGACCAGCACTCCCCGCACATGAGCACTATCCTACACACTAGGGACAATTTAAAATGTTACCAAAGCCAATTAACCTGCAAACCTGTATGTCTTTGGAGTGTGGGAGGAACACCTAGCACCCACAGAAAACCCACGTGGTCACAATGAGAACGTACAAACACCGTACAGACACCACCCAAAGTCAGGATCAAACCCGGGTCCCTGTTGTTGTAAGGCAGCAACTCTACCTCTGCCAATGTGCCACCCCGCAGCATTGGTATAGTTTTATTATTGTCACTTGTGCCGAAATACGGTAAACACCGCTCGATACACGTGATAACAATAAACCCATAACAATACCAAAAGCCCTTAAGCCTTGAAGCCTGGATGAAGATGTACTCAAACTTGCCTTCAATACTGGTGCTGTGATATTTAGTTTAGTTTAGTTTAGAGAAACAGCACGAAAATAGGCCCATTGGCCCACCGGGTCCCCGCCGACCAGCGAATCCCGCATATTAAGACTATCCGACACACACTAAAGACAATTTTACATTTACCAAGCCAATCTACCTACAAACCTGGACGTCTTTGGAGTGTGGGAGGAAACCTAAGTTCTCTGAGAAAATCCATGCAGGTCACAGGGAGAACGTACAAAATCCGTACAGATAGCACCCGTAATCAGGTTCGAATCTGGGCCTACGGTGCTGCAAGCACTGTAAGGCAACAATTCCACCGCTGCGCCACCTGAGAACCTGTTGGTAAAATGACCTTCGTTTAGGACCTGAGAAATATTTTTTTAATGAAGATGTCACAATATTGGGAGCATAGTTAGCTCTGAGATCTTTATTGGAAATACTAATTCAAGATTGTGGGTTAGAAAAGTTTTTAATAGCACCGGGATTTATAGTGAGATAAAAATATCATAACATAACTCAGGTGCAATCCAACCTCCAGGAATAGCAATTGACAAGAGTCAATAGGTAAAGGCATGTTTATTGTAGTATGTGGCAGAATTAACCATGATATCAGTGTTGAAATAGAGAATGTATCACTGTAATGAGAAACAGAGTTCAAACCCTTTGATTAGCTTCAGGATCTGATGTTCTTTTTATTTTCATTCATCCGCCACTCGGAGGGTTTATTTTGTTGAGATTCTGAGGCAGCACGGTGATGCAGCGGTATAGTTGCTGCCTTACAGCGCCAGAGACCCAGGTTCGATCCCGACTACGGGTGCTGTCTGTACGGAGTTTGTACGTTTTCCCTGTGACCACGTAGGTTTTCTCCGAGATATTCGGTTTCCTCCCACACTCCAAAGACGTACAGGTTTGTAAGTTAATTAACTTGGTGTAAATGTAAGTGTTACATGTAAAATTATCCTTAGAGTGTGTAGGGTAGTGTTAATGTGCTGGGATCGCTGGTCAGTGCAGACTCGGTGGGCCAAAGGGCCTGTTTCTGCGATGTATCTCTAAAATTAAAACTAAAACAAAGAACCAATGCCTCTATGTAGAAACAAGGAACGGCAGATGCTAGTTTACAAAGGAAAGGTCGCATAGTGCTGGAGCATCTCAGTGGGTCAGACAACATCCCTGGAGGACATTGAGAGATGTTGTTTCTGGGCGGGACGCTTTTTCAGACTGATTTTAGTAAGGGAGTGTAAGCTGGAAAAGAGGTGGGAAGCACAACAAAGCCTGGCAAGCGATAGGTGGATAAAAAGACATAAGGCACTGGAGTATCTCAACAGATCAGGCAGCATCTCTGGAGAACATGGATACAGTGGGTGATGTTTTGGGTTAGGATCCTTCTTCAGTCCCGACCTGAAACTCACCAAACCAATGCCTCTAATTTGGTTGAAGGTAGGATATAGATAATACCTTGGATAGCTAATAAGCTGTGCAACCTCACTATTTAGCATGGTATCTACACATTTGATAATAATGCTAGTTAATCAATTAATTAACTTTGTACCTTTAAATGTTCACCCCCCCCCCCCCCCCAATAATGCACATTTCATTTAGCAGTCGGTTGTGGTCAGGTGACGTCAAGCTTGTAAAGGTCTGAGTTTTTATTATAGGATGGTAGGACACCTCAGCAAGGCAACAATTCTGTAGTTTCAGTAAATTAAGGGAAAATGAGACAGATTTGAAAACTATAACTGTTAACATAGATAGTGTGTCAAATCAGCCAAATACTAAATGTGCATGAATCAAATAGAAAAGGACAATTCCATTTTGGTCACCATGTTATACGAATGATTTTGTCAAGTTGGAAAGGGTGCAGAGAAGATTTATGAGGATGTTATCAGGACTCGAGGGCATGAGCTATAAGGGGAGGTTGAATAGGCTAGGACTGATGTGAGGAGGATGTGGGGTGATCTTATAGAAGTGTAGAAAATCATGTGAGGAATACACACAGAGTCTCTTGCCCAGAGTGGGGGAATTGAGAACCAGAGGATATAGGTTTAAGGTGAAGGGGGGATACATTTAATGAGATTCTGAAGGGTAACTTTTTCACACAAAGGGTGGTGGATGTGTGAAACGAGAAGGTAGTCGAGGCAGGAACTATCGCAACACTTAAGAAACAGTTAGACAGTTACATGGATAGGACAGGTTTAGAGGGATATGGGCCAAATGATGGCAGGTAGGACTAGTATAGATGGGGCACGATGGTCAGTGTGGGAAAGTTGGGCTGAAGAGCCTGTATCTATGCTGTTTGACTCTATGAATGTTGAAATAGAGATATTCACTGGTGTTTTGAAAACAAGGAATACAGTATATAACTCCACAATCTGATTTTATTAATCTAATATTTGCTACTACTTTTTGTTATTCATGAGGCAATACTATTTTGTACTAAACTGCCAATTATTTAAATTTTGCACATATGTTTTAATATAATTTAGAGAGAACTATTCTGCCTTGTCATGCTCCCTACCTCCAGCAAATAAAAATGTGATTCATATTTCATTGTATAATTCAACTCACCATCCAAACCGCACTGATTTAGTGAAATATCCCATTCTCAGTTCTGCTTTGGCATGACTTCACAAGGCACAGTATTCTAATTCAGCACTGCTGGAAGTATTTCCCCTTTCCTTTTGTTATTCCCCTCCAAACTGATACACAGGAATGTTTGCGCAGCCTGTCTGAGAGGATCTTGTATCATGAATCTTTCACATACCTCAAAGATCTCTCATGTCTGAATACTTTGTCAAAGCTGTATTTAAATCTGCACAAGCATCAATATTATGTTGTGGATGCTGTAGGAATATATTAACTGTTTTGAATTTAATAAACGCTTTGGTTACTAGAACGCATACTTTATGGTGATGTCGGCAAGGTAATGATTAACTGTAAATTGCATTATAAGACCAGGTTTAATATACAACACCAGTTTACATCAGTGGATTTCTGGAGCCTCAAGATAGGGGAAATCAAATGGTGTTGTCAAATGGCATGAGTTAATTTTAGAAAGCCATCACTGATTTGCAAAAGTTTCTTCAAATTTTACAATTGTCACTTGAATAAAGACCAGTACTTTGATAAATACAATGGTTGTCAATGTTTCAATAAAAAAATTACACCTTTCATGACCTCAGAAACTTATAGTTTTTTTTACAACTAATTGAGTACTTCTTCCAATATTTCACCACCTCTCCCCTTTCCTCATCCCATTCCAGCTCTATTCCTTCCTCTAGCTTCATTTTTCTCTCTTTTCTCCTTATCTTACACCATTTTGTCTTCTTTTCATCTCAAGCCTTTGTCTTCCGTCTCCCATATTAAAGCACCCCTTACCTGTATCACCTATTTCCACCTATCACCACCTCTTTTCCAGCATTCTCCCTCCTGCTACAATTAGTCTGAAGAAGGGTCCCGACCCGGAATGTTACTTTTCCAGGTCTTCCAGAGAAGTTTCCCTGACCCGCTGAGTTACTCCAGCACACTGTGTTTTGTTTGAATATGTCTTTAGTCATTGTTGCAACATTGGAAATGAATCAGCCAACGTACCAACAGCAAGCTTCCATGAACAGAAAACTGAGAATGACAAAATATCCCAGCGATGTTGATCGAATGATAAATGTTGGTCAGGATAGCAGAAATAATTCCCTTTGTTCAAAGTAGAACCACTGGAATTCTCACAAGCAGACAAGGTCTCAACTAGATGTTACACCATTTTGCTTGGTCGGTAGTAAAGAGAGCAAACTCAATGCTAGCATTTATTTCAAGAGGGCTTATATACAAAAACAGGGATGTAATGTTGAGGCTTTATAAGGCGCTGATGGGGCCGTATTTGGAATATTGTGAGCCATTCTGAGCACCATATCTGAGGAAGGATGTGTTGGCTTTGGAGAGGGTCCAGAGGAGGTTTACAAGAATGATTCCAGGAATGAGTAGGTTATCCTATGATGAGCGTTTGTCAGCACTGGGCCTGTACTCGCTGGAGTTTAGAAGAATGAGGGGGGACCTCATTGAAACATACAGAATAGTGACAGGCTTGGATAGAGTAGATGTGGAGAGGATGGTTCCACTAGTGGGAAAGTCTAGAGGTCACAGCCTCAGAATTAAAGGACGTTCTTTTAGGAAGGAAATGAGGAGAGATTTCTTTAGTCAGAGGGTGGTGAATCTGTGGAATTCTTTACCACAGAAGGCTGTAGAGGCCAAGTCAGTGGATATTTTTAAGGCAGAGATAGATAGATTCTTGATAAGTACAGGTGTCAGAGGTGATGGGGAGAAGGTGGTAGAATGAGGTTAAGAGGGAGAGATAGATCAGCCATGATTGAATGGCGGAGTAGACTTGATGGGCCGAATGGCCTAATTCTGCTCCTATTCCTTATGACCTATTCCTTCTGTTTAGTTTAGTTTAGTTTGGTTTCATGATGCAGCATGGAAACAGGTCCTTCGGCCCATGTCCGTGTCGATCAACAATCACAAGTACACTAGTATTATCCTACACACTAGTACACTAGTTCTATCCTAACAATTTGCAGAGGCCAATTAACCTACAAACCTGCACATCTTTGGAATGTGGGAGGAAACCAGAGCACCCGGAGAAAACCCACACGGTCAAAGGGAGAATGTACATACTATATACAGACAACACCCGTAGTCAGGATTGAACCTAGTCTCTGGCGATGTAAAGGGCCTGTCCCACTTTTGTGTCATTTGCGCATCACGCAGATGGTGCACGAAGATTTTGTACATCCCAAAATCCTGGGGCGCTGCGCGCGACTGCACGTCACTGCTTACGTCACCATGCACCATGTGCGCGTAATGCGCACCCTGCGCACTGCACGACAGGCGCGTCGTGCATCGTGACACATAAATGATGTCGCGTAAATTACGCACAAATGACGCCCAAGTGGGACAGGCCCTTAAGGCAGCAACTTCACTGTGCCACTGTGCCAGTGTGTTATCTGAAAGGTAATACTTTCCATAATGCTGTACTATGCAAGAATGTCAGCCTAGATTTCTGCCATCAAGCCTTTGGAGAGGAATTCATGTCTAACCTGGAGAGAAAAATATTACTAACTGGATCATAAGAATGTTTTTGTTCATGTGATATCGATAACAGTGCAAATCAGGCATTTATTATTTATCCCTGGCTGACCCTTAATTAAAGAGGCAATTTGTAGTCGAGTACATTGATGAGTTTAGTGTCATATCTATAGCAGACACCTCCATACTTTGAAAAGAGGCTTTAGACTTTCGAGATACAGCACGGAAAACAGCCCTTCGGCCCACTTAGTCCATGCCGACCAGAGATCCCCACACACTAACACTATCCTCTATGCAATTTTACTGAAGCCAATTAACATACACACCTGCACGCCGTTGGAATGCGTGAGGAAACTGGAGCAGCCAGAGAAATCCCACTGGGTCAGAGGGAGAACGTACAAACTATGTACAGACATCACCCATAGTCAGGATCGAAACCGGGTCTCTGGCGCTGTAAGGCAGCAACTCTACTGTTGTGTCACTGTGTCACCCCAAATACTGTTCACATTGATGCTATAAAATCATTGAAATGCACTAGAGGAATAAGCAAACCCGTGTCAGAATTGTCTGCCAAGCAATATTCCCAGCACTAAAACCCTAATTACATTCAGTCTGTTTCACTGGGCTGCATGCCAGAAACAGACACTCCACTTCCTGCTACAAGGGGAGATTATCATATTCAAGGATGTTACTGTCACAGAATTTCCTACAGTCAGTAACCTGGGCATTAACATTGATCAGAAACTGAACTGGCTTAGCCATTTCCACAATGCAACTGCAGATTCAGAGATAGCTTCTTTACAGATACCTCTGATGTCGGGCTTCTCAATGGTCACTCCATGAGCTAGGCTGCAGTCCAACTGTCCTCTACCTCATTAGACTTTGTCTCTAGAATTGTAGGCATGAGAACTATATTCTGCACTCTTTATCTTTTCCTTCGCACTATCTATTCTACATATGTTTGACTTGATTGTATTTATGTGCAGTATTATCAGCTTCTATTGGACAGCATGCAAAACAAAGCTTTTCACATGTGACAATAACAAACCTAGACCTAAACATAAAGAGCAGGTCAGAGGCAGGGAATCTTGTGGTAAATCATGCACCTCCTAACTTCCCAAAGCCTGTCTACTGTCTACAAGGATTAAGTCAGGAGTGTGAATGGTATACACTCCACCTGCCTGAATGAGTGCAGCATCAACACTCAAACAACCCTTAGATCTTGAACCGACCTGAACAACGCTTCAGCGATACAACATTAATGATCACTTCTTGCACTAAACATAGAAAATAGGTGCAGGAGGAGGCCATTTAGCCCTTCGAGCCAGCACTACCTTCGACATTTTTAAATTGTGTTTTTGTGTTTTTTTTTTAGTTTTGAGTCCTTTCACTGTCTTGTAAAATATGTTTCATTTATGTTTCATGTGTTGTCTAAGTCTATGTGCCTGTGATGCTGCTGTAAAAACTTTACTTTGGGGCTTACAATAGACAATAGGCAATAGGTGCAGGAGTAGGCCATTCGGCCCTTCGAGCCAGCACCGCCATTCATTGTGATCATGGCTGATCATCCACAATCAGTACCCCGTTCCTGCCCCTTCTCCCCTATCCCTTGACTCCATTCTGTAAGAGCACTATCTAACTCTCTTTTGAAAGCACCCAGAGAATTGGCCTCCACTGCCGTCTGAGGCAGAAAATTCCACAGATTCACAACGCTCTGTGTAAAAAAGTATTTCCTCATCTTCGTTCAAAATGGCCTACTCTTTATTCTTAAACTGTGGCCCCTGGTTCTGGACTCGTGCAACATTGGGAACATGTTTCCTGCCTCTTTCGTGTGCAATCCCTTAATAATCTTATATGTTTCAATAAGATCCCCTCTCAACCTTCCAAATTCTAGTACACAAGCCCAGCCGCTCCATTCTCTCAACATATGACAGTCCCGCCATCCCGGGAATTAACCTCGTGAAACAACGCTGCACTCCCTCAATAGCAAGAATGTCCAACCTCAAATTTGGAGACCAAAACTGCACACAACACTCCAGGTGTGGTCTCAATAGGACCCTGTACAGCTGCAGAGGGACCTCTTCGCTCCTATACTTAGCTGTTCTTGTTATGAAGGCCAACATGCCATTAGCTGTTATGGAGGCCAACATTGCCATTGGCATTAGACTTTAGACTTTAGAGAATCAGCGTGGAAACAGGCCCTTTGGCTCACCAAGTCCGCATCGACCAAGGATCACACCGTGCACTAGCATTGTCCTACAAACAATTTTACAATTTTACCTAAGCCAATTAACCTACAAACCTGTACGTCTCTGCAGTGTGGGAGGAAACCAGAGCGCCTGAAGAAAACCTATGCGGTTCATGGAGAACGTACAAACTCTTTACAGACAGCAGCCATAGTCAGGATCAAACCTGGATCTCTGGCGCTATAGGGCAACAACTGTACCACCGCGCTACTGTGCCATCCTTAACATGTTATCAAGTCAAACATGAAAATTTAGCAGCATAGATTGGAGGCTGGGTAAGGGAGAATAAGGCAGAGAGAGGAATCATTGGAAGAATGTAATCTGGGTTGTATCCCCTGGGGATCATCACAAATAATATACATAAACCCTGGTGTCTGGTACTGTAAGGCGGCAACTCTACTGCTGCACTACTGTGCTGACCCAGTGATGCAGACTTCCAATGATGCAGACTCTTCTCTGGTCTCTGAGTGAACCTGAAACCTGCCTCCGTGTTGCAGGCAGAGAGCTCCGCACATTGTCAATCGTGACAGGTGCTCCACGAGTATAGTCCATGAAAACTGAGCTAGTCAATGAGCTGAGGGGCAACACAGTGGTGGAGTTGCTGCCCTACAGCACCAGAGACCTGAGTTCAATCCTGACTACGGGTGCTGTCTGTATGGAGTCTGTACGTTCTCCATGTGACCATGTGGGTTTTCTCCGGGTTCTCCAGTTTCTTCCCACACTCCAAAAAAATGCAGGTTTGTAGGTTAATTGGCTTCAACAAAATTGTAAATTGACCATAGTGTGTAACATAGTGCTAGTGTACGGGGATCGCTGATCGGCGCAGACTCGGTGGACCAAAAGGCCTGTTTCGACGCTGTATCTCTAAAGTAAACTAAACTAATTCACAAGTAGTAAACATGCAGGTTTCTGGTTAGCATTGCAGGTCCTTTCTAACCATGTTGTTCATTAAGCACCATAAAAATGGAACATGCTGTTCATACTTTCAATGAGGCAAATACAATACAAGCATTTAAAAGAGGCTTTTAGGTAGGTAAATAAAAATAGACACAGTGGTGGAGTAACTCAGCAGGTCAGGTAATATGTCTGGAGAACAGCACATGGATGTGTGTGGAATGGAGAGATATTGATCTGTCCGCAGAGGACATTATGTTTGGTGTGGTCAAGGTGGGCCCAAGGGCCTGTTCTTGCACTGTATGTTTCTATGTTCTATTAGTCTTCTTCTAAAGTTGTAGATCAAGTGTAGACATCCAGGCCAGGACAGCATCTGTTACTGGGTGGATGGCGTTGATGCCACCAGGGAAAAGCCTCAGTGAGCAGTCATTCACGATGTGTGGATGGTCTGGTCTGGATGTCCGCAGTCGCAAGCCGGGCTGTCTGTCATCCCCCACTTGTGCAGGTGATGGGCTGTTCTTGCATGGAGGGTGCATATTCTGTTCAGGGTTAGCCATTGCTTGCAATGGAGGTCAAAACCCAGTGGTTTTCACTGTGGGGTCTGTGATGACATCTCCGTTGTTGGTGTTGGCATCTTTCCAGGCTCTGCGCCACTTATTGTATTAATAAAATATAGACTTTCAGTCAGTTTTTGCCCTTTGGCCAGATTAACTCCCCAAATGGCTTTCTGTTATTGACCATTGAAGTTGGAGAACAGGAAATGGCCTGTAGTTGAGACTACACAACTGGATCCACAACTAATTTGGGAAGGGTTTATTTTGCTGGACGGATGCTGAAGGAAGTGGAATAGAATGATGTGAGAAAATCAGGAAGCAGTCGTATACAGCTCAACTTGTGATCGAGACTGATGGAAGTAAAAGCCACTAAAAGCGGCAAAGTCCAGGAAAGGCCAGCAAGCAAGGAAAGTGAGGTGGTGGAAGAGCAAGGAACAGCTGAGACAAGTACTAAAATTAACAAGAATGTGGAAGAAGGAGGAACAGAGGAAGGGTATTTGGGTTAGCGTGTGGAAACAAAGAAGTGCAGGTGCTGGTTCGCACAAAAGTACACAAAGTGCTGGAGTAACTCAATGGGTTAAGAAGCATCTCTGGAGAACTTGGATAGGTGATGTTAAGACTCTGGATCCTTCTTCAGACTGGGTATTTGCGTGGGAAGCTCAGAATATTGTGGGCTGTCGGGGCATTTGAAGAAGAGGAAGAAAGGGATGCCCAGAGCAGTAGGAAGCTTCTCCTATCCCAGGTTAATTGGTCTGAACACATAATTATTTTCACAAGTATGTCATGTGCACATGTTTCCCACAGTACAATGGTGATTACACTTCAAAAAGGGGTTCTTTAGCTGTAGAATGCCATAGCACATCCTGGATTGTGAAATGTGCACTGGAAACACTTATTTCTGTTCCATTATCAATACCTTCCTCATCTTCTTTATAAAATCACCACTCATGGACGTCAGAGACAAGGAAACCGTGAACAAGCAAAATACGAAGAGAAGGTATGTGTCCTCTTGACCTGTGACTTCTGGAGGTTAAGGAACTAGACTAGTGGAGACGTTCATCTGAATCCACCTTAAGCATCCAATAAATACTGTATATTAAAGTGTTGCAGAATTCTTCTTTTCTACATGCTTACGATTCAAAGAGACAGATTAAGCTGGAAAGAGTGCAGAGAAGATTTATGAGGATGTTGCCTGCACGATAGGGAGAGGTTGAGCAGGCTAGGACTTTATTCCTTAGAGTGCAGGAAGTGATCTTATAGAGGTGTATAAGATCATGCGAGGAATAGATGCACAGACTCTTTTACCCAGAGTAGGGGAATCAAGAACCAGAGGACATAGGTTTAACGTCAGTGAGGAAAATTTAATAGGAACCTGAGGGTTTTTTACACAAAGGGTGGTTGGTATATGGAACGAGCTGCTGGAAGAGGTAGTTGAGGCAGATACCATCACATTTCATAAAACATTTGAACAGGTACATGGATAGGAAATGTTAGGAGGGATATGGGCCAAACACAGGCAGGTGGGAGTAGTGTAGATGGGGCATGTTTTCCATGCAGCATGACTGTATGACTCGATGACTCTGTGAGATTAGCCATGCAGTGTAGTTGACACAAGCAATTCCTTGCATCAATTTATAACTATCTTTTTTGGTGCTGGTGACAAGTCTAGTTGAGTGGTCAATTAGTCCTTGTTGTTTTTGTAGGCCTACTAAATTGTGAATAAATTTACTAAACTCCTACATGGAGTTAACATCTGAATGTAAGGAAATAGGAAATTAAATAAAGTTTATACTACTGCACGGCATGATAAGGTTCACTCTTGTAGCCCAGCTGAGGTTTATAAAAAGGAATTGTAGCATTACAAGCAGGTTTACAAAGGTCTGCATAATGTTCTATTGCACTTCTAAGAACTTTATCAGGGAAAATCATGGCTTCAAAAAAAAGCCCTCATAGTCTGGAATTTCCATTTGGCAAGCATCAGGGTTATTTGCTCAGCAAATTAGGGGTAATGTGAGAATAATGTTGTATTTTCCATTTACTCAGTCTAATATGATTGCACACCTCAGCAGCACCCAGCAAGTGGTGTGGGGAGGGGGAGGGACTGGGGTTTCCCAAAATGAAGATAACTGCCAAAATGCATAGGAATTGTAGAAACCAATCAAGCTTGTTCCTCCATGCAATGAGATCATGGTGGTTCTGTTTCCTTCACTTCAAGTAACCCTTACTTTCCCTCTCTCTCCATCCCTATCCCTTCCCAGTTCTCTGATCCTCTTACTATCCCCAACTACATTTTAACTCTGTTTGCTTTGTTGTTACCTACTCCCAGCTAACAATGTTCTATTCTACATTTTCCTTGATCTCCATTCCCTTTGCTCTGTTTTCACACCTTCACACTTCCTTATCTATCTATATCCCTCTCCCCTCGACCAGAAACATCACCCATTCCTTCTCTCCAGAGATGCTGCCTGTCTCGCTGAGTTACTCCAGCATTATGTGTCCATCTTTGGTATAAACCAACATCTGCAGTTCCTTCATACACGGTTCTGTTTCCTATTCCCATTCACTGGCTTGCCTCCACATCTTTTTATACCTTCTGGCTAACAACAACCTAAAACAATCACTGAGTTAAGATCACTGTTGAAAGATCCAACTGCTTTTTGTTTCCTTTGCCTGAAGAAGTATTTCCTAAATCTTCTCCTGAGTGGGTTGACTCTGGGTTTCAAGGTTATGCCCTCTCATTGACAATTTATTTGCCATCTGAAGCTCCTGTCTAGCCTAACATTTCATTTCAAATCCTGAAAGCATCATTAAAATCACTAATGAATCAATCTGACTAATAATCAGTCTGAAGAAGGGTCTCGACCCGAAACATCATCCATTCCTTCTCCCCAGAGATGCTGCCTGCCCCGCTGAGTTACTGCAGCATTTTGTGCCTACCTTTGATTTAAACCAGCATCTGCAATTCTTTCCTACACATTAAAATCACTATCCTACACAATGACACCCCAGTGAAGAATGTAAATATTCACTTAAATATTGGAATTCTACAGACTTTCTGGTGAGTCTGTGCTTTTCATCTTCCAAAACAAAAGTATTCTTTCTAATTTGACCTTACCTAACTCAATCCATATCTCAAAGATAGTCACAAGTGCTGGAGTAACTCAGCGGCTCAGGCAGCATCTCCGGAAAAAAAGGATGGGTGATGTCAGAGGGCCTGAGGAAGAGTCCCAAACCAAAACGTCACCTATCCTTTTTCTCCAGAGATGCTGCTTGGCCCGTTGAGTTACTCCAGCAATTTGTGTCTATCTTTAATATAACCAGCATCTGCAGTTCTTTGTTTCAACCCATGTCTCGGTTGATCTCTTGTTAAAGATGTCCTCCATGCCTTTCTTAGCTCCACGTTTAACTATTCTAATGCAGTATTAACATAGTTACACATTCCCTACACTCAAAGCCATCCAAAAATGTTGGCCAATTCACAATATCCCTTTCACACAATATCCGTGTGCCCGCCAACCCATGTTGGCTCCTGATTAAGCGATGCCTATGTTTTATAACTTCTTACCCCTGGGAAGAACCAACCCTTCAATATTAGTTTAGTTTAGTTTAGAGATACAGCGTGGAAAAAGGCCCTTCCACACACGGAGTCCTTGCTGACCAGCAATCCATGTACACTATCCTACATGCTAGGGACAATTTACCAAAGCTAATCAACTTATACATTTTTACATCTTTGGAATGTGGGAGGGAACTGTAGCACCCGGAGAAAACATATGTGGTCATAGGGAGAACGTACAAACTCAGTACAGATAGCACCCGTAGTCAGGATTTAACCCAGGTCTCTAGTGTTGTAAGGCAACAGGTCTACCACTGTGCTGCCCCCTATGCCAATGTGCAGTAGTTATGTTGTACAGCTGCAACACAGTCCCATTATAAAATAGCAGATGAGCAGATGAATGAAGATATAGAGCAGAAGATCATTGGATGAATGTTACAGTCAAGAGGTTGCTGAGTGTCCATAAAGAGTGTGAAATTACTTGGGGTTGGCGTTAAAAGTGGGGAAGCGGCTGGTTGCATGTTTACGCTCAGGTCTCTGCTGCCCAAGTTGAAGAGGAGAGATGAGGGAATGACTGGGGCGTGAGTGGTCCTTGAATATGTTGGTTGCTTTCCTGAGTCAGCATGAAGAATACTTGGAGTCAATGGGGGTGAGAAGGTGCGGGGGGTGGGGGGGGGGGGGGGTTAACAATAAAGACGAGGTAGGCCACCAACTGGTGGAAAAGATATTGTGAAGAAAATTTGAGGCAAATTACAGAGGTGGGCAAAAGCCACAGAGCAGTGATAATGGAAAACTTTAACCCTGAATCCATCCCCTGACATCAGTCTGAAGAAGGGTCTCGACCCAAAACATCACCCATTCCTTCTCTCCAGAGATGCTGCCTATCCCACTGAGTTACTCCAACATTTTGTGTCTACCTTCAGCTATGCAAATATAGACTGGGAGGCAAAGAGGCGGAAGAATTTCTGAAGTGTGTTCAGGACAATTCTCTTGATTAGTATGTTTCTGGCCCAACAGGGAAGACTCCATTGGTAGACATGGCGTTGGGAAATGATCCAGGCCAAGTGAAGGAACATCTGCGAATCGACCATTATAATAACACAAGTCTTAGAGCAGTTATGGAAAAGGATATCTACCTTTCCAACGTAATAACAATAGTAATTTGGAGAAGGGCCAATTTGTAAGGGATGCGAGTAGATAAATAGCTTGGATAAATCGGAATCAAAGCTTGGCAGACAAAACAATGGAAAGCCTTTAAAGTTGAGATGTTTCAGCTATAGTGTAAGTGCATTCCAGTGAGAGAGATATGTGTGGAAATTAAAAGTTCCTTGGATGACACATAGAGAAAGTGAATGATATAGAGCGGGAGATATATTTTAGTTTTGGTTTTTAGTTTAGTGATATAGCACGGAAATAGGCCTTTCATCCCACCGAGTTAATGACGACTAGCCATCCCCACATGCTAACACTATCCTACACACACCAGGGACAATTTACAATTATTACCAAAGCCATTTAACCTACAAACGTGTATGTCTTTGGAGTGTGGAAGGAAACCGGAGACCGCGGAAAACCAACGCAGGACATAGGGAGAGCGCACAAACTCCATACAGATAGCACCTGTACTCAGGATCGATCCCGGATCTCTGGCGCTGCCATCATGCCGCCCCAACAGATGACAAGATATAAGAAGTTCAGAGGGGAAGTAATGAGAGCAGCAAACATGAAAAGAAATCCCCAAACATTCTGTAACCATGCAAGCAGATAAAGGGTTAGTGGAAAGTGAGTAAGGTACAAGTACTTTACATAAGTCTTCACCAAGGAAGAAGATGCGGGTGGTATCTCAGCAAAGGACGATGGAGTTGAGATTCTCAATGAGCTAAAAATGATGGAAAGGCGGTACTGTTCAGGTTAGCAGGACATGAGAAGAATAAATCACCTTGTCCATGCAAGATGGATCAAATAACACAAAACGTGCTGGAGTAATCAGGTTAGATAGCATTAGTGGAAGGAATGGATAGACGATGTTTTGGGTTGGACCATTCTTCAGGTTATCCTAGGTCATGGAGTGAAATAGGGAAGAAAATTGCCATAATCTTCCAGACTTTCATGAATGGCATCTGAGGATTGGAAAACTACAAATATATTATACCCTTGTCCAAAGAACGATGCAGGTATAAACCTATAGCTCACACGCCAGTCACTTTAACTTTTTTCTAGAAACAATAATCAAAGGCAAAATTAGCAGTCACTTGGACAAAAGTGGATTTATTACAGAATTCTAATGAGGATTTGACAAAGGCAATTCGTGTCTAAATGTCTAACCTTTCTGATGAAATAATGGAGATTGTCACTGTGGCATATATGGATTTATAAAAGGCATGTGATAAAGTACCAAATACAATGACATCAATATTGAAGATCATGGAATTGATAGAAATTTGGAAAGTAACAGGATAAGTGGTTGACTTTTCATATTGGAAGCAAGTATTCAGCAGAGCTGCCAGGAATCTGGTTCTTGGGTCCACAGCCTTTCATGTTATCTATTAATGTTGCATTTGGGTGTACAGGGTTTATTTTAGAAATATGCAGATGATATAATGCCTGAAGGCACAGTGAGCTGCGAGAAGGGTAGTGATGAAGAAAGATAAAGACAGACAGGTCAAATAGATTGAGACGTGGGATGTGAAATCTACTGCTGAGAAATAGACTCTCTTAAATTATTATGGGAAGATTGAGAAGAAGCAATATAAACTGGACATCATAAAACTAAAATATGTGCAAGAGTGGAGAAATCTGTGGAGATATGTGCAGGGCAGGCCAGCTGTTATCAGACCACTGAACAATCTTACTGAAAGAGCTAATAGTCAAATCTAATATAGTTTACAAAATGGAATAATTCTTGTACAAAAGCATGGTCCAGTAGAACAAAAGAATGGCTCTGTGCCGTCTGAATGACTTTGTAAATTATATGGAACACAATATGGAGGACAGGTTGTCCTTTTAATAAAGACATTAAGATGGAAACCTGCGTAATAACATGTGCTTCTTTCAAGGCCATGAAGAAGCCAAGATTGAAAAAATAGCTGATGCTCCAGAGATAAGCAATAACTTGTTATTGGATGAGCTTGATTTGGATCCAGCTTTTCCTATATTCTGAAAGGCTATGGAATATTTCAATCATGCCATATTCGGACTTGGTAGGAGTGTTTTACTGAAAAGAAAAATGTATAATTGCACTAACTTTCTTTTGTTCTGTGAGTAGAGCCTGAGTAGCACTGAGCAATGTTTGTGCTCTTTTTATATCTTGCCACTCCAGTCTGACAAATTGATTAAAGATTGGCTTGGTTTACCTTTAACAATTTTATTGCTGTCTGCTTTTTAGAGACAAACTTTGACATTTGGCATTAGTCTGCAGGGATCTCGCTGGGACCAGCAACAGATGACTGAGTAAGAGGGTGCAGTTGACCAGGATCATATGGGGAGAAAAGTGAGCTCTAGGCGGACCCTTTGAGACCAACCTCCCAAAGAAGCTCCTGGAAAAACTATGGCCCCTCAGTCTGAGGTTAATTTGGTTCCCAGACAAGATCCTTAGAAGCAGACAGAGAAGGTAAGACCAATTGTGCAAAGGACTGGCTTCTGTAGTGAATTGGGTAAAGTAAAGGATTGGGCAAGGCAGACTACATAGGTTTTGTTACTAATGTGTATTGGAGATGTGTTCAGGATTGGGCACGGCAGACCAAAAAGGTTTTGTCACAATGTGTACAGGATTGGGCATGGCAGACTATAGACGTTTTGTCACAAGTAAAGGATTGGGCACAGCAGACTAAAACGTTGTGTCATTAATATGTATTGGAAAGACAAGGTGTCTTGAAAAAAAGTGTATTGAAAAAACAATGTGTCGTATGGCCTCGCGGGTTTTTAAATGTTTTAAACCTCGCTAACTTTTACAACATTCAACCATTCGGAAGGAAACTTGGTGCACTTGCAGCAGATGAGAATGGCGAGTGAACTGGTGAAAATTCGTAGCGCTATCGCGAACCGTGTTTGCGCAAATAGAAAGACCGTCAAACCGGAAGATAACAAGATCAGAGTTTTAGGGATGGATGGATGGAGACAGACAGACAGACAGACAGACAGACAGACAGACAGACAGACAGACAGACAGACAGACAGACAGACAGACAGACAGACAGACAGACAATAAATACTGGCTTTGAAGAAAAAAAAAAATAAGGCAAGAAATGAATGTTGTAATAAATCATTGGTTCAACTTCAAGACTGATGCAGGGTCTTGATTCAAAATGTTGAACTTCTCTCTGTCTCTGCAAGTGCAGTTTGACCAACTGGGAATTTCTCCAGTAGTTTGTTTTTTGCTCCAGATTACAGCATCTGCAGTTTCTCGTGTCCCTGAATATGAAGAACAGATTACAGAATGAATATAAAGAGGGAAGGATGACTGCGTGATGGTTCACACAAACATAACAGGAGTAAGTTGTTGAGAGAATATATAGGAAAAGATAAGAGAGTAGCTGAAGAGCAAATAATTGACAAGTGAGTGCAAGTGGAGGGAGATTACTGATTAAGTATGAATAAATGTAAAACTGTGTACAGTTCTGGTCGTCACATTACAGGTAGGAAGTGATTGCATTGGATTTGTGTGTCTGGAGGATTCAGCAGGTTGTTGCCTGAGATGGAACACTTCAGCTCTGATGAGCAACTGGTTTATATTTGCCATGTGCACAGAAATGCAGTAAAAAAAGCAGTTTGCATTCCATCCAGTCAAATGATACTATACATAAGTACAATTAAGCCATTCATAAGTATAACAGCTAATGCAAATGGGAAAATAGCAGAGTGGAGTATATAGAGGTACTGTGTATTCTAGGCAGACTGGGTTTTATTTTTCACTGGAGTGGAGGAGGCAGAGAGAGGACCTTAAAGAGTCCATAATAAAACTATGAGGGGCATTGCTAGGGTCAATAGTAAGAAATGTCTCCTCATAGCAGTTGTCTAAAACTAGAAGCTATAGATTTAGGGTTACGGGGAGGGGATTCTGGAGGGATTTGAAGAATATTTTTTTCATACAGTTGAACTCTGGAACATACTGGCTGAGGAAGTGGTAGTGGTTGGTACTCTCACAACATTTGAGAAGTTTTTAGATGAGTATTTGAAGTTTTGGACCATAGAGAGTAGGTTTAGAGATACAACGCGGAAACAGGACCTTCACTGAATCCGCACCAACCAGTGATCACCCGTAGGTGCAGGCCCGAAGGGCCAAATGGCCTCCTCCTGCACCTATTTTCTTTATTTCTACACTAGTAACAATTTTATTATTACCGAAGCCAATGAATCTACAAACCTGCATGTCTATGGAGTGTGGGACGAAACCAGAGCACCCGGGGACATCTCACGCAGTCACATTGAGTACGTACAAACTCTATACAGACAGTACCCATAGTCAGGATCAAACCCAGATCTCTGGCGCTATAAGGCAGCAACTCTACCTCTGTGCCACCTAAAGCGTGGTCTTAGAATTATATTACCAATGCTCCATTATTGCTTGGTCTAGACTCATTACCAATAACAGCATGGAAGTATCACTAACGGGACTATTGTCGCTCAAGAAGATGGCTTACCATCATCATCAGATGGGCAATTAGGGTCAGGCAATAAAAGCTGGCCATCTGCTCTTGATATTCACTCAGCGATCTCCTGTTCTTTATAAGCACTCAATTACTTTGCGCTATTCGCATTCACTGTGATTCCCATTTCTTTACTTACCGTCAGTGAGGCTTCATACTTTATATTCACTCAAAGATCTTCCTCTTCCTATTCTCTTTGAGTTCTCCCTTTATTCACAATCACTAAGCAATTCCTCAATTTTTATACTCACTTAACAGACACTCCTTTGTTTATACATGTGACGATCTATGTTCACACATCATCCCTAGCTCTTCATACACATTCCTTAATCTCCTGCTCGACAGGTGCATTCCATGATCTCCTCTTCAGACACATTCCATTGTCTTCCATCTCTATATACACATTCTCATATTCCATCATCTCTCCCTCTTTATGCGCATTCTTCCAACTCCCTCTCTTCATATGCATTCTGGAACATGAGATTAGTGTGTTCAAGGGTGGCACAGGACCACAGCGGTAGAGCTGCAGCCTTTCAGTGCCAGAGACCCAGGTTCAGTCCTGACTACGGTGCTGTCTGTACAGAGTTTGTACGTTATCCCTGTGTTCATGTGGATTTTCTCCGGGTGCTCCAGTTAACTCCCACATCTCAAAGACGTAAAGGTTTGTAGGTTAATTAGCTTCTGCAAATTGTCCCTAGAATGTTGGATAGAACTAGTGATCGTGGTCAGTGCGGGCTCGGTGGGCCGAAGGGCCGTTTTTTATGCTGTTACTCTAAACTAATCGCTAAACTAAGCTAATCTAATCGTTCCATCATCTTCTGCTCTTTATTCACATTCCATTCGGTGAATGGATTCGGTGAAGATGTGAAAAGGGCCGAATGGCCTACTCCTGCACCTATTTTTCTATGTTTTCTATGTTTTCCATCATCTCCCATTCCTTCAACTCTTTGAAGAACTTCCATAATCTCTCATTCTTCATACACATACTATCATCTCCACTCTTTATACAAATTCAGTCATCTCCCATTCTTTATACACATTTCATTGATCTCCTGCTGTTCATACCCATTCCATCCCTTACTATATCCTGCTGCATATGCACATTCTCTCATCTCCCACTGTTTATATATATTCTCACTGTACCTTAGTAGACATGGCAATAATAAACTAAACTAAACAACTGCAATAAATCGGATTGGTAAAGTCCAATTGCCAGCATGGATGTGATGGGCTGAAAGGCCAGTTTCCTGTTTGTACCACTCTTAGATTCGGTGAAGATGTGAAAATAAAACCTAATCATCTGGAAACATTCACAAGGACAGACCAGTGTGAAGAAACTCTTCATCTTTCATATTAAAGGCCCTCAGTTCGAAGTAACTGATGATGGTTCTTCCGCCAGAAAGATGAACTCTATTTCCCTTTCCACCTGCTTAACCTGGTGCATGTTTGCAGAAGATGATGTTTTTATTTATGATATCCACCTTCTGCAGCTTTTTTGGATATTTATAGCCTGTGCCCTTGTTGGTTGCTCAATGCACTAGTCCAAAAAGCCATGGTTACTCTAATACCCGTTGCTGCATGCGTCTTGAATTCATTGTTTCACGCCAATTGTTTGAAGGATAAATCCAGGGGTCATGCAGCGTCACTGGAGATAAAGAATAGATGACATTTCAGGTCGGAACCTTTCTTCAGACTCTCCAGGAATCACAGAGGGGGAGCAGTGAGAGAGGTGTTGCAGAACTCCCGTTGGAGAGCAGAGAATTTCTTCAAAGCAGGCATACATTGAGGAGCTTTCACAGTGGAGCAGATAAAATGTGTAGGAAGGAACGGCAGATGTTAGTTTATACCAAAGAAGACACAGAATTGTCTAGCACCTTAGCGGGTCGGGCCGCATCTCTGGAAAAAAGGAATAGGTAATGTTTCAGGTCGGAATCCTTCTTCATATTCTGAAGAAGGGTTCTGACCCGAAACATAATCTATTTCTTTTCTCCAGTCATGTTGCCTGTCCCATTGATGTCCTCTTAGTACTTCTTGGCTCCACCTGGGCATTCCACATCTTCATATTCAGAACTAATATCCCTTCTAACTATTGTACTGGCTTCATTGTTTAATTTCAATGCCACCCCACCTCCTTTTTCCATTTTCCTTCACCTTTCTAAATATTCCCAGCCTTGGTCACCACTGTAACCAAAGCAATCACATCATATCCATTTACAATTATGTGTGCTGTTAATTCATTATTCAGCCTCAAAAATTTAGAATTACAGAGAAGACCTTCAGATTTAGCACCTATTTTTCCCACCATCTCCCATCACCAGAATCACTGTGTTCCATCCCCTCCACTCACCTTATCCTGGAGTCCCATATATCCTTTTATTCACCTCATTCCCCTCCCCCCAACCTCTTCTATCCACGAGCCTCCCTCCGGGTTTATATTTCACTCCTCCTCTCCATTCCTTATCCAACACCCTTTTGCCTCCATTTTACCTCCAGGCTTTGTCATGATCTCCACGTATATCCCATCAGTTCAAGAATAAGGAGTAGGCCATTTGGGACTGAGATGAGGAAAAACGTCTTCACCCAGAGAGTTGTGAATCTGCGGAATTTTCTGCCACAGAAGGCAGTGGAGGCCAATTCACTGGATGTTTTCAAGAGAGAGTTAGATAGAGCTCTGAAGGCTAACGGAATCAAGGGATATGGGGAGAAAGCAGGAATGGGGTACTGATTCTGGATGATCAGCCATGATCATACTGAATGGCGGCACTGGCTTGAAGGGCCGAATGGCCTACTCCTGCCCCTATTTTCTATGTTTCGTCCCCCTCCCTCCCTCACCTGCAGCAACCTATCACTTCCCAGGCCCTGCCCCAACCCCACCTTCCTTTTCAAGATTTCTCCTCTCTACAGCATCAGTCTGAAGAAGGATCCCAAGCTGAAATGTCGCCTGTCTGTTCCCTTCACAGAGGCTGCCTGAACCCAGTGCTTCCTCTCGCACTTTGTTTTTTGCTCAAGATTCCAGAATCTGCAGTTTATTGTGTTTCCACATTTAGATGTAACTTTTTTTTACCATTCTACCTTGATTATTTTGTACCACAGAAACTATCAATCTAAATTTTAATTTTTCTTGCCCAGTTCCTATTTTTAGTGCGTTTGTTTCTTTGCACACCATGTCCCTTCCTGGTGCGATCTTACCTAAATCACTTTCCTTTTCTTTGCCCATTATTATTATCTGACCATTCTGCAAAATTTAGTCATCATATCCACTAGTGTAATATGTCACAGTCCTCCATTGCATTGAACATCCCCCCACAACTTGGCATTATAAACAAACTGAGAAATTGCATTTTAATGGGACAAAGCTAGTGGGAGTTGCTCGTGGCCAGATTGGAAAGCATGTGGCTCTCCTGTCATCTATTCCCCACCTCCATCCCTCTTAGGATTCTGCCAGTCCCAGTGAAGACTTCCCTGACTTCAAACAATAAAAAGTCACCAGGCTGTTGGACAAGAAGCTGATCACACTTCACCCTTGCAACAAGCTGATGGGATCTAAATAGGCCTCAGGAGTTAAAATGGTCCATTCCTCTTGTCATAAGGTCATATGTGATCGGAGCAGAATTAGCCATTCAGCCCATCAAGTCTACTCCACCATTCAATCGTGGCTGATCTATCCTAACCCTATTCCCCTGCCTTCTCCTCATAACCCCTGACACCCAGAGACATCAAGAATCTATCTATCAATGAGTTCCCCCTCATCCTTCTAAACTGCAAACGAGTGCAGGGCCAGTGCTGTCAAATCCTCAACATATGTCAATCACATCAGCAAGTGAGTTTCACACATGTTTTGTTTACCGATTCATCAGGAGTCAGAATCATCATATTTTGTGTGTGTGTGTGGGCGTGTGTGTGCTAACATCTAGTGATGACAGGGCCAAGGATAGTTATAATATCTTAAATATACCAAATGTGATGGAGAAACTCAGCAGGTCAGGCAGCATCTCTGGAGAAAAAGGATTGTGACATTTTGGGTCAGAACCCTTCTTCAGATCCGAAACGTTGCATTGTTCACCGGAAATGCTGCCTGGCATGCTGAGTTACTCCAGCACTTTGCGTCAATCTTCGGTATAAACCAGCATCTGGAGCTCCTTCCTACACTAGTTATAATATCTTCAGTTGAATCTTCTGCAGACTCTCATCTGTCAGGTTATCATTATGAAGGAAGGCCATTTGAGTTTACATTGTGAAACCACAACTCACGCTGAAACAAAACCTTCCACTTTTCAAAAGTCCGCTATTACCTTCTGGGGTTAACAATATAATTAGTGATTAAAAATAGTAACTGAGTGCTCTGTCATTAGCTATTGGCTTAATTACTACCTAGTTACATTGGCACAGTTACATCAGGCACCAAAACTGACTTGTAAAGGCAATAATGGATGATAGCTCTGCCCCACACTCATTTACTCGACTAATTCCAATTTTCCTACTCTGGCAAAGTATTCCAAATGCATACATGTAATGGAAAATACAGCATCACACTCAATAAATTTCAAACTAGACACAAGACTATTTTTTCAGTTAATGATCAGGAACAAGATGTCTTAAATTGAGATTTTTACCCAATGGTGTTTAGCAGAAATTTGCTCCCTGACAGTTGTTGAGGCCAATCGTATTTGAAGAAAGAACCATGGGTTCACTGCAGAATAATAATCAACATTTCTGAAGAAGTCTGCAGAAGGGTCCCGAACCGAAACGTCACCCATCCTTTTTTTTCAGAGATGCTGCCTGATGCATTTAGTTACTCCAGCACTTGGTGCCTATCTTTGGAATAAACCAGTCTAGAAATACGAAACTAGACAGTTGGCATTTGCAATTTAGTTTAATTTAGTTTAGTTTAGTTAATTTAGTTTAGTTTAGAGATATAGCAGGGAAACAGGCTCTTCAGCACACCGAATCCGCACCGACCAGCGATCACTTGTACACTAGTTTTATCCTACAAACTCGGGACGATTTACAATTTTACCAAGCCATTTAACCTACAAACCCGCACATCTTTGGAATGTGGGATGAAACTGGAGCAACTAGAGGAAACCCACACAGTCACAGGGAGAATATCACAAGCTCTGTATAAACAGCGCTCGTAGTCAGGATCGAACCTAAGTCTCTGGCACAGTAAGTCAGCAACTCTACCACTTCACCACTGTGCTGCCCCAATGTGCAATGTTGTCAGTCTGCAAACCAAACTTCTTTGGAATTAGATTTGTTTGCAACCATTTCTGGGTTAGATTGCACCTCCCAAAATTTGATCAGGTGCTTTGGGTTGCAAACCACCTTTGTGCAAATTTTGCAAAACCTTATGTAATTCCCATGCAGTGTACCCTTTGGTGTGTTGTGCTTCTCAAAGTGACCATCACTGAGCACTTTTCGTCTAACTGGGTCATCACACTGCACTGGTGACTTGCCCCAACTAAGTCTCATATTTAATTTTGATACATCAATCATTCGATCTAGAACTGATCATGGGGAACAAGGACATGGCAGACCAATTGAATAACTACTTTGGTTCTGTCTTCACTAAGGAAGACATAAATAATCTGCCGGAAATAGCAAGGGACCGGGGGTCAAATAAGATGGAGGAACTGAATGAAATCCAGGTTAGCCGGGAAGTGGTGTTGGGTAAATTGAACGGATTAAAGGCCGATTAATCCCCTGGGCCAGATAGTCTGCATCCTGGAGTATGCTAGGAAGTAGCCACAGAAATAGTGGATGCATTAGTGATAATTTTTCAAAACTCCTTAGATTCTGGAGTAGTTCCTGAGGAATGGAGCATAGCTAATGTAACCCCACTTTTTAAAAAAGGAGGGAGAGAGAAAACGGGGAATTACAGACCAGTTAGTCTAACATCGGTAGGGGGAAACTGCTAGAGTCAGTTATTAAAGATGGGATAGCAGCACATTTGGAAAGGGGTGAAATCATTGGACAAAGTCAGCATGGATTTACGAAAGGTAAATCATGTCTGACGAATCTTATAGAATTTTTCGAGGATGTAACTAGTAGAGTTGATAAGGGAGAACCAGTGGATGTGTTATATCTAGACTTTCAGAAGGCTTTCAACAAGGTCCCACATAAGAGATTA
Organism: Raja brachyura; assembly: GCA_963514005.1. Next base: position 117,223,176 of record OY740782.1, read on the forward strand.
GTATACAAACTTAAAGCACACGGTATTGGGGGTTCAGTATTGATGTGGATAGAGAACTGGCTGGCAGACAGGAAGCAAAGGGTAGGAGTAAACAAATCTTTTCAGAATGGCAGGCAGTGACTAGTGGGGTACTGCAAGGCTCATTGCTGGGACCCCAGCTATTTACAATATATATTAACGATTTGGACAAGGGAATTGAATGCAACATCTCCAAGTTTGCGGATGGCAATAAGCTGGGGGGTAGTGTTAGGTGTGAGGAGGATGCTAGGAGGCTGCAAGGTGACTTGGATAGGCTGAGTGAGTGGTCAAATGCATGGCAGATGCAGTATAATGTGGATAAATGTGAGGTTATCCACTTTGATGGCAAAAACAGGAGGGTAGACTATTATCTGAATGGTGGCAGATTAGGAAAAGGGGAGATGCAACGAGACCTGGGTGTCATGGTACACCAATCATTGAAAGTAGGCATGCAGGTGCAGCAGGCAGTGAAGAAAGCAAATGGTATGTTAGCATTCACAGCAAAAGGATTTGAGTATAGGAGCAGGGAGGTTCTACTGCAGTTATACAGGGTTTTGGTGAGACCACACCTGGAGTATTGCGTGCAGTTTTGGTCTCCAAATCAGAGGAAAGACATTCTTGCCATAGAGGGAGTACAGAGAAGGTTCACCAGACTGATTCCTGGGATGTCAGGACTTTCATATGAGGAAAGACTGGATAGACTCGGCTTGTACTCAGACGCTAGAATTTAGAAGACTGAGGGGGGATCTTATAGAAACTTACAAAATTCTTAAGGGGTTGGACAGGGTAGATGGAGGAAGATTGTTCCCGATGTTGGGGAGGTTCGGAACAACGGGTCACAGTCTAAGGATAAGGGGGAATTCCTTTAGGACCGAGATGAGGAAAACATTTTTCACACAGAGAGTGGTGAGTCTCTGGAATTCTCTGCACAAAAGGTAGTTGAGGCCAGTTCATTGGCTATATTTAAGAGGGAGTTAGATGTGGCCCTTGTGGCTAAAAGGATCAGGGGGTATGGAGAGAAGGCAGGTACAGGATACTGAGTTGGATGATCAGCCATGATCATATTGAATGGCGGTGCAGGCTCGAAGAGCCGAATGGCCTACTCCTGCACCTATGGTTCTATGTTTCTATTGAAGCGCATCCCTCCCTTCCTACATTACCAGAATCAGAATCAGAATCAGAATACTGTTTATTGTCATTTGAACCTACGTTCGAGGATGTAAATAGTAGAGTTGATAAGGGAGAACCAGTGTTATATCTAGACTTTCAGAAGGCTTTCGACAAGGTCCCACATAAGAGATTAGTATACAAACTTAAAGCACACGGTATTGGGGGTTCAACCCAATTTGCTCAAGCCAACCAATAAGCCCACTCTACCCTTGTCCCACCTGCCTACTTTGGCCCATATCCCTCTAAACGTATCCTATCTATGTACCTGTCCAAACGTTTTTTAAATGTCGTGATACCTGATACTACCTGCTTCAACAATCTCTTCTGGCAGCTCATTCTACCACACTTTGTGTAAAAAAAGTTGCCCCTCATAATCCGATTAAATCTTGCCCACCTCACCTTAAACCATATAACCATATAACAATTACAGCACGGAAACAGGCCTTCTCGGCCCTTCCAGTCCGTGCCAGCCATTTATTTTCCCCTAGTCCCATCTACCTGCACTCAGACCATACCCCTCCATTCCCTTCCCGTCCATATACCTATCCACTTTACTTTTAAATGTTTTGATACCTGATACTACCTGCTTCAACTATCTCTTCTGGCAGCTCTCTGCATCTTGAACGCTATTGTATCATACGGTATTATTTTTTCCGTTTTCAATTTCAGACAGCAAAGATCATTTTGGAGGACATTCTGCTCATTTACAGTCCAATGCCAAGGCTGGTGGTGGCATCCTCGGTGATGATAATGATCATAACACTCAAGCAGATGTCCCAACAGTTCAGTTCTTATCAATCACCCCACTCGCAATCTGCCGTGCCTTGTTGATGTGTTGTGAGCAGTGACAGCTTACTACGACATGGTCCTCACCGCGACTTTTGCTCTCTGCAACAACTTTCCGAGAATCGAGAGTGTTTAAATGTCATATGGAAATAATGCGGCACAATGTTGCTGCTGTCTATATGCTGCCCTACAACGCCAGAGACCTGGGTACGATCCTGACTACGGGTGTTGTTTATACGGAGTTCTTAGCTTCTTCCTGTGACCCACCTGGGCTTTCTCCGGGTGCTCCCGTTTCCTCCAACATTCCAAAAAACGACATGTTTGTAGGCTAATTGTCTAGTTGAAACACCAAAGGGAAAAGCAAATCACTTTTGAAGTTCCCTGTTCAGCACAATCCACACACATACAGATCTACACATATCCTGTGCTCCAAAGATCAGGAAGGCCTTCAGATGTAGAAAGATAACTAAGGAGAACTGAAATTGAAATCTGAATTGAATTGTTCTGAAGTTGTTATTAACATTATTATTATAGAGCTTAGAACTGTACAGTACAGGAACAGGCCTTTCAGTCCATGATGTCTGAGCTGACCATGAATAAACTAATTGCATCAGCCTGCACATGGTCCTGCGAAGATTGAGGGAGTTCGGTACGATGACGAATACTCTCATGAACATCTATACGTGTACGGAAGAGAACACATCAAGTGGTTGCATCACAGCCTGGTTCGACAACTCCAACGCCCAGGAACAAATGAGATTGCAGAGAGTAGTAAACATTGCCCGGTCCATCACAGGTACTGACCGCCTCAACATGGAAGGTATCTAAGATCATAAGATCATAAGTGATAGGAGCCGAATTAGGCCATTCAGCCCATCAATTCTACTCAAGGGTTCAAGGTTTGTTTATTGTCACATGTACTCCGCCATTTAATTATGGCTGAACCATCTCTCCCTCCTAACCCCATTCTCCTGCCTTCTCCCCATAACCTCTGACACCCGTACTAATCACGAATCTATCTATCTTCAGGCCACTCAATCTGTGCCATACCATACACTGGTTCTATCCTACACACTGAGGACAATTTATAATTTTACCAAAGCCAATTAACCTACAAGCCTGCAGGTTTTTGGAGTGTGAGAGGAAGCCGGAGCTCCCGGAGACACCCCACGTGATCACACGGAGAACATACAAACTCCATACAGACAGCACCTGTAGTCAGGATTTTGAATCCGGGTCTTTGGTGCTGTAAAGCTGCAACTCTACCCCTGTGCCACTAGGGACAACAACAATGGCCCCCTTTTAAATCACTGCATTGGCATCATCACATGGGCTGGTGCAGGCTTTCAAGAGTCAAGAATCAAGAGTGTTTATTGTCATATGTCCTGGATGGAACAATGACATTCTTACTTGCTGCAGCACAACAGGCTTTTAACCATGAACCGAGAATAAAGTGGAAGCCCGCACTCTTCGGTCCACCGTGTCCGCGCCAACCAGCGATCACCCCGTACACTAACACTATCCTGCACACTAGGGATTACCAAAGCCTATTAACCTTCAAGCTTGTACACCTTTGGAGTGTGGGAAGAAACCAGAGTACTCGTAGAAAAAACATGCGGTCACAGGGAGAACCCACAAACTCCCAAAAGACAGCATCTATAGACCGGATTGAACCCAGGATTCTGGCGCTGTAAGGCAGTAACCCTACCACTGCGCCACTGCTGCCCTGTCTAATGCACTGCTCCGGGGTCTGTTACTATTGCTATTGGCATGGCTAGGATGGAGGGTTGCACATATGTCTGTCATCTAAGAGGTCGGTTAGGCTGGAGTTATTTTCCCTGGAGAGTAATAAGCTAAGGGGTGAACTTAGAGAGGTATATAAAATCACGAGGGGCATAGGTAAGGTGTAGGGTCACAGTTATTACCCAATCATATAAAAATCATGATTGGATTAAGGTGAGAGGGAAAAGATTTACAGGGAACCAGAGGGGTAGGCTTTTCACACAAAGGGTGGTGGGCATGTGGAAGAAGCTGCCAAGGGAATGGAAGTGGTAGAGGCGGGTGCAATTACATGAGTAAAAGATATTTGGTCAGGTACATAGATGTAAAAGGTCTAGAGGGATGAAGGTCAAACCCAGGAAAATGGGACTAGCACAGGTAGGCAACATGATTAGCATGGACATATTAGACTGACAATTTTCCAAATCTATGACTATTTCTAACAGAAACCCAAAAGTCCGATGTCCTTGCAGGAAGTGGAATTTTGCTTTCATCTACCTTCATCTTTCATGTTTTCTATTTTTTAATATATATCCATTCACGAGAAGAGAATGGTGATAGCAAGGCATTTATTGTTCATCCCTTCTTGGGCACAGACTGATTAGCTTGCTGAGACATACATTTAATGGTCAACCACATGGGTGAATCCAATATGATATATAGACCAATGGAGCACAAGAAATTGCAGATACTGGAATCTTGCATAGAACACCAAGTGCTGGAGTAACTCAGTAGGTCAGACAGCATCTCTAGCGGTCATGGATCGACGACATTTTGGGTTGGGACCTTTCTTCAGACTTTCAGCCTGAACAAGGGTCTCGACCCAACGTCACCATCCAAGGCAATCTGAAGAAGGGTCCTGACCTGAAACCTCACCCATCATGTCCTCCAGAGATGATGCTTGACCTATTGAGTTACTCCAGCACTTTGTATTTTACCATTATAGACCAAACTGGGCAAGATTGGCACATTCCCATCCCTGATTAATATTGGTAACTTAATATTCTGTTTTCACAATAATCCAGTAGTTTTATGGACACTTTTACTATTGCCATGTTCTTATTCCAGGCTTATTTAATTACTTGAATTTAAATCCATTGGTGGGATGTCGCTGGATCAATAATCCTTCACTCTAGGGGCTCGTCCAGTAACTTAATCACTATGCTCATGAATTTATCTGGGAGTTTGATTGATGGGAATATGCCAGGGGATCAGGTAGATCCACTCTCCAATCTAATCCCTGTCGGGATTGTGTTGTATGGCTGTATTGCTGCACTAACTGTGCAAATCATCTGCAAATCATTTGTTCGCTCGCCCAGTCCTTTTCTCTGCTGTTCATGTGTTTGAAGGCACACATCACCTCAAAAGCCATACATACATTCACATGAAGGACAGTACAGTAACACAGCAGTGGAATTGCTGTCTTTCAGCACCATACACCCAGGTTGGACTCTGACCTCGGGGTGCTGTCTGTATGGAGTTTGTACGTTCTCCCCGTGAACTGCTTGAGTTTTCTCCAGGAAACTCCGGTTTCATCCCACACTGCAAAGATGTTCAGGTTTGTAGGTTAATTGGCTTGGCATAAATGTACAAAATTGTCCCTAGGATTGGAACGATAGTGCTAGTGTAAGGTGAGCGCTGGTTGACATGGACTTGGTGGGCTGAAGGGCCTGTGTCCATGATGTATCGCTAACCTAAACAAAAACATTTCACCCACTTTCCAGGAAAAAATATGATCAATATTCCATTTTGTAGAAATTATATTTGTACTTTTCTGAGTTAATCTCCTATTTAATAAAATAGCAAATTGTTCTTAACCTGTTATTACCCCCCACATTCCCATTTCCGTAGGTCAGGTTTGCACAGTGACCAATATCATGGTGTCTGAACCACCCTTCGCCACAACTTGAATCAGGATTCATTTCTCTTCTTAGCACTTCTACCAGTATCACCTCAAGATTTAGCTAAACTAAACTCAGTTATGTTCCAAGTGGATAACTCAGCTGGAATATAAATTGTTGTGGAATAATTTGCCTTCAGATGAGTAAGAAATTTATTAAGCCAAAAGGATTCGACTTATTTACCTCCACAGATATTACTTGACCTGTTGAGTTCTTGAGCACTTTGTGTTTCGTTCAAGACATTTACTCACCTATTTTTCATTCTCAACCTTGAGCTTCCTCGTAATATTTAATTCCTCAGTGTTTCTTTTTGTAATTCACACCAATCTTGCACCCACACCAATTAAAATAGTGAAATAAGCAATGATATTTTGCTGCTTCTTCTTCATTTCATAAGTTCTAGGAACAGAATTGGGCCATTCAGCCCACAAAGTCCACTACGCCATTCAATCATGGCTGATCTTTCTTTCCATCCCACCCCCATTCTTCTGCCTTCTCCCAATAACACATGACACCCTTAGCGGCCTGACCCGCTTGGCGAATTTTTTCAGCGACTACCGGCATCATTGACTGACGTAGCAGGTCACTGAAAAAGTCGCGGCATGATGCAGCGTGACGCGGCGTGATAACGTATTAACGGCAGTGTTTCCTCAAGTGTCGCAACATTTTTTTTGTCGCTGCTGGATTTTGAAATGTTCAAAATCTTTCGGCGACCCTGATACGTCAGTCAATGACACAGGCAGCCACAGAAAAAAATGCCACGTGGGACAGGCCCTTTACGAATCAAGAATCTATCAACCTCTGTCTTACAAATATCCATTGGACTGGCCTCCCACACTCCATAAATTGGACTGGCCTCCCACCCTCCATTTATAGACTCGGTGGACCGAAGGGGCTGTTTTCATGCTGTATCTCTAAAACTAAAAACTGCTTGTGCCTATTAGTATGTCATCTTGACTGCATAGACACTAATCTACACATTATATTATCTAGACCTCTATAGCTTGAAAAAAGGTCTTGCACATAATCACATAATCAGAATCTGATTATGTGTTGCAGTAAAAACCCTTAATCTTTATTAATTGTTGAACCAAGCTTTTACACATCTGTCCTAATATCCCCTTGTGTCGTTTATGGTCAAATATTGATAGTGATGTATTTTTGTGAATTGCCTGGGAATAATGGTTTGGTTAAAGACACTATGGAAATACAAGCCTTTTTAAATTGTTTTGGGGAGATGTGATATTAGGGGTTGATCCAATTCCTGACTCAAGGAGAGAGGGGAGAGGGCTTTGGTGCTGGTTGATATGCGCCCTGACCTGGATCAGGAGCCAGCGTTACTAATAGGGAGATCCTGGAAGGATCAGCCCTATTCTTGTCAAATGGAGTTTTATCAAAAAAAAGGCACAAAGTCCTGGTGTAACTCAGCAAGTCAGGTAGCATCCCTGGAGAACATGGATAGGCAATGTTTCAGGTCGGGACCCTTCTTCCGACTGAAACAAAGAACTGCAAATGCTGGTTTACCAAGGAAGGACACAAAATGCTGAAGTAACTCAGCGAGACAGGAACCATCCCTGGAGAACATGGATCCTGCCCCTCCATCCATCTAGTTTTCTATTCCCCTACCCCTGCAATGAGTCTGTAGAAGGGTCTCGACCTCAAACATCACCTACCCATGTTCTCGAGATGCTCCCTGATCCACTGAGTTACTCCAGCAATTTGTGTCTATTTTTGTAACCCAGCATCTGCAGTTCCTTGTATCTACACCTGAGTTTGATCAATTCAGTTATCTTCTCATCACAAATAACTCCACATCACGTGAGGTTAGGTAGTGTTTCAGATTTTATAAAAGTTGAACCTGATCTAGCAGCAACCTACCAGGGTTTGGTGATAAAATTCATGGCTATAACGTTCCTAACAATGTAATTTAATTCTGATTAATTTCATCTATTTTTGCTACTTTAATAGTCTTGAACTGTCTGTCACACTTAATTCCTCCAAACTCCTGATACGCGCTGTGGGTACATGGACTTTGTAGGACTACATATTTATAGTGCTTCAGAGCATACTGTCTGGAAATAGTGCTAACATTGCTCATGCTCGCCAAAGTAACTCGATCAAGTGAGAAGTTGAAAGCAGAAAAATATTCTCAAAGCTGGCCAAACCTGTTACTCCCTTTTTAATCTCTTAGACTTTGGCAGGCTTTATACAAAATATGGTATAGACAATCAACTGCTGGACATGTATTAATATTTGTCCAATTTCCATGCTAAATGTGATAATATATATATACTTATTTGTACAAAGTTAAAGGGACAGCAAGCCTTTGAGGCCAAGTTAAGACTACATTTTTAATAACTTTGAAAGGATACAAATGGTGATAGATGTCGAAGGATACAAATGGTGCCAGAACCATGGTGACACTTGTGTACTGCTTTACTGTAATCTACTATTCCTACAATCTTGTACTTAGGTTGCACATAGTTAAGTGTATACTTAGGTGTGAGTGCTGAAGAGTACACTTACACTTAAGCACTCATAAGTAGTGAAGAGTATACACTTGGTATATCGTGCTTTTGTAAGTAAAATTGTGCTGAATTGTATGCAAAAAAAATCATTGTACTTAGGCACATGTGACAATAAAGTACGATTAAACCATTGAACCAGATGTTAATAGATATGAGAGATAGGAGACTAATGTGTTTTTGTTTTGCTAACTCAGAGACGACTGCACCATTCTCCTGCGACGTATGTTCAAATCCAACCTCTGCTATTGGGGAATTTAAGTTCAAATTAATGAATAATTATGCATTCTAAAGAAAATATCCAGTTCCAATACTGTACCCATAAAACTAATGAACCATTGTAAAACTCCCTGTATTCATTCTCCCTGTGACCGCAAATGTTTTCGCTGGGTGCTCCTGTTTTCTCCCACATTCCAAAGACGTGCAGGTTTGTAGTCTGTTTGGCTTCTGTAACTGTCCCCTAGTGTATAGGATGCAAAGCTGGGACAACATAGAACTAGTGTACGGGGTGATCGATGGTAAGCATGTACTTGGTGGGCCTGTTTCTACGCTGCATCTCTAAACTAATCTAAACTAAACTAAACTAAACTTATTTTCCATGAAAGCAGCGAGATGAGAGGGTAGCCAGAGTGGTGTGGGTCTTTAATGATATCAGCTGTTCTTGAGGCAATTCCTTCTGTCGACCCCTTCGCTGGTAGATGGTCAATACACAATATGGGCCAGGCAATATCTACCATTTTCTATAGTCTTGTTCATCCTGGGTGTTCGAGTTACCAAACCAGACCATGATGCAGCTAATCAGTGTAATTTCTACCAGTCACCTCTATAAGTTCGATAGAGTTATCGGTGACATAGCAAATTGCTTCAATCTTCTAACCAAAGTCACGGTCCGTAGAAGATCATAGTTTCTCAGGTTAGTGTTGCGTAGTGTTCAAGAGCATGATGTTTGACTGGAAGTAGCTGTTCGGGAACCTGAGGGTCACGGTTTTCAAGGCCCTGTACCTTCTTCCTGATGGCAGGAGTGAAATGAGAACATGGCCAGGGTGGCGTGGGTCGTTGATCATATTGGCTGCCTTTTTCAGACAGCATCTCGTGTAGACTCCTGTGATTGTAGGAGTCTGCGAATCTCACAATGCTCTAATCAGTCACCTCCCAACTCACAAAACGGGATTGGATTCAAGCTCTATTCAATCCTAAGGAGCTGCCAAAGAAGAAGACACTAATTCCCACAACAGCAAAACTTCTTACAAGGTCTGAAAGATTATTAAGCTTTAAAATACTGATTAGCTCCATCTCTCTGATGGCCCTGACTTAGAAAATGAAAGATAGTTCAGAACAAAAGGAATTAAAATCAGGTATTTTGCAAAATGACATCTAGGTCAGACTTCACAAGTTTCAAAATGCCATTCTCTCACACAGATACCAATGGCAAACAAGCATACCCTGTAAACAGCACCAAGGAATGTTTGTCATTGAAAGCAATGGCTTGACTCCTTCTTGTGAAATCCATTGATCTGCTCCAAAGGCTTTAACCAAACAGTCGTTTCAGGAAATTAATGCTTGCCTAACAGCTGCCAGGATGCTGGCGAACAGAAGGACACAAGCAGTGCTGCTCTCAATAGATATTGACATATTAAGCAGGTGGGGATGGGAAACAGCGAGCACTGGACTCGGATGTAACTGTCCCGCAGCCTGCAGATAGAATTAGTCGTAGCTAAATTTAACCCTGTACAAGTAAGACTCCAATGACAAGCAAGTAAGACTCCAATAAATAATTAAACCAGAAATGCCTTTATTTTTCTTCACAAATGTTTCAGCAAGAGTTATGCATTCAAGCTCAGCAGAGTCCATTTGCTGAGGATCTACAACTATTACTTTCACTAATATAGCACCGGTTATTTCAGCAAGGGTTATGGCGATGAGTAGAGTCCATTTGCTTTAGATTTTAGACTTCAGACTTTGGAGATACAATGTGTAAACAGGCCCTTCGGCCCACTGAGTCCGCGCTGACCATCCCCCATACACAGCACCCGTAATCAGAATCTAACCCTGATCTCTGGCGTTGTAAGGCAGCAACTCTACCGTTGATCCACTATACCAGCTGAGTGCCTTACTATACCACCTAATGTAACAAAAACTTCCCATGGCACTTTTCAGGTGTGTTATCAGGCAGGCGATAAAAAGTTTGGTCAAAGTCAACCATATTAAAGAAGAGGGGAAAAAAGAAGAGGGGTTAATAGGAAATTCTAGATCTCAGGGCATTGGAAGAGAAGATATGTCTACGGAAGTGCACTGATTAAACTCGAGGATGTGGAGAATGCCACCAAGAACGGAATTTTGGTCTCTCATAAAAGGTTGGACTAGGCTAATGAAATGGCAAACATAGAAACATAGAAACATAGAAACATAGAAATTAGGTGCAGGAATAGGCCATTCGGCCCTTCGAGCCTGCACCGCCATTCAATATGATCATGGCTGATCATCCAACTCAGTATCCCGTACCTGCCTTCTCTCCATACCCTCTGATCCCCTTAGCCACAAGGGCCACATCTAACTCCCTCTTAAATATATCCAATGAACTGGCCTCAACTACCCTCTGTGGCAGAGAATTCCAGAGACCCACCACCATAGCAAAGCTATGTAGAGATTGAAAACAAGGATAGGAACTTGTTATTTGTTAAACAGAAGCTGTACGGTGGTGCAGCGCTAGAGTTGCTGCCTGACAGTGCTTACAGCGCCAGAGGCCCAAGTTCAATCCTGACTACGGGTGCTTACAGTATCTGTATGGAGTTTGTATGTTCTCCCCCTGACCTGCATGGGTTTTCTCAGAGAACTGCGTGGGTTTCCTCCAAAGATGTACAGGTTTGTAGGTTAATTGGATTGGTATAAATGTAAAAATTGTCCCTAGTGTAGGATTGTGTGGGGAGCGCTGGTCGGTGCGGACTCGATGGGCAGAAGGGCATGTTTCTGTGGCGTATCTCTAAGCTAAACTAAGAAGACATTGTATGCCACCAAGTGGAGGGCTGGATCTTCAGGATGATGCAAACTGAGGCCTTTAGAGTGATGACTGTTCTTCAGCGCTCGAATCAAGCACCAATATTATTTTCATGAGATATTTGTCAGAGTCATACATTGTGGAAACAGACCCTTCACCCCAAATTGCCCACATCGACCAACATGCCCCATCTACACTAGTCCCACCTGCCTGTGTTTTCCCTCTAAGCATATCCTATGCATGTACTTGTCTAAATGTTTCTTAAAAGTTGAAATAGTACCTTCCTCAACTTCCTCCTCCAGCAGCTTGTTCCATACACCCACCACCCTTTGTGCAAAAAATGTTGCCGTTCAGCTTCCTATTAAATCTTTCCCCGCCTCACCTGTCCTTGGTGCATCCTTTTGTTACGTTACCTAACTTGGTAACATAACCTAACAGCATTTGGTTGAGCTGGCTCAACACATTGAGCTGGAGATCTGAAGAGGATCTCAGGAGTACGTTTTTTTATAGACAAAGAGTAGTTGATATCTGGAACACAATGCCAGAAGTGGTGGAGGAGCCAGATACAATTACCACATTTAAGGGCAACTGGACAGACTCAAATAGGCATCTCATGGAAAGATGTGGTCCTAGCACGAGCAAGCGGGACAAGTGTAGATGGGACTAAAGGTCAGCACGGATGATGGGGCTGAAGGGTCTGTTTTTGTTCTGTACAACTCTATGACTCAGAACTCGGAAGCTAACAAAGTGTAGGAAGGAACCTCAGATGCTGATTTACACCGAAGATAGACACAAAATGCTGGAGTAACTCAGCGGGACAGGCAGAAGAAAATGTCTGGAGAAAATGAATGGGTGATGTTTCGGTTCTGAAGAAGGGTCTCGACCCAAAACGTCACCCATTCCTTTTCTGTAGAGATGCTGCCTGTCCCTCTGAGTTACTCTAGCATTTTGTGTCTATCTTCGTTGGAAACTAACAAATTTGTCTTAAGTTACCGAGAGAGCAGGGAATATATTTGTATGGGTGAGGCCAGGGCTGCTGTGGGGAAAAAAATATACTTTTCATGAGGCTTTATGATGATATGCCAATGAGGGAAGTAAGAATGAGTGAAAACATGAACAAAGGAATATAAGAGCTGTGAAATGAAAGCAATTAGAGAGACAACAAACAATAGAACATAGAACAGTGTAGCACCTGAACAGGCCCTTATCCCTAGACTCTCCTCGATCCGAAACATCACCCATTCCTTCTCTCCAGAGATGCTGCCTGTCCTGCTGAGTTACTCCAGCTGTCTTGTGCTGCCAAAGGAAAGAGAAAACAGGGAATGTTTTCTAATGTCAGTGGTAGAGAAAATGCTTGAATCTATCATGAAAGGCGCAATTGCAGACCACCTGGAAAAGAATCGAAAAGTTGAACAGAATTAGCTAGGAGGATTTATGATGGGAACATTTTTGAGTAATCTGCTGGCATTCCTGAGGATGTGACTCGTGGAAAAGATAAAGGAAATCCATGGGATGAGGAGCATTTAAATTTGTGGAAGGCTTTCCATAGGATCATACTCAGAAAGTTGGATAACGGTTAACATGTAATTGGCGATAACATATTAACATAGTTTGGAAATTAGTTATTGGACAGAAAGTAAAGAGTAGGAATAAATGGATCCTTGTCAGGCTGGCTGGCCATGATGAGCGGAGATCACGTGGACCGTGATCTACATCAGTAATTTGTTTGAGGAGACAACATGTCATGTTTCCAAATTTGCTGGCGATGCTAAACTCGGTGCGATTGTGAGCACATTGGACAATGTAAACAGATTAGTTTAGTTCAGTTTACAGATACAGCGTGGAAACAGGCCCTTCGGCCCACATAGTCCACACAGACCAGCGATCCCCACACACTAACACAATCCTACACACACTAGGGACAATTTACACATACATCAAGCCAATCAATCTACAAACCTGTATGTCTTTGGCGTGTGGGAGGAAAACGAAGATCACAAAGAAAACCCATGCAGTCATGGGGAGAACGTACAAACTCCGTACAGACAGCACTGTAAGCGCTGTAAGGCAGCAACTCTACCGTTTCTTTTTCTTCTTGCGTATGGCGTGCACAGCCTAAAATTGTAGGACAACTTGTTCTATTTGATCTTATTTGATTGTGCACACTGGGTTGATTGCATTCGTCGAAACAGGGCGAACCACGTGAAGTTTGCAATCTTCCACCTCAACTCTACCGCTGTGCCACTGTGAAAGGTTGGGCGAGACCATGGCAGATGGAAAATTTGGTGCACTTTATGTGCACATAACTTTGGTGCACATTACATAAAAACCAGATGTTTGTTACATGGTGAGAGATTTGGTAGTTTTGGACTTAAGTCACTAAAAGCCAACAAGTAGGTGCAGCAAGCGATCAGGAAGGGAAATTGTTAGACTTTATTCGAAGAAGATTACGTTACAGGATCAGGGAAGTTTTATTGCAAAATGTTCCTGGTGATACCGCACTTGGAGTACAGTGCAGATTTAGTCACCCTACCTAAGATGTGTAGGAAGGAACTGCAGATGCTGGTTCACACCAAAAATAGACGCAAAATACTAAAGTAACTTAAAGGGACAGGCACCATCTCTGGAGAGAAGGAGACTTGAAACGTTACCCATTCCTTCTCTACAGAGATGTTGCCGATCCCGCTGAGTTACTACAACATTTTGTGTCTATCTAAGAAAGGATGTACTTGTCATGGAGTAATGCTGCATAGATTCACTAGACTGACCCCAAAAATGGTGTGTTTGCATAAGAGGAGACTGCAACATCCTCGTAAATCTTCTCTGTATTCTTTCCAGGTTAATGACATTCTTCCTGCAGCAGGATGATAAAACTGAACATAATACTCCAATGGCCTCACCACGTTTTGTATAACTGTAACATAACATCCCATTTTACGTGAGTGACTACGTGAAGAAGCCCCACCAGGCACATGTGTATCATTACGTCCGATGCATGGCGCACCGACGGGCTGGAGAGCGCAGCTCCGCCAGCGGTAAGTAGTAAACCCACAGGTAAGTCAATTTCAAAGTTTTCCTGCAAGTATTTAAACCCCATGGTGGGAGTTGGAGGTATGGAGTGTGTTGAAAAGAAAAGTGGCCGTAGTAGGAGCGTAACGCTCGGGCCCGTGGTTACCGGTCACAGATCGGGTCGGGAGATAACGGCTGCAGTAACATCGGCTCCAATACCGGCTGCTGTTCTACAGGCAGCTCAACTGCCTCCATCAGTTCCAGTGTTTCAGGGCACTGAGGTCACTCCACCAGGGAGGAAGGCCAAAAGAAAATCTCTCAGGGCCGTCTTATCTGACGGGTCTGATGAAGATATAGACTCCCTTCCTTCCAATAAAAAGGTATGGGAACGGCTCGACCAGATGGAGAAGATGCTCCAAACTTGAATGAGCCATAAAATTTTTCAATCGGGGTCGAATGCCCCTAGGATTCCCCAGACAGCCTCACATAGAGGCCCATACAGCAAAGACTACGCTGCTTATGAATATCAGTGGGAATCACCATCTCCAGCACCTTGTTTAGGGCTGGAAGAGACCTCCCTGGAGCAAGACTCAGGAGAGCCAGGGCAGGAGGAGTCTGACCCTGAAGTTGGTGTCACTGCTTTTGGGCACACACCAAGGCACATAAGCCATGCTCCAGGTGTCCCGGATGTAGCAAGGAACTTTGCTATTCCAGAAGGTATTGGTGAAGCCATGGAAGAAAACCTGGTGGCCAACATCAATTACATGGCCTCTCACCAGCTACAAGATACAATAATGGAACAAACAGCCACCCGATACATAACACCTGTAAATTGCGCGTCGCTCAAAGTGCCCACTGTGAACTCTGCTATCTGGGCACAAATGAGTGCAACGATGCGTGGACAAGAAATCTGTTTCCAGCGGGTCCTCAAATTGGTGGGAGCAGGCATCACGGCTTTTGGCAAAATGGTCCGAGGGGCACCGATGTCCGGCACACAGCAGGATATGCTGGCCCTGCTGTGTAATGCATATTTCGAAGTGAATTGCATCCGGAAAATAGCCATAAAACCTACACTAAACCCGCGATTTGCAGCTTTATGCAGGTCCACCAATATTCAAGCACCAAATTATTTATTTGGGGAGGACCTGCTCAAACAAGTCAAAGACCTGGAGGAAGAGGCCAAGACAATAGGCCTCATGAAGACTTACATCTGTTCTGCCAGGATGCCACCTCGCAGGTCGTTTTCGACATGAAGAGGGTCAGATCCGGGGGCAGGGCCAAGCAAAGTGGGGCCAGTGGGACGGCAGTATTACCCACCGGTATACCCCAACTACAACCCCAGTTTGGCGAAAAGGACAAGAACTCCAAGGTCAACTATAGAGGTACGGGTGATTCATTCAGTCCAGGATAAATCTTCTGGGGAACAACCTCCGGTTGGGGGTAGGTTACAGTTATTTTATGATGAATGGTGCTGCATAACATCTGATCTGTTTATACTGGACACCGTCTCAGGGTCTCGAATAGAGTTTATGTCCGGAATTCATCCACCTGCACAAAATATGCCTAGTGAGGTATTGTTTTTTTCTGGACCAGAAACTCAGCAGGTAAATGGAGAAATTGCGGTTTTGTACCAAAAAGAGGTAATTGAGAGGGCGACATACCATCCTCAACAATTTGTGTCCAATATATTCCACAGACAGAAAAAAGATGGTGGATGTTGAGTCATTCTGGATCTAACCCAGTTAAATTCCTATGTCCAATATAGACATTTTAAAATGGATACCTTCAATACTGCTAAACAGCTGGTATCAGAAGGTTGTTATATGGCAACCATAGATCTGAAAGTTGCAGGTAAGAGGACAGAAAGGGAGCGGGTGGCCAATAGCCAGCAAAGCAGTAGGCAGAGAGTGCAGGAGTCCCCTGCGGTCATCTCCCTACTCAACAGGTTTACCATCTTGGATACTGTTGAGGGAGATGGCTCATCAGGGGAATGCAGCAGCAGCCAAGTTCATGGCACCATGGGTGGCTCTGCAGCACATGATGGGGGAAAAAAGAGGGGAAGGGCTATTGTAATAGGGGATTCAATTGTCAGGGGAATAGATAGGCGTTTCTGCGGCCGCAAAAGAGACTCCAGGATGGTATGTTGCCTCCCTGGTGCAAAGGTCAGGGATGTTACTGAACGGCTGCAGAACATTCTGGAGGGGGAGGGTGAACAGCCAGTTGTCGTGGTGCATATTGGCACCAATGATATAGGGAAAAAAAGGGATGAGGTCCTACAAGGTGAATTTAGGGAGCTAGGAGATAAACTCAAAAGTAGGACCTCAAAGGTAATAATCTCTGGATTATTACCAGTACCATGGGCCAGTCAGAGTAGAAATAGGAGGATATTGCAGATGAATACGTGGCTTGAAAAATGGTGCAAGGGGGAGGGATTCAAATTTTTAGGGCACTGGAACCATTTCTGGGGGAGGTGGGACCAGTACAAACAGGACGGTCTGCACCTGGGCTGGAATGGAACCAATGTCCTTGGGGGAGTGTTTGCTAGTGCTGTCGGGGAGGATTTAAACTAATGTGGCAGGGGGATGGTTACAAGAGCAGAGAGGCAGGTGGGTGTAAAACGAGGGTGGAAGCAATAGGGAGCAAGGTGAAAAGTAAAAGTGGCAGGCAGACAAAACCAGGGCAAAAATCAAAAAGGGCCACTTCTCAACAAAATTGTATAAGGGGTAAGAGCGCTGTAAAAACAAGCCTGAAGGCCTTGTGTCTCAATGCAAGGAGTATTCGTAATAAGGTGGATGAGTTGAACGTGCAGATAGCTATTAATGAGTATGATATAGTTGGGATCACGGAGACATGGCTCCAGGGTGACCAAGGCTGGGAGCTGAACATCCAGGGATATTCAATATTCAGGAGGGATAGAGAGAAAGGAAAAGGAGGTGGGGTAGCGTTGCTGGTTAGAGAGGTGATTAACGCAATGGAAAGGAAGGACATTAGCTTGGAGCATGTGGAATCGGTATGGGTAGAGCTGCGAAACACTAAGGGGCAGAAAACGCTAGTGGGAGTTGTGTACAGGCCACCTAACAGTAGTAGTGAAGTTGGGGATGGTATCAAACAGGAAATTAGAAATGCGTGCGACAAAGGCAAAACAGTTATAATGGGTGACTTCAATCTACATATAGATTGGGTGAATCAAATTGGCAGGGGCGCTGAGGAAGAGGTTTTTTGGAAAGTATGAGGGATAGTTATCTAAATCAACATGTAGAGGAACCAACGAGAGAGCAGGCTATTTTAGACTGGGTATTGAGTAATGAGGAAGGGTTAGTTAGCAGTCTTATTGTGCGTGCCCCCTTGGGCAAGAGTGACCATAATATGGTCGAGTTCTTCATTAGGATGGAGAGTGACATTGTTAATTCAGAAACAATGGTTCTGAACTTAAGGAAAGGTAACTTTGAGGGTATGAGACGTGAATTGGCCAAGATTGACTGGCAATCAATTCTAAAAGGGTTGACGGTGGATACGCAATGGAAGACATTTAAAGACTGCATGGATGAACTACAAAAATTGTTCATCCCAATTTGGCAAAAGAATAGATCAGGGAAGGTAGTGCATCCATGGATAACAAGGGAAATCAGGGATAGTATCAAAGCAAAGGATGATGCGTACAAAGTAGCCAGAAAAAGCAGCATACCAGATGACTGGGAGAAATTCAGAAACCAACAGAGAAGGACAAAGGGCTTGATTAGGAAAGGAAAAATAGATTATGAAAGAAAACTGGCAGGGAACATAAAAACTGACTGCAAAAGTTTTTATAGATATGTTAAGAGAAAGAGATTAGTTAAAACAAATGTAGGTACCTTGCAGTCAGAAACAGGTGAGTTGATCATGGGGAGCAAGGATATGGCGGACCAATTGAATAACTACTTTGGTTCCGTCTTCACTAAGGAAGACATAAATAATCTGCCGGAAATAGCAGGGGACCGCAGGTCAAAGGAGTACTTGAGTGAAATCCAGGTTAGTCGGGAAGTGGTGTTGGGTAAATTGAATGGATTAAAGGCCGATAAATCCCCAGGGCCAGATAGGCTGCATCCCAGAGTACTTAAGGAAGTAGCTCCGGAAATAGTGGATGCATTAGTGATAATCTTTCAAAACTCTTTAGATTCTGGAGTAGTTCCTGAGGATTGGCGGGTAGCAAACGTAACCCCTCTTTTTAAGAAGGGGGGGAGAGAGAAAACGGGGGAATTACAGACCAGTTAGTCTAACATCGGTAGTGGGGAAACTGCTAGAGTCAGTTATTAAAGATGGGATAGCAGCACATTTGGAAAGTGGTGAAATCATTGGACAAAGTCAGCATGGATTTACGAAAGGTAAATCATGTCTGACGAACCTTGTGGATTTTTTCGAGGATGTAACTAGTAGCGTGGATAGGGGAGAACCAGTGGATGTGGTGTATCTGGACTTCCAGAAGGCTTTCGACAAGGTCCCAGATAAGAGATTAGTATATAAACTTAAAGCATACGGCATTGGGGGTTCAGTATTGATGTGGATAGAGAACTGGCTGGCAAACAGGAAGCAAAGAGTAGGAGTTAACGGGTCGTTTTCACAATGGCAGGCAGTGACTAGTGGGGTACCGCAAGGCTCAGTGCTGGGACCCCAGCTATTTACAATATACATAAATGATCTGGATGAGGGAATTGAAGGCAATATCTCCAAGTTTGCGGATGACACTAAGCTGGGGGGCAGTGTTAGCTGTGAGGAGGATGCTAGGAGAATGCAAGGTGACTTGGATAGGCTGGGTGAGTGGGCAAATGTTTGGCAGATGCAGTATAATGTGGATAAATGTGAGGTTATCCACTTTGGTGGCAAAAATAGGAAAACCGACTACTATCTAAATGGTGGCCGATTAGGAAAAGGGGAGATGCAGCGCGACCTGGGTGTCATGGTACACCAGTCATTGAAAGTAGGCATGCAGGTACAGCAGGCAGTGAAGAAAGCCAATGGTATGTTAGCTTTCATAGCAAAAGGATTTGAGTATAGGAGCAGGGAGGTTCTACTTCAGTTGTATAGGGTTTTGGTGAGGCCACACCTGGAGTATTGCGTACAGTTCTGGTCTCCAAATCTGAGGAAGGACATTATTGCCATAGAGGGAGTGCAGCGAAGGTTCACCAGACTGATCCCTGGGATGTCAGGACTGTCTTATGAACAAAGACTGCACAGACTCGGTTTATACTCTCTAGAATTTAGGAGATTGAGAGGGGATCTTATAGAAACTTACAAGATTCTTAAGGGGTTGGACAGGCTAGATGCAGGAAGATTATTCCCAATGTTGGGGAGGTCCAGGACAAGGGGTCACAGCTTAAGGATAAGGGGGAAATCCTTTAGGACCGAGATGAGAAGGATTTTTTTCACACAGAGAGTGGTGGGTCTCTGGAACTCTCTGCCACAGAGGGTAGTTGAGGCCAGTTCATTGGCTATATTTAAGAGGGAGTTAGATGTGGCCCTTGTGGCTAAGGGGATCAGAGGGTATGGAGAGAAGGCAGGTACGGGATACTGAGTTGGATGATCAGCCATGATCATATTGAATGGCGGTGCAGGCTCGAAGGGCCGAATGGCCTACTCCTGCACCTAATTTCTATGTTTCTATGTTTCTATATTATTCAGTACCAATTCATCATCAGTACCGAAGATACTTGAAATTTAGTTGGATGGGACAGCTGTGGCAATTTAAAGCATTACCCAATGGGTTAACCTCAGCTCCTAGGTCGTTTATGAAATTGTTAAGACCAGTGCTGACGCTACTTCGTGCCCAGAATCACATTGTAATGGCTTATGTAGATTATATCTTAATCATCAGCAATACTCAGGAGACAGCTGAGGAGTCAGTTTCAGCAACCAAACACCTGTTTGAAAGGTTAGGGTTTCTGGTCCATCTAACAAAATCCAAGTTAGAGCCATCCCAAAAAATGGATTATTTGGGTTTTGTCATTGATTCAGTTGATATGTCAGTGACTTTGCGTTCAGACAAGGCTGTGGAAATCAGGGAGGTCCGTACCAGTCTCGCTGAAAAACACCGCCCCTCCATCCGGGAAGTAGCCAGTGTTATTGGTAAATTGGTGGCGGCTTTCCCTGCAGTGGAGTTTGGACCACTGCACTATCAAAGTCTGCAATGAGCTAGAGAACAAGCACTTAAAGAACATGCAAGTCATTTTGATAGACCTGTGCAGTTGCCAGCCAGAGCCATTGCTGAATTACAAAGGTGGATTATCAATATTGTACAAACTACCAAAAACATTTTGGTTCAACAACCTTCAGTGGTTTTACAAACAGATGTGAGTGCTTTAGGATGGGGAGCCACGGACAGCGAGTCTAGCTGTGGTAGTAAATGGAGTGTGCAAGAGGATTTAATCCTGCATAGTCATGGTATAAATTACTTAGAATTGCTGGGGGCATTCTATGGAGTAAAAGCTTATTGTTCAGCAATGAATAATTTACATGTTCAGCTCCAGATTGACAATACCATGGCTGTTGCCTATATCAATCACATGGGAGGAATAAGGTCAGTATCATGTGATAATCTGGCTAACCTCATTTGGGACTGGTGTATTTCCAGAAATATCTGGGTCTCAGCTATCTACCTGCCAGGTAGAGATAATGTGGTGGCAGACAACAGGTCACGGAAATGTAATGACAACATAGAATGTATGCTAAATCCTGATGTTTTTAAAATGATTGTCAGCCGCTATGGTTTGCCAGATATTGATCTGTTTGCATCCAGGCTAAATCACCAGTTGCCTAAATACGTTTCGTGGGAACCAGATCCAGGAGCAGTAGCGGTGGATGCATTTCCCTACATTGGGGACATACATTCTTTTACGCTTTTCCCCCATTCTGCCTCATTAGGCAATGCCTCACCAAAATAGAGCAGGACTCTGCCTCAGGCGTTTTGGTGGTTCCGGACTGGCCTACACAGCCATGGTTCCCATTGGTGCTGAGAATGATGACAGCCATGGCTATCCCCAACTGCAGTAATTTGTTGGTGCATCCAGTAACAGGAGAAAGTCATCCGTTACATGATCGTATTAATTTGTTAATCTGCAGGTTCTGACCAGACCATTCCATGTCGAGTAGGACCATGGATGTGATAACTGCAGCTTGGAGAGCTAGCACTAAAAAACAATATGTGTCTCATATTAAGAAGCGGGAGATGTTTTGCTTGCAGTCAGATATATCTTATCATACTGCAAGCATACCGGATATATTGGAGTTCCTTGCTACATTGCATTTTGATGAACACGAGCTATAGTGCCATTAATAGTGCTTGGAGTGCTTTGTCCTCCTATTTAGGGCAGTTTTCAGAACAATAACCTATCAGGTCTCATCCGTTAGTATCCCGATTCATGAGAGGAATCTTTAACAAGAACCCTCCTAACCCTAGATATACAGAAATCTGGGATGTTAGTATAGTTCTCACACTGATTTGGCAATGGGCTCCAATTACGTCACTGTCTTTTCAGAAATTAACACTTAAAGTGGTTATGCTCATGGCACTAGTATCAGCGCAACGAGTTCAAACATTGCAAAAGCTACGGCTAGATAGCATGTACTCTTCTGCAGATAACATTACGTTTATGATTTAATCAAACAAAGCAGGCCAGGAATGGCCAGAACCAAATTAAGCTTTAAAGCATAACCCGTTGACCAAACGTTATGTGTAGTCAAGCACCTGAGTCAATATATCGAGGTAACTAAGAGTCTCTGGGACAGCAATGCTCATTATCCATAAAAAAACTCATAAAAAGGTGTCAGTACAAACTATTTCTAGATGGTTAAAACAGGTTTTGGATTGTGCTAGAGTAGACACTCGTGTTTAAATCTCACTCCACCAGGGCTGCAACAACAACCGCAGCGAAGGCACAGGACGTGCCTCTAGACCAAATCCTCGGGGCCGCAGGATGGTCTAAGGAGGCGACCTCCAAATTTTATGACAAACCTGTCCTGACAGTGCAAGGTTTTGGGCATACTCTTTTGGGTCGGTTTGATTTCTTTTTCTTTCTAAATTTCATTTGTAATTTCCCCCCGGTACAGAGGGCTTATTACTGGTTTGTTTATTATTATTGAAAATGTTGAAAATGCATAATTCGAAGCAATGTTCAATACATTATTTATTCATTACTGTGTCAACTGAAGCAGTGTTCCGTATGGAATGGATCTACGGCATTGAAATCATAGAGCTTTGAAATCTTCACGTAGTCACTCACGTGACTCCGAAGTAAAATAGTAAGATTAAATGAGAACTTACCAGTTTGAAGTTTGATCTTTATTTTATGAGGAGTTACAATGAGGGATTATGTGCCCTCCGCTCCCGGCCCTCATAATCGCAAAGATTATCTGGTAGCTCTAATCTTCTGAGTCTTACTATATCACTTCAACTATAGTTTCTGTGTTTTCACGTCGCTACTTCGAAGTATGATGTGCATGCGCCTGGCGGGGCTTCTTCACGTAATCCCTCATCGTAACTCCTCATAAAATAAAGATCAAACTTCATACTGGTAAGTTCTCATATAATCTTACTATTCTGTATGCAATACCCTGACTGATGTAGGCTAATGGACCAAAATCCTTCTTTCCCACTCTTTCTACCTGCGACACCATTTTCAGCGAACTATGTATCTGTACTTCACAATCCCTCTGCCAAAGGCACACCACAGGGCCCAAACATTTAGTGTGAACATTCTCGCCTGGTTGGACTTTCCAAAATGTAATATCTTGTACTCATCTGCATGAAACTCCATTAGTCATTCCTCAGCCTTCGTACCCAACCGATCAAGATCATTTTTTGATAACCATCTTCACTGTCTAGTTCAGTATCACCTACAAACTTATTAATAATGCCTCATACATTCTCATCCAAATCGTTGATATAAATCACAAACCGCAATGGGCCCAGTACCAATCCCTAAGGGACACCACTAGTCACAGGCTTCCGGATGTAAAATTTCCTTTAATTTTTCCCGCCTATCTTAACATCCTCAATTTATATCAAGAAAAATTGTGAAGATAAAACATTAATTAGGTTGTGGTTTAATGAAAAAATGAACTTCTTCAAAATATCAATTGCAAAGCTTGCAGTTTTTTTAGTAGATCGTTAATTCGAAGGTGAAAAAAGTCCTGTGTCCAATTTTCCTTTAAAGAACGAAATGAGACCTTATATATATAAGATATGATTTCTGAATACATTCAGGAATATGATGAAATGATGCTCGATTCCCTGACTGCTGTCTGTAGACCTCACTTCACCATGATATTGCTTTTCCACAGCCATATCCTTTAAATCAGCAACACCCCCAACAGGTTGATGCTGAGATGAGAAAGATCTGGCCCTTAATATCCTTAATTAAACCAAGTGACTGATTGATGGCATCACCCAGCCTTTGTATGGATCCAGGAGAAATGCCTTGCGCACAAATCAACGTTAGAGCTGCTAATTTAATTTTTAATCAGAAAAAGGTCAAGGAAATTTCAACAGCCTTAAATACAGGGAGCACTGGAGAATTTTGACCATATTTATTGTACAGTAAAACAGATTGTAATTACAGGCCTATACTATTTGATAAATACCTTCACTTCGTCTGACAGAAAGACTGCTTCATGTGCAGTATTTCCCCCGATAATTCCAGAGGCACTCAATTACTGTTAAAGGAAGCTGGTACGCTTACAAATCTATTTCTTTATTTATATCTTCAGACACACTGCAGCCTGATAATCTAATATGACCTTTTACCCTTTGTCCTTTGTGTCACATCTGGAGTGGCCTTCTGTCCAATAAAGTTTGTGCTGATTTATTTTTTCACTGATCATTCTTACCGTTGCCCCCAAGTCAGAGGAACAACTACAGGACTGTTTGGAGTCTGTAGACTGGGCAATGTTCAAGGACTCGGCAAAGGACTTGAACGAATACGCCACAGTCGTTACAGACTGCATTAAGAAATGTGTGGAGGACTGCATCCCTACAAAAACCATCCGAGTGTTTCCCAATCAGAAACCTTGGATCAACTTTGGGATCCACACTCTTCTGAAGACCAGACACCGGGCATTCATGTCTGATGATACAGTGGTCTATAAGAAGTCCAGATACGACCTTGGTAAGGCCATCAAAAAGGCCAAAAGGGACTTCTGCACCAAGCTGGAGGATGAGACAGATGCTCGGCTGCTGTGGCGGGGCTTGAATGCAATCACCTCCTACAAGGTGAAATCAGGAGGCAGCTCGAATGTCGGCGAAACATCACTCCCTGATGAGCTCAATGCGTTTTACGCACGTTTTGATAGGGAGAACACCGATGTGCCTTCCCGAGCCCCCATTCGCTGTGATGGTATTTCAGTCTCTGTCACAGAGGCCGACGTCAGGAAATCCTTCAGAGGGGTGAACCCTTGAAAAGCGCCTGGACCTGATGGTATACCTGGTCGTGTTCTAAAAACTTGTGCGGACCAACTGGCTGGAGATTTTACGGACATTTTCAACCTCTCACTTCTGAGGTCTGAGGTTCCTTCAAAAAGGCATCAATTATACCAGTGCCCAAGAAGAGCAAGGTGACGTGCCTCAATCACTATTGATCTGTGGCACTAACGCCTGTGGTGATGAAGTGCTTCGAGAGGTTGATCATGGTGCAAATCAACTCGTACCTCGACAAAAACCTGGACCCACTGCAGTTTGCTTACCGCCTCAACAGATCAATGGTGGATGCGATCTCGCTGGCTCTCCACTCCACTCTGGACCACTTGGACAACAAAAACTCATATGTCAGGCTGTTATTCATCGATTACAGCTCGGCATTTAATACTATCATCCCCTCTAAGCTGGTTACCAAACTCGCAGAACTAGGTCTCTGCGCATTCCTCTGCAATTGGATCCTCGACTTCCTCATTCACAGACCACAGTCTGATCGTATTGGTGGAAATGTGTCAGACTCGATAACAACCAGCACGGGAGCATCTCAAGGCTGCGTGCTCAGCCCCCTGCTGTACTCTCTCTATACTCATGACTGCGTAGTCGGTCACAGTGCGAACTCCATCATCAAGTTCGCTGACAACACCACTGTTTTTGGATGTATCACTGATGGGGATGAGTCGGAGTACAGAAGAGAGATCGAGCAACTGTCCATATGGTGCCAGCACAATAACCTGGCCCTCAACACCAGCAAAACCAAGGAACTGATTGTGGACTTTGGAAGGAGTAGGATGGGGACCCACAGTCCTATTTATATCAACGGTTGATGGTTGAAAGGGTCAAGAGCTTCAAATTCCTGAGCATGCACATCTCTGAAGATCTCGCCTGGTCCGAGAACACTGATGCAATTATCAAGAAAGCTCATCAGCCCCTCTACTTCCTGAGAAGATTACGGAGAGTCAGTTTGTCAAGGAGGACTCTCCCTAACTTCTACAGACGCACAGAGCTTGCTGACCGGTTGCATCGTGGCTTGGTTCGGCAACTTGAACGCCCTGGAGAGGAAAAGACTACAAAATGTAGTAATCTACAAACTGCCCAGTCCATCATCGGCTCTGACCTTCCTTCCATCAAGGGGATCTACCACAGTCGTTGCTTCAAAAAAACTGGCAGTATCATCAAGGACCCACACCATCCTGGCCACACATCTCCCTGCTAACTTCAGGTAGAAGGTACAGGAGCCTGAAGACTGCAACGACCAGGTTCAGGAATAGCTACTTCCCCACAGCCATCAGGCTATTAAATCTGGCTCGGACAAAACTCTGATAACTAATAACCCATTATCTGTTATTTGCAATTTATTAGTTTATTTATTAATGTGTGTATATATTTATATATGATATATGGACACACTGATCTGGTTTGTAGTAAATGCCTTCTATGTTCTGTGTGCTGATGCAAAGCAAGAATTTCATTGTCCTATCAGGGACATATGTAGGCAAAATGTAGGCAAAAAAGAGGAAAAAGATAATAAACAGAGAATAAGGGATGGTGGGTTTCTAAAATGTGTATATTTTAATGCTAGGAGCATTGTAAGAAAGGTGGATGAACTTAGAGCCTGGATTGACACCTGGAAATATGATGTTGTGGCAATCAGTGAAACATGGTTGCGGGAGGGTTGTGATTGGAAACTAAATATTCCAGGATTTTGTTGCTTCAGGTGTGATAGAATTGGAGGGACCAGAGGTGGAGGGGTTGCATTGCTTGTCAGAGAAGATATTACAGCAGTGCTTTGGCAGGATAGATTAGAGGGCTCGTCTAGGGAGGCTATTTGGGTGGAACTGAGAAGTGGGAGCGGTGTAGCAACACTTTTAGGGGTGCATTATAGACCACCAAATGGGGAGCGAGAATTGGAAGAGCTAATTTGTAAGGAGATAGCAGATATTAGTAGTAAGCACAAGGTAGTGATTGTGGGAGATTTCAATTTTCCAACAATAGACTATAATAGAGTATAAAGAATGTAAAAAGAATCTTTAGAAAGAAATAAGAAAAGCTAAAAGAAGATATGAGGTTGCTTTGGCAAGAAAGGTGAAAGTAAATCCAAAGGATTTCTACAGCTATATTAATAGCAAAAGGATAACGAGGGATAAAATTGGACCATTAGAGAGCCAGAATGGACAGCTATCTGCAGAGCCAAAAGAGATGGGGGAGATATTGAACAATTTCTTTTCTTCGGTATTCACCAAGGAGAAGGATATTGAACTCTGTGAGGTAAGGGAAAAAAGTAGAGTAGCTATGGAAACTATGAGATTCAAAGAGGAGGAAGTACTGACACTTTTGAAAAATATAAAAGTGGATAAGTCTCCAGGTCCTGACAGGATATTCCCTAGGACATTGAGGGAAGTTAGTGTAGAAATAGCAGGGGCTATGACAGAAATATTTCAAATGTCATTAGAAACGGGAATAGTGCCGGAGGATTGGCGTACTGCGCATGTTGTTCAATTGTTTAAAAAGGGTTCAAAGAATAAACCTAATAATTATAGACCTGTTAGTTTGATGTCAGTGGTGGGCAAATTAATGGAAAGGATACTTAGAGATAATATATATAAGCATCTGGGTAAACAGGGTCTGATCAAGAACAGTCAACATGGATTTGTGCCTGGAAGGTCATGTTTGACAAACCTTGAATTTTTTGAAGAGGTTACTAGGGAAATTGATGAGGGTAAAGCAGTGGATGTTGTCTATATGGATTTCAGTAAGGCCTTTGACAAGGTTCCCCATGGAAGGTTGGTTAAGAAGGTTCAATCTTTGGGTGTTAATGGCGGAGTAGCAAGATGGATTCAACAGTGGCCGAATGGGAGATGCCAGAGAGTAATGGTGGATGGCTGTTTGTCAGGGTGGAAGCCGGTGACCAGTGGGGTGCCTCAGGGATCTGTGTTGGGTCCACTGTTGTTTGTCATGTACATCAATGATCTAGATGATGGGGTGGAAAATTGGATAAGTAAGTATGCAGATGATATTAAGATAGGTGGTGCTGTGGATAATGAGTTAGATTTTCAAAGTCTACAGAGAGATTTGGGACATTTGGAAGAGTGGGCTGAAAGATGGCAGATGGAGTTTAATGCTGATAAGTGTGAGGTGCTACATCTTGGCAGGACAAATCAAAATAGGACGTACATGGTAAATGGTAGGGAATTGAGGAATGCTGTGGACAGAGGGATCTAGGAATAACTGTGCATAGTTCCCTGAAGGTGGAATCGCATGTAGATAGGGTGGTAAAGAAAGCTTTTGGTGTGCTGGCCTATATAAATCAGAGCATTGAATATAGGAGTAGGGAAGTAATGTTAAAATTGTACAAGGCATTGGTGAGACCAATTCTGGAGTATGGTGTACAATTTTGGTTGCCTAATTATAGGAAGGATGTCAACAAAATAGAGAGAGTACAGAGGAGATTTACTAGAATGTTGCCTGGGTTCCAGCAACTAAGTTACAGAGAAAGGTTGAACAAGTTAGGTCTTTATTCTTTGGAGCGCAGAAGGTTAAGGGGGGACTTGATTGAGGTCTTTAAAATGATGAAAGGGATAGACAGAGTTGACGTGGATAAGCTTTTCCCATTGAGGGTAGGGAAGATTCAAACAAGAGGGCATGACATGAGAATTAAGGGACAGAAGTTTAGGGGTAACATGAGGGGGAACTTCTTTACTCAGAGAGTGGTGGCTGCGTGGAATGATCTTCCAGCAGAAGTGGTGGAGGCAGGATCAATTTTAACATTTAAAAGTAAAGTGGATAGGTATATGGACGGGAAGGGAATGGAGGGGTATGGTCTGAGATCAGGTAGATGGGACTAGGGGAAAATAAATGGTCGACACGGACTGGAAGGGCCGAGAAGGCCTGTTTCCGTGCTGTAATTGTTATATGTTATATGGTTATACATGACAATAAATTCACTTGAGGTCAGGATTTCTGATCAGCAAATGTGAGAAGGAAGTTTACATGCAGGGGTGTGTGACGGCCTCCATCAACAACATGGATATTTTCATCTCTATCTGAAGCACGCTGGATTTTACAAGCTGCCCTGCCCCATGTTTGTATGTTGCCATTCATGAAGGCTTGACAGCATATTACCTATGTCTGGTGGTAATTCTAAATAAAGGTTCAGGAAGGGGAAAGTACCACTTTACGGAGTACTCTCAGATGCACAGTACTAGTAAAATGTAACATCTCCCAAAGGAGCTTCACAGGAATGTTGACAAAGAGATTTTGAGGACAACTGGAAAGGGTGCAGAGAAGATTTGCGAGGATGTTTCTGAGACTCGAGGGCATGAGCTATCGGGAGAGGTTAGGCAGGCTGGAACTCTATCCCTCAGACCTGGAAACCTCCTCAGACTGTCGTGAGTCTAGTCGGGAGCTCCAACGTCGCAGGCTCGACCAGCCCCGAAGGGAGGTTCGATCGCCCGGCGCGGGGGGGGGCTGACATCCCCCGTTGCGGGAGTTTGATCACCTCGAAGCGGAGGGCCCGAACACCGGCGGCTACAGGAGTCAAGATCATCCTGTCAAGGGGGGCTTGAGGCCCCCGACTGGGGAAGAACAAAGGAAGAGACTGGAACTTTATTTTACCTTCCATCACAGTGAGGAATGTGTGGGAGTCACTGTGGTGGATGTTCATGTTAAAATGTGTTTTTTGAGTGATCTGTTGCTTTTAATTCTATGACTGACCTGCCCAATGAAATTCCTCGTATGTTGCAAAACATACTTGCCGAGTAAAGTGTGATTCTGATTCTGACTCTGTACTCCTAAGTCCGGTTGTTCTACAACACTCCCAGGGCCCTACCATTTGCTGCGCAAGTTCTACCCTGAACATCACAAACTGTATCATCTCGCTTAGTCAGAGAGTGTTGAATCTGTGGAAATTAATGCAACAGATGGCTGTGGAGCCTAAGTCATTGGGTATTTAGTAAGGGTGTCAGTGGTTATGGAGAGAAGACAGAAAAATGGGGTTGAGCAAAAAAAAAGATCAGCCAATGGTGGAATAAACTGGATGGGCTGAATGGCCTAATTCTGCTCCTATAACTTATAAACATGAACTTTCAGGAAATAATTACCTAATAGCTCGCATAGGTGGGCATCAGGTGAATTGCGTGAGGAATCTGTAGCTACATTAACCAAACCTTCCCACGACCATTAACTCAGGAACTTACTTGTCATTTAAAGTGGAAAATTATCTAGGAAAGGTGAAATCCATTAGTCTTTACATTTGGACTTCAGAGATAGTGTGGAAACATGTTCTTCGGCCTATCAAGTCCAGGCCAATTAGTGGTCATCCCCATACACCAGCACTGCCCTACACACTAGGGACAATTTACAATTTATAGCCAATTGACCTACAAACCTGTATGTGGGAGGAAACCTGAGAGCATGGAGAAAACTCACGCAGTCACAAGGAGAACATACAAACTCTGTACAGATAGTACCCATAGTTAGGATCGAACCCAGGTCTCTGGCGCTGTCAGGCAACAACTATGCCACTGTGTCACCGTGCCGCCCCACCCAGGATCTGATGTGGGGATTATAATGAAATGTAAGACAAATGACAAAGTGGCATAGAGTAATTTTTTGAGCTTCTTCCCCATTACTATTGACTGCTGAAGCAATGACCTCTTTCACATCCTCTTCCTAGATTAGATTAGATTAGATTAGATTACCTTTATTGTCATTCAGACCTTCCGGTCTGAACGAAATTTCGTTCCTGGAGGTGCTGCCTCATACCCTCACTCTTAACTCTACCTCACTCAGTTTTTATACTAGCATGGTTAGCCAATGGGCTGGATGCCAGAAGGCAAAGAGTTGCAATAAAGGGGTCTTTATCTGGTTGGCTGCCAATGACTAACAGAGTTCTACAGGGGTCGGTGCTGGGGCCGCTACTCTTTTCATTGTATATTAAAGATTTGGACGAGGGAATTGATGGCTTTGTGGCCAAGTTTGCAGATGATGCAGAGATAGGTGGAGGGGTAGGTAGTTTAGAGAAAGCAGGAACTCTACAGAAGGACGAACAGGTTGGGAGAGTGGGCAGAGAAGTGGTGGATGGAATACAGCGTAGCAAAGTGTGGGGTCATGCATTTTGGTAGTAGGAATAAAGGTGTAGACTATTTTCTAAATGGGGAGAGAATTCAGAAATCAGACGTGCAAAGGGATTTGGGAGTGCTGGTGCAGGACTAACATATGAGTTAATATATGGGTTAACATATGAGAGCGTTTGATGACGCTGGACTTTAGAAGGATGAGGGCGGGGAGACCTCATTAAAACTTACCGAATAGTGAAAGGCTTGGATAGAGTGGATGTGGAGAGGATGTTTCCACTAGTGGGAGAGTCTAAGACCAGAGATCATAGCCTCAGAATAAAAGGACGTTCCTTTAGGAAGGAGATGAGGAGGAATTTATTTTGTCAGATTGTGGTAAATCTGTGGAATTAATTGTCTCAGAAGGCTGTGGAGGCCAAGTCAATGGATATTTTTAAGGCAGAGATGGATATATTCTTGATTAGTGTGGGTGTCAGGGGTTATGGGGAGAAGGCAGAGGAATGGGGTTGAGAGGGAGATAGATCAGCCGTGATTGAATGGTGGAGTAGACTTGATGATGAGTAGAATGGCCTAATTCTGCTGCTATCACTTATGTACTTATTCTGTCATCGCACTTTAATAATATTTTGCACCACCAATTTTGAAAACAAGGACTGTGTATGTGTTGTGCAACAGTGAGGTTCGAGGCTGTGGAGAGGAGATCGCTACTGGTAATAAGATTGGTGATGGCTTAGAAGGTCAGGTATTCGCCAAAAAAAAGAAGCAATCCAAACTCACCAGCATGGCTCTAACAATTGGAGAGATTACATAATGACAGACTTGGATTGTTTTCTCAGGAACACTGGATGTTGTATGGAGACCTGAAAGAAGATACAACATTATGAGAAGCATGCATAGGGTATACAGTCAGAACCTTTTTTTCCCCAGGATGAAAAAAAATCTAATAGTAGAGGGCATAGTTTTAAGGTAAGAGGGGAAATGGTTAAAAGAGATGTGCAGAGCAACTTTTTTACACAGAGGATGGTAAGTGCCTGGAATATACCCCCAGGTTTGCTGGTTGAGGCACACACGACAACAGCATTTAGGGACTTATGGATAGGCAAACCTTGTGGGCATGTGGATATGCAGGAAATGGAGGGATATGGATCATGTGCAGGTAGATAAGAGATGGTCTTGGCATCATATTCGGCACAAACATTTGAAAAGTTAAGGATTTTGAGGATATTTCTGATAAGGTAGATGGATAAGAACTGCTTTTTTATGGTGGAGTGATCGAGGAAAGGAGACAGTGCCTTAACAATAGTCACAATATATCCTGAAATAAACAGTTAATACCTGTACTGCAACGAATGTGGGAAGTGTATAACTCTTTTACAAAGGAAGCCGTTGGATTGCTCTAAGGCTAATAGATTTTAAGTTATATAAAACAACTGGTTGGAATTGAGATATAAGTTTGCTTTGAATGGGAGATGGGGCTTGAGGGGCTGAATGGTTTACTTCTGTTTGTTCTCTAGCCTAAATTCTTCAAGTATCAGAATTTAATCATCCATTAATCTTATATGCCCAAGGTAACACAAAACCCAAGCTGTTCTCATAATTTAATATTTCAAGTCCCTTTATGTGGGAACAAGGAAAGTCACCAAAATGTTTCTTTTGCACGTGCACTGTAGTTACATTTGGTCTGCAAATCGGAAAAGCAACTTGTAACAAGAAAATGATGTTATGAGGTAATATTGGCAGCTGTAATACAAGTAATGTAAATGATTAATATCTTGTTTACGCAACCTGCAAACTTTCCACAAAATCAGATACTGAATCACTTCAAAGAGATTTTCATTCCTTTTTAGACCGCCTATTGCCTGGGAGTTGAGCAGTTCCTCTCAGGCTAAGAACCAGTTGTATGGAATCCAAACAGTACGTGCTAAAATAGTATAATCTGATCGTCTATTATATAGAAGTAGGCAGATCTCAGCCACTGCAGATAATCGGAATATATGTCTCAACACTTCAGTCTGACACATATAAATACCGCTATGCAAGCAAAAAGCCTTCTCAGGAATTTAATCACACTCTTTAGTCCGTGCAAAACTATCTTTGAAAATGTAAAAGACTTTCTTTTTGATGACAAAATATTAACAGGACTGTGTTCGTGTTCTGCAAATGCACCTTTGAGTCCCAGCAGAAGTAGTCAAAACAGAGGGATGGATGAACGAAGAACAAAAGGTGCAGAGTCTGCTTCTTCTGATCTTCCAAAAAGAAGTCTTGATGGCGTTTGACAGAAAAGGAAGTCTTACTTGTACAGTTGCAGAAAGAAAGTTCATTAGCTCCCAGCAGATCATTCATTAGCTCCTAATAGTTCACAGGAAACTGGAGAGGTTTCGCAAAAGGAAACCGGATGCCTGCAGGTGTTACTTCCAAATTGTTTTGTTCGGTGCAAGTAAGTACATGATAAACGTTAATACTTACAAATTTGATCTTGGAGATAATATTTTGATCAGATATGTTTTCATTTGCAGTATGGGTTCAAAATTCCAGAGGTGTTTTAGCAAGCAACAGGAGATTAACACTGGCGAATTACTAACATTTCTGCTACAGGTGATCTGCAACTCAATTTGAGTAAATGCAATGGCAAAGGTGAGTCATTAGTCCATTCTCAATAGGTGTAGCATATTAGGAACCTGTCAGGGACAATGTTAATAAATGTTGAATGGACAATTCATCTCAACTTTGTTGAGAGATTTCCATTGTCAACAAAACCAGTTCTCATATTTGGTCACCTTGTAAAAGGAAGGACGTTGTTCAGCTGGAAAGTCCAAAGAAGATTTACGAGGATGGTGTCAAGACTCGCGGGCCTAAGCTATAGGATGATATTGGGCAAGCAAGGACTCTATTCCTTACAGCCCAGGAGGCTAAGGTGTGATCTTATGAAAACAAAGAACTGCAGATGCTGGTTTATACCAAAGATAGACACAAAGACCTGGAATAACTCAGCAAGTCAGGCAGCATCTCTGAAGAAAAAGGATGCGTGACGTTTCGGGTCGGGACCTTCTTCAGATCTTATAGAGGTGTATAAAATCATGATAGGAATAGATAGGGTGACTTCACAAAGTGTATTTTACTCAGGGTAGGGAAATCAAGGACATTGTTTAGTTCCGTTTAGTTTAGAGCTCAACATGGAAACAAGCCCTTTGGCCCACCAAACCTGCGCGGACCAACAATGACCCATATACTAGTTCTATGGTATCCGAGTTTGGCATCCTACACACTGGAAACAATTACGGAAGCCAATTAACCTACAAACCAGCATGTCTTTGGAATGTGGGAGGAAACCGGAGCACCCAGAGAAAACCCATTTGGTTGTGGGGTAAACGTATAAACTTTGTTCAGACGGCACCAGTAGTCAAGATCGAACCCGGGTCTCTGGCACTGGAAGGCTGCAATTGTTCCGCTTCGCCACTGTGCCACCCTATGATT
Source organism: Raja brachyura (assembly GCA_963514005.1). The sequence continues at coordinate 117,257,345 of OY740782.1, forward strand.
GATGATTGCAGAATATACACCCCAGACCTGCATCCAGCAAGACCTATGTACAACAGTCAGATATGTGGTGTTCAGAGGCAAGTAATATATGTACCACAGGCAATATTTGTATATTTGTATACAATATTTGTACCGCAGGAGGTCAAATCACTAGATGGATTTAAGAGAGAGTTAGATAGAGCTCTAGGGGCAAGTGGAATCAAGTGATATGGGGAGAAGGCAGGCACGGGTTATTGATTGGGGATGATCAGCCATGATCACAATGAATGACGGTGCTGGCTCGAAGGGCCGAATGGCCTCCTCCTGCACTTATTTTCTAGGTTTCTATGATGAGTACTTCCAGCAAGAGAATCTAACCGCCTACTCTTGATATTCAATGATGCCATATTTGCCAAGTCCCACAGCCTAAAGCAGAGGCCTTAAGACATATGCCTTTAGACATATCACATGGAAACAGGCACATCGGCCCACCGAGTCCATGTTAATCGGTGAACACCCCCATACACTAGCATTTCCTACACACTAGGGACATTTTACAATTAATGTACAAACCTGCACGTCTTTGGGATATGGGAGGAAACCAGAGCATCCGGAGAAAACCCACGCAGTCAAACTCCATACAGCCAGCAACCATAGTCTGGATCGAACCCAGGTCTCTTTGCGCTGTAAGGCCACAACTCAACCGTTGCGCCGCCCTTGCAGGTCACAGTTGACGAGAAACTCATCTGAAGCGGTTACATATACACCATACTACACCAACAGTAGAAGCGTGAGAGAATCCTCGTGGGCATGCTAAATCTTCTCTGGCGCATAGAAAGTAAAAACACTGATGTGCTTTCTTGATCACTGCTTCAGTGTGAAAGGACACTAGTTAAGTCGTTGGTGATATGGATGTTGTCAACCATCTCTATTGCAGTTCCATTGATGAGGATAGCGATTTGTTCACTGCTTCCCCTCCCAACAACCAACTTTTTCATCTTTTCATCCTGTTGATATTAAGGACTAGATTGTTGTTCTGACACCATGGCACAAGGATCACGCTCTCTTTCCTGTACTGCAGGACAGGGCTGTCTTAACAGCATTATAGGCCCCCGGGCAAAGCAGTGCACTGGGGTCCCTACACTTCCAGTTTCTTTATGCCGAATCAAATATGCCGTCATGCACTTGCGATGTTCTTCTCCGTTTTCATGTTCTACAATAACATTCTACAATACATAGATTAGCATGGGGCCCCTATGCTCGTGAGGCCCCGGGCACTGCCCAGCGTGCCCATGCGTTAAGACGGCCCTGCTCCAGGCCATCGTTCTTGTTGAGCTGGTCGATGACAGTATGATGATCGGTAAACATGAAGATCTGGTTGGCGTTGTACTTGACCGCACAGGCATGGGTGTACGGGGAGTAGAGCAAGGGCCGGAGCACACAGCATTGAGTCAGGTGATGCTAATGTTAAGACCAATTCTAAACGACTGAGGTATGCCTGTCAGGAGGACCAGAAGCCAGTTGCAGATGGAAGCCCCAAGGCCAAGGTTCAGGAGTGTAGAGATGGCAGAGTGGTGATATTTTGCATGTTTATTCTCTTAAAACAGTTGCTACACCTTCCCACTATCACTATCATGGAGTGGATGTTAATGCAGGTACACACCTTGACTAGTTGGACATACCTCCCAAACCTGTGACTTCTACTATCAAGAAGTATCTGGGGAGGAGGTATGAGAACATCACCACCTTCAACTTGTAATTAAAAGGATCTGCAGATGCTGGTTTACACTTACGATAGACACAAAATGCTGGAGTAACTCAGCAGGTCAGGCAGCATCTCTGAGGAAATTGATCAGTGACGTTTCGGGTCGGGACCCTTCTTCCTCTTCAAGTCACATACCATACTGATTTAGAAATATGTTGCCATTTTTACCAGAAATTTGGCTAAATTTTTTTTCACCCTCTTTCCCTCATATCCAATCTCTAGGAAAGTGACCAGAACGTTACACAATACTCCAGGTGTAGTCAAACTGTTGAAGCAAGGAACTGTAGATGCTGATTTACACAAAAACAAAAAAGTACTGGAGTATGCCTGTTCCTGTACCTCCTCCCTTTCCACCATCCAGGGTGCCCCATTGGTCCTTCCAGAGAAAACAAAAGTTCATGTGCACCTCGTCTAACCTAATCTATGGCATCCGGTGTTCCCAACCTGGCCTCCGCTACATTGGTGAGATCATGCGTAGACTTGGCAACCACTTTGCCAAACATTTCTGCTTGGTCTGTCTAGGACTACTGGAGCTCCCAGTTGCTAAACATTTTAATTCCCCTTCCCATTCCCATACTCCCCTTTCTGATCTGGGCCACCTCTATTGTCAGAGTGAGGCCACATGCAAACTGAAGGATCAACACCGCATATTCCACTTGGTAAAGCTGCCATCACAATGGTCTGAACATTGAATTCTACAATTTTAGGAAACTCCATCAACCCCTCCTCTTCCTCTTCCTCCCCTGTGTCCCACGCAAACCAATTTCTCCCCTCCCACTCCTCCTCCTCCAACATTCCTTCTCTGGATTCACAATTTGCAACTCTTCAATCCCTCTGTCTCACACCCTCTGCTTAATCTCCGGTCTTTGTTCCAACCATCTTCCTATCAAAACCCCCCTCACCTCTGTACATCTATTACCTGCCAGGCTTTATCCTGCCTCTCCTCTCTTCCAGCATTCTTCCCCCCCCTCTGCGCTACAATCAGACTGAAGAAGGTTCCTTACCCGAAACGTCACCTACCCATGTTCTCCAGAGATGCTGCCTGGCCCGCTAAGTTACTCCAGCTCTTTGTGTCCATCTTGTACAGTTGTATCTTGAAGTTCCAACTCTTGTACTCATTGCCGAAGCTGATGAAAGCATGCGTTCCATGTCGTGTTTGCCACCCTGTCTAACTGTGTTGCAACTTTCAACAAACTATGTACTATACCCCTAAGTCTTTCTGTTCTAAAGATGCAGAAGCATGAAATTCCACACTAGCCGGCTCAGGAACCAATACTTTTCTACAATCATCAGTTTCTTGAGCCAACCAGAACAGCCCTCTTCCAAGCTCAGCAATGGAACTCAACACACCACCTCTCACACTGCCATGGACTTACTTCTAACTGAGTTTTTGTACTCATGTCTCATTTTGCACAGCCCCTTTCTTTTCAGTCTTGCATAATTACTGTTGTGTGTGTTGTCTGAGTCTACATGACGGTGATGCTGCTACAAGCAAATGTTTCATTGTATCTGTACCTCACCTCAGCATGCTTGTGCACAATATAATATTGACTTGACTTGGTGCAGTGTCACCCGCAAAGCTCCTAATCATGCCATCTACATTCTCATCCAAATCGTTAAGGTCTATTACACTAGTCACAGGCTTCAATTTGAAAAAAATGTGCCTCCTACCACCAAGCCATATTTGCATCAAACTAGCTAACTCCCCTTGGATTCCATGTGATCATAACTTAAGGACCAACCTACCTTGTGAGACCTTGTCAAAGGCCTTGTTAAAGTCCACGTTGACAACATCAACATCATCTATTCTTTTTGGTCATCTGTTCAAGAAACTCAGTTAAATTTGTAAGACACCATTTCCCACATTCAGAGCCATGCTGACTTATCATGCTGACCTAAACTGTCCTTGTCTTTTCAAATGCACAAAGATCACTTTCAGTAACTTTCCCACAACTGATGTTAGGCTCACAGGCTTGTGGTTCTGTGACTTGCCGTCACACACCTATAGCCACCCTCTAGTCCATTAGTACCTCACCCATGGCTAATGAAGATACATAAAACTCTTCCAGAGCTCCAGCAATTTTTACCCTTACTTCCCACAACATCTTAGCCAGGCTCCAGGGATTTATCCACATTTATACGTTTCAAGACAGCCAGCATCTCCTCTTACATAATGTTGACATGATCCGGGCATCCTGAACTCACTAGCTTCTATGATCTTCTCCATGGTAAAAACAGATGGGAAGTATTAATTTTGGAGTTTACCCATCATCTGTGGCCTCATAAGTAGATTACCACAATATGTTAGCTCATAACATTTTATATAAACTGACCATAAATATACTCCAGGCGAAAAAAAAGTGTGCTCCAAATTTGAAGTTCTTGGAAATGTGGGAATCTCCATATGAGCCGACAAGAGATGGGCACAGACCTAAATTAATACTATACATATTTATATCTGTCCTACATAACTAAACTACGTTTGCCATGGAAGCAAGTACACAGGATTGCATAATATTCTGAGACAGGTGAACAACCCTAGGAAACGTACAGAGGAAAAGATGAGTGTGATGCTCTTGTTTGACATTTATTTCTCACATAGTACAACCTAGTTGCCTCCAATAACTTTCTTCGGTAGATGGACCACCAGACCTGAACGTGGTGGAAGGAGGCATGTGGTATTAATGTCAGGCCAGGAAGATCCTGGGAATGGGATAGAAGAGTATGTGAGACACAGAAAGCTGGCGTAACTCAGCGGGACTGGTAGCATCTCTGGAAAGAAGAAATGGGTGAACTTTCGGGTTGAGACCCTTGAAGTAAATATTGATCGGGTAGAGTAAAGAAAGTGAAGGCCCTTGCAGAGCATTAACAAGGGTGAGTCTGAATGCGCCTGTTTGACACTTCGGAACAAATCAATTGTATGGTTAAAAATAATATTTTAGCTTTAAATCAATTCCTGCCAAAGTTAAACGTGTAGAAATTACTTTACAAATAATAGAACCAAACAATTGCTACCCAGTAAATTTTTCCTCATGCATCAGTATCCTGGGACCTACCTTGTACAGTGCCAATGGAGTATACCTGTCTGCTGCAAACGCTACTCAGCTGAGCTCCACTGAACAGTGCTTCAGAACGGGATTACTCTTCAAAGCTGAAGATTGTTTGAATCAAGCACAGTGGCTCAGATATAAAGGAGATTGTATTTGATATCTAAAGTACTTTCCTTTGCAGTCTCCTTCCTTTTTAATCCAGCTCATGGCGAGAGCTCCACATCTGAGCAGGCTGGGGCCGGAAAGAAAGGCTCAGAATCGTCATGGGGCCAATTCATTGCATTTGAAAGATTGCATGAGCGTAATCCCCCCACGTTCAGACTGTCCCAATGCTGCAAGAAAAGTCTAGGGAAAAACAATAATCAAACCCAAAAGGACAGAGGGAACGAGGTCAAAGACTGTTTAAATATGGCCACCAAGCTAAAATAGAGCAGCTTGTGACATAAATGCTGGTCACAAACCTAACCTAAGATAGACACTTCTCTCCAGAGATGCTGCCTGTCCTGCTGAGTTACTCCAGCATTTTGTATCTATCTTTGGTTTAATCCAGCATCTGCAGTTCCTTCCTACACAATAAACTTAAGGGCCTGTCCCACTTTCAGGACCTAATTCACGACCTTTTTTACTCATGGACCATTTTCATCAGGCTAGAAAAACGCCCCGACCAACTTGATGCCACAAGTAACTACGACTAGCATCACGACCTACCTACGACCTACATACGACCTCCTACGACCTCGTGACGACCATGCTGTGAGTATGAGTCAAGGGCAAACTCGGCAGAGGTCGTAAATTAAGTCGTGAAAGTGGGACAGGCCCTTAACCAAGTTGGATTAAAATGAAAGAGACTGCCCAACATGGTTAATAATTGTGGAGGAGGGGGGGGGGGTTGAAAAGATTTGCATTGCCAGTAAAAAACAAATCAGCACATGACAAAAAAGGAATAAACCATGGATTTGATCTGCTACTGTTGGCTCCACAATAACTTACAATGCAAAAATACAATATCCCAAAGTAATTCATATAACTGTAAAACAAATCCGCTGAAATGAAGAGGTCCCTAAATTTGAAGTATAATTTTGCTATATTAAATTATAAATATCAATAATTGCATTTATAGCATAACTTCTAAAATAAAACCTTACTGTTTATGTAAGCCAGAATCTTGTCTCATTTTGTTTTTGCTGAAAATCCATTTGGATTCTGGATTATGTATCAGGAAAGAATCAGCAATAGACCCAACAGAGGAATGGTAGAGAGAGAAGCAAACTTAATATTTCAGCTTGGTGACCTTTTGTCAGAACTGGGAAAATTAGAAAAAATTAAGATCCTTGGGTGTGTCCATATTTCTACCACATAATTCATAAAGCACATTTGGACTTCTGACAAGATGTCTGCCAAAGTTATTTTGCGGAAGGGATTAATAGACTTAGTTTAAGCCAGCTGATATGAAATAATGACTGTATGAATATAATGTGAAAATACAGCCAATCCTGCCATTACAATATAACAGCCACTCCTTTAAAACCCAGATGCAAGCCTGACTATGAATGGATTTCACCATATCAAGTGATTTTTAATAAATCATAGACATTTGGACTATTAATAGGAAAACTGACAGCTAATTCTTTCGGCTGCTGCAGAGGGCCATGTCCATTCAAAGGTGTTGATTTGTAGAACTACAGCGGTTTTTACCTGCTTAATCAATTTTTCTGTCAATCTATGACCTTCAATTGTGTAAAATGGGATATTTTAAAACAAGATCAAACTAGTCAATATGTGGCTACTTTATGCATTGTGATTCCAGGTTCCTTTTTCGTTAATCATCCTAAAGTATAATTTACAATGATCTTCATTATTTGGCGATGTTACATCCCTTTTGTGGAAAGCAAACTAAAATGTATGCTACTCCACTAATAGCATGTAGTTTATAGCGAAAGGCACAAAGCCAGACATTTATAACCTCTTTCATTTAATACACCCTCTAGCATCTTTTTTTCATGATGTGCTGTGATTTATGCTTCTAGACTAAGTCTTTGACTGATTAGATATGCACTATCTACAGAAGCAAAACATTAAGGGCATTAAAATTTCAATAGAAATGTTCTCTTAGCAGTAAGCACAATAGTGACATCTTGTGCCTATCAATACATCTATTAACTAGAGGCTGAGCTTTGCTTCTCCACAGAGCTCTTCCCTCAGAGCTTAGGGAATATATCGATCAGTGCACTTGAGGTACTTTGATTCAAGTATCTTTGATCTCTGCTCTTAAACCAATATTTTGCAACTTGGTTGCATGAAAATTAGGCCAGTTCTTTTCTTGTATCCATAAGAACAGATAAACATTCTATATGGTGGTATGGTGGTATTGTACTGTATTGTATTATGTTGTATTGTATATCTTATGTTTAGTGGTCTTCTCAGCTGAGTTCTTGTGACGTTTATTGGCATTTACAAACCAAAATGAGTTTTCACTGCTTTCCTTGTCACCAATGCAGTTTTCTGTCCTCAGATTTAGAGTTCTTGTAACAAAGCAACAGGGCAGTGTTGCTGTGTAGAAAATGGCACTCATTTTTAGCAAAGCCAATATCTTGTTCACGGAAGCCAACAAACGTATTGGTAGCTTAGATGCATTCATAAATAACCCCTTCTCGAATGCTTAAATTCTTCAGTTCCATTTAAGATTTTTCAAAGCTAAGTGACAGCATAAGACTTAATCTTCCACTGCTTAAGGCCACTTTTTTTTTCCAATCAAAATCCATTTATATTCATGTCGTTTTTTTAAAACAAACAAATTGCACGAGGCAAAATAACCCCTCAGAAAATAAAGATAACTGTCATATTGTAAGTAAAAGATGAGATGAACCAGGCTGCCAATCCTGTCGAGTTCAATTAATGTCCATAGATGGAACCCTTCTTAATATTCCCCACTGAGGGTTCGACTCACCACACCAGTCAAAGAACATTAATTAAGCATGATACCAGTGGATAGCAGGTTGAACAATTCAAAGAGAAAGCAGCAGAAAATAAATTATCAGGACAATTTAATATTGTAAATGTCTGTTACGTTCATGTTAATGAAGAGAGATGTTTGATGTCTATGTGTCTGTTTAAGTACACAATCTAACAACAGTAAAGGGTTTTTTCAGTTCAGATTTGTTCATGAATTGCACACGTGAGATCCTTGAAACAATGCTGTAAGGACATTACATTAACATATTAAAGCAGAACTTTAATGCAAACATGCTGTGTTGCACCCTTATATTGAGGTAAAGTCATAGAATTCATATTGCTGTACCAATTTTACAAATGTAAATTACTCCAAATGCTGCTGGAATTCTGAGCTGAAAACAGGAAAAGCCGGAAACACTCAGCAGGTCAGGCAGCATTTATGCAATTAGCAACATTATTAATGTTTCAGGTCAGAACACTTGAATGGACAACCTGCCCTTTAAGCATGTACCAAAAAGTGCAAACTTCAAGCCAGAAAACCCCCCAGGTAAATAGCAGTTTTACATTTAGCTTTGACATTAATGGACATTGGAGACGCAGATACAAAGCTTTGGATACTTCTCTTCTTAATAGTTCTGGCCTCGTTCCTGGTTTGAGAATCATTTGAGAAAAGATTGACTCCCTGCCATTAAGAGGGAGACCACTAACACCAAAAAACAGGGAGCATTTAACCAGTTCTGCAGCTGAATCCCATAAGAGGGCAAGGGGGCAGCACAGTGACACAGCTGTAAAGTTGCTGCCACATGGAGCCAGAAACATAGGTCAATCCTGACTGCGGGTACTGTCTGTGTGAAGTTTGCACGTTCTCACCGCGTGAGTTTTCTCAGGGTGCTCTGGTTTTCTCTAACATTTCAAAGACATGCAGATTTGTAGGTTTGCCATTGTGCCGCCTGTGAAATTTCTGCTTTAATATGTTAATGGAATGTCCTTACAGCATTGTTTCAAAGATCTCACGTGCACAATTCATAAACAAATCTGAACTGAAAAACCCTACCGCTGTGCCACCATGAAGCCCAACAGTTCCTCACAGGGAGAGTTAAAGCAGAAAATGACCTTGAATATTTCATCCATTCACATTGTGGGAATTCCTCTGGTCTGAGTGCATAATTGTACAGGAAACATTCTTTCCCCATTTCAATGCTTCAAATGAAAAAGTGAATGTACTTCCTCATACGCTTCAAATATGCTTCCTGTACAATTAGGGCTGCATTGTGGCGCAGCTGTTAAACTGCCTTCTCACAGCGCTGGAGATTTGGGTCCGATCCTGACCTCAGCTGATGCATTCGACCATGTGGGTTTCCTCTGGGTGCTCCAGTTTCCACCTATGTCCCAGAGACGTGTGGGATTGTTGGTTAATTGGCATCTGTAAATTGCACCTAATGTGTAGGTAGTGGATAATGGTGAGCATGGACTCGGTGAGCCAAAAGGCCTGTTTCCAAAATGTATCTTTCAATTAATTTGACATTTTGCTGGAAGTGCTAAAATAGAGAACGCCTTTGTGTGCTCGTACAACGTCAGAACACATAGTACCAGGGTGATCAGCTGCAATAATCTATTTAAAATAACAACCAGCAAGAGGTGACTTATCAAACTTCCAATATGCTGGGCTGTTTGATTAATATTTCTTGGGATGCAACTAGTTTACAACTATTAAACAAAGTATAATTTGTTACATTTGCAAATGAACCAATCATACAGAATATAAAAGTAAAACTTGTCATGGCTTAGTCCATAGATTTAGTTTTAGAGACACAGCATGGGAACCGGCCCTTCGGCCCACCAAGTTTATGCCGACCAGTGATCACCTGTACACGAGTCCTATCCTACACAACACGGACCATTTAGAGAAGCCAATTAACCTATAAACCTGCCTGTCATTAGGATTTGGGAGAAAACCGGAGTACCTAGAGATAACTCACTTGGTCACAGGGAGAACGTGCAATCTCCATACAGACAGCACCCATAGTCAGGATTGAACCCAGGCCCTCTGGTGCTGTAAGGCAGCATCTCTACCACTGTACCGCTGGTGTTACCATTCCAATCCATACTGATTGAAGTGAGGGTGATATAAAGCTATAATTTAGATCATTGATCCTCTTCAATTATTATCCATTAGCATGACAGGGAGAAGGTAGAATCTATTTTGTATAATTCAGATTACATGCTGCAGCAGTGTAATCTAATTTCATTCTAGTGCAAAGATGTTGAATTTTGCCTGAGACAAAACGGAATCGTAATTGATTATTTATCTATGGCACAGAGGAAAAAAAATAAAGTTGAGGAACCATTCTCTCCCTGCTTTGTATCCCATTAAATTATTTTTGGTATTCAAAGTCAAGGAAATGTGGTATGGAGATATGTAATCATGTTTCCATCTCCTCTGCATTTCTTACACACTTTGTGGTCTATATTGTTTCTGCCAGGAAGCTGCTGAAATGCAGCAGCATCTGTGATAAGACAGCACCCAAACACGTGAGAAGTATTTAAAAAGGCAATGGATAATAATTTCAAATACACTTGGATTTTAAAATTGTTTTTAAAAAGTTTATGTTATTTAAAGTCCTATTTCAATTCAAGCATCTTCACCTAGCTCCAGATATTTTATCTTTACATTTTAGTTTAGTTTAGTTTAGTTTAGATTAGAAATACAGTGTCGATCCACAGTCTGCAGTGCTGGACTTACCTATAAGCTAAATAAGCTATAGCTTAGGGCCACACGCTCTCGGGGGCCTCATTTTTTGAAATATATTTTTATTTTATCATTTTTTACCCGAATTGTTTTAGAGACGGGCCTCAATATTCATACAGCTTAGGGCCTCAGCAGGTGAAAGTCCGGCCCTGACAGTCTGTGCCGACCAGCAATGACCCGTACACTAGTTCTCGGTTATCCCAGTTTCACATCGTACTCACAAGGGACAATTTAGAGAAGCCAATTAGCCCACAAACCTGCATGTCTTTGGAATATCTTTGGAACATGGGAGGAAGCCAGAGCACCCAGAGGAAACCCACGTGGTCACAGGGAGAATGTACAAACTCCGTACAGACAGCACCCGTAGTCAAGTTCGAACGCGGGTGTCCGGCCCTAGAAGGCAGCAAGTGCGCTACAGTGCCATTTTAAAATGGAGGAATGAGAGATGGAGGACTTTTAAACTGTTAGCTTCTGACAACAGCTTGAGAATTGATAGAATCAACCACAACCATGACTGCAGGGCTCTTACATCGGTAGCCATTCTGGTACAACAGACCCCTTCCGAGTGTATTCTCGTGCTTATACTGAACATACAGGCAAAAATAGGTTCCACAGTCAGAGGGCTATCTGTTTCTCCTCTATTACAAACCCAACTTTTCAATCACAATTTTTATTACCGTACCCAAAATTAAATTTTGTACATTTCCAAGATTTCCATTTATTAATTAAATATTGATTAGTTTAATACTCCAATCAAATAATGTTTTTTTCAAACACAGCAACAATCTGTCACTAATTCACTAATGCCATTAAACTATTTGGGCGGTACAGTGGCGCAGCAGTGGAGTTGCTACCTTACAGCAACAGAGACCCGGGTTCAAGTCCGACTACAGGTGTTGTCTGTATGAAGATTGCACATTCTCCCTATGACCACGTGGGTTTCCTCTGGCTTTCTCCCACATCCCATTGTAGGTTAATTGGCCTTTGTAAATTGTATTTCCTCTTGTGCAAGATAGTGCTAGTGTATCTGGTGATCACAGGTCGGCATGGACTGGGTGGGCCGAAGGGCCTGTTTCCACGCTGTATTTTTAAAGTCTAAAGTATTTGCAAAACAGGAGACCATTCAGCCCATTAAGTGTGTGCCAATTCTGCTGGAATAATCAAAAAATGATTCCCTATTTCCTTGTTCCTATCTAAAATATCTGTGGCATGCTCAGATTTAAAGATTGAATTTTGTTACTCTTAAAAGATACAATAGTATTTCAAGAAACCAATTAGTGATAGGTTATTTTAGATAAAGGTTGGGTAATAAAACAGTAATCTCATAGTAAAGGACCTTTTGAGCAGAGTGCGCATAGTATAGAATTACATATTAAGTTTGAGAGAGACGTGATTAAGCCTGAAAATAGGGTATTAATTCAAACAAAGCCAATTATGAGGCTTTATGGGTAAATTTGCTGAGATAGATTGGGTAATTAGGTTAAAATATATGACAAGGAAACACTTGTGTTTTTGTAGTGCCGTTTGCGATACCCAAATACCCATAACATTTTACAGCCAATGAAGCAGATAAGTAACTGGTCCAGTGATCCAGGAGTAGAATAATCAGTGATTTGACTGTGATAACACCACTGCATTTGAACAAATGTGTCAGGTCGTCTTTTGTTGGCAATGGTCACTGCCACAAAGTGGTACAAAGATTAGTTGCTATTAATCAATGCAAGCCTGAATTATGCCCAGATTTTGCTGCGTGCAGACAAGACCTATTTCATTAACTGACGACTTGTGAAGAGTGGCTTCTGATCACTGATTTTGCCAGCAAGAGAGAATAGACTTTCCCAAATCACTCTGATATGAGAATTTTAAATCTTCTATTAAGCTCATTTTAGTACATTTGAGTGAATGCAGTCATGCCATCTGATAGCTCTTTCAATATTTGTGTCCACTATCCTGCTTCAACATTCTCTTTATCTGGAATGCCCAAAATTCATGTTCATAAGGTATTGGAGCAAAATTAGGCGATTCGGCCCATCAAGTCTACTCCGCCATTTAATCATGGCTGATCTATCTTCCCCTCTCTACCCCATTCTCCTGCCTGCTTCCCATAACTCCTGACAACCTTACTTAATCAATAATCCATCAATCTGTACCTTAAAAATACCCAATGACTTGATCTCCACAGCCGTCAGTGGCAAAGAATTCCACAGATTCACCACCCTCTGACTAAAGAAATTCCTTCTCATCTCCTTTCTAAAGGTGTGTCCTTTTCTACTGAAGCAATGGCCCCTGGTCCTAGGTTCTCCCACATCCTCTGGAAACATCCTCTCCACGTCCACTCTCTCCAGGCCACACAAACAAAATTATACCTAATGTCTCGATTGAGATTAATAGCAAATTTAACATACAGCATAATTGTATTCAATCCACATCCCTCCAAACCGTTCATATCCACATGTCTGTCCAAATGTCTTTTAACAGTTGTAATTGATGTACCTGTCCAAATGTTATTATTGTAAACATTGCACTTACTCTTTTTATAGCTTCCTCTGGCAGTTCTTTCCAGATATGGACTGACCTGTTGAGCAACAAAATGGTCCCCGAGGTCCTTCTTAAATCTCTCCCCTCTCACCTTAAGCCTGTGCCCTCTAGTTTTAGAATCCTCCACCACGGGAAAAGACTGTGAGCATTCATTTTATCAATGCTGCTCATGATCTTGGATGCCCCAATAAGGTCAGACCTCAGCCTCTACACTCCCAACATATCAAACCTCTTCCTATAACATAAGCCTGCATATTAATGAAATCCTTCCTGCTACTGGGGGACCAGAACTACTACAAGTGCTCCAACTGTGGTCTCACAACAAGTTGTACAGCTGCATCATGATGTCCCAAACTTTGTAATCAATATAGGCAAGTGTGCCAAACATCGTTTTCTCTCCATCGTCTATCTGTTCTGCCACTTTCAGGGAAACTTGCACCTGTACTCCCAAACGTCTGTGTTTACAACACTCTTCATGGTGCTACCATTTACTATGTAAGTGCTGCCCTGGTTGAACACACCAAAGTGCAACACCTCACATCTTGTCAGTGTTAAACACCATTTGCCATCCTTTTGTCCACCTTCCCCACTGATCTAGATCATGTTGTAAACTTAGCTATCCTTCCTTGCTATCCACTGTAAATTTATTAAACAATGTTGTCTACATTGTCATCCAAAATGTTAATATCAATAACAAATAACATTGGACCCTGCAGCACTCCATTGTCACAGGCCCCTGGGCAGTAAACTTACCCTCCACAACACCCTTTAATCCTTTCTTTGAGCTAATTTTGAATCCACAGAGGGTTGTGGGCATATGGAACAAATTGCCAAAAGACTTAGTAGAGGCAGGAGTAAACACAGTGTTTAAAAAACATTTGAACAGGTACATGAATAGAAAAGGTTTAGACGGATGTATGCCAAATGCAGGCAAATATGATTAGCGTAGATAGGCATTTTGGTTTACAGGGCTCATTTTCTATTTTAGAAGTTTCTGTCTCTGATACTATAGAAAAAATCTTCACAATTTGTCATTTCAAACTGCCTTTTGTTGTCCATTTAAAAATGCTTCAATATTTCTGTTTTTGTATACAATTATACCTTTTGACTCCTGACCTTGAATCGGTGCCACTTGACTATAGTGTCCTTAACAATATCAATGGTGGACCAGCTTCTTCAGCTTCATAACAAGTTCAATGTCTTACACTCGTCCGAAGAAGTGTCCCGATCCAAAATATCGTCCACCAATGTTCTCCAGAGATGCTGCCTGACCCACTTGGTCACTCCAACGCTTTGTGCCTTTTTTGGTAAAACAGTATCTGTAGTTCCTTGTGTCCCAATTTGTCTTTAATGGCTCTCTGTACATAACATAAAACAGTATACTGTGTAGGAAGGAACTGCAGATGCTGATTAACATAAAATGCTGGAGTAACTCAGCAGGTCAGGCGGCATCTCAGGAGAAAAGGAATAGGTGACTTTTCTTATCAAAACCCTTCTTCAGACTGAGAGGCAGGGCAGAGGGAAACTAGAGGCATAAAAATGTACAAAGAACAAATGAATGAATTGTATGAAAAGAACAAATCAAAGCCAGCACCGATGACCAAGAGAAGGTGGAGCTCCCAAAGGTCCATTGTTGACTGTGGAAAAGATAATAACGAGGGGATATGAACAGTGAAACTAAGCAGGACGACAGTGAAACTAGTTGGACAACTAGGGTGGGGGAGGGACGGAGAGAAAAGGATGCAAAAGTTACTTGAAATTACATAAATCAATATTCATACCACTGGATTGTAAGCTGCCCAAGTGGAGTATGAGGTATTATTCTTCCAATTTGCTTTTGGCCTCACTCTGACAGTGGAGTAGGCCCATGGCAGAAGGGTGAGTATGGGAGTGAGAAGAGGAGTTCAAGTGTTCCCGGGAGATCACATAGGACAAAGCGGACTGAGCGAAACGATCGGCCAGTCTGCGCTTGGTCTTGCCTAAATATACATACTCACACACACAAGCCCACACTTTGAATAATGGATACAGTATTGCACAGGAACAGGCACTTCAGCCCACATACAAGTTAAACTAATCTTCTCTGCTTGCACGTGATCCATAGCCTTCCATACCCTGTACATTAATGTATATATAACTTCAAATGTCCTTTTTCATCATCTTTAAAAGACACCTTCATTGGATCATTTTGATATAACAGTTACTTTATGATTAACTGCAATCTTTTTACAAATCTTTGTCATGATTTTACCACAGTTCATGTAATAGTTTATCTGGCTGAAATGTTATATGAACAGGATCTATAATGATTATTTGTCTATTTCATGGAAAAAAATATAATAAAATTAATCAATCAGAGGATTTTCTTCATGAATACAAACTGCTTTTTCCCAATTTCTTCATACTTTCAAAG
Organism: Raja brachyura; assembly: GCA_963514005.1. The sequence goes on from OY740782.1 coordinate 117,272,791, forward strand.
TTGTTCATTTCTTTTATTTCATATATCAATCCTTAGAAACTAGCTAATGCCAAACAATCTGACCAATTCCTTTGTCTTTACTTTTAAATAATATTTTTAAATGTTCCATTTTCAAAGATTTTGCAACCTTTTCATTCTTTAGTACCCAAAGATTCTATCATTGGTATTTAGTGGCCTTCTACTCAAAGTCATACTCAAAAATGTAATTTATGTTTTTCTGTGCTTTTTCTGAATCTATATGCCCGTGATGCTGCTACAGGCATGATTTTCCTTGTACCTGTACATCACCATACAAATTGACTTCACTCTTAAGTTTCCCACTATTTTCCGAGAGTAAGATGCTGGGTCCTATCATTGTGCTCCATTCTGCTGAAAATTGCATATTAGGCATTCTTGCAAATAGCCTTATTACAACGTGCAAGTGGGTGGTATTGTGGCACAGCGGTAGAGTTGCTATCTTACTGACTATGCGTGCAGTCTATACAGAGTTTGTACGTTCTCCCTATGACCTTGTTGGTTTTCTCCAAGATCCTCAGTTTCCACCCACACTAAAAAGATGTACAGGTTTGTAGGTTAATTGGATTGGTACAAATGAAAATTGTCCATAGTGTGTGTAGGATAGTGTTAATGTGCGGGGATCGCTGGTCAGTTTCCGCACTGTATCTCTAAAACTAAAACTGAGAGAGAACACAGGAATGGTAGCAGCAATTTACCATGACATGTCCTCCAATTCCACCACAAACTCTATCGTGGCAGTTATGTGACCTGATATGCTCACTATTTTTACAGAATCCTTAATACCTCTGATACATAAATATCTATCTGTCAGATTTAAGTATAGCAATTGGCCTAATATCATACCGTCATAGAGTTGTATGGCCCTTTCATCCCATCTTGCTCATGAATGTCATGACTATCCATACTAATCCGACTTGCCTGCAATAATTCCATGTCCCTCGCTGCCTTGATCATTTAATCACATGTCCAGATGTCTCTCAAATGTTGTTATTGTTTCTGCCCCCACCACCTCTTCTGGGTTCGATCCTGACTTTGGGTGCTGTCTGTATGGAGATTTACGTTGTCCCCGTGACCTGTGTGGGTTTTCTCCAGGTGCTCTGGTTTCCTCTCACACTCCAAAGACATCCAGGTTTGCAGTTTAATTGGCTTGGTAAAATTGTAAATTGTCCCTAGTGTGTGTCGGATAGCATTAGTGTGCAGGGATTGTTGGTCGGAGTAGACACGGTGGGGCGAAAGGCCTGTTTCTGCGCTGTATCTCAAAACTAAATTAAACTAAACTAAGATAGACACAAAAAGCTGGAGTAACTCGGCGATTCAGACAGCATATCTGGTAAAAAGGAATAGATGACATTTCTGGTCGAGATCCTTCCTTTGTCCACTTTCACAGTTGATCTAAATCCTGTTGCAACCTTTTTCACTGTTCTCTATACCACCAATTTGGTATCATCTGCAAACATGCTAATCATGCCATCTAAATTCTCATCCAAATCATTGATATATATAACAAGCAACAGTAGACCCAGCAGCAATTCCTCTGACATACAACTCATCATAGGCCTGCAATCTGAAAAACAACCCTCCACGGGTCATAGAAACATAGAATAGGTCATTCAGCCCTTCGGGCCTGCACCGCCATTCAATATGATCATGGCTGATCATTCAACTCAGTATCCTGTACCTGCCTTCTCTCCATACCCCCTGATCCCTTTAGCCACAAGGGCCACATCTAACTCCCTCTTAAATATAGCCAATGAACTAGCCTCAACTACTTTCTGTGGCAGAGAATTCCACAGATGTGTGAAAATGATTTTCTCATCTCGGTCCTAAAAGAATTCCCCTTTATCCTTAAACTGTGACCCCTTGTTCTGAACTTCCCCAACATCTTGAACAATCTTCCTGCATCTAGCCTGTCCAACCCCTTAAGAATTTTGTAAGTCTCTATAAGATCCCCCCTCAATCTTCTAAATTCCAGCTAGTACAAGCCGAGTCGATCCAGTCTTTCTTCCGATGGAAGTCCTGCCATCCCAGGAATCAGTCTGGTGAACCTTCTCCGTACTCCCTCTATGGCAAGAATGTCTTTCCTTAGATTAGGAGACCAAAATTGTATGCAATACTCCAGGTGTGGGCTCACCAAGACCCTGTACAACTGCAGTAGAACCTGTCTGCTCTTGAACTCAAATCCTATTGCTATGAATCGAGGGCCTGAGCTCTAGGGAGAGGTTGATTAAATTAGGACTTTATTCTTCAGAACACAGGAGGACGAGGAGTGATCTTCTATAGGCATACCAATTCATAAGAGGAATAGATCAGGTAAATGCAATGAGTCTTTTACCCAGAGTACGGGAATCGAGAACCATAGGACATAGGTTTATGGTGAGGGGAGAAAGATCTAATTTGAACCTGAGGGGTAATATTTTTACAGAAAGGATGGTGGTTGTATGGAACAAGCTGCCGCAGGAGGTAGTTGAGGCAGGTACTATCGCAAAGTTTAATAAACATTTAGACAGGTGCATCGATAGGATAAAAGAGAGATATGGGCCAAAAGTGGGACGTGCAGACGGGGCATGCTTGTCGGTGTGGGCAAGTTGGGTCAAAAGGCGCGTTTCATGCTTTATGACTCTATGGCTCCACACATAATTTATCACATGCTATCCTTGCTATCCTTTTACTTATAGATTCTCTTTGGATTCTCCTTTATCTCCAAGCCATGGATATCACATGGGCCTTGTGGGCCTTCCTAATTTCCATCTATAGTATACTCCTCCATCTCCAAATCCGCAAGGAGCGCGCTTCATCTCAGCTGACTAAACGTGGCATGTGCCTCTTTCTTTTTCCTAACCACACCCTCAATATGTCTTAGAAATCAAGGTTCTCTAACCTTGCCAGTCCCCCCCTTCATGCTAATGGGAAAATGCTGGTCCTAAACTCTTCCTATCTCATGTTTAAAGCCTCCGACTTGCCAGTTGTCCCTTTACCTGCAACAGTGAGTTCCTGTCTGATACCACTGAAATTAGCCTTCCCCCAAATTGAGGACCAGTCCTATATTTTCCATGACTAACCAAGACTAATAGAGGTATGGCCACTGATTCCAAAGAGCTCTCCATTAATACATCAACCATTTGCCTAACCTCATTTCCCAAGAGGAGGTCAAATGTATCCTAATCTCTTGTTGTATCTGCATATTGCTTCAGAAAGCTATCCTGGACACATTTATCAAATTCTGCCCCACTAATCTCTTAGGTCTCTGGCAATGCCAGTCAATATTATGGAAATCACCTACTATTGCAATCTCATTATTACTACACCTGTCTGTGGTTTCACTACATATATGCTCCGCGATCAATTGCTATTTGCAGAAAAGAGTATGATATTTCTGCCACCTGTGTTTGGATATGTTCCCTAACTTCATTTCTGAAATATCTGTCTTCAATGTTTAGACTATACATCTTTCTCCTGAATTCCACAACCAGCAGAAATTGTTTCCCATCATCTACCTTCTGAGCCCCTCTTCAGGCCTTAGAGACTTAATCAGGTCGTCTCTTAAATCCATCAATTCGAATAATCATAATTTGTAAAATTTCTCCATGTAATTTAGCTCTTCAAGTAATTCTAGTAATGGTAAACTGCACTTTCTCTAAAGCCAATATCTCCTTTCCAGCACATAATCCAGGTATGTCTAGTATAGTTGTGGCATAATTTCTATCACCTGGCATTCCAATCTTAAATGTAGGCCAGAATTCCACATACATTTGTGATTATGTTCTATATCTTTTTGTCACATTGTACTGATCTATGTACAGACTCCAAAGATTCATTAAGCAAACACTGCTTCTAACTTTTAACCATTTATAAAGTATTTTCTAACATTTTTAAATGCCAAAATGATCTAACATTTGCCTCAAGTGAAAACCATTTTCCACATTTTCAGTTGGAGTTCAGTTCAGTTTATTGTCACATGTACTGAGGTACAGTGAAAAGCTTCTGTTGTGTGCTAACCAGTCAGCGGAAAGACAATACATGATTATTATTGAGCCATCCACAGGGTACAGGTACAAGGTTAGGAAAAAGATACAAGGAATAATGTGAATAACATTTAGTGCAAGATAAAGCCAGTAAAGTCCGAACTAATCCTTGTTTCCTAGCCATTATCAGGCAATTGAACCATCTTACCAACAACTAAGGAGCAGTCCTGAACTGCTATCTACCTCATTGAAGACCTTCGGACTATATTTGACCCGAATTACTGGCTTTATCTTGCACTAAACATTATCCACGTTATTTCCTTTATCATGTATCTGTGCACTGTAGATGGCCCGATTGCAATCATGTATCATCTTTCCACTGACTGGTTAGCACACAACAAAAGCTTTTCACTGTACCTTGGTACACGTGACATTAAACTAAACTCAAACTCAAACTGTGGAAAATGGCTTTCACTTAAGGCAAATAAATGTTAGATTGTTTGGGAATTTAAAAAGTTTGAAAGGACTTTTTAACCATTAATTCAGTCTATTAATATCTGCCCTATTTGCAGAGCAACCTGTCTTTGTGCCATTGTTAAACTGCCTGTGCCATTGTTTGTGGGACACCAGTAGTCACATTTGAGTACTTGTCCTTATCACCATTCTTGCACTCCCATTGACAGACAATATAATTTGAAGGTCAATAATTCACCTTCAATGCAATGAAGTTCAGCTCAAGCTAAAAGTTTCCTGTGCAAGGTCGTATCAAATGTCTGCGGAACTGAGCACCTGGGACTCCGCCTCCAACTGTGTGGATTTGGAGCCTTCCCTACAGTGCTCCAACTGTGGAGCACTGGACAGAAGGGTCAGCTAGATATTTGGGCTTGGACTCTGGGGTGGACTGATCCGCAACTTTCTGGCTTGGGACGACCCACAGTCTTTTCGTCAAGAGGAAAAGTCCTACCAACTAAATCAAAGTTGCCTGTGTGTTAATAACTGCATGATATTCACATTGTTACTGTTTGAGCACATTCCAGCTAAGTACTCTGAGATCAAAACTGCCTTGTGCTATATTAACAATAAGCCCTTCAAATGATGTATATGAAATTCACCTGCGTACTATTTTCACACAAATATGTTATGAACAATTTGATGAACATCTGACTGTCAACACACAGTTGTGTTTTACTCAAATTACACAAATATTTTTTGAACCACCCTTAGTCTTTGCTGAAAAAGGAGCAAGCGAATGGAGGGTTGCTGCTTTTGTGTTGAGAAGCATCACTGGTTCCCGTTGGAAGTGGGCAGTTATGATGTAAAGCTTCAGAAAGGCTGTGGCTCACTCTTTAAAGAAGACCCATGAAACATTAATCAAGATATGCAATCAATAAATTCTCAAGTGCTGATTGTGCACTAAGAGGTTTGCTGATTTGTGAGCTAGTTTATCATTTGTACCACATTGTGTTCTTTATTCACAAAAAAAGGCAAGTGTTAAAATTGACGTACAAGGATATGTGCCACTTAGCAAATTAATTATTAACAGAAAAAAAAATGCAGGCGCAAGGACTATGATTTCAATTGTTCATGCAGGGCAACGAGAGAAATTATTCCACAATTTCTACGTAATTCGGAACACAAAATAATGCAGCCAAATATTTTGCTGCTGTTCATGCTATGCACCTAACAGTAGATAATTAATGAGATAAGAACAGAAACAAATGAAACAAATTAATTATTAATTTGAGGAATGGCAGGAAATCAATATTGATCAATTATTTAGGGAGACATACAAAAACAAGAACTAAATGACTTTAAAAACTTTAGCGATGTACGAAGGAGTTTTAACATTTCAGAGAAAATTGAATAGTTGTACAGGATTTCTTGGTTTTCTGTATTGTGTCACTTTATTTATAGTGAACTAAAATTAAATAGAAATCTTAATTTCAATATTTAGTTATTCATTTTTCAAATTCACTTTTTATATTGCCTGCTTCAATTGAAATTGAATCATTGGTGAAATGTGGTGTAGACATGTATGGAGAAATAACCTGCTCTGAACTTGTAACCACCTTATCTTGGCTATTGATGCAAATTTCAAGCATACACAGACTCTCAATAATTACACTTGATCATCGAAAAAATAGGGATTCAAAAAGTAGGATGCTACAGTCTTCTCTCTATAAACTGTTATTTTACTTGCTGTTAATGGACTATAGAAAAAAATCTAAAGCACAACTTTGAGCTTAAAATGAGACAATTTATAAATACAAAGGGACTAAATTCAAAGATCAATGACCTACGCCTTTCAATCAGTCCAGTGCCTTAATCACTATACACAGTACACCTTTAGATGAACTGACTATCTATTTTAAGGTGTACATCTTCCATTGTTTCAATATGTGTAATTTCACAAGATATGATTTATCTTATGTTGAACTCAAAGTATAATGGACATCACAGCTCTAACTCCAAGGAAAATTCTTTAAAGGTAAGCAAGCTATTTCCTGCTATTTCTGCTATAGATAATGGAATGTGTTTAAAGAACTGGAAAATTGCAAATGTCATTCTGTTACCTGGGAAAGGAATGATGGAGAAACCAGAGCTTTACTGATAAAAGCTTCATTACAAATGAAGTATCTTGTGGGGCTAAAATTGCAACTTTCCTCCCTCCTTGAAGCTCCGGAGGCTGGGTTTTCTGCTACATACAAAGTATTTGCTATCTGGCTGAACACCTGATTGCCACAGTTCCATCATTCATAGCACAAAGTTTGGTTGTGATTTAACCATATTTCAATACACTACATAGATTAACTGATATTGACCAAAATCATCAAGTAACCTACTGTTTATTTTAGTTTAGAGATACAATGTGGAAACAAGTGCTTTAATTGAGTCCTCGCTTGGTGAGAGTCAGCGATCATCCTATCCCACACACTAGGAACAATTTACAGAAACCAATTAACCTACAACCCTTTGGCATGGTGGCGCAGTGATAGAGTTGCTGCATTACAGCACTTACAATAGCAGAGACCCGGGTTCGATCCCGACTACGGGTGCTTTCTGTACGGACTTTCTCCCTGTGACCACGGGGGGTTTCTCTGAGATCCTCGGTTTCTTCCCACAAAGACATACAGATTTGTAGGATGGTGTTAATGCGTGGGGATCGCTGGTCAGTGCGGACTTGGTGGGCTGAAGGGCCTGTTTCCGGCTGTATCTCTAAACTTTACATCATTGGAATGTGGAAGAAAACTGGAGCGCCAGGGGGAAATCCATGCGGTCACAAGGAGAACGTAAAAACCCGTACAGACAACACCTGTAGTCAGGATCGATCCTCGATATCTAGTGCTGTAAGAGAACTCAAGTGCTGCACCACTGTGCAGCCCTGAACTAAATCCAATTAATTTCAACTAATTTTCAGATCCAATTCCTTGCACTTTCTTTTTTTTCAGAAACATACGCTATTTAAAACATTTTCAATCTTGCAGTTTTCAGAGGGAAAATTATCTTCTTTAGTGTGGTTTTTATATGATTTACTTTGGAGTTCTAGAATAATGGCAAAGACTGAGAGTAAAATTGTCTGTAATACTTGTTCTTAAACTCTGTGTTTTGTCTCAACTACTATTTCATAGATTTCCCTGCACTAACACATATACATTCTGTAAAATAAAGTAGCATCATGGCCCTGAGAAATGATCAGGAGCAGAGCACATGTAAAAAATTAAGAGCAATATCTAAATAATCAATATACTCACAATTGTTTTAGTGCAAATCTGACTTTGTTTTCTGTTAATCCTGTTAGGGCGGCACAGTGGCGCATCGGTGGAGCTGCTGCCTCACAACCCCAGAGACCTGGATTTGATCTAGACCTCGGATGCTATGGAGAACCTGAGAGGAGGATGGAGAAAGCCAAGAGACACAAGAGCAAGGGCCTGTAAGAGAGTGTACTGGAGTCTTACATTCCATGCCTCCAAGGTTGACTGCAGGACCCCCAACCAGGGCACAAAGGTGGCCGGGTGAGGAGAGGAGAGGGACGACGATTCTCTGGATATGGGTGCCCGATATAGGCTCACCTATATCGGGCACCACTCCAGAAGGCCAAGCACGCGGGCTAGACTGAACTTTAAAAACGGCGCCAAAATCTGGCGACTCTCGCATGAGGTCTCCTTGGCTTATCTGATCTGCCAGTTGGCAAACATTTTTCAGCAAGTATGCTGTCCAGTTTTACCTTTACCAGACAACTGCAGTGAGCGTTCCCGTTTCCACCTCCCACCCACCCATCCCACCCCCCACCCCTCATCTCCTGTTGGTGGTGGGTTTGCAGTTCTGACTGTTTTCCGCTGGCTCTTAATGACTATTTTAATTACTTGTTTCGGGGCTCCATTTTTTTGGTGCAGCACTATAATTTTTCATACACTAATGAGTGCTTGCAGTGTCAGCGGTACTCACCTGTCTGCTGTATAATTGTCAATGTTATCCTGTTTATTTTCAAGGTAAATTCCTCCGTCAGAGCATCTTTGATTGTGAAGCAGTATACTTGAAAATAGCATTTAATTGTAAATAATTGCCCAGAAACATTACAATCTTTCATCAGAAGATGGCTGCCAGTATTGCTTACAACTGTAAGCAAACTGAAGTGCCTACAAAGTTCATTGCAGACCATTATATGGCCATTAACTGACGTAAGCAAACATTGTGATCTTGTTTGCTCCCTCTTAACAGTACAGAAACATCAAAAACAACAAACATTTATTTACAGACAACTTTGGCGTTACAAAAGAGATTGGAAAGTATTAGAAACATAGAAACATAGAAAATAGGTGCAGGAGTAGGCCATTCGGCCCTTCGAGCCTGCACCGCCATTCAATGTGATCATGGCTGATCATCCAACTCAGTATCCCGTACCTGCCTTCCCTCCATACCCCCTGATCCCTTTAGCCACAAGTGCCACATCTAACGCCCTCTTAAATATAGGCAATGAACTGGCCTCAACTACCTTCTGTGGCAGAGAATTCCAGAGACTCACGACTCTCTGTGTAAAGAATGTTTTCCTCATTTCGGTCCTAAAGGAATTCCCCCTTATCCTTAGACTGTGACCCCTTGTTCTGGACTCCCCCAACATCGGGAACAATCTTCCAGCATCTAGCTTGTCCAACCCCTTAAGAATTTTGTAAGTTTCTATAAGATCCCCCCTCAATCTTCTAAATTCCAGCGAGTACAAGCCGAGTCTATCCAATCTTTCCTCATATGAAAGTCCTGACATCCCAGGAATCAGTCTGGTGAATCTTCTCTGTACCCCCTCTATGGCAAGGATGTCTTTCATCAGATTTGGAGACCAAAACTGTACGCAATACTCCAGGTGTGGCCTCACCAAAACCCTGTACAACTGCAGTAGAACCTCCCTGCTCCTATACTCAAATCCTTTCGCTATGAATGCTAACATACCATTTGCTTTCTTCACTGCCTGCTGCACCTGCATGCCTACTTTCAATGACTGGTGTACCATGACACCCAGGTCTCGTTGCATCTCCCCCTTTCCTAATCTGCCACCATTCAGATAATAGTCTACCCTCATGTTTTTGCCACCAAAGTGGATAACCTCACATTTATCCACATTATACTGCATCTGCCATGCATCTGCCCATTCACTCAGCCTATCCAAATCACCCTGCAGCCTCCAAGCATCCTCCTCACACCTAACTATACCCCCCAGCTTGGTATCATCTGCAAATTTGGAGATGTTGCATTGAATTCCCTTGTCCAAATCATTAATATATATTGTAAATAGCTGGGGTCCCAGCACTGAGCCTTGCGGCACCCCACTAGTCACTGCCTGCCATTCTGAAAAGGACCCGTTTACTCCTACCCTTTGCCTCCTGTCTGCTAGCCAGTTCTCTATCCACATCAATACTGAACCCCCAATACCGTGTGCTTTAAGTTTGTATGCTAATCTCTTATGCGGGACCTTGTCGAAAGCCTTCTGAAAGTCTAGATATAACACATCCACTGGTTCTCCCATATCCACTCTACTAGTTACATCCTCGAAGAATTCTATCAGATTTGTCAGACATGATTTACCTTTCGTAAATCCATGCTGACTTTGTCCAATGATTTCACCACTTTCCAAATGCGCTGCTATCCCATCTTTAATAACTGACTCTAGCAGTTTCCCCACTACCGATGTTAGACTAACTGGTCTGTAATTCCCCGCTTTCTCTCTCCCTCCTTTTTTAAAAAGTGGGGTTACATTAGCTACCCTCCAATCCTCAGGAACTACTCCAGAATCTAAGGAATATTGGTGCGCAGAGGCACACAAGCAATGTGCAGGCATGACAAGCAATGATGGCAACAGTACATTGGTCTTTGTTGCAAGACAATTTAAGTACAGGAGTAAAGACATCTTTCTGAAATTACATAGACATCTTTCTGGAATTACATAGGTGAGGTAGCTCCTAGATTAATGTCGCTTCCTCTATTGGTGACAGAACAAGTGTAATGAAAGTTCACCAGGTTGCTTCCTGGAATAGCGGGTAAGTGATGTGAGGAATCATCACACACCCTGAACCATGTTGTCTTCTGTTCAGAAAAATGAGGGGTGACGTCATTGAAACATATTCCAAATAAAAGGACATGCCTTTAGAAAGGAGATGATGAGGAATTCCTTTATTCAGAGGGTGGAGAATGTGTGGAATTCATTGCCACAGAAGGCTGTGGAGGCCAAGTCAATGGGTATTTCTAAAGTGGAGATTGATATGTTCATGATTAATAAGAGTGTCAAAGGTTACGGGAAGAAGGCTTGACAATGGGATTGAGAGGGAAAGATAGTGTAGTGGCCGTTTGACTTTATTTTGTGTGTTATTAACTATGGCATTTGCTTTAAATTTTAGTCTGGCCATAATTATGTGGGTGGGATTTATTACGTAGTCAAGGACGTGTTTGCTCCTGGATTCTCTTGCTCAGAAGCTGTTAGCTAGTTAGTTTAGTTTTAGAGCATGGCTAGAACGAATACCCTTCGACCATGTGGAGTTTTACTGAGACATGAGGAGTTTTCTATCGTTTAAAAGCAATATGCTGGATTTTCACGAAGATTAAAGCATACGAGTCAGAGAAGGTTGGATGAATATCTTACTGTTTTTCTTCAACAATAAAGAAACTATTAATCAAAAGACTGTGATATGAAGATTTATCTTTTGAGAAGCTCTGAAAGTCTCATGGAGAGCTCACAAGTGTAATACAACATTCTCCTAACCCCATGCATGATACAACCCCTCCTAACCCAGATATGATAATCTGCCACCACATCGTGTCGAAGGGAACCTCTGACAGGAGGTGTGCTACATCACAAAGGAGAGGGACAGAAGATAAGGCCAGGATCTCAGGAGAGATGCGGCCAGAAGTCCGGAAGAGGAACTGAAGACAATAGATCTCGGCCAGGGATGGCTTAGAGGTTTATCGACAGCCACACCACGGGACTATTGAAGATCGTAAACCAATTGCAATGAACAAAGTTTCTACCTTTACCAAAACTGAAGGAAGATCAGGACCTAGGAGGAGAAACAGTTTTGCCCCCACTATAATAACTGTGGAAATGACAGATTGAATGAAAGGAGATGTATCTACTATCAAGAAAATGGGATTTTGTTTGTTACGTGATGAAGTTGGTCCATAAGATGGTGTCATAGATTCAAGAAGAAAGAATATGAAAAAAAGGTGGGTTTCTTGAAAGAGAAGGGAATATGTTTTGGATGTTTGAAAAAAGGACACATGGTGAGAGACTGTAGGAATCCTATAGGTTGTTATAAGTGCAAGCAATGTCATCCTGAAGCACTTCACACTTTAAAGAAGCCACCAGAGCAAATGGAAGAAAAGGAGCTGGAGCAAACAAAACAGAAGGAGAAGCCAGCTACTAGTGATGCTGTCACCTCGCCACAAGTAACTGCTCATATTGGGGCTGGGGTTGAAGCCTGGATCTTTTCTATCTTACCAGTACTGGTAAGGAATAACAAGACAATGCAGTGTTGCAAACATATGCATTTTTGGATCACGGAAGTTTGACTACCTTTTGCACAGAAAACCTGACGAGAACGCTGAACATCACAGGAGAAGAAACTAAGATTGCATACCATGAATGAAGAAAAAGAGAGCATGAGACATTACATTGTAAGGATGGAGATATCCAGTCTGGATGAAAATAATTTTATACCAATATCTGAAGTGTTTAGACATGAAACGATGCCTATTGGTCATCAAAATAAACCAAGATGTGAGGACTTGAAACAATGGCCTTACCTGAAGGATGCCAAAATATCTAAGATAAATTCTAGTGTTGACCTACTTATCGGAACAAATGTTTTGAAGGCATTGGAACCTATACAGATTGTGAGGAGCCAAGGTGATGGACCGTATGCTGTGAAAACCCTGCTTGGATGGGTTATCTATGGTTCCTTGAGAAGGAACAATGAAAACAGGAATAGGAAGAACCACCCTGCTATTATTGTTAATCAAATATCAACTCATAAATTAGAAAAGCTGGTGATGAAGCAATACAATCATGACTTCAATGAAAGTAGCAATAAGGAATCTGAGGAAATGACTAGAGAAGAGTTCATGGATATTATGAACTATTCAGTAAAGATTGACGGACACTATTGTTTGGACTTACCTTTTAAACACGAAAGTGTTAGTCTGTTGAATAATCGCCGTAAGGCAGAGCAATGCACCCAGAATTTGAAACGCAAATTTGGCAAGAATATGAAATTTCATGAAGTAATAACCACTTTGAAAAATAATTTCTACATGGATGATTGCTTAAAATCCATGTCTACTGAGCAGGAAACAATTCAAATGGTAAAACATCTTACTTCTCTCTGCAATAAGGGAGGATTCACGCTTTCCAAGTGGATCAGCAACAATTGCGATGTATTGGAAAGCATTCCACCAGATGATAGAGCCAAAGGAACCAGAGATTTGGACAAAGACAATTTGCCAATGGAAAGAGTATTGGGAGCTACTAATGTTTCACAATTGAAATATGTTAACACAAAAGAAAATCCTGCGGATGAAGCTTCTAGAGAACTGACAGTGAACTGCTTCTTAAGCGATAAGAGGTGGATCAATGGACTAGAGTCTCTCTCTAAGTCAGACAGAGAATGGCCAAAGCTTGATCAGGGATTTGAAATCTCTGCTAATGATCCGGAAATTAAACCAAACCTAACAGTGAACGTTATTGCTAAACATCCTGTTATTCTCTTAAAGGATTTTCACACTTCAACATTACTGTTACAACACATCCATGTGTTGATCGGACATGGAGGAAAACATTTCATGCTATCAAAGCTTTGGACTTTTATGTTTTGGACTATGGGTTCTCTTGCGCAGAAGCTGTTAGCTAGTTAGTTTAAATTTAGAGCCCAATATGGCTGGAAGGAATACCCTTCGATCATGTGGAGTTTTGCCAAGGCATGAGGAGTTTTCTAAAGTTTAAAAGCGATATGCTGGAGTTTGACAAAGATGAAAGTCAGAGAAGAAGGTTGGATGAATATCTTACTGTTTTTCTTCAATAAAGAAATTATTAATAAAAATACTGTGTTAAGAAAATGTATCTTTCGAGAAGCTCTGAAAGTCTCATGGAGAGCTCACATGCGTAATACGACATTCTCCTAACCCCATGTTGTCTCTTAAGTGGCTACAGGGAGTCATCTCTAAAACGATATAATAATCTGCCGCTACAGATAGAGCAGCCATGATTGAACGGCGGAGTAGACTCGATGGGTTGAATGTTCTTATTTTGGTCCTATGACTTATGAACTTATGAACTCTTACAGATTTTGACATTACAGTTGTTAGGACGTCTATAACCAGCAGTCAGTATCTCAAAATAAGGGATCACCCATTCACGACAGAGATGAAACAAAATGTCTTCACTCACAGGGTAGTAATCTTTTGGAATATTCTATCCTGGAGTCCCTGAGTAAATTCATCATTAAAAAAAATGATAGATAAAAACAACAGATCATAAGAGACAGGTTGAGGAATAGACCATTTTGTCCCTTGTGGCTATTCAGTAAGATCATAGCTGATCTGCTATCAATGCCACTTTCATGCATTAACCCCATATGCCACAATGTCCTTAATATTGATAGACCTCTTGGGGTCTGTCACTAGAAAACATAGTAACTAAGCATCTATGGAACTCCTGGGTAGAGAATAAAAGTTTGGTGAAGAAATTTCTCATCACCTCAGTCCAGAATGTCTGACTTTATTTTGAGGCTTTGACCCTGGTTCTGGAAACCCCTGTGAGGGTAAAATAGCCCTTTCATCTACTTTGTCACAATCTGTAAGAATTGCGTACGGAATTTTTTTGGCAATGTGAAATGGCTTTAGATATTTTTCATCATAAATCCTTCATCCCTTGACTCTCTTAATAACCAAAAATGTACCTAAGCGAAGTTATTATTTCTCCATTATTCATTGCTTCCTCTCTCCTGGTTCTGGAGGTTGTACATTTCTGGATATTAAGAGAAGGTTACTATAAGAAAGTGGCAACTAAATTAAAGAAACAATCATAAATGGTTCAGGTTTTGCTTCTACATTCTCAAAAATGTCAAAATACATCACAGGAGCATAATGATGACATGAAGCACGCTATTGAGGCAGATTACCGAAAGCTTGTTCACTCGGATAGGTTTTATACAATCCCTTATGGGCAGAAATAGTAATGGTAGGATTTGGAGGGAAACCTTATCACTGACGACCCAGTAGCCATATGTTTGCTCAAGATATGATGATACTTTGGCATCCAGTTTTGTTGAGGGTTCAGATCATGTTTCATTATTTGTAACCTTTCCGTTTTCTCCAACAGACAGAATGCAGTAAAGATCAACAAAAGTTATCATAGTTATTCAAAGAGTATCGGCATGCATCACAGGATTTTTGTTGGGAAGCATCACAGCTCAGTTTGGGAACAGCACCATCCAAGACTGCAAGAAATTGCAGCGAATTGTGAACGCAGCCTAGACCAACACACAAACCTACCTCCCTTCCACTGACTCCATTTATACCTTACGCTGCCGTGACTAGGCCAGCAGCATTATCAAGGACGAGGTGCGCCCCGGCCCTCTCTCTTCTCTCCTCGCCCATTGGGCAAAAGGTACAGAAGTGTGAAAACACACCTCCAGATTCAGGGACAGTTTCTTCCCAGCTGTTATAAGGCAACTGAAGTATCCTACTTCAGAGCTAGAGAGCAGTCCTTTAGTGCTATCTACCTCATTGGTGACACTCTGCAGGCGCGTATGAAACTTTTCAAAAAGGAGGGTGGCATAACAGGATTACAAAAATTTTATGTGAAATAATGTGCGTGCAACGCACATCACAAGCACGAAGCGCAAAGTCCCTCGCTGCCGGTGGGCCCTTAAGCTTCCAGAGCCCTTAAGCGGGGTCTGGAAGCTCTGGGGTTTTAGATGCATTCTAGTGCATTCTGAGCATTATTTTGGAGCATTTTTGCACCAACAAAAGTTATCATAGTTATTCAAAGAGTATCGGCAAGCATCACAGGATTTTTGTTGGGAAGCATCACAGCTCAGTTTGGGAACAGCACCATCCAAGACTGCAAGAAATTGCAGCGAATTGTGAATGCAGCCTAGACCAACACACAAACCTACCTCCCTTCCACTGACTCCATTTATACCTTACGCTGCCGTGACCAATATTTCTTTTTTTTTTTAATTTTATTTATTAGAGGTAAATACATCAATGTACACATACATACTGTTACAATCATTGTACCCCATAATTTTATGGCTTTAAAAAAAAAAGAATAGAGAGAAAGAGAGTGAAATGTGAAAAGAGTTGTGATAGTGAAAGAGTGTGCCAAAGGGGAGAAGAAACCCTTGGTCGAAGAATTAAAAAAGGGGGTTAAAAGATAGACCCTAAAAAAAGAAAAGGAAAAAGAAAAAAAAGAAAAAAAAACAGTTATTATGTTATATATATCACGCAAAAGGAATCCACCAACTCGATAGTTTTTCATCTCCCCCCTACCAAGGCCCGAGGTACTCCTGCACCCTATCTTTGTAGTAATTCTATAAATGCAGACCACATCTGATAGAAGTGTTCTGATTTTCCTTCCAGGCGGAGTCTCATATCTTCCAGATGTAGTGTTTCAAACATAGTTGAAATTCATATATTTAATGTTGGTATAGGAGCATTTTTCCAAAGTTTTAAGATTAGTTTTTTTCCTATTATTAAGCCGTAATCAAATAAATTATTTTGATACACATTTAATTCCGAACCACCTTCTGTCATTCCAAAAATAATCCATTCTGGCTTTGGTGTCATTTTTATTTTAAACAGTTTTGTGAAAATTTCAAATATTTCAATCCAAAACCTTTGAATTCGTTGAATTTTTGTACAAAAGATGAATGACCAATATTTCAGAAATAATTTTGGTTGACTCAAGACTAATGAGTGGGTGGAATGGAATGATTGGGGTCATTGTTGCATACATTTTTTTTAAATCAAGTTGTCCTTCTTTTGATGATCAAGTTGTACTGTTGTAACATGTTATGTAAAATGTTATAAAGGAGCATGCAAAAACTGCAAATAAAATATTGTAAGATTTTGCAGTAATGTAAACCTTTTTTTAGAAAATGTTTTGTGTGTTGATTTGATTGCCTGTTACTGTTAGACTGTGTTAGTGTGTGCAGTGCACCTTTAATGGTACTCCTGAACTAACAACCACATCACATCAATTTCAACATGGAATAGTGATGTGAATACAACATTTAGTTTGACTTCAATTTCCATCATGAAAATTGAAGTCAAACTAAATTTACATTGCTATGACCACTTTCAAACTAACCTATTTTACTATCATACTATTATAACAAATTCTAGTTCCATGATGACTCATAAACAAGATCACAAATCACATTTTGTATTCTCAAACACAATGTGATTGTGAATAATTGCAGAGTTTCCAAGTTTCACCGAGCATTTCCGCATTTTGACGGCTAAAAATCAGTATTTTGTTGGGGAAATCGGCATTTCTCACATATATGCAATAGAACATACTACACAGAAACAGGATTTTTGAAAATCAGTATTTTGCATGCAACCTCATGTATTCTGAAATATCAGTATGGAATACTGAAAATCAGTATCACTGAATTGTGAAACATTTTTGAAATGTGAATTTATAATTCTTGATTTTGATTCAGTAATATATAAAAATATATAACAACATCCATATCTATCTATATACTAAAACTCTCATCTTGTATGTGGATGTGTGTGCGTGTGCGTGTATGTGATCACATCTTCTCTAAAAAACGACGAGCTAACGATAAAGTTTTTACATATTCCGATAGGGATCCAGTGGAGTCACCTTATCTGAAAACGTTGTGCATTATTTCTCGAGTTCATAATGAAAATGTTCACAAATCCGATAAATCTTTGAAATAAAAATGCCTGTCTTTCGCTGATAACATCACAAAAGATCTGCTTGCCTGCCGTTCTTGGTCAAGCTGTGAGTGATGTTTCCGCCACCCTTCCCTTCTTCTTTCTCCCGCAGGTTGTTCAACAGATGAGCAAGTCAGGCTCTGGATTGAAGCCGCCGAACTCGCAATCCTTTGGCTGACACCCACTGCCCACCTCTCCTTCCTTCCCCCGTTATTCGAAAGATGCATCCTTCTCACCCCCCCCCCCCCTCACCTCTCCCTCCTCCACCTCCACTCCCCCCTCCCCTCCTCTTCTCCCCCACCTCTCCCTTCCCCCCCTCCCCCCCCACCCCCCCGTTATTCAAAAGACGCTCGGGGGTCGCTTTCTCTCTACGTTTTATCTCCGCTGTTCAGTCAGCTCCTCTATCACCCCTCCCAGCCTCTCTCTCCACCCAGTCTCTCTTCCACCCCCCCTCCCCAACCTCTCCCCCATCCTCCAACCCCCCTCCCCCTCTCCTCCTCTCCCTCTCCTTCTCCCTCCCCCTCCCTCCCCCCCTCCCAGCCCCCGCCTCCCCCCTCTCCCCACTCTCCGATCTCCGCTCCCTCTCACCCCGCCCCCTCTCTCCCCCATCCTCCTTCCCCTCCACCCTCCCCCCGCTTCCCTGTCTCTCTTCCACTCCCTCCCCCCCCCCCCCCCCACTCTGGCCAACATGTCCCAGCTACACTAGACCCACCTGCCTGCATTTGGTCCATATCCCTCAAGACCTGTCCTATAAATGTGCCTCTCTGTTTCTTAAATGTTGGGATAGTCCCGGCCGCAACTACCTCGTCTGGCAACTTGTTCCATACACCCATCACCTTTAGCGTGAAAAAGTTACCCCTCAGATTCCTTTTAAAACTTTTCCCCTTCAGCTTAAACCTATGTCATCTGGTCCTCGATTCACCTACTCTGGGCAAGAGACTCTGTGCATCCACCCGATCTATTCCACTCGTGATTAGATCACCCCTTAAGGGCCTGTCCCACCAGCATGCAACTCTATGCGATTGGCGCGACCTAACGTGGTCGCTTGAGCCGTCCGGCGTCGCGGGGCCGGTCCCACTTCAATCGCCGGAGCCGTGCGGAATTGTGCGGAGTTCGTCCCGAGTTCGGCCCGACACCGCGCGGGGCTCCGAAAAACCAACTATGTCCAAAAATTCCGCACAGCAACGGCTTGTCGGCTCGCAGTCGCCTCGACATTTACACACCGCCCGGACATCGTGCCTCCGTGAACCTATTTGTAAGTGCCTCCGTGACCCTCTATGTGTGTGGCTCCGTGGCCCTCTGTGTGTGTGTGCCTCAGTGCCCCTCTCTGTGTGCCCCCTCTCTGTCCTGGTGAACTTACCTTGGACTTCGCTCCAAGTTCGCCTCACCTTGCGCCGCGTTGCGCCACTCACCCGACCTCCGCGCGGCCCCTGCTGCCGGTTTGGTTGCGCTTGCCGCATGCAGGTGCATGCTGGTGGGAACGGCCCTGTACAGGGGATCAGCCGACCTCCGCGCGGCCCCCGCTGCCAGTTTGATCGCGTTCATCGCATAGAGTTGCATGCTGGTGGGACAGGCCATTTATCCTCCTGCCTACTCAACCTCTTCCTACAGCTCAGACCCTCGAGTCCTGGCAACATCCTTGTAAAATGTTCCTGCTTCTATTTTGTTTGTTCTGATGTTCTCAGGAAAACTGAGAACGTGAAGCACAACTTTTAAATCGATCTTAAATTCTTTATGCATAAAATACTAAAAGCATTGAACAATCTACCAAATGTGCCAGTACATTCAAAAGAACAGGACGCTTCAGAATTCAGAATGCAGCTGAATGCTTGGCTCTGTGAAATAAGGTTGATCAAATTTTTAATCATACTTCTTAATGCATTGGCTGGACCTCATCTTGGACAATGTGTGCTGAGTAGATGGTGTTTGAAAAATAGATGGAAATGAAGTCATCAGCAGATAATGGGAGTTGAACTGATACCAAAAGGAATTGTTGTCCCCTTGAGATGTGCTTCCATACAAATGAAGCTGTTATTGTCTTTGACAATGCCTAATTGAAATTTACCTGAGGGAACTCTACTAAAAGAAATACGTAGTTGCCAGGGCTGTGCATAGCCTCCTTTATTACCCACTCATTAATAATGATTCATGGTTGGTTGGTACAGCAGGGTCTCTAGTATTGGAAATAGATGGCGTTGGCCCAAAGGGCTTCAGTGTTAGCAAATTGTAATGTAAATTGACAATGTATGCACACAGATTGAAGGCATATTTGCTCTTAGTCATTTCCCACTTTTTTAAAACCACTAGATTTTACTACTAATATAATATTTACTCACAGACATCCACTTTTCCTCTCTGTAATTAAGAGGTGTAGATGAAAAGGAACACTCTGTTCAGATCTCTGCTTCTTGATCTTTTATGGACCATTCTCCTTCAAACAAATTCTCTGCATCCTCTTTGCAAACAGTCATTATAAAAAAACTACCTCCACCTATTCTTGTCTGCTCTACAACGTAGGAATTTGCTTACTCAAGACCAATATTTTTTCCTAACAGCCAATAACTTAGTGATGATTCCCATTTGGATGCATACTCAATACATTTCCAGTTTTCACCATTCACCAACTAAAGGAAGCAGTTTCCATTTTGGGTCAGAACCCTCCTTCAGACGCGTCACCCAAAACGTCACCCATCAAGTCAAGTCAAGTGAGTTTATTGTCATGTGTCCCAGATAGGACAATGAAATTCTTGCTTTGCTTCAGCACAACAGAATATATTAGGCATGAATACAAAACAGATCAGTGTGTCCATATACCATTATATAAATATTTAAACATATGAATAAATAAGCAGATAAGATGAAAATAAACAGCTAAAGGTCTATTAATGTTCAGAGTTTTGTTTCAGTCAAGTTTAATAGCCTGATGGCTGTGGGGAAGTAGTTATTCCTGAACCTGGACGTTGCAGTCCTCAGGCTCATGTACCTTCTACCTGAAGGTAGCAGGGAGATGAGTGTGTGGCCAGGATGGTGTGGGTCCTTGATGATGCTGCAGCCTTTTTGAGGCAGCGACTGTGATAGATCCCCTCGATGGTAGGGAGGTCAGAGCCGATGATGGACTGGGCAGTGTTTACTACTTTTTGTAGTCTTTTCCTCTCCAGGGCGCTCAAGTTGCCGAACCAAGCCACGATGCAACCAGTCAGCATGCTCTCTACTGTGAACCTGTAGAAGTTAGAGAGAGTCCTCCTTGACATACCGACTCTCCGTAATCTTCTCAGGAAGTAGAGGCGCTGATGTGCTTTCTTTATAATTGCATCAGGGTTCTCGGACCAGGAGAGATCTTCAGAAATATGCACACCCAGGAATTTGAAGCTCTTGACCCTCTCCACCATCGACCCGTTGATATAAATGGGACTGTGGGTCCCCATCCTACCCATTCCAAAGTCCACAACCAGTTCCTTGGTTTTGTTGGTGTTGAGGGCCAGGTTATTGTGTTGGCACCATTTGGTCAGTCAATCGATCTCTCTTCTATACTCTGACTCGTCCCCATTAGTGATACGTCCCACAACAGTGGTGTCGTCAGCAAACCTGATGATGGGTTCGCACTATGACCGGCCACACAATCATGAGTATAGAGTGAGTACAGCAGGGGGCTGAGCACGCAGCCTTGAGGTGCTCCCGTGCTGATTGTTATCAAGGCTGACACATTTCCACCAATACAAACAGTCTGTGGTCCAGAGATGCTGCCAGACCTGCTGAGTTACTCCAGCACTTTGTGTCTATCTTCGGTATAAACAAGCATCTGCGGTTCTTCCTACACACTAGACTGAATGTTAACCCGTCCGGCTTAAAGAGGAGAGCTTCCTTCTTTCTGAACTGAGGCATTCCCCCATTACGGTGGGCAGAGATTTTGACAGCATTTCAAAGACATCCCATCTCTAAGGAGTAAGCTGAAGCTGACATCATTTTATCGGTTTCCACTGGGTGCTCTGGTTTCCTTCTTCATCTCGAAGATTTGTGGGTTGGAAGGTTCATTAGCCTCAGTAATCTGGGGCGGAAATCCTGGGGGGACCAGGGGACACACGTTCCCCCCTCCCCCGTTTTGAGAGGTGGGGGACGATCCATCTCTTTTTTTGTAATCCGGATTTTAAAACCCGGTGAAATCTCCGCTTCAAAACTGTCTCACACTTATTGCTCTTAACTCTGATCTCTGTTGCAACCATCTACCTCTCAGAAAATCCCCCTCGCCTGTGCGGACCTGCCATGCTTGGTCCCGACTCTCCCCTTTTCCAGTTTTCTTCTCCCCCTCTACAATCAGTGTGAAGAAGGGTCTCAACCCTTAGATGAGCTTAGAGTCTGGATAGACACCTGGAAGTATGATGTTGTGGCGATCAGTGAAACATGGTTGCAGGAGGGCTGTGATTGGAAACTAAATATTCCAGGATTTCGTTGCTTCAGGTGTGATAGAATTGGAGGGGCAAGAGGTGGAGGTGTTGCATTGCTAGTCAGGGAAGATATTACAGCAGTGCTTTGGCAGGATAGATTGGAGGGCTCATCTAGGGAAGCTATTTGGGTGGAACTTAGAAGTGGGAAAGGTGTAGCAACACTCATAGGGGTATATTATAGACCGCCAAATGGGGAACGAGAATTGGAAGAGCAAATATGTAAAGAGATAGCAGATATTAGTAGTAAGCACAAGGTAGTGATTGTGGGAGATTTCAACTTTCCACACATAGACTGGGAAACACATTCTGTAAATGGGCTGGATGGTTTGGAGTTTGTAAAATGTGTGCAGGATAGTTTTTTGCAGCAATACATAGAGGTGCCTACTAGAGGAGGGGCAGTGCTGGACCTCCTGTTAGGAAATGAGACGGGACAGGTGGTGGAGGTATGCGTAGGGGAGCACTTCGGGTCCAGTGATCACAATACCATTAGTTTCAATATAATTATGGAGAAGGACAGAAGTGGGCCTAGGGTTGAGATTTTTGATTGGAGAAAGGCTAACTTTAACGAGATGCGAGATGATTTAAAAGGAGTGAACTGGGACATTTTGTTTTATGGGAAAGATGTAGAGGAGAAATGGAGGACATTTAAAGGGGAAATTTTAAGAGTACAAAATCTTTATGTTCCTGTTCGGTTGAAAGGAACCAGTAAAAATTGGAAAGAGCCCTGGTTTTCAAGGGAAATTGGACATCTTGTTCGGAAAAAGAGGGAGATCTTCAATAATTATAGGCAGCATGAAGTAAATGAGGTGCTTGAGGAGTATAAGGAATGTAAAAAGAATCTAAAGAAAGAAATTAGAAAAGCTAAAAGAAGATATGAGGTTGCTTTGGCAAGTAAGGTGAAAGTAAATCCAAAGGGTTTCTACAGCTATGTTAATAGCAAAAGGATAACAAGGGATAAAATTGGTCCATTGGAGAGACCGAGTGGACAGCTATCTGCAGAGCCAAACGAGATGGGGGAGATATTGAACAATTTCTTTTCTTCGGTATTCACCAAGGAGAAGGATATTGAATTATGTGAGGTAAGGGAAACTAGTAGAGTAGCTATGGATACTATGAGTTTCAAAGTAAAAGAAGTACTGGCACTTTTGAAAAATATAAAAGTGGATAAGTCTCCAGGTCCTGACAGGATATTCCCTAGGACATTGAGGGAAGTTAGTGTAGAAATAGCCGGGGCTATGACAGAAATATTTCAAATGTCATTAGAAACTGGCATTGTCCCCGAGGATTGGCGTACTGTGCATGTTGTTCCATTGTTTAAAAAGGGTTCTAAAAGTAAACCTAGCAATTATAGACCGGTTAGTTTGACTTCAGTGGTGGGCAAATTAATGGAAAAGATACTTAGAGATAATATATATAAGTATCTGGATAAAGAGGGTCTAATTAGGAACAGTCAACATGGATTTATGCCTGGAAGGTCATGTTTGACTAATCTTCTTGAATTTTTTGAAGAGGTTACTAGGGAAATTGACGAGGGTAAAGCAGTGGATGTTGTCTATCTGGACTTCAGTAAGGCCTTTGACAAGGTTCCTCATGGAAGGTTGGTTAAGAAGGTTCAACTGTTGGGTATAAATGCAGGAATAGCAAGATGGATTCAACAGTGGCTGAATGGGAGAAGCCAGAGGGTAATGGTCGATGGCTGTTTGTCGGGTTGGAGGCAGGTGACTAGTAGGGTGCCTCAGGGATCTGTGTTGGGTCCTTTGTTGTTTGTCATGTACATCAATGATCTGGATGAAGGGGTGGTAAATTGGATTAGTAAGTATGCAGATGATACCAAGATAGGGGGTGTTGTGGATAATGAAGAGGATTTCCAAAGTCTACAGAGCAATTTAGGCCAGTTGGAAAAATGGGCTGAAAGATGGCAGATGGAGTTTAATGCTGATAAATGTGAGGTGCTACACCTTGGCAGGACAAATCAAAATAGGACGTACATGGTAAACGGTAGGGAATTGAAGAATACAGTTGAACAGAGGGATCTGGGAATAACCGTGCATAGTTCCTTGAAGGTAGAATCTCATATAGATAGGGTGGTAAAGAAAGCTTTTGGTATGCTAGCCTTTATAAATCAGAGCATTGAGTATAGAAGCTGGGATGTAATGTTAAAATTGTACAAGACGTCGGTGAGACCAAATCTGGAGTATGGTGTACAATTTTGGTCGCCCAATTATAGGAAGGATGTCAACAAAATAGAGAGGGTACAGAGGAGATTTACTAGAATGTTGCCTGGGTTTCAACAGCTAAGTTACAGAGATAGGTTGAATAAGTTAGGTCTTTATTCTCTGGAGCGCAGAAGGTTAAGGGGTGACTTGATAGAGGTCTTTAAAATGATGAGAGGGATAGACAGAGTTAATGTGGACAAGCTTTTCCCTTTGAGAATAGGGAAGATTCAAACAAGAGGACATGACTTTAGAATTAAGGGACAGAGGTTTAGGGGTAACATGAGGGGGAACTTCTTTACTCAGAGAGTGGTAGCGGTGTGGAATGAGCTTCCAGTGGAAGTGGTGGCGGCAGGTTTGTTGGTATCATTTAAAAATAAATTGGATAGGCATATGGATGAGAAGGGTATGGAGGGTTATGGTATGAGTGCAGGCAGGTGGGACTAAGGGAAAAAAGTTGTTCGGCACGGACTTGAAGGGCCGAGATGGCCTGTTTCCGTGCTGTAATTGTTATATGGTTATATGGTTAACCCATAAAGTCACCAATCCATGTTCTCCAGAGATGCCGCCTGAGCTGTTGAGTTACTCCAGCATTCTGTGTCCTTTCATGGTCACAGAAAGGACCGGCATCTGCAGTTCTTTGTTTCTTCATAAGCAGGTCATAGGTTTTTTAGGTCAAGGTAATCACTTTTATTTTCTCACCTGGGAAATCAAGCAGCAGAAATGGTAAGCCTCTATTATTGTTTTTCTTATGCATGCATCGAATGCAGAGCGTGTTTGAGGTCAAATCATGGTCTCACTTATTAGTCCTTGGCCAAGATCCCATCATTCAGTTCATACTTGGTTGCACAAGGCACCAATATTGTCTGAAGTTGGTTACATGAGGCACCTATATTGTGATGCATCCTGTAGCAAGAACCAAGTCCTGTTCACCCATCAGCTCTGTGCTCAGTTGACCACAGAACAGCAATTTTAAAATCTTCGTTCTAGTTTTCAAATCCTCTGTCACTGCCTCCAGCCTGACAAACTCCTCCCGTTTGTGCTTATAACCAACCACAATTTTGACCATGGCAGTTCTTTAAACTGACAGAGGAATAAGACATAGAACGTTCTCTCTCAACATCTCCACCACCACCACCACACCTCTCTCTCCTCTCTAAAAGCTACATCTTTGATGAACCTATTCTTTTATTGCAAGTGCTGGGAGGAACTCAGCAAGATGAGTCATCAACTTTGCAAATATGATCTGTGGAAGAATCTTGGGTTGACTTGTTTTATTATTTATGCTGACTAACTGGTTATATACAAGTTGTTAATGACCAACATATTGTTCTATGCAGAAGAATATTTTGTTATGTTGGTGTCCGTCCATCTGCGAGAGATGATGGTGTGGCTCTGATGTTGCCCTGTTTGCTGAGGAGAATGTATCAAGTGTGGTTGCATTTCCTGCTGTGGCTGTCTAGGCCTATCCTTCACAGGCAGACTCTCCCACAGTATTCCACAAGTGACGTGTCTCTGGCCATCAGAGTGAAGAGTGTGATGCTGTTGCTGTTGGACCTTTATGCCGTTGGCGCCTGGCCTTCAGGGTCTTAAACCACATGCTGTCATGATGCTTCATACCCACCTGGAAGTCCTCTCTCCACCTCTCCCGGTGCACAGCAGCCACTTCCTAGTTTTCAGTGCCAACGTTAACATTTTACGTATCTCTTTTAACCCTATCCTAGTGGCGAAGCTTTGGTCTTCCTCTTAGCCCCCGTGCATTGGTGACCTCCCTGTATAGCGCATCACTGGGGATACATCCGTATTCCATCCTGTGTACATGTCCAAGCCAGCGGTGACACTTCTGCTTGAGGATCGTGGGGATGCTTGGCATGTTGGTCAGGGAGAGGGCACTTTCATTGGTGATTTTGCCCTGCCAAGAAACTCCCAGGATGCGACGAAGACAGCAGAAATGACAATTAGTCAGCTTCTGCTCTGGATGTAGGTGAGTGATGCAGAAGAATAAAATCTTTCCAGATGACAATTTCAGTTTGCTTGGGTTTTAAAACATCATACATTGTTGGACTTTACAAAAATGAATGATGACTACAGGGATGGATCCTATAAAGCCCAACTCTCCCCTTCAGCAACAGCTCATAGGACCTCGGATACTTCTATATACAGCAGTCAAACCGGGATAAAGCAAGACACATGCATGCACAACGATATCTAAAGAAAGAATCCTAGGGCTTCACAGCATCAGTAAGCAAATCCACAATAAAAGCAGCTTGTTTGCCACCAGAGAATCTCATGCAAACAATGTTGAAATTATCACACAGGAAAGAATTTAACACAAGGATGGCATGTGGCACTGAATGGACACTTGCAGGGAGCATGTCATATTGTTCTACTGCAGCTCTCGTCTTTGGCCTTCTAGACATAAACATCCTTTGATGGCATGAACGTTGCCTGTGCCTGCTGCGGGTCTTCCTACATTTGAGTATGGGCTGCTCACAGGCACCGCCATAGTCATCTGAACCTCTGCCCACACTCATAGTCATGCAGCGTGAAAACAGGCCCTTGGGCCTAACATGCCCACACCAACCAACATGTCCCATCTACAATAGTCCCAACTGCCAGAGTTTGCCCCATATCCCTCTAAACCTGTCCTACCCATGTACCTATCTAATCCTTTCTTAAACGTTGCGATAGTCCCTGCCTCAACTATCACTTCTGGCAGCTCGTTCCACATACACACCACCCTTTGTCATCTCAAATTCTGCTGTCACACCGTCTTGCAGTTCCCAATGACCTCAAGGACTTGATTCAGTAGCAGCCTCTGCAAAGGTTTCCAGGCATGACATCCCTGCGGCCTCTCCCTGTACCACTTGGACGGTCCATTAGAAACATAGAAACATAGAAACATAGAAAATAGGTGCAGGAGTAGGCCATTCGGCCCTTCGAGCCTGCACCGCCATTCAATGTGATCATGGCTGATCATCCAACTCAGTATCCCGTACCTGCCTTCTCTCCATACCCCCTGATCCCTTTAGCCACAAGTGCCACATCTAACGCCCTCTTAAATATAGCCAATGAACTGGCCTCAACTACCTTCTGTGGCAGAGAATTCCAGAGACTCACCACTCTCTGTGTAAAGAATGTTTTCCTCATTTCGATCCTAAAGGAATTCCCCCTTATCCTTAGACTGTGACCCCTTGTTCTGGACTCCCCCAACATCGGGAACAATCTTCCAGCATCTAGCTTGTCCAACCCCTTAAGAATTTTGTAGGTTTCTATAAGATCCCCCCTCAATCTTCTAAATTCCAGCGAGTACAAACCGAGTCTATCCAATCTTTCCTCATATGAAAGTCCTGACATCCCAGGAATCAGTCTGGTGAATCTTCTCTGTACCCCCTCTATGGCAAGGATGTCTTTCCTCAGATTTGGAGACCAAAACTGTACGCAGTACTCCAGGTGTGGCCTCACCAAAACTCTGTACAACTGCAGTAGAACCTCCCTGCTCCTATACTCAAATCCTTTCGCTATGAATGCTAACATACCATTTGCTTTCTTCACTGCCTGCTGCACCTGCATGCCTACTTTCAATGACTGGTGTACCATGACACCCAGGTCTCGTTGCATCTCCCCCTTACCTAATCTGCCACCATTCAGATAATAGTCTACCCTCATGTTTTTGCCACCAAAGTGGATAACCTCACATTTATCCACATTGTACTGCATATGCCATGCATCCGCCCATTCACTCAGCCTATCCAAATCACCCTGCAGCCTCCAAGCATCCTCCTCACACCTAACTATACCCCCCAGCTTGGTATCATCTGCAAATTTGGAGATGTTGCATTGAATTCCCTCGTCCAAATCATTAATATATATTGTAAATAGCTGGGGTCCCAGCACTGAGCCTTGCGGCACCCCACTAGTCACTGCCTGCCATTCTGAAAAGGACCCGTTTACTCCTACCCTTTGCCTCCTGTCTGCTAGCCAGTTCTCTATCCACATCAATACTGAACCCCCAATACCGTGTGCTTTAAGTTTGTATGCTAATCTCTTTTGCGGGACCTTGTCGAAAGCCTTCTGAAAGTCTAGATATAACACATCCACTGGTTCTCCCTTATCCACTCTACTAGTTACATCCTCGAAAAATTCTATCAGATTTGTCAGACATGATTTACCTTTCGTAAATCCATGCTGACTTTGTCCAATGATTTCACCACTTTCCAAATGCGCTGCTATCCCATCTTTAATAACTGACTCTAGCAGTTTCCCCACTACCGATGTTAGACTAACTGGTCTGTAATTCCCCGCTTTCTCTCTCCCTCCTTTTTTAAAAAGTGGGGTTACATTAGCTACCCTCCAATCCTCAGGAACTACTCCAGAATCTAAGGAATTTTGAAAAATTATCACTAATGCATCCACTATTTCTGTGGCTACCTCCTTGAGTACTCTGGGATGCAGACTATCTGGCCCTGGGGATTTATCGGCCTTCAATCCGTTCAATTTACCCAACACCACCTCCCGGCTAACCTGGATTTCACTCAGTTCCTCCATCTTATTTGACCCCCGTTCCACTGCTATTTCCGGCAGATTATTTATGTCTTCCTTAGTGAAGACAGAACCAAAGTAGTTATTCAATTGGTCTGCCATGTCCTTGTTCCCCATGATCAATTCACCCGTTTCTGACTGCAAGGGACCAACATTTGTTTTAACTAGTCTCTTTCTCTTTACATATCTATAAAAACTTTTGCAGTCAGTTTTTATGTTCCCTGCCAGTTTCCTTTCATAATCTATTTTCCCTTTCCTAATTAAGCCCTTTGTCCTCCTCTGCTGGATTCTGAATTTCTCCCAGTCCTCCGGTAGGCTGCTTTTTCTGGCAAATTTGTATGCCTCATCTTTTGTTTTTATACTATCCCTGATTTCCCTTGTTATCCATGGATGCACCACCTTCCCCGATTTATTCTTTTGCCAAACTGGTATGAACAACTTTTGTACTTCATCCATGCAGTCTTTAAATACCTTCCATTGCACATCCACTGTCAACCCTTTAAGAATCACCTGCCAGTCTATCTTGGCCAATTCACATCTCATACCTTCAAAGTTACCTTTGTTCAAGTTCAGAACCCTTGTTTCTGACTTAATTTTGTCACTCTCCATCCTAATGAAGAACTCAACCATATTATGGTCACTCTTGCCCAAGGGGCCACGCACAACAAGACTGCTAACTAACCCTTCCTCATTACTCAATACCCAGTCTAGAATAGCCTGCTCTCTCGTTGGTTCCTCCACATGTTGGTTGAGAAAACTATCCCGCATACATTCCAGGAAATCCTCTTCCTCAGCACCCCTACCAATTTGATTCACCCAATCTACATGCAGATTGAAGTCACCCATTATAACCGTGTTACCCTTGTTGCACGCATTTCTAATTTCCTGTTTGATGCCATCCCCAACTCCAATACTACTGTTAGGTGGCCTGTACACAGTTCCCACTAGCGTTTTCTGCCCCTTAGAGTTTCGCAGCTCTACCCATATCGATTCCACATCCTCCACGCTAATGTCCTTCCTTTCTATTGCATTAATCTCCTCTCTCACCAGCAACGCTACCCCACCTCCTTTTCCTTTTCGTCTATCCCTCCTGAATATTGAATATCCATGGATGTTCAGCTCCCAGCCTTGGTCATCCTGGAGCCAAGTCTCCGTGATTCCAACTATAGCATAGTCATTAATCGCTATCTGCACCTTCAACTCATCCACCTTATTACGAATGCTCCTCGCATTGAGACACAAAGCCTTCAGGCTTGTTTTTACAACACTCTTACTCCTTATACAATTATGTTGACAAGTGGCCCCTTTCACATCGATCCCTATTAGACTTGGCCATACTCTCCGATCCCTTTGTGAGCTTTCTTCCCCGTTAATTCTGGGGTCATTAACCATCGCTTTACTCTCTTTCCCTCTAACTCCGTCCTCGACTATCCCATTTGATACCCCACCCCCCTTATTCAGTTTAAAACCATCCGTGTAGCAGTGGCAAACCTGCCGGCCAGAATGCTGGTCCCCCACCTGTTAAGATGCAATCCGTCCCTTTTGTACAGTTCCCCCTTACTATAAAAAAAATCCCAGTGATCTAAGAATCTAAATCCCTGCCCCCTGCACCAGTTCCTCAGCCACACATTCAGGTCCCATATCTCCCTGTTCCTGCTCTCGCCAGCACAAGGAACTGGAAGCAAACCGGCGATAACAACCCTGGAAGTCCTGCTTTTCAGCATTTTTCCGAGCTCTCTGAAGTCCCGCTGCAAAAAATTCATCTCCTTCTTTCTTTCATTACCGCCTCATGCTTGCCTAACAGCCTCTAAATATTTTAACAATCAGTTACTTAAGAATGGAAATTGATTTAAATAATCTAAAATATAAAATTCAAAACAAAAATAATTTATTTAGTTAAAAACACATCAAACTACGGTTAATTGGAACATAGAACGCCAAAATGCATAGCAGATGAACAGGCCCTTCAGCCCACAATGTCTGCGTTGAACATGATGCAACACCAGATGCAACACTACCTCATGCTTCACAGAAAGGAACATCGAACATTGAACAGTACAAGTGGCTCTTCAGCCCACAATGTCTGTGCCGAACGTGATACCAAGTTGGACACAAAATGCTGGAGTAACTCAGCAGGACAGGCAGCATCTCTGGAGAGAAGGAATGGGTGACTTTTCAGGTCGAGACCCTTCTTCAGAGTTTAAGGGTCTGTCCCACTGATGCGACTTTTCAGCAACTGTCTTCGACCTTCAAGCTCGAGGGCACTCGCCTGAAACACCTCGAGCTGGATCGACCGTCGGCGATGAAATCGTGAGCTGGATCGACCATCAGCACACACACATAAACACCTCACAAAGGCGGGGGCCAGGGAAAGCGGGGGAGCGCTGTCTGAAATTCACACCCGCAATGAAGAGGAAGGTAAAGGACGGCTGCCATAGTGTACAGTAAGTCCTTTAGAGAGAGGGGAGAGAAGGGGAGAGAAGTGGGGGAGAAGTGGGGGAGAAGGAGTGGAGACACTTTTAAGAAGCCAGACAACTTTTAATAAAGTTTAGTGGGCATTTAACATTACCGGTCGGTTTTCCTTGATCAAAACTCCAATGAGCCTATTAAAATGCCCGGTCAGCATAGGAGATTGCCAACAGCTACCTCGACTGCCTAGCAACCTCACTCCACTGCACTACGAGTTCAAAAGAACCATGCCGACCAATATTTACTTGCGGAAAATTTTCTCGACCAAACTGAGGCCGCGAGTATGCGGGAACTTCCCTCGAGCATGAAGGAGAGGACCAGTGGCCTCCTAGGACCTCTTGTCGACCATGCTGCGAGTTTGATTCAAGAGCAAACTCTTCTAAACTTGTAAATTAGGTTGCCGCAGTGTCTATCTTCGGTTTAAACCAGCATCTGCTGTTCCTTCTTACACAGTGATACCAAGTTAAATTAATCTCCTCTGCCTGCACATGATTCATATCCCACTATTCCCTGCATAATCATGTACCTATCTAAATGTTTCTTAAGCGCTAAATCAATGAAAAACATAAATTGAGTAGTGAAGAAAATAAAACAAGGCACTTAGCTAAACAGTCAAATGAATTGAGCCACGCTAAAATAGGCCAGTTGTGATTTGTGTAAGGCTAATGGACCACATGCCATGTGTATTTTGCTGCCCAGATCTTTGTGGGTAAGGAAATCAAAACCGTGCACAACACTACATAGCCGAACCTCTATGAATGAGGAATCATCCATAGCCATCTATGGGAGATAATCCCAAAGATTAATAATCATATGAATGAAGACATCATTCCTCATCTCAGTCCCAATATCCTTAGATATCAGTGAACTCTTTGGTCAGCAGTAAAACTCCTAGGGTATCTAATGATCAATCAACTGAGCAAATAAAGCAATGAGATTACCTCTCCTTCTCCTCAACCTTACCTCATGAACTTCTGAGTGAATGAATGAATTTATTGTCACATATGACAAGTTACAGTGAAATTATTTGCTTGCTTACCCAAGGTACGCAAATAGTCGCTACATAAAGGGCGCTTACAAAGTTACAAAGCTTGTGCGGCAGGTCCCCCTTTGTCCCTGTCCCCGTCCCTCATGGCGTCCCTGCCCACGCTAGGTCCTCCTTTGTTCTTTCACATCCCTCACAGCGGTTCCCCATGCCGGGTCCTCCATTGTCCATTGGTCTTCCACCCTCCCCCATGGCGGTCCCCCCACGCCGGTCCCCCCACGCCGGGTCCTCTTTTGTTTCTTCCCAGACTGCTATGAGGGGGTTGTCCAATCTATGAGTCCTTTGTTACACTCCCTCTGGGGCAAGTGGAATTTGTAATTAAGTTAAAATCCACACAATATTCGAAGTGTGGTTATGTCGAAACCATAATTAATTTCAACAAAACATTCCTTATCATCGCACTTCAATGCCTTTGCAGTAAGGCCAAAATCCCTTTGTTTTCTTAATTGCTTGCTATGCCAGCATGGTAATTTTCTTTCATTCATGCATAACGATCCACAAATCTTTCTGAATACAAGAAACCTTCTCTCACTTTATAAAAGATAAAATATTTGTTGAGTGAATTGAATTGATTGCAAGGTACAACATGGAAACAGGCTCTTCGGCCCTCTAAGTACACATTGACCATCAAACACCCATTCACACCAGTTCCATGTTATCCCACATTCACATCCAATGCTTACACACTAGGGGCAATTTATAGAGCCAATTAGCTACAAACCCGCAAATATCATTGGGATGTGGGAGGAAACACTACCCAGAGAGCACTTGGTCAGGATCAAACCAGGTCAGGTCTCTAGTGCTGGCTCTACCAGCTGCGCCACTGTGCCACCTATTGACATCACCGTGTCAAAAAGTAGTCTGTTATACATGTCTGTGCCGAACATGATGCCAAGGACATCTCTTATCTATTTACACATAATACATATCCTTCCATTCCCTGCATATCCATATGCCTAGTCTGCAGAAGGGTCTCACCCGAAACATCACCTATTCCTTTTCTCCAGAGGTGGTGCCTGACCCGCTGAGTAACTCCAGCTTTTTGTGTCTATTTTCTCTTTGCCTATCCAAAAGCATCTTAAATGCCAATATCAAATCTGATACTTCCACAACAGGTCCACGACTGATGCCATCATCCTAGCCCTACACTCATCCCTTGAACACCTGGATAAGAGAGATACCTGCGTCAGCAAAAGGACAAATCAAAGCCCTTTTTTGATTTTTTATATCTTTTTTTAAATCTTTTGATCAAAATCAAAGCTCCCTTCCATTCACTCCATCTACCATACATGCAGCTTCGGCATGGTCACCAGCATAAACAAGGACGGGTCTTACCCCGGACACTCCCTGTTCTCCCCTTTCCCATCAGGCAAGAAAAACGCACACCTCCACATTCAGGGACAGTTTCTTCCCAGCTATTATCAGGCAACTGAACCATCCTATCACCAACTAGAGAGCAGTCCGGACTTACCATCTACCTCATTGGAGACCCTCAGACTATCTTTAATTGGATTTTACTGGACTTTATCTTACACTAAACGTTATTCCCATTATCCTGTATTTGTACACTGTGGACGGCTTGATTGTAATGTATTGCTTTTCCGCTGACTGGATAGCATGCAACCAAATGCTTTTCACTGTACCTTGATACACATGCTAATAAACTAAAGTAAACTAAACCACAAATTATCTTTGCTTTTTATTTTATTTTATGGTTTTCTTAGTAACAAGACTCTTCCATGGACCTTACTTTCGAAATGACAATATGAACACAGATGTATTCTTGATGACATGATAACATATATCCTGTTGCCATGTGGATATGATTTCATTTGAGTGATTATCATGCTAATATGGGCATTGTTTAATCTAACCAGGTGACAGGCAACACATTGTGCCATCCATAGCTTTCCAATACAGTTAATGCAATAAATTAGTTGTGAGCTTTGTCCTTGCAGATTTCTTGAAACTAGTGTAATTTTCACCTTGATCAGCAAGCTTTGGCTGTTTGACACAGCATTTACTCTTGTCTGCCACCTCCTGCCTAACTGAGAGCACAATACCCCCACTAGTTAAATGCCTGTGATTTTCTTCTTGAAGGATATTAAGAATATTACTGTCAAGGTCACATTAAATGAGAATCCATTTTTTTACCAAAAAAAACCCCAGATTTATTTAATCACTTCAATTTAATTTAACCAGCTGCCAAACTGAAGTGTTTGGACCAATAGTCAAGGGCTTTTGATGTTAGTTCAGGAACTCTTAGTGCTAGTCTAGTAACTTGACTCTTATGTGGTCAACCCCAATTGGTCATCATGCAATAATTTAAGCTGTTTTCAAAGATATTGCCTTGAAATTAATTACACATGGTAAAGTGACCATAGAAATATGTTTCCTTGCCATGCTAGTTTCTCCAGAAGCATGCCAGAAATACAATGCGAGATATATTGGCCAACATAGAACATAGAACGAAGATAGACACAAAAAGCTGGAGTAACTCACCAGGACAGGCAGCATCTCTGGGGAGAAGGAATGAATAGGTGATGTTTTGGGTCGAGACCCTTCTTCAGACTGGTTAGGGATAAGGGAAACAGGAGTTCAATACAGTGATGTGGAGAGATAAAGAAAAATGAATTAAAGATATGTAAAAAAGTAATGATGATAAAGGAAACAGGCCATTGTAAGACAATAAACAATAGGTGCAGGAGTAGGCTCTTCGATCCTTCGAGCCAGCGCCGCCATTCAATGTTATCATGGCTGACTATCCACAATCAGTCCCCCATTCCTGCCTTCTCCCCATATCCCCTGACTCCACTATGTTTAAGAGCTCTATCTATCTCTCTCTTGAAAGCATCCAGAGAACCGGCCTCCACCGCCCTCTGAAGCAGAGAAGCTGTTTGTTGGGTGAAAATGTGAAGTTAGTGCAACTTGGATGGGGGAGGGTTAGAGAGGGAATGCCGGGGCTACCTGAAGTGAGATAAATCAATATTCATACCACTGTAAGCTGCCCATGCGAAATATGAGATGCTGTTCCTACAATTTACGTTTAGCATCGCTCTGGCAATGGAGGAGACCGAGGACCGAAAGGTCTGTGTAGGAATGGGAAGGACAATTAAAGTGTAGAGCAACCGGGAGATCAGGTTGGTTCACGCGGGCTGAGCGAAGATGTTCCGCGAAACGATCGCCCAGACTGCGTATGGTCTCGCCGATGTATAAGAGTCCACATCTTGAACAACGGATACAGTAGATGAGGTTGGAGGAAGTGCAAGTGAACCTCTGCCTAACCTGCAAGGGCAGAGTAAGGGAGGAGATATAACGACAGGTGTTGCATCTTCTGCGGTTGCAGGGGAAGATACCTGGGAAGGGGGTGATTTGTGTGTGTGTGTGTGGGGGGGGGGGGGGGGAGGGGGTGAGTTAACCAGGGAGTTGCAGAGGGAATGGCCTCAGCGGAAGGCGGTGGAGATGGGAAAATGTGGCTAGTGGTGGGATCCTGTTGGAGGTGGTGGAAATTTTGGAGGATTATGTGTTGTGCATAGAACATATAACAGTCCAGCTCAGGAACAGGACCTTCAGCCCACAATGTCGATGTTAAACATGATGCCAAGTTAAATTAACCTCCTCTGCCTACATGTGATCTATAGTCTCCATTCCGCGTATATCCATGTGCCTATCTAAAAGCCTCTTCAATGCCACTATCACATTGCGCTTCCACCACCACTCCTGGCAACGCGTGCCAGACATGCATCATTCCCTGTGTAAAAACCTGTTCTGCACATCTCCTTTTTCCTATTGTGGAAACAAAGAACTGCAGATGTTTGTTTATACCAAAGATAGACACAGCGTGCTGCAGTAATTCAGCGGGTAAGGCAGCGTCTCCAGAGAAAAAGGATGGGTGATGTTTCAGGTCAGGACCCTTCTTCTGACAGACAGACCCGAAACGTCACCCATCATTTTTCTCCAGAGATCTTGCCTGACCTGTTTAGTTACTACCGGCTATCAGAGATAGATAGATTCTTGATTAGTACAGGCATCAGAGATTATGGGGAGCAGGCAGGAGAATGGGGTTAGAAGGGAGAGATAGATCAGCCATGATTGAACGATGGAATAAACTTGATGGGCTGAATGGCCCAATTCTGCTCCTATTCCTTTACGACTTTAAGACTTCAGCACTCTGTGCCTATCCTTTCTCTGTTTTCCATTCAAACACTTTCAGTTTGTTAACATTTAATGTTGATGGTCATACTCCATATTTGCAACAGCTGCTGGCATGAAGTAACAAAAAGAGCCAAATGTCACAGCAGAGAAGCAATGGAACATGTCCCAAGCTCAATCATCCCTTCAACTCATGAGATCAAATGGGTACAAACACAATCTGTTTAGTTAAGTCAGGAAACAAACACTGGTGAGGGTGTGTGTCCTGGCACTTTATTGTGAGATATAAAGCTTAATTTATCTTGCGTGGTTCTGCAACATAAAATTATAACTGGTCACAGAGTGAAACTTGCAATATATTTATGATTACAAGGAACTAATCATAGTGAGTGCATTACTCGGGCACAATGGTTAGTGATTGAAACTCTGTCTATCACAAGTCAGCATTACAAAATGGAAATTTTGTGTTTGCCTCCATTGTTTATTGATGCTGACAGCAAGATTAATTATCTCTCCACCGAGACACAGAAAATGCCACCAAGACATGTCACCACTTATTGAGTACGGGCTTATTCATCACATGTGACAAGCCTGGGGATAATGGAAATTCTTGTTGAAAATTTGTCCCTTTGCTGATGCATAGTAATATAGTCAGAAAACTGCAAGGTCTAAATGCCAATCGATGGAAAAGGATTTAAAAAAAAAAAGACATTTCTACCAAAGCTCAACAGGGGAATGCAAAAAATAAAGTAACTTTTTTTTTCATTAAATGGACCTCCTTGAATTCAAT
This sequence comes from Raja brachyura, assembly GCA_963514005.1. The sequence continues at coordinate 117,309,876 of OY740782.1, forward strand.
TAATTTGCTCATTAGGGATTTAAGGGGGATTTGCTACCTAACTCGTTTGCGCATTTGCCTTGAGACAAATCCAACAGCCACAGACAACATGCTTTCTTTGTCCTGTGCAGCACTTAATTTGAGGGGAACATGTTTACAAACAGCTTAAACTGTTTGGTACAAATACCCTCTTGCATTCTTTTGCCCTGTCAAAATCCCAGGAATCAGTTGGAGGTTTCCAAAGTCCAAAGCTGGACTTTGGTGCAACTTGATATCAATGTATACTTTGTTTGTACAAACAAACAGCACTCAGCAAATTGAATTTCCTGTCTTTTTTAATTGAATAAATAAGTCTCACTTTGGTGGTTTTTGAGCTATTGATGGAGATTATAGTTGCTTTTTCTTTCCTCACACACATTGGCAATAGATTTGGCAAAGAGACACCTATTCAGTTTCTCCTTTGAACTGTTCTCCAGTGTCTTATATTTAGGATCACTGTTAACCCTTTAACTGCTAGGTGATATACAGGATGTGATTGTGCCTCCTTAATCTGGATTAAGATTCCAACAGGACTTGGGAAAGTAGAAATATTTGCTTTGGCCTTTTTGGTGCTGTTGCCTGAAAACTTCCAGTGACCCACTATCTTTATGGAGTTTGCATGTTTTCCCTACAGCTGTGTGAGTTTCACTAGGTACTCTGGATTCTTCTTACATCCCAAACATGTGATGTTCGGCTGGTTAACTGGCTACTATAAATTACCCCGAATGTAGGAGAATTGATGGGTATACGTGGGCTTGATAAGATTCGAGAGACATAAATAGGGGAATAGGGTTAATGGTATTGCTCAGAACCAGCACAGACTCAATGAGCTACATGTCCTTCTACTGTGTTATTAAGAAATATATGAAAAAGATTAAAAACAAATCTGTTCCCCATGCAGAGCTTCACAAGCCAGGAATACATTTTGGGAACTTGGGCACAAATGCAAACTCCAGACATGTGAAGAAGGGTCTCGGCCCAATACGGCACCCATTCATTCTCTCCAGAGATTACTCCAGCAGTTTCTGTCTACCTTCATTCTAAAACTCCAGACATAACAGAAACTGAGTAGGGAAAGAAAATTATGCATTGGAACGTATTTCAAGACTGTAACGTACATCAGGGTCCAGATGACACATAGAACTTGACATTCTTGATGTGAGATGTTAAGCTCAGATGTTGGAGAGGAAGACAAAGATCCTGCCCTAGCATTGCCCCCTTTCTCATGTCTATGAATGGAATTCCAGTCTTAAATGAGCATTTTAGTGCTCTTCAAGATTTTAAAGAGTTCTCAATCATCACCACTTGGTACTAACTGGTTAACAAACCAAAATTATGAGATAACCCAACGGAGCCATTAACAGGGAACCCTTTTCCCAAGGAGAAAATGTCAAAGACATTGCTGTCAGGTCAGATATGGGAAATATAAAGGAGATAGGCAGGGCAATTTTTTTTTTTACACACCAAGAGTGGTGGATGCTTGGAACACTCTGCAAGGGGTAGTGCTGCAAGCTGATACAATAGTGGTGTTTAAGAGGTTTTTAGTTAGACACATGGCTATGAAGGAAATGGAGGGATATGGATTGCATACAGGCAGAGATTATCTTGGCATCATGTTTGCCACAAACATTGTGGGCCGAAGCCCCTATTCGTGTTTTGTGGTCCTATATTCTATGTTCCAAGCTGCCTTTTGAAGCAAGGATCCTTCTCATATTTTTGACAGGAGTTAAATTATAGACAAAGTGCTTTCCACAACCTTCACAATCATCCTGTTCTAAAATTTCACCTCTTCCCCAGCCAACAATGGACCAATATGGGCTCCATCCATCCTTCGTTCTGGCCCTTTCCCTACCTTGTTCCCTCCCCTTCAGTCTGAAGAAGGGACCTGACCTGAAACATCAACCGTCCTTTTTCTCCAGAGATGCTGCCTGACCCGCTGAGTTACTCCAGCACTTTATGTCTTTCTAAAATTTCATAAGCTGGTTAAGTTAAAAACCCAGAGCCCCAAGAGGGAAGTTGGCTGTATCTAATTTCCTTTAGGTGGGATCGCCATTGTACATCAATTACCAGAGAGACTTTTCTGAACGGGGTCTTGGACTATTGGCAAGAAGATGTTAGATGACTAGACTCTACTGCAGAGGCTCAACACACATGTACGTATGGCATACATACAAATGCCCGACCCCACACACAGACATACTCATCCATGCCTACCCTCCCTCCCTCACATTTCCCCAGATGTCTCTCATTCACGGTCTCCTCAACATTTGGATTTTCCCTCTTCTTGCTCTTCTGCCTCGAACCTCGTCTCCACTTCCCTCAGTTCCCCCTTGCATCTTTATTTCCTCTCGCTCTCGATAACACTCCTAATGTTCATATTTCCTGCCTCCTTTCCCTTCTCCATTTTTCCCCGATCTCTTTCACCCCAACGCTCTGCTCACCCCACACTACCCCATCTCTCCACCTGATCTCAAGCCCCAAAACAAAGTCTCAAGACAACTCAATCCAGAGACACAAGTTAAGGCACAAGAAATAAAGGCATTCAATTCAATACTCACCACATAACAAGAGGATTTAAATTGACTAATTAAAACCTGGAATTAATCTAAAATCAGTAAACATAAAATGGAAACTAACAGATTATTGTAAACATTCTCCTCAACATTTGGATTTTCCCTCTTCTTGCTCTTCTGCCTCGAACCTCGTCTCCACTTCCCTCAGTTCCCCCTTGCATTTTTATTTCCTCTCGCTCTCGATAACACTCCTAATGTTCATATTTCCTGCCTCCTTTCCCTTCTCCATTTTTCCCCGATCTCTTTCACCCCAACGCTCTGCTCACCCCACACTACCCCATCTCTCCACCTGATCTCAAGCCCCAAAACAAAGTCTCAAGACAACTCAATGCAGAGACACAAGTTAAGGCACAAGAAATAAAGGCATTCAATTCAATACTCACCACATAACAAGAGGATTTAAATTGACTAATTAAAACCTGGAATTAATCTAAAATCAGTAAACATAAAATGGAAACTAACAGATTATTGTAAACATTCCTCTGGTTGACTATTGTCCTTCAAAAAAAAAGAAAACCTATTGTCATATAGTCATAAGCCATAGACCTACACAGAAGTAGGCTCCTGGACGCAACTCATCCATGCTAACCAAGTTTCCTAACCAAGCTAGTCCCACATGCCTGTACCCAGCCAATATCCCCCTAAACCTATCCAATTTACCTGTTCAAGTGTCTTTTAAATGTTAGTTCCATATGCTCACCACCATCAATGTGAAAATGTGGCCCCTTAGGTCCCTTTGCCCTCTCTTTGCTCTCTTGCCTTAAATCTATGCCCTCTAGTTTTAGACTCCTTTGCCCTAGGGAAAAGACGTTAGCTACTCACATTATCTATGCTCCTCATGATTTCATAAACCTTCATAAAGTTACTTCTCAGCTCCCTATGTTCCAGGGAAAATACACCCAGCCTCTCCTAGAAACACAAACCTCACAGACCTGTAACATCCACAAATCTTCATTGCTCCCTTTCCAGTCTAATGACATCCAAATCTGCTGACTTTATCTCATTTGTCCTTTACAACTCCAAATCCATCAATGGCTTGGTTCTTCCCTGCCTATTTAGTTGTAGGGCATTTAGAAGAAGTTAATAAATGCAAACATTGCTAGCGATATGCACATCCTGTAAACTACTATCTTACAAAAAATGAAACGCATATTTGTTGGCATCTATCCTCACTTCCCCATCTCTTTAACCTCCACAGCCGAACTATGGGATTCTCGCTATTTTCCTTTCTCTTTCTTCCTTTTTAAAATGCCTCTTGAAGCATATCTCTTTGCCTAAACTTTTGGTCATCTGTCTTCATCTGGTTCAATTCAAATTTTGCTTGAAAACACACCTGTGTTTAACCCCAGGTCATTTGACTATGTTAAAGGCATTCTAAAAACGTGAGTTGTTGCTACACAGAGATATGCCAAGATGTTATAGTATCTTCAAATATTCACAGATATTACAGATGCAAAGTCAACACTCAAATCTTTTACCGACAAGAGCTTCAAAGACGTGGGAACTTGCCTATTTTCCACTATCTCAAAGTGTCGTACAAGTTTTCTGAGAAAACTTCTCATTTGAGAAATATTCTCATTTAAAATAACATATTGTTGAAACTTTCTATGGGGTCTTTGTTGCATTGGGGAGTGTAATATTAGACAAGTTGCATGTTAACAATTTTTTGTTCATTGATTTATTATGGATAGTGTTTACATACGAAAGAAAGGACCAGATTCAGGTGCATTCTCACGCATCCTCAGTGTATGCTGCTAGAATTCACCACTATGAACACCATACAAGGAAGGAAGATTTGATGTGCCTATCACTTATGATCTTCTGATTGGATGCCGTGGTAGATTGGATATGATGGTAGGCCCATATTATAGTTAGTATGTTGGTATATAGTTAGTGTGACTGATACAGTGCTAATATTAAAGTGGTATAGTCTCTAAGAGTGCAGAGCAAAATCTATTTTAGATTTTGCAATAATACATTGCAGAGTAAATACATGGAATAGACTGTCAAAAATAGAATGGTGGCTGCTATATTAGCCAATTGAAGAGAGCATGATAAATACCCGGCTAATAACCTCCTTACAAATTTAAGGCGTGTAGTGTCCAAAAGTTACAAATGAATGGATGAGCAGAGGTATATTAGATTTCATTTCGGAGTCACGTGAGTGACTTCGTGAAGAGCCCGCCGGCGCGCATGCTCGACATATCGTCGTAACGCGTTGCTGCGACGGCTGGCGGTGGAGCGCGCTCCTCGCCAGCCCTTCATAAGGGGCCACGGAGGTGAGTATTCCACCTTTAGTTGGTGGTCCTTGTTGTCTGATTATGTCTTGCAGCAAGGACATGGATGGGAGTTCGAAGGGCCGGAGGACGTCAGGACGAGTTCGCCGGTCAACAGTTCCGGGGCCTTTACCATCGGCAGTACCTGCAGCGCAGGCCGGGACTCAGGCGGAGATGTGGGTAAGCCCTGTGTTCACAGGTCCAGATCCGCCAGCACACCACAGCTCGGAGGAGTTCGACGAGGAGGAGTGTGGTGTGCCGCCAGAGCAGGGGGACCCTGCCATGGCAGTCAGGTTGTCAGCGGGCTCGCTGGCGACCTCGAGCAGGGCGCGTGCCGTTGCACGGCCTGTTCCACTCAGCCCTCCGAGAAGGGGGAGGGGAGGAGCCCAGAAGCCTAACCCTGTTAGGGCTAAGGCATTGCCTGTCGCGGAGGAGCGGTCAGGTTCCAGGGCGAGACCCGGGGCGGCTGTGAGGTCCAGCCGGCACACCCCGACTCTCGACGCCGGGACGGGTCGGTTGAGTCGGGTCTCGTCGCGGTCGCCGAGCCCCCCATGGATGGGTGGGCGGCACCATGCGTCGGCAACGTCCACGATGTGGGCAGCCGGCAAGACTGCGCGGGCCCCAGGCAGCCATGCTTCGGCTGGTGCCGACACCTCGCCGCATGTGCCCTTAGGGGCAGCGGCTTCAGCTCTCGCTAAACGGAGGCGATTGAACACGCCCGCGCAGGAATCGCGCAGTTTCGCCTCGGCGGCTGTTAGCGACAACTACCGGCACCGGCAGGGCCTCGACGAGGTGCGGGCCGATGACAGGAGCCCGGTTTTCTTTTCAGAGCCGGAGGACTCCGACCACCTGAGTGTTCAGGGTGAAGGGCGTATTGACCGTATGGAGCGGCTGCTGGAGCTCCTGCTTCAATGACGAGCTACTAAAGCGTCAACAACAGCAGGGCAGCAACAGGCACAGGGCGTCTTCACCAACATCTACTATCAGCCTGGAGCAGCACGAGGAGGAGGTTCTGGTGGATCCCGTACCACCTCCGGTGGAGGTGCCAGCGGAGGAACTTTTGGATGTGGCGACCAAATTCGCGGCCCCACATACGGCTGGTCTTCCTCTCAACTCAAAGCTGGCAGCCACAGTGGACTTCTTAATAATCAGGTGCTGCAGGAAGAAGTCCTTATCCAGGCTATGAGCCGTCACAAGGCTCCATCAAACTGCAACTCCCTCAACGTGCCTGTGGTCAATACGCCAATATGGGGCAACATCAGTGCGGCTATCCGTCAACAAGAGCTACAATTGCAGCGGATCCTGAAACTCCTCACGGCCGGTATTACCGCCTTTGCGCGGTCGGTGGACGAGGACGAGCTGAATTTGGACCAGGAAGATGCTCTGGCCTTATTGTGCGCGACCCAGCACGAAATCAACGGGTTTTGCAAAAACAGCATCCGCCCAGCACTCAACCCGAAGTTTGCAGGATTGTGCAAACCACCGCCGCCGCCGCCCCGTCAGCTCTTTGGTGAGGACCTCTCGAAGAGAGTCAAAGAGCTTGACGAACAAGCCAAAACGGTGGGGATCATGCGCTCTAAGAGTGCCCCCACACCGTCCGGCTCAAAAGCTCCATACATTCGCTCACGAGGGTCGGCCAGGGCCTCGACGAGGACTCACCCTCTAGCTCCACAACGACAACAACACCAGAACCAGCACCAAGGGTCTTTTTTAGGACAGGGTCGGCAGAGACCTTTTTGGAAATCGAAGACGCCGCGCCCTCAAGCCAACCTAGCACCTCCACGGGCTCCCACACGTGTCAAGGACCGCCGGTAACCACGGAGGTGAGGGGGTCTGGTTCTCTCTTTTCTCTCTGTTTCACTTCCCATGTTGGTGGTCGTTTACGGTTGTTTTTGGATGCATGGGGTAATTTTATTGGTGATGAGTATGTGTTGCGGAATATTCAGGGGCATAAAATTGAGTTTATTAATGGCGACATTCCTCCATCCCAGCACATGCCTGGTCGTACGTTCAAATTGTCTGCTGCAGAACAGGCAGCAGGTTATAAGGAAATTTTAAGTCTGGAACAGAAGGGTGTGATTGAGAAAACGGTGCATGAGCCAATTGAATTTGTTTCGAACATATTTACTAGACCTAAGAAGGATGGAGGCTGTCGTGTCATCATTGATCTAACCCGTTTGAATACGTTTGTAACATATACTCATTTTAAAATGGATACGTTTGAAACAGCCAAATCATTGATTTCTCATGGCTGCTTTATGGCATGCATTGATTTAAGGGATGCATATTATTCAGTATCCATCCAGAAATATGATAGAAGGTTTTTGAAATTTATCTGGATGGAGCAGCTTTGGCAGTATAAGGCTTTGCCTAATGGGCTCACTACAGCCCCTAGATTGTTCACTAAATTGGTGAAGCCAATCATGGCTTATTTGAGACAAAGACATCATATAGTTATGGCCTATTTAGATGATGTCTTTATTGTGGGCCACACCCTGCATTTGGCTGAACAGGGTGTTGCAGCTGCTGTCAATATATTTCAACAATTAGGATTCATTGTCCATCCAGAGAAATCGAAGTTCTGCCCTGCCCAGGTAATTAATTACCTAGGGTTCACGGTGAACTCAATGAGAATGAGAATAACTATACCAATTAACAAAATTGAGGAAGTCACTCAGGTGTGCAGAGATTTAATTGGCACCAATATACCATCGATTCGGCATACAGCCACAGTAATTGGCAAGCTAGTGGCTTTGTTTCCGGCAGCACGATATGGGCCTTTGCATTATCAGAATTTGCAAAGAGCTAAAATTATTGCGTTAAAACGGAACGCTGGTCATTACGATCGATCAATGCAGCTGCCGTCCGAAGCGATAACTGAGTTGCAATGGTGGGTGTGTCACATTAGCAACTCATTTAAGCCTGTTAGGGAGGCTAATCCGGTGGTATATTTACAGACTGATGCAAGCTCCAATGGCTGGGGAGCTACTGATAATTGCTCTAGTTGTGGGGGCAGATGGGACACCCTTGAGGCATCGATGTTGTTGACTCAAGGGATTAACTATTTGGAGTTGCTGGCAGCATTCCACGGACTTCGTGCATATTGTTCCAAGCTTGTTGGAGCACACGTCCGTCTCCAAATAGACAACACCACAGCTGTGGCATATTTAAACCATATGAGTGGTACCAGGTCAGTTTCGTGTGACAAATTGGCTAACTCAATTTGGCTCTGGTGTGTTCAAAGAGACATTTGGATTTCAGCTACCTATTTGCCAGGTGAGCTTAATACTGTGGCGGACACCAGGTCACGCAAATTTAATGACAACATTGAATGGATGTTGCATCCTGAGATTTTTTCTAAAGTCACAGCCAAATTTGGTAAACCGGACATTGACCTTTTTGCGTCACGGTTAAACCATCAGGTACCAGCCTACGTTTCATGGGAACCAGATCCTGGGGCAATAGCGCTAGATGCATTCTCGCTGGACTGGGGGAATTGGGTTTTCTATGCCTTCCCTCCGTTTTGCCTCATCAGTCGGGTATTGGGAAAGATTCAGGCAGATGCTGCCAAGGGCATCCTTATTATACCCGACTGGCCCACACAGCCTTGGTATCCGGTGGTCTTTGACATGCTCAACGAACCTTGGGTCCTTTTGAAGGGTTGCCCACAATTGGTTACTCACCCTGTCTCAGGGGAGCCGCATCCCTGCCATGGCTATTTAAATTTGTTGGCTTGCAGGTTCTGAACAGGCCGTTAGTCCAATACGGCCTCTCGGCTCGGACCATGGATACCACCAGGGCGTCGTGTCGAGAGTCTACAAGGCGAAGATACCGCTTGCATATTAAGAAGTGGGAAGCCTACTGCAGCCGCTCTCGCATCACGTACGATGACGTGACAACAACCGACGTCCTGGAATTCCTCGCGGGGTTGCACCATGATGAACACTTAAGTTACAGTGCCATCAACAGCGCCAGAAGTGCGCTATCGGTCTACCTCAGTTGGAGGTAGGATCCAACAGGCTAGTGTCCAGACTCATGCGGGGTATATTCAATATGAATCCGCCTATACCACGCTATAATATCACCTGGGATGTCAGGGACGTATTAACCCTGCTCAGGACGTGGTCTCCCATGGAAGGGCTCCAACTGGACCAACTCACCATGAAGCTGGTGATGTTACTAGCGCTGACTTCAGCTCAGAGGGTACAGACACTACACAAACTGCGTGTCGACAAAATGACAGCTACCCTACAGAAGTAGTCTTTTTCGTTGACGAGCTACTAAAGCAGCATACACCTGGGTGCACAGGGCTGCAGCTGAAGTTCCCGGCATACCCCGCAGATGCTAGGCTATGTTTAGTCTCACATATCCGCCACTATGTCAAAGTGACGGCACGCATCAGAGGAATGGAGAGATACCTGCTTGTCACTCACAAGAGACCTCATCATCGAGTGACAGTCCAGACGATATCCATGTGGCTTCCAGTCGTCTTGGGTAAGTCAGGTATCGACACTAATGTGTTCAAGTCTCTTTCCACCAGGGCTGCATCGACGTCAAGGGCGAGGGTCATGGAGGTGCCCATGGACCAAATTCTCGCCACAGCAGGATGGGCTAATGAAGCTGTGTTCCAGCGTTTTTATAACAAGCCTGTTGCTGCTCCTCTACGGTTCGCAGAAGCCGTGCTGAATGCAGGTCACGAACGTGGAGATGTCCCCGCATGAGGGGTTTTGTTTTGTTGTTAATAACTCTGCTCTTGTTTTGCAGTATGAACTATTGAGCAAGTTTGTTCCTCCCATCCATCCCTGGTAGTGGTGTGTCAGCATGGACGTGGTCCAGGGCGTGTAATCACAGAAGCTTTGAAGTCTTCACGAAGTCACTCACGTGACTCCGAAATGAAATAGTAAGATTGAACGAGAACTTACCAGTTCGAAGGTTGATCTTTATTTCATGAGGAGTCGAAGTGAGGGATTTCGTGCCCTCCTCGCCCAACCCTCAATCACCTTCATCTGGTAATCTTAGTCAATTCAATCATACTATGCGAAGTCATTTCTATTGTTGGTTCTGTGATTCCACGCCGCTACTTTGAAGTATGTCGAGCATGCGCGCCGGCGGGCTCTTCACGAAATCCCTCACTTCGACTCCTCATGAAATAAAGATCAACCTTCGAACTGGTAAGTTCTCGTTCAATCTTACTAATCCTGTTCACTGTTGTGCAATAAGACAGAAAATTGAAGGGGGAAAATAGTTCATACATGGGTGTAGTTATACAATTATACTTATGACAACATCAACAGTGTTACGCTGCAACTTTGTAAAACCTTGGTTAGATATCAGCTGGATAACTGCATGCAGTTCTGGTCATCGCTGTATAGAAAGGATAGGGAAGTGCTAGGGAAGGTGCAGAGGAGATTCACCAAAAGACACAAGAGGCAGCACATGCTAGAATCTGGAGTTAAAAAAAATAAAGTTGGTAAGGCTTCGCATGTGGGAGGAATTGGACATTTCAGATTGAGACCACAATGTTGCCTGGGATGGGGCAATTCAATCGTGAAAGACTGAAGGAGCTAATTCTATTCTCCCTGGAGTAGAGAAGGTTAAGAGGGGACATATTGAGGTAATTAACATTGATGAGAGATATAGATAGGGTAGACTCAGGAATATTGTCCCCATTTTAGAGGGCAATAAAGCTCGAGGATATAGGCTTAGGTTAAGAGGGGGTGGAAATGTAGAGGAGGTATAAGGGGATTTTCTCCATCCATGGAGTGATACGTAGCTGGAATGTTCTGCCTGAGAGAGGGATTAAAACTCGATCACAGGCAGAATTTTAGAAGTGTCTAGATTTGCACTTGAATCACTCAGGCATACTAGGCTATGGACCAAGTGCTGGGCATTGGGGTTAATACAGAAAGGTGCCAACTGGTCCATGTGGATGGAATGGCCTGTTTCCATCCAGTACAATTCTGTGATTCTAATGTTGGCAAACAGAATCAGAATCAGAATCACACTTTATTCGCCAAGTATGTTTTGCAACATACGAGGAATTTACGAGGAAACATACAGAGTTGCCTTATTACAAGGAAAAGGATAAGAGTGTAAGTGGGGTCAGCTTTTAACTGCCCATTTCTTACTCAAATGATTGGCCAGTGATTTTTCCTTTACATTGCGTGATAACTGTAGTCACCTGCTTCAGCTATGATAATATTGTAAACCTTGGTCAAAGGCATACTTTTCTGTACAAAAGAAATGAGATTGAAATGGACAATTGTTGGCAAATCAAATGCTTTCATGCACTATTGCCTCAGCAATTGGCACCTACAGATCTTAATATCTGCACATCTTTTCTCTATTATTTTGACAACTCCACACCAATAGCTTTCATTCCTTTAAATTTGATGAAAACGTGTGATGTTTTCTGAAACATGAGAGGAAACTGCTTATCTTTTAGACTCTTTCACCTTTGATGCAGGTACAGATATGTATGGAATGCACACATGCTCATTAAGAAACATTTAGAGTATCACTTAACCTCTTCCAAATGCTTTACAATAACCGATATTCACCTTGCATTTTCGGCCAAGAGAAAGCCGCTCCATTAAGACAGCACGTTTTGATAAATATGTAAAATTTGGTGACCGTGACTTATTCAAGAAACATCAATGCAAGAATTCAGTTTCACATTTACAGAAAATGAATCCTGCTTAAAAAACAAACATAAAAGTGTATGCAATAAAAATGATCAAAATTTAATTCTGAACCTTAAGCTAACTGAACTGCTCCATGGTGAAGTTGTTTGTGAATATGTTGCGTAGGTTCATCAGGTTAATTCCCAGGATGGCAGGACTGACGTATGATGAAAGAATGGGTCGACTGGGCTTGCATTCACTGGAATTTAGAAGGATGAGAGGGGATCGTATAGAAACATGTAAAATTCTTAGCGTATTGGACAATTCACTGGATGTATTCAAGAAAGAGTTAGATTTAGCTCTTAGGGCTAAGGGAATAAAGGGATATGGGGGAAAAAGCCAGAACAGGGTACTGATTTTGGATGATCAGCCATGATCATATTAAATGGCGGTTCTGGCTCGAATGGCCGAATGGCATAACCCTGCACCTATTTTCTATATTTCCTTTGTTAAAAAAAACATATCATAGACGTGGCTTCATCAAGGAGACTAATATTGTGCATTCAAATTTAATTTAATATCTTAAACACACAATTTTGAATAATATTCATGCACAAGACTGAATATACCTCATATTGTTGGTAGTCCTTTCTCTGGAATAACCTCCTTTGGAGAGCTGCTAGATTTCAACGTGCAGACTCATGCAATTCTAGTCAAAGACAAGATAATTACATAAGAGTGGTGATCGTGTAGGAAAATTGAATTGAAGCAGATCAGTCTGAATCTTATTACATAGGGGAAACAAGCTTTAAGAGTCAGATGGTCTATATCCTCCTATTTAGTGTAGTTTAGTTTAATTTAGTTTAGCTTAGAGATACAGCACAGAAATAGGCCCTTCAGCCCATTGAGACCACTTCAACAAGCGACCCCTGCACATTAACACTACCCACACGCACACTAGGAACAATTTAACATTTTTACCAAGCCAATTAATCTACAAACCTTTGTTTGAGAAGCAACTGCAGATGCTGGAAAATAGAAGGTAGACAAAAGTGCTGGAGAAACTCAGCAGGTGCAGCAGCATCTATGGAGTGAAGGAAATAGGCAACGTTTCTGGCCGAAACCCTTCTTCAAACTCAGTGAAGGAAATAGGCCTACAAACCTGTACATCTTTGGAGTGTGGGAGGAAACTGAAGATCTCAGAGAAAACCCATGCGGTCACGGGGAGAACATGCAAAATCCGTACAGACAGCATCTGTACTCAGGATCTCTGGTGTTGCAAGCGTTGTAAGTGCAGCAACTCTACCACTGTGCCACCGCACCGCCCTATTTCTTGTGTAAGTACTAATTCACCAACTAGGACAAGATAAATGTATTTAATTTATCTCAGGATGCATGGTATATCTGCACTTGTACCTCTGGGTATCTGGGAGATGGGTGCTGGCACCAGCAATAATTTCGAGCAAGGATTCGATTTTAGATTCAATTAATTCTTGAAACTTGGAGATCCAAAATCAAATCTATGGTCTGAAACTTGATGAAATCTAGATTCTCACTCCAAGTTGGCAGATATTTTTGTCACTGTTTCATTATTCAGTAAGATTAGAGGAAGCTAGATTACAATTGCTTTCCATTAAGCCACGAAAAGCATAAGAACAAAAATCTGATTTACTGAATCCACTCATTCCACAGATAGGCACAAAATGCTGGAGTTACTCAGTGGGACAGGCAGCATCTCTGGAGAGAAGGAATGGGTGATGTTTAGAGTCGAGTCTGAAGAAGAGTCTCTAACCAAAACGTCACCCATTCCTTCTCTCCAGAGATGCTGCCTGTCCCGCTGAGTTACTGCAGCATTTTGTGTCTGTCTTTGGTTTAAACCAGCATCTGCAGTTCCTTCTTACACCACTCATTCCACAGACCGTCAACCCTTCTGGATAGTTTTTTTTTTGAATAATTTTTTTATTAGCAATAAACAATTCTCAATGTTTAAAACTGAGTTATAAACATCCACTTAAATCAATATTTGTACTCTAATGATTATTATCTTTTTTTTTTTTTGAAAATAAAAGTGGGTAAAGAGAAATACCATTATTAATCAATAAAATTATAATTCCTTAATAATTATTTGGTATAAAAGAAAAAGAAAAAATGAAGAAAAAGAAAAAAGACATATTATGTATATATATCAATTAAAAGCCACACAATATATTATAAATGAAACAACTACAAATAATAATATCAGTAAAGACATGCATATATCCTGGTATACCAATACGTTATTTTCATCAAATCCCGCAGGGTGCCAGTCGAGCCGTGATGCCAAGAACAGCTACTTCTCTAAATACTGTATATATGGAGACCATATCTGTTGAAAAGAATTATACTCGTCCAAAAGGACAAATCTGATTCTTTCCAACTGCAACGTCTCCAACATCTCTGATGCCCACATTTTAATTGTTGGGGATAATGTTCCCTTCCAAAATTTCAATATTATTTTTTTCCCTAATATCAAACAATAATCAAGGAAATTTCTTTGGTCTGGTGTAAATATCAAATTAGCCTCTGGAATTCCCAGTATTATTAGCTTTGGGTCGGGTTCTAATTTAACCTTAAGAACTTCAGAAATTACTTTAAAAATTTCTGTCCAATAATAATTCAATTTAGGACATGTAACAAAACTGTGTGTTAAATTTGCTTCTAAATTCTTACATTTATCACAAATAGAGGAGAGATTAGGAAATATACTATTTAATTTGGCTTTTGAATAATGTAATCTATATAATACTTTAAATTGTATTAATATATGTCTAGCATTTAACGAGCACCGGTGTATTCGTTGTAGACTTTCTCCCCAATTTTCTTTGGTTATAGGTGATCCAATTTCATTTTCCCATGCTTGACGATATGTTTCAGTTATTGGATTCTCATTATCCATAATGATGTTATATATATAAGCTATTAATTTTTCTGTGGTTGGATGCCAGTTAAACGATTCATCTAATAATCCTGGTTCCTTATTTTTAAAATCCTGTGTATTAGATTTAATATAATCTCTAATTTGGAAATACCTAAACAAATGCTGTGAAGACAATCCGTAGATATCTTGTAATTCCTGAAATGAAAGAAATTTTCCATTTCTATAAAGGTGCTCTACCCTTGTAATTCCTAAATTATCCCAATGTCTGAACCCTCCATCCAATGTGGAGGGCTTAAATAATGGGTTATTCATAATTGGTAATCTAAATGAAAGGTTGTCTAAATGTAAAATCTTGACTATTTGTTTCCAAATACGTCTATTATTATAAATGATTGGATTGTCCCTATAAGTTTTTTTTTGAACTTCCTTTGGGGCAAAAATAATTGAATCTACGTTGAAAGGCAAACAATCTTCCTTTTCTATCTTTAGCCACGTTGGTTCCAGGTCCGTATTTACCCACCAAAAATTCATATTCTTAATCTGTACTGCCCAGAAGTAGTATAAAAAATTTGGAAGTGCTAATCCTCCATTTATCTTTGACTTACATAAATGTTTTTTACTTATTCTATGATTTTTATAATCCCAGATAAAACTATTAACAATATTATCAATTTTTTTAAAAAAGGTTTTCGGAAGGAAAAAAGGGATAGCTTGAAACAGATATAATAATTGTGGTAGAAAAACCATCTTTATAGCATTTATTCTACCAATCAAAGATATAGGCAGTGTTTTCCAATATAAAATATTTTTTTTAAGTTTATCTAATAATTGAGGATAATTCGATCTAATTAATAAGTTATGAGATTTAGATACATTAATTCCTAAATATTTAATTTTGTCAGTAACTATTGATAATGGATATTGTTGTAATATGTTTAAATTTATATTAGTTATTGGCATAATATCACTTTTATTCCAATTAATCCTATATCCAGAAAATGTACTAAATTTATTTATAACATCAAACAACCTTGGAATACTAATTTCAGGTTTTGTGATGTAAATCAAAACATCATCTGCATATAAGGATATTTTATTAGTTGTTCTGTCAGTATTATAACCGTATATTTCAGGTTCTGACCTAATTCTTTCCGCCAAAGGCTCTATCGCCAAGGCAAATAATAAAGGCGATAACGGACATCCTTGTCTACATCCCCTAAAGAGTTTAAATTTAACTGATAGTATTTGATTAGTTAGAATTCTTGCAGTAGGATCTGAGTATAGGATTCTTACCCATTTACAAAATTGATCCCCCAATTGAAACTTTTCCATTATATTAAATAGATATAACCATTCCACCTGGTCAAATGCTTTTTCTGCGTCTAACGATATGACTGCTAATTCCGTATCTCGTATTCTTTTAGAATATATAATATTAAACAGGCGTCTTAAATTATGAGACGAATAGCGTTTTGGAATAAAACCTGTTTGATCATAATGTATTAATTTAGAGATCACCAAACTTAGTCTCCTAGATAAAACTTTAGCTAATATTTTTTGGTCTGTATTTAGAAGGGCAATCGCTCTATATGAACCAGGATCTTCCAGATCTTTATCTACCTTAGGTATAAGTGTAATTGTGGATTCATTTAAAGAGTCTGGTAATTTTCCTTGTTCATATGCATGTCTATACACTGTATGTAGTCTTGGAGAGATCAGATCTTGAAATTTTTTATAAAATTCTGCACTCAGGCCGTCAGGCCCCGCAGCTTTTCCATTCTTTAACGAACCAATTGATTCTGCGATATCTTTCACTGATATTTCAGCATTTAACAAATGTCTCCCTTCCTGATCTAAACTCTTAATTTGACATTCTTTTAGAAATGTTTCCATTCCATCTGTTTGTCCTGTTAATTTTGATGAGTAAAGATTTTGGTAATATTGTAAAAATCTATCATTAATATCTTTTGGTATGGTCAGTATATTTCCTTGCATTGATCTGATTCCATGTATCGTTTTTTCATCGTCTAATTTTCTTAATTGTCGTGCTAGCAATTTATGCGGTTTATCTCCAAATTCAAAATGCACTTGTTTGGTTTGTTGATAAAGTTTGATGACTTGATTAGAGTATATTTCGTTTAGTCTATACTTTGCTATTGCAATTTTATTACTTAACTCCTTAGAGGGGTGTTTTATATTCTCATTGTCTAGTTGTTTTATCTCCATTTCTAACTTCTGTTCCCTCTTTCGGTTTTCTTTATTAAAATATGCTTGTGCCGATATTATTGCACCACGCATGAATGCCTTAAATGTATCCCAAAGTAACAATGGTGAAATTTCAGGTGTGTCGTTTGTCTCAAAGAATAATTTAATCTGTTCTGTCACATGATTACAACAATCCTTGTCCTTCAGTATCTGAGGATTAAATCTCCAAGTCATAGTTTTATTAGATATATCTTTTAGTTTTATCTTAAATGTTAATGGTGCATGATCTGAAATAATAATATTATGATATTTTGCATTGTATGCATAGGGAAGCAGTTTTGAGTCTATTAAAAAGTAATCTATCCTCGAGTAGGTTCCGAATACGGGCGAGAAAAAAGAATATTCTCGTCCGGATGGGTTCTCTAATCTCCAAATATCCTTAACGTTAGTTGAGTTAATGAAAGAATTTATAAGTTTACTTGAATTAGAAATAGCTTTCCTTTTTGTTGAGGATCTGTCTAAGTAGTTATCCAAAGTGCAATTTAAATCGCCCCCAATTATTAAATTATGTTGAGTGGATATAGGAATATTATTGAATATTTTCTTGAAAAATAATGGGTTATCGAAATTAGGAGCATATATATTCATAAGAATTACTTTTTTTGAGTATAATTCCCCTGTAATTATTACATATCTGCCCTCTTTATCTTCTATTATAGAACTTTGTTTAAAAGGTATACCTTTACGAATAATTATTGCGACTCCCCTAGATTTATGTATAAATGAAGAGTGATATACCTTTGAAATCCATTTAGCTGTTAATCTATATTGATCATCTCTTTTGAGATGCGTCTCTTGGAGGAAAATAACGTCTGATTTCAATCTATTCAGCTGCGCTAACACCTTACCCCTTTTAATTGGTTCATTAATTCCCTTAACATTCCAACTACAAAAAGTGATTCCATCATCCCCAGTCTTCAAATTCATATCTTGCATTTTAGTATTAGGGTGGTTTTTTTTGGAATAGCCCTCTCGGCCCCTCCAGCTCAACAAGGCACCCAAACGTCAATCCGACGAAAATTACCAATCTCAATAATCCATATCCATGTCTATCTAAAATAACTATACGGTATTGTTCATAATTACATTCATATAATATATAACATAAATTCAAATACTTAATATATTAAAAAAAATAGAAAATATAAGCGAAAAAAGAAAAAAGAGTGTCAAAAGGGTGCCCAAAGAAAAAAAAGACTACACTGATAGGTTGTGTAGTATGTGTTAGTGAACGCCACACTAACGTGGCGATTAATCTAATGACTTCCGTGTTTAAAAAAGATGTTAAATATTCCAGCTCCCAACTAGAATACTGTGTATATTGGGGTGGGGTACTAACTTTAAGGGTTTAGTAATTATTTCTATTATTCATGAAACTATTTATTAATTACTATTCTATTGTAATTAGTATTATAATAAATAATACTATGTTAGGGGAATTATTGAAATTCTACAAATTGATACCAAACCACTACTGCATTCCCATTATTTTCCCTCTTTCTCAATGAATAATTCATAACCGCAGGTTAATGATAAAAGTCCAAAATGTTCAGTCGTCGTCTTCTTCCTCCCGTGATTCATCGTCTGTTTCCTCCTCTTCTGCCTTCTTCTGTATGCCTTTTGCGAACTTCAATGCATCAGTATGCTTAACGAAGCGGTGTTCCTCGTTGTCATAGGTCACTCTCAGTGTTGCTGGGTACATCAAGCCATATCTGAGATCCACTGTATTCTTTAAATTCCGTAGAATGCCTCTTGTTTCAGTGAATAAGGATCTTCTCTTAGCAACTTCCGCTGGGTAATCTCTGAAGATACTAATGTTATTTCCTTCGTATTTCAAATTTCTCTTTCTCATTATTATCTTCATCATATCTTCAAAGACGTGATCATACACCACCTTTACAATCATTTGTCTGGGTGGTGCACCTCTCCCAGGGACCCGTCTTAAAGCCCTGTGGGCACGGCCCAACAGTGGTTCTTCATCCAATTCCAAAATGTCTTTTAGGAGTTTTGCAACAAATTTTCGTGGATCTTGATTTCCTTCACAACCTTCAGTCAATCCTACAATTCGCAAATTCTTACGTCTTTGTCGGCCCTCCAAATCAATACATTTCTCATTTATTTTGCGAAGTAGTTCTGAGAGGCGTTTATTCTCGGCAAGTAACTTCTCAGTTTCCTTGGCACTTTTTACAGCAAAATCAGCCAAATCTTTAAGTGTATCATTGTGTTGGTCAATTGTAATGGTAATAGGATCTATCTTATCATTCAGCATTTGTTCCAACCCAGCAACCTTGGCGTTTATCTCAGAGAATCGGTTTTGAAATTCAGCCTCCGTCTTACTTTTCCATTCGCTCATCATAATCTTTACCGTCTCGGTAACTTCTTTTGTTAATTCCACTTTAATTCTCTCCTGAGACACCAGAATCTCCGCTTTTAGAGTTTTTATTTCATCTTTATATTCTTTCTTCATGTCTTTAAATTCATCTTTATATTCCTTCTTCAGATCTTTTATTTCTTTCACCAGTTTCTTCATCTCACCTATCATGGAATTTTTAAACTCTTCCATTTCCACTTTTCTCTGTGAGATTTCTTCCTGGGAGGCAGTCAGACTCGAGCCCGAGGCTTTGGTGGCACCAGCCTCTCTTCTTAGGCCCGTTTTCTTCGGGGGAGGGGAGGAGGAGTGCATTTTAAATTTCTTACCAAAGTCGCGCGCCTGATGACGTCACGCAGCCTTCAATCGCACCGGAGCCGTTTTTAATCGATCTCCTGCGGTAAGTAGCGTTAGCACCCTCCTTTAGCCCCGTTTTTTTTGTAGATTTTTACGGAGCTGATCTGGCGCTGTTCTCCCCTAGAACATGGCGCCACCGGAAGTCCCTTCTGGATAGTTTAACCTATTCACGACTTACTGAAGGTAAGACTGGCCGTAAACACTCTCCAAGAATAATCAGGTTTACTCCACGTACAAAGTCCGTAACCTGAATGTTAACTCTTGACAGATGCTACTTACCTTGCTGCATTTATCTCCTTACTGTTTATATCGCTGCATACTTATCCATTAAAATAATCCACTTGATCTATGTTGTACATCGTAGTCTTGTAAACTTGTTAAATCTCATCAATAACAACAATGAAAGATTTTCATTGATAATTTTCAAAGATGCTCATCAGTAATGCTGACGGGGGAGGCAGCATTTTTTTCAAATAATGGAAGAATGGGAAAAGTAGAGACTAGTAGAAAGTAGAGACCTCTGATCTTCCACAGCACATTGAATTAAGCCCCTAGAGATATCAGCACACATCATTTATGACAGGAGCATTCTGTGGCAAGACGTAGAGGAGTGAGAGGGTACTTTGATCACCCTCAATATTTACTATGTATGTAAATAGTGGCTTAATCAGTAAACAGCCACTAGCTATCAGAGCATCCTGAACATTGCAACATTTTAATTTGGTTATCAACATCCACTCTTCATAGCTAATCCATACATAACAGCTTCAGAACACTCAGAGTGTCATTACATATAGTATTCTTTCCTTCTTCCATGTTAATTTTAGCCTACTTTCTCCAAAGAATCATCATATTTATCAACCTTTGATATATGGAAGATAGACACAGAAAGCTGGAGTGACTGAGCAGGACAGGCAGCAACTCTGGAGAGAAGGAATGGGTGACATTTCAGGTCGAGACCCTTCTTCAGAGGATCAATGGAACACCACCTCGGACAGCCAATACCTATCTGAGTGTCCCTCCACATCAGTATTTAAATTCTACTCCTACAACTAAGAAACGTTTTAAAATTAAAAACGTTTTTACATAAAACACGACAGCTCAGGTATTGGCACTTCAGTTCACAGTGTTTAGCTCCTCGGGCTAATGGAATCAAGGGATATGGGGATGAAGCAGGAACGGGGTACTGATTTTGGATGATCGTCCATGATCATATTGAATGGCGGTGCTGGCTTGAAGGGCCAAATGGTCTACTCCTACACCTATTTTCTATGTTGCTATGTTTCTATGTCCATGCCGAACATGATGCCACATATCCATGTGCCGAGCAAAAAGCTTCTTAAACCACCCTAGTTCCAGGCACCCACCACTATCTATATATAGAATAGTTGCCCTGCATATCGCAATTAAGCTTTCCCCTCTGGCCTTAAATCAATGCTCTATCATCTTTTACATTTCTAATCAGTAAATAAAGATTCTGACTGTATCCGTACCATGTAATAATGTAAAATGTGATTTTTATTTATTACTATTGCAGCCAACTTACGAAATCCAGTTCTATTGTATCTCTGAATTTCAGTGGTGTTCTACAATATGATATCACAGTTGTATAATCTGTTTGGCATCTCTTAGTGAATTTCTGCTATATTTGTTTTTAAATAAAGTACAGGTTTATTTTGGCCATGAAGCTCCGAGCTGACCCTTGAACATCATCTGACGAAAGGTTGCAACACAAATCATCACCTATCCATGTTTATGAGAGAAGATTGAAGAAGTGTTTCACCCTGAAACCACCTCTCCATGTTCTCCAAGGATGCTGCCTGACCTGTTGAGTTACCCAAGAATGTTGTGTCTATCTTCGGTATAAACTGGCATCTGCAGTTCCTTGTTATCGCCTTGGACATTTTTGTTACCTGATTTTTGCATTTACTATTATGAACAATTTATGTACAGTTTGAAACTATTCAAAGAATAATTATGTTATGGCCTATGAAGCCATTTTTACCATTGTTCATGCTGAATCCTCATGGAGTAATCTCATCAGACACAGTTCCTCATATCATGCAATTTTCCTTCAAGCGTCCGCCTAATTCCCTGAATGATTTCACTTCCACCACCTTTACAAACAGCAAATTCCAGATCATGACCACCATCTACCAAAATAAAGTGTTCCCCTCAAATCTGCCTGAATCTCTCACCCAAACTTTTAAATGTTCCCAGCTCGAAAATACTTGAAATTCTCCATTCTCCACTCTCTACCTATGAGTGTGCAGCCGGACACAGTTGCAACTCTATCTTTAAATTTGCCGACGACACCACTATTGTTGGATGAATCACGGATAATGATGATTCGGGAGGAAGATCGATCGTCAAGTTGAATGGTGCCAAAACAACAACCATGCTCTCAATGGCAGTAAGACCAAGGAGCTGATTGTTGACTTTAGAAGAGGGAGGTTGAGGATCCACAAACCTAGCTTCAATGACCGATCGGTGGCAGAGAGAGTCAACAACTTCACGTTAATAGGCATGCATATCTCTGAAGAACTGCCTGGACCCAGCACGTTATAAAGAAAGCCCATCATAAAGAACAATATAGAAAGGCCATCAACGTCTCTACTTCCTTAGAAGATTAAGGATATTTGGTATGTCAACAAATACTCTGCTGAACTTCTGCAGGTGTAAGGTAGAGAGCATATTGACTCAAACCATCAGAGCATGGTTTGGCAACTCAAACGCTAAGGAATGAAGGAAATTGCAAAAAGTGATGAACACTGCCTGGTCCATCATGGATACTGATCTCCCTGTAAGAGGTGCAGTCTCAAAAAGACAGCCAGCATCATCAAGGGCCCACACCACTCAGGCCATGCTTTCATTTCACACCTGCCACCAGGAAGAAGGTGCAGGAGTGACCTCCAGATTCAGGAGCAACTTCAGGGCTATTTAGTACCACAACCTACAACTAATATTCAAACTACAAACTGTCTCGGTTGCACTAGGGATTTTGGGCTTTTGTTTTATTTTGCATTAATATCAAGGTTTTATTTATTGGACTTCTTTTTTTGTTTGTTTATTATGTAATCTATGGAGTACTATATTTATAGACCTACTATGCTGCTGCAAGTAAGAATTTCATTGTCCTGTTTTGATACAAGTGACAATTAAACACTCTTGACTCTCTTGATTCTCTTTCCAGAATGGTCAACTCATTCACTCTTGCATTATGTTATCTAAAATTGGTTCTTAAATGTGTCCAGTATGTTAACTTAGGCTCACCAGCGTCTCTTCTTCCTGAGGAGACTTAAGAAGGTCCACCTGTATCCCCAGATTCTGGTGAACGTCTACCGCTGCACCATCGAGAGCATCCTTACCAACTGCATCACAGTATGGTATGGTAACTGCTCTGTCGCCGACCGGAATGGTCTGCAGAGGGTGGTGAAGATCGCCCAACGCATCACAGGCTCCTCACTCCCCTCCATTGAGTCTGTCCATAGTAAACGATGCCTGTGCAGGGCGCACAGCATCGCCAGGAACAGCTCACACCCTAACCATAGACTGTTTACCCTCCTCCCATCCGGAAGACGCTACAGGTCCCTCCGCTGCCGTACCAGCAGGCTCAAGAACAGCTTCTTCCCTGCGGCTGTCACACATCTCAACGCTGCACCTCAATGACTGCCTGTCTCCATCCCTCCCCCCCGGACACTGTATATGTATAGATGCATATTAACTCATACTACTGCGCAATTACTTGTTCATTCGTAAGTTCGCCCTTCGGAGATACCAACTGCATTTCGTTAAAGATTGAATTGAATTGAATTGAACTTGCACCATGTTCATTGGCACATTTTTACAGCTGCTGGATATACACTTTAAATACTTACACTCCAACAACTATTTCAACATTGTCCTTCACCCGTGTCCTCTAAGTCTGTTCAGACAACAGTTCTGAAAATTAGCAATCTGCCTCGACCACTACAAAGAGAAAGCTTCACAACCATTTTCTTTTTCTGTTTTTGTTCTACTTGTTTTAGTTAAATATGAGACCCCACTTGCCACTGCCAATGCCAGTATTCTTTGATGTTGTTTCTTTGATATATTTTCACCTGGCATTCACAAAACCAAGACTTAAAGCTGCAAGAGTTATGTATCGATGCACTTTGATGCAACTAAGATCTGAGTGAGGACACCTCAGTGGAATCCAGGACCATGACGTATGTGGATACCACCAATAGGATCCCATTAAGCCATCTTCACAAATTGGCAGTAAATTATGGACCACACAGTATATTCTTAGCTCCAAATAATGTTTTTTTTAAATTCGAGACATATCCATTATACAGTTTCCTTAGTACCTTATAATAATGGATGCAGATAATCAGAGGAATTTTTGAAAAGTATGATTTACTCAAATAAATTTTATTTTATTTTAGACTTTGAACATATAAAATCTGATGATGATGAGCTGATATTTAACATTATCAACACACACTCTTTGTCAAAGCGGTTACATGAAATGGGAAAAGTCTTGTTACCTGAGCAAATATCAAAGTGCTGGAAGAACTCCAATGCTGCCTGACCCACTGAGTTCCTCCAATACTGTTTTTTACTCAAAATTCCAGCATCTGCAGTTATATCTCCATTACCAATATTTACTTTATAAAGCGTTCATAGAGCCCTTAAATTACAATTAAAACACAAAGTACTTGTGCTGTAACTCCAGGATAAGCACTCAACTAAGAAAACCTCAGTCCGTCAGGGAGTTATTGGAACCAAATGGCTGGATTTTCATCTTGTTCTGAACTTACAGTACCAATTCAGCTGATTAGTGTTGAGAAAACAGAGAAAGTGGCATACACAACCACTGACACCATTTTCCCTGTGATTCTACCAAATAATCCGCCAGTGAATAACTCGAGAAAAACTCATACAATTCCAGTCAAAACAAAACATGAATTGAAACGATATTTTCACTTCAATACATTCTAGAACCAATTAAGTACATTTTGAAGTGTGATGACTGATATGATGTAAGAAATGCAGTTGCTAATTTGAGCCGAGCAAGCTTCCCCAGACAGTAATGCGATAATCACCCAATTATCTGTTTCAGCAATTTTGATTGAGTGATAAACATACGCAGGTCACCAGGGATAACTTCATTGCTCCTCTTTGAAACAGTGTCAGTGAATCTTTTCCAGCCACCTGGGATACAGAGGGTTGAACATCCCATCCAAAAAGCAGCATAATATCACTCTTCCATCCCCATCCACCTCTCCCCATCCCATGGCTCCTCCCCGTGCATTCTGCGGAGATGCTACCCTTGTTCTTTCATCTTTCCCCTTTTCCCTTCCCACCATCTGGGGTACCCAAAGAATCATTAACCTTGAAATAGTTGAATTTGCGATGTAGTCTAGAAACAAGGAACTGCAGATGTTGGTTTATACCGAAGATAGACACTAAGTGCTGGAGTAACTCAGGTAGCATCTCTGGAGAAAATGGATGGGTGTCTTTTCAGGATAGGAAGGGCACGTGAACGAAACGTCACCCATTCATTTTCTCCAGTCTGTCCCACTGAGTTAGTCACGCACTTTTTCTCCATCCTCGCAATTTAGTCTACTGTGTTCAGTGTTCACATTAGAGACATCAAATGCATATTGAGAGGTCACTTTGCGGGGCACCTTCACTCAGCCGGTAGAAGAGACCCTAAACTCCTTGTTGCCTACCATTTTTATTGACAATCACACTCCTTCTCTCGTAACTCCTCATCTCTGCCCTCCATAACTATTATAATTTGGCCCAAAGTAAGTTCACTAAACCATCCTCAGTTTTTGTCTGGGCACCTTGCAATCTCTAAGTCTCAAGATTCAAATTTTCATCTTCATAAGACCCTCGCTTTCTTTCTTTAGGACTGGCCATTCCTCACCTACTCTTATTCTCCACTTGAATAATCTGCCCAGCTCAGCACATTCAGATAGGCCAAATAATGTAACACAATCTGGACGCCTCCATAACAATCGATTTCACAAAGAATTTTAACCATCCATTCGGTGTCTGTCCATTGTTACATCCTTTGGTTTATTTTAGCATTTAATTTAGTTTAGAAATACAGTATGAAAACAGGCTCTTTGGCCCACCAACTTCACGCAGTCCATCGATCACCCATACACTAAATAGCCTGTCCCATTTACGTGACCTTGGCTCGCAAATTATGCAATCTCATGGTCGTTTGAGGCGTACGGGCAACGTATGGCCGCGCGGGGCCGGTCCCACTTAGAAGCACGGAGTTGTGCGGGGCTGGTCCCGACATCGCGCGGGGCTCCGAAGTTCTTGCAGTGACCATAATCTTTGCGTGCCAACGGCCTGTCGACAAAAAACGCCCAAATTCAGTCGGCCCACCTCTCGCCCAGCTGATTGGTAAGCATGACGTAAATGACGTCACGCGCGAACTCCGCTTCCGGTTGGTCGCGCCAAACGCATGCAATCACATGCAAATGGGACAGGCCCTTAATTCAATTGTACACACGAGAGACAATTTACAGAAGCCAAAGAACTTACAAACGTGCACGTCTTTGGGATATGGGTGAAAACCGGAGGACCCGGAGGAAACCTACGCGATCACATGGAGAAGATACCAACTCGACATAGACGGCACCCATAGGCAGGTCAAGGCCTTTTTTAAGTTGAAGTCTATGGCTTAGTTTAGTTTAGATATACAGTGTGAAAACAGGCTCTTTGACCCACCGAGTCCGCGTCATCCATCGATCACCCGTACACTACACCCGTTCACACTAGTTCTCTGTTATTCCACTTACTCATGCACTTACTACACACTAGGGACAATTTACATAGGCCAATTAACATACTAACTCGCACGTCTTTAGGATGTGGGAGGAAACCGGAGCACCCAGAGGAAACCCACACAGTCACAGGCAGAAAGTGCAAACTCTATACAGCATCTGAGGTCAGAATCGAACTCGGGTCTCTGCTGTTGTTCGACAGCAGCCCTACCAGCTGCATCCCTGTGGAGAAGTGGAAAGATGATCCTTCAAGTCCCAACCCTTCTTCACACTGACGATAAAGCTTGCCCTCTTTGGTATCTCATAAAGTAATCCAACTGGAAATAAAACCAATGTGGACATCATGTGAGAGCCAAGGATTTATCTTTGACATCGTCTGCAGGGAATATCCAGTGGCACTCACTGTTTACGATACGATACAATACAATAAGATAGAACTGTATTTATCCCAGGAGGGAAATAGATCTGCCAACAGTCATAAAAAACAAGATACATGAAACATAAAATTAAAGTGACGAGTGGAAAGGATTGGGGATGTGTAAAGATTGGGGAGGGGGGGAGAGGGGAGTCATCTACCCAATGACAGAAGGGGGGAGGAGTTGTATGGTTTGACAGCTCCAGGGAAAAAGGTGTTCTGTACTGCATCTTGGCGGAACCAGTCTGGCGCTGAAGATACTCCTTATATTGACCAGTGTGTCATGGAGGGGTTAGCTGTATTGTCCAAGACGCTCCTCCTCTCCAAGACCACCTCCCATGAATCCAACTCCGCCCCCAAGATGGAGCCAGCCTTCCTGATGAGCTTGTTAATCATTTTGCCGTCCGCGGCCTTTTCCCTGCTAACCCAGCACATGACAGCGAAGAAGATGGCATTGGCTACCACCGATTGGTAGAACATCTGTATTGAAGTGAATGTTCACAAATGTGAAGTATAGAAAAGACCATTGTACTCTTTCCCAAGACACAAGAGGATTAAAGGGCTGAAACGTCTGAAATTCTAAATTGCACCTGCTCAATTAGATAAGCACTAGTTAAGATGTTGCGTCCACAACAAAATGGATGTCACATTGCACTGATAATTTTCTTGCCTAGTATTAGAAATAAAATATCATGAACTTCATAGCCTAACCAATCATCATGGATGTTTGAACTTTCTGAGCAGGTAAATTCTATTTCTGAAAGAATAAATTAACCTGCCATACATACGTTCCGAATTAGATCCACTTGAATAGTATTGGAAAGCAACATGAGGAGTAATGGCTAGGAAGGAACTTCAGATGCTGGTTTATACTGAAGATAACCACAAAATGCTGGAGTATCTTAGCGGGTCAGGCAGCATCTCTGGAGAAAAAGGATGGGTGACGTTTCGGGTCGGAACCCTTCTTCAGACTGAGCAGTGGCAATTAATTTTCTATGCATTAGTGGTCTTAAAAGAACAGACCAAAACTTCTTCTGTTATCCCACTTTTGGTATGAATTTGATATAAACAAATAAAATAGCCACGTTTAGATCAACATCATGTGTTAATATATCAGAGCAGTTTTTGATTTTTAAGGACACAAAATACATTAACAATATTCCACAGAAATGGAGACACAAGGAACTGCAGGTGCTGGAGTCTTGAGCAAAAAACAAAGTGATGGAGGAAATCAGTGGGTCAGGTAGCATCTGTGGAGTGAAAGGGACAGATGACCTTTCTTCAGGCTGACGAAGTAGGGGTACAAAGCTTGTGAGAAGAGTTCAGAATGGGGCAAAGTCTGGCAAGAGACAGGTGGAAACAAGTGAGGGGGAGGGTGATGATTGGCTGATGGGTGGAGATAATCACAAAGGCTAGAGGTGAAATGGAGACAAAAGAGTATCAGTTGGGTGACACAGTGGCGCAGCAGCAGAGTTGCTGCATTACAGTGCCAGAGGTCTGGGTTCGATCCTGCCTATGGGCGCTCTCTGTACGGAGTTTGTACGTTGTTATATTTAAGAGGGAGTTAGATGTGGCCCTTGTGGCTAAGGGGATCAGAGAGTATGGAGAGAAGGCAGGTACGGGATACTGAGTTGGATGATCAGCCATGATCATATTGAATGGCGGTGCAGGCTCGAAGGGCCGAATGACCTACTCCTGCACCTAATTTCTATGTTTCTATGTTGTCCCTGTGACCACATGGTTTTTCTCCGGGATGCTCCGGTTTCCTTCCACACTCCAAAGACGTACAGGTTTGTAGGTTAATTGGCTTTGGTAAAATTGTAAATTGTTCCTTGTGGGTAGGATAGTGTTAGTGTACAGGGAGCGTTGGTCAGCGCAGACACGGTGGGCCAAAGGGCCTGTTTCCATGCTGTATCTCTGATGTCCAAAGTCTAAAGTCTAAATAAGGATGAGGTGGAGTGAAATGCAAATTCAGAGGGAGAGATATGGGTGGAAGAGAACAGGGAATAAAAGAAAGAGAATGGATACGGAGAAAATAGTGGATAAAGCATGGAGGATTGAGAGATGCGTATGGGGGGGGGGGGAAGGAACAGGGTGGCAGATTTGATGGCAAAAAGGTGTGTGCATCAGGGTTGGGGTTGGGAGAAGGGAAATGGGATTGGTGGATTACTTGAAATTGAAAAATTTGAAGTTCATGCTGTTAGGTTGTAAGGCACCCAGGCAGATTATGAGGTGCTGTTCTTCCAGGAAATACCACAGAAAGCTGAAAAGATAAAAATCAGAGGTCAAAATGTAGAAACAAGGAACTACAGATGCTGGTTTACATAAAAGGAAACAAAGTGCAGGAGTAACTTAGCAGGTCAGGCTGCATCTCTGGAGAACACAGATAAGTGACGTTTCGAATCAGGACCTGAGGTCATCCCGGTCTGCTGATTCAAGAGACACAGAAAGAATAAATGCAAGTACAACAGGGAAATAGCATTTTGGCCTTTAGTGTAGAACTGTGGACTACATGGGTTAAGGGAGTCTTGTTGACATTGTATGTTGCTTTGAAGAGACCTCATTTGGAGTATTAAGTGTCCTTCAGCTATGGCATCAGTATGATATAATTTCATAAATTGATTCCTAGAATGAGTGGGTTGACAATGTTAAGAAAAATGCACGGTGGAATTTAGAAGGAATAAGAGGCGATCTCATTGACGTGCAAGATTCTGAGAGGTATCGACAGGGTAGATGCTGACAAGCTGTTTCTTCCAGCTAGAGGCTCGGAACGGGGATTGAAACGAGTCAGCCATTTAGCACTGAGATGAGAAGAAATGTTGTTACACAGATGCTTATAAATCTCAGTAATTCCCTGCTTTAGAGGGCATTGGATGTTCACTCCTTGCTTTTATAAAAGGGAATGACCAATATATTTTTGGACATTAAGAGAAACACAGAGTGCGGACAAATGCAGTCAGAGAGTGGAGCAGGTTCTGGCTAGCAATGATCTAACTGAATGGCAGAGGTGGCTCAAGTGAATGGCTGATAGCATCCTGCTTCGATTTCCTCAGTTCTTATTGAGCCTGAATTCCTCCTCCAATTAGCTCAGTACAATATCTGATTGGATATTATTAACTAAACCAGAGGAGCAGGAGGAGTGCTAAAACTATGATTGTACGACTACAATCTTAGTAATGTACAAATTAAACCAAAGTTATTCCTGAGGCTCTTTAGACTGAAATTACACAAACTTCTATTTCCGAACAATCTCACTGACCTGCAGAATGCAGAGAGACCTACTAGCTCCCCCTGGTGTAAATTTAATTTAGTTTAATTTAGAGATACAGTGCGGAAACAGGCCCTTCGGCCCACCGAGTCCGCACCGACCGGCAATCCCCGCACATTAACACTATCCTAAACACACTAGGGACACTTTACATTTATACCAAGCCAATTAACCTACAAACCTGTACATATTTAGAGTGTGGGACAAAAAACGAAGGTCTCTGAGAAAACCCACGCCGTCACTGAGAGAATGTATAAACTGCATTCAGGCAGCACCCGTAATCGGGATCGAACCCAGGTCTCTGTCAGTGTTATTGTAAGCACTGTAAGGCTGCAAGTCTACCATTGTGCCACCATACCGCCCCTTGTTGATTCATAATAACTTTTAAAAAGCAGGACTATATCTTTTTTATATTTGATTAAATGAAAAAGCCACCACTCTCAGACACTTAATACTTGAGGTAAAAAAAAACCTTTTGATTACTTGCTATTCTGATTCTTATCAAAGAGTGGTCTTTTTTTTCCATGTTTTAAATAATACAATGTCTGTATCAAAGAACTTTGCTCAGTTTTATTCGGCAATGTTGATTTTTTTGGTTCAATCTTTTTTTAGAAGGTGCAACACAGGGGAGATTGCATAAATGGGTCAGATCAAGTCTGACAAATTAAATTAATGAAACCTTAAGAGACTGCAGTATGTTTCTGAGGCAGTTAGGTAGTTCTGAACACTTTTGTATTCAAACGCTATGCCAGAATTTTGGATTATTATAAAGATAAGGTGCTTCCCCATTACGAGGGAGGAATAAAGTGTGTCAAGAGATGCCAAATTTGTGTGACTCAAAATGCTACTTGGAGATCTGCAGAGGTAAAGATATGATATGTGCTTCTTCACTGATATTCCAAAATGGAGATTCTAAAATAACCAAAATGTGAGGACAAGTTCATGACATAAAATACAAACAGGATCCATAAGCCTTTGTTATAAGACAGTATTGTCAATATCTCTGCTCTTTCTGGTGCTATAGTGCAAGTAAATGCTGGAGTGCAGATTTAATCTGCACCCCCTGCTATCCAATGGATAGATCTGCAAAGTCTTCATTGTAACACCAAATTGATAGATAATTGAAACAAAAATTGTTTATTGACCGAGATGTTCAGATTTTTAAAAGGGAATGAACATTAAGAAAATGGGGGGAAATGAACAATAATGTATCGATTAGGATGCATTGTAGAGGTCAGGGAGACTGCAGAAAAATGGTCAGACCAGACTTGAGTTCAGTTCGAAGACATTTGTTACATGGGAGCGATACAATAGACCTGTTGATCAGAGTGATCCTGGAATAGAATAATTCAAGAATACAAGAATAGAGTAGATAAGCTATTCTATAAAAATAATAAAAGCTATAGACTGGATGAATGGAGATAATTTTTTTTTGGTAGATAGAAAGTATATGGTTTTGAGATAATTTCTAGTCAAGGTGAATAGGATTAGTTTTCACTCTTGCAGCTTGGAATCAGACCCTCTTGCCTATCGTGTCCATGCCAACCATCAAGTACCAATTTACACTAATCTGAAATAAAAAGAGAAAACACTGGAAAAACTCAGCAGGTCATGCAGCATCGATAGAAAGATGAACAATTAACATTGAAGCAAACACTAAGTGCTGGAGAAACCCAATGGGTCAGTCCACAGATGCAGAGGGCATCCACAGATGCTGCCTGACCCGCTGAGTTACTTTGGCACATTGTGTTTTGCTCAAGATTCCAGCATCTGCAGTCACTTGCGTCTCCAGTTAACATTTCACACCTGGCACCCATCATTAGAACTGAGAAAGAAAGAAAGATGTTGTGGGAGTGGTGGAGAAGGAGGACGAACGCAATGGATGGAACAAAGGGAGTTTCCCTGATAGGGTGAAATAATGAGAGCAATAAAGCTAAGTCTGAAGAAGGGTCTCGACCCAAAACGTCATCTATTCCTTTTCTCCAGAGATGCTGCCTGACCCGGCTGAGTGACTCCAGCTGTTTGTGTCTATCTAAGATAAGATGCTCCTTTGTCTGCATAATGTGCTGTTCATGTTGTATAACCTGTGCATATTGCATAACCTGTGTATAATGTTTTATAGTCTGACCATAAAGAGTAAAATGGGGAAAGGATGGGAGCAGGAGTAGAAATAGATGGCAAAATATGCCAGTTATTATACAAACAGAAAGGAAGAAGCAGTTATATAAAGTTGGAGAATTCAGTATTGAGGCTTGCAAGTTGTAACATGCCCAGAGAGAAAAAAAGATGTGTTGTTCCTTTTGCTTGCGTTGGACTCTGTTTTAACAGTAAAGAAGGCCACGGAGAGAGGTCCGAGTGGGAGTAGACGGTGAATTAAAGTGGCAGGCAACCTGAAGCTCAAGGTCGCTCTGTCAGCTGAGGGCACATGCTCTGCAAAGTCATCACTCACAATCCGCATTTGGTTTCTCCATTGTGGAGGAGGCCACATTGTGAACCATCTCAGCCAGATGCAACTAAATAACCCTCTTCACAATAACCCTCTCTGGCTAAACCCCTCCCTTCCCAATAACCCTCTCTGGCTAAACCTCTCCCTTCCCAATAACCCTCTCTGGCTAAAACCCTCCCTTCACCACCTCCACTTTAAATTCCAGTTGGAATATTTTGGAGGACCAAGTAATGAAGTACCAAGAAGAACACAGAATGCAGTCGATTGGAAGATGTGTAAGTGTCTGTGCTCTTGGGTGGTGCGAAGGAAACAGGTGAACAGATGTTACATCGTAAAGTGCCATGAACCAGCATGCACCGTTCATTGTGTCGATATTTATTCTGAGGAAGGGGATCGACCCAAAACGTCGCCTACTCCTTTTCTCCAGAAATGCTGCCTGATTCTCTGATTTATTCCAGCATTTTGTGTCTATCTTCGGTGTACACCAAGAGTCATGAGTCCTCTCTGACATACCAAATCTCTGCAATCTTCTCAGAAAGTAGAGGCGCTGAAATTGTAGCGAATTGCGGACGCAGCCAATACCATCACACAAACCATTCTATTGACTCCATTTATACATCACGCTGCCTCGCCAAGGCCAGCCGGCATTATCAAGGATGTGTCGCACCTTGGTCACTCCCTCTTCTTCCCTCTCCCATCGGGCAAAAGGTACAGTGTGTGAAAGTGCACACCACCAGATTCGAGGACAGTTTATTCCCACCTGTTATCAGGCAACTGAATCATCATACAACAACCAAAGAGCAGTGCTGAACTACTATCTATCCCTTATAACCCTCAGACTATCCTTGGCCAGACTTTGCAGGCTTAACCTTGCTCTAAATGTTATTATTTGATCATGTATCTATACACCGTAAAGGATCAATTGTAATTGCGTATTGTCTTTCTGCTGACTGGTTGGCACACAACAAAAGCTTTTCACTGTACCTCGATACACGTGACGCTAGACTAAACTGAATTGATGGGCTTTCTTTATAATTACATCAGTCCGCTGAGTCCAGGAAAGATCTTCAGAAATGTGCACGCCCAGGAGTTTGAAGCTTTGACTCGCTCCACTGTCATCCCGTCGATATATAGACAGGTTTTTGGGTCCTCGTCCTTCTTCATCCAAAGTCCACAATCATTTCCTTGGTCTTACTGACATTGAGAGCCAGGTTGTTGGGCTGGCACCATTTGATCAGTCGATCGATCTCACTTCTATACTCTGAATCATCATCATCATCTGTAATTCGTACAACGGTTGTGTCGTCGGCGACCTGCATCTGTAGTTCCTTCCCACACATTTGTCTGCATTTTACTGCTGCATTATGAAATCTCCTCAAAGTATGACTGCTTTGAAGAAGTTCTCCTCCCTTGGACAGGACTTTCACAAAGTCCTCTCTCACTGCTCCCAATCTGTGTTTCATGCGGCTCTCCTGCTCTTCGACCATGTTCTGATCCAAACTCGCATCTCTGGCCTTTGTCCACCCATCTGCCCATTAAAACCCACCTCACCCTGTTTCCACCCATCACTCTCTAGACTTTGTACAAAGCCACCTATCGTCTAGCTTTCCCTACCCCCCCCCCCCCCCCCCTCCAACCGTAATCAGTCTGAAGAAGGGTCCCAACCTGAAACATAACCTATCCATGTTCTCCAGAGATGCTACTTGACCCACTGAGTTACTGCAGCATTGTGTCTTTTGTGTGAAAAATTATTTAAGGATTAATGAAGGATTAGTGCAAAATGATTGGATGTCAGTCGCCACTGGCACAGTGGATTGAAGGTTTGCTTCAACGCTATATCTCTCTCTATAATTCTTTGACACTACACATTGATCAACCTTCTCAATTGAGAGGAACTTTTCAATTTTGGTTGCCTCCATCTACTGTCTGCTTCATGATGGGCATGAAGTCACTATTTTAACAAATAGGT
The DNA here is from genome assembly GCA_963514005.1 of Raja brachyura. The sequence continues at coordinate 117,344,162 of OY740782.1, forward strand.
CCACCTCAGAATTAATGTCAGAGTTACCATTGAAGAAGTACTGAAGGTACTATCGTGTATGAAGGTAGACAAATCTCTAGGGCCTGATCAGATACATCCGAGGACATTGTGAGAAACCAGAGAGGAAATTGCGGGAGCCCTGCTTGAAATTTACGAGTCGCCCTTAAATACAGGAGCGGTTCCGGAAGACTGGATGGAGGCAAAGTTGTGACTCTTTTCAAGAAGGGCTGCACGGAAAATGCTGGGAACTACAGGCCGGTGAGCTTAACATCTGCAGTTGGAAAGTGACTAGAGAGTATTCTGAGGGATAGGTCATACAGTGGTCGGGCAAGGGCTGATTAGGGATAGTCAGTATGGTTTTGTACATGGGGGGTCGTGTCTCACCAATCTGGTTGAGTTTTTTGAAAACGTGACCAAAAAGGTTGATGAGGGCAGAGCTGTAGAAGATGTATAAATGGATTTCAGTAAGGCATTTGATAAGGTTCCACATGGTAGACTACTCTGGAAGGTTAGATCGCATGGGATCCAAGGTGAGACAGCTGAATGGATAGCAAATTGGCTCCATGGAAGAAATCAGAGTTTCTATTCCTTGGAGCGCAGGAGAATGAGGGGTGATCTTATAGAGGTGTACAAAATCATGAGAGGAATAGATTGGGTGGATGCACAGTCTCTTGCCCAGAGTAGGGGAATCTAGGACCAGCGGACATAGGTTCAAGGTAAAGGGGAAAAGATTTAATAGGAATCTGAGGGGTAACATTTTCACACAAAGGGTGGTGGGTATATGGAACAAGCTGCCAGATGAGGTAGCTGAGGCTGGGACTATCCCAATGTTTAAGAAACAGTTATACAGGTTTGAGGGAGATAGGACAGGTTTGGAGGGATGTGGACCAAATGCAGGCTGTGGGACTAGTGTATCTGAGACATGTTGGCCAGTGTGGGCAAGCTGGGCTGAAGGGTCTGTTTCCACACTGTATCACTCTATGACTCTAATTCCAGTACAGAGAGGTGACAAACAAGGCTGGGTCATCATCCCATTCAATTTCTCAATCTTTCTGGTCACAACACTACCAATAAAATTCCTCGTGCAGTGGTACTAATCGATAGGACCAAAGGGAAACTGTTCAACTTACATCACCTCCTCTCCAGAACCAAGGTCACGGAACCTCTGACATAGAGTTACTCTATGCAGATGGCTTCCGAAAGCACATGTTTGATAGCTGAGTTCCAAGTCTTATTCACTGAAACATACAGTGCATTCAGAAAGTATTCAGACCCCTTCACTTTTTCCACATTTTGTTACGTCACAGCCTTATTCTAAAATGGATTAAATTAATGATTTATCATTCATCCACACACAATACCCCATAATAAAAAAGGGTAAAAACAGGTGTTTAGAACATTTTGCAAAGTAATTACAAATAAATAACTGATATAATCACATTTACATAAGTATTCAGACCCTTTGCTATGACACTCAAAATGTAGCTTATATTCATCCTGTTTCCATTGATTATCCTTGAGATGTTTCGACAACATGATTGGAGTCCACCACTGGTAAATTAAATTGATTGGACATGATTTGGAAAGGCACACACCTGTCGATATAAGGTCCCACAGTTGGCAGTGCACGTCAGAGCAAAACCAAGCCATGAAGACGAAGGAATTGTCTGTAGACCTCCAAGACAGGATTGTGTCGAGACACAGATCTGGGGAAGGGTATAAAACAATTTCTGCAGCATTGCAGGTCCCAAAGATCACAGTGGCCGCCATCTTTCTTAAATTGAAGAACTTTGGAACAAACCTTAGAATAAATTGGAATAAAAGTGAAATCATGTCAATAAAACCGAAAGATTCTACACATCTTTTACAGTTTCCTTTTAAAATAACTATGGAAAAATGTAAATACTTGGGTATCAAAATCACTAGAAGATATCTAGTCAAAATCACTAGAAGATATGTTTGATGCAAATTATAACCCTCTACCTAAGAAACTATATAACTTGATTATATTTTGGAAAACACTTCCGATGTCCTTAATAGGCTGAATAAACGCTATAAAAATGATTTTTCTACCACAAATTTTATACCTGTTCCAATCAATTCCAAAACGTTTTTAAAATAACTGGACCTAGATATCACAAATTTTATTTGGGATTATAAGTCCCATAGAATACAAAGATCACACCCAAAGCAGTAGGGGGGTTAGCACTCCCCAATTTCATGTATTTCTACTGGTCTGTAAATATTATAAATATGATTCAATTGCTGGATAATTCTCCCCAGCAACTGGATTTGATTATTATGGAGAAAGAGGACTGCTTCCCTTGCAATATTGGAGCGATCCTTCTTTCACCAATGACAATGAATAATACAAATTACAACAAAAATCCAATTATACATAGTACAATTAGAATTTGGAAACAAATAAAACACAACTTAAAATGAAGACATTTATCTCTCTTATCTCCTATCGGTAAAAACCCTTTGTTTAAACCTTCAATTATAGATAAAGCATTTATACAATAGGAAAGAGCAGGAATTAAAACCTTCGGAGATTTGTATGAAACGGGCAAACTATTATCATTTAAACAATTACAACTAAAATACAATTTGGGAAAATCAGTATTTTAAATATTTCCAAATTTGTGACTATCTGAAAAAATATGCACAAGATTATCACAATATGCCTCCAGATTTACTGGAAGAAGTAATGAATACAAAGGCTGAATCAGCAAACCTAATATCATATATTTATATAACATTATTCTAAACACAGAAATACCAACAACAGAAGGCATCAAAAGAGACTGGGAAAAAGAATTAAGTATAAACATTTCCACAGAAAGGTGGGAAGAATATTTATTAAATGTGTATGAATGTTCAATTAATGTAAGACACACTTTAATACATTTCAACTATGTTTGAAACACTACATCTGGAAGATATGATACTCCGACTGGCAGGAAAATCAGACCGTTTCTATAAGACGTGGCCTGCATTTATAAATCTACTACAAGGATAAGGTGCAAGAGTACCTCAAAAAAGAACCAGTGTCAGGTCTTGGTAAAGGGGGACGAAAAACTGTCGAGTTGGTAGATTCCCTTTGTGCGATGTTTATAATAAAGTAACTGGATTTTCGTTTTTCTTTCTCTCTCTTTCTCTTTTTTTTCTTCTCCAGGATCTATCTCTTAATCTCCTTTCTCTAACTCTTCGACCAAGGGTTCCCTTTCCCTTTGGCCCGTTTTTTCACTTTCACAACTTCTTTTCACTTCCTCTACTTTCTCTGTTTCTATTTCTTTATTTTTTCTTGTTTCTAAAGCCTTAAAAAATTAAGGGGTACAATGATTGTAATAATATACATGGGATGTACACTGATGTAATTTACGGTACCTCTAATAAATAAAGATATAAAAAAACAAAAAAAACAACAACAAAAAAGGAAAAGAATAACTTTGGAACCACCAGGACACTGAGCCAAACTGAGCAATCGGGGGAGAAGGGCCTTGATCAGGTAGTTGACCAAGAACCCGATGGTCACTCTGACAGAGCTTCAGAGTTCCTCTGTGGAGATGGGAGAACCTTCCAGAAGGACAACTATATCTGCAGCACTCGAACAATCAGGCTGGAAACCATGAGACAGTTTCTGTATCATAGCATCGTTACCCTAAACCTATGTCTGCCAGTTTAATTTAAGTCTCCTGCAATCTGCATTGTGAATATGTTTTTATTATCCTTCCCACAATAGGGCACCCTAAACCACACAATACTCCACATGACTTCACAAATATTTTATAGTAATTTATGACTTTTTTTATGCCTTGAAATGAGTGCCCACAAACCATTTATTTCTTGATTACATAGTTTCAAATGGACATATGACAAATTGAAATGCAGTAACAACAATTTTCATATCTGAAGTATACCAAAGTATGTCTTCCCTTTGCAATACTCCTCTCTGCAACACCAAAAGGAATTAAACCAAGTCATCATGGCTATTATTCCGCACGTCTAGAAAATCTAGTATTCAGTGAACAATGCCGATCAATACTGACCCTATGGTATCTGATTTACCATCCTCTCTCCAATTCAAAGTGCCAGCACCATCACCCACTAATCCACACACCCCTTCTCGAACAATTGGATGACTATGGTCCAGACCATCCCTAACCTAGAGCCCCCTTCCAAGGCTTTGGTCCCTCCCTCTCTGCCCCTCCCAAAGATTCACCCAGGCTTGGACTTTCATCCCCCTGCCACCCCCCACCCCCCCATCAGTCCCACACAGCAATCTTCCGACAACTGAATAGCCCAGCAAAACTCTGATTTTCAATCCCACTGCTACCCTCCACCCCAGCCGCCCTTGCAATTGCAAATCACAAATCATCACTCCTGCCCATGTTCCCTTCATGATCGTCTTTCTCTAGCAATCTCCCCCAGATCCACCCCCACCTCTCTTCCAGCTTTCCTCTCTACCCCTCACCACAATCAGTCCAAAGAAGGGTCCCAAAGTGAAATGTCACCTATGTATATTCTACAGAGATGCTGCCTGACCTGCTGATTTAATCCAGCACTTTGTGTGTTTTTAGGGCAATGGATGGTGTCTACATAGATTTCAGTAAAGCATTCAAGGCTATCCCTCATGGTAGGCTGCCCCAGAAAGTTAAGGCACATGGGACCAATAGTGTAGGAAGGAACTGCGGATGCTAGGTTAAACCTAAGATAGACACAAAAAATGCTGGAGTAACTCAGCGGGAAAGGCAGCATCTCTAGAGAGAAGGACCGAGTGACGTTTCGGGGCAAGACCCTTCTTGAAGATCAAAAGTGACTGGAAGTCTGTGACCAGTTATGTTTCACAAGGATCAGTGTTGGTAACTCTGTTGCTTGTAATATCCATTAATGATTTGTATGAAAGCGCAAGTAGCTGTTTTGTAAATATCCAGATGACACAAAAGTCGGTGGAGTTATGAATAGTGAGGAAGGTTGTTAAAGGATACTGCAATATATAGATCAGTTGGAAAAAATGGTGGAGGAACAACAGACAGAGATGAATCCGGATAAGTGTGAGGTGTTGCACTTTAAGAGGTCAAATATGAGGGGAAAGTATATAGTTAATCGCAGGACCCTCAATAGCATTGATGTACAGAGGGGTCTTTGGGCGCTTTAGATCTCTGAAAGTGGCAACGCAAGTAGACAGCATGGTAAAAAGAGCAAACTGTATACTTGCATTTATTGATCGTGGCATTGAATATAAAAGTTGGGAAGTCATATTGGAATTATATTAAACTTTGGTTAGATCACCTTTGGAGAAATGTGTGCAGTTCAGGTCTCTGTATTATAGGAAGGTTGTAGAGGCTTTGGAGAGGGTACAAAAAAAGGTTGTTACCTGGAACGAAGCGCATCAGCTATAAGGAGAGGCTGGACAAACCTGGATTGTTTTTTCTGGAGCTTCGGATGCTGAGAGGAGACCTGATAAAAGTATACAAAAATTATGAGAGGCATTAGAGAGGGTTGAAAGAGTATTTTTCCCAAGATCAAAATGTTAATTTGCATGAATGTCTTAATTCAATGGTTCAACGGTTGTTTATTATCATATGTACTGAGGTAAGATTATGTTTTTTTGCATACAGTTTAGTAAATTATTACTATACATAAACACAATCCACATTAAGTACAAAGCGTATAGAAATATCCCACTGAGACCATATACTTGAGCAGCCAGGACTGAGGCCATTTTCAAAGTCGCAGCTGAAATAGATCATAGAGGTCCGTTGCCATCATCCCTCTCCACGCCCGGACACCATTCAGCCTTTGTGTCCCTGGGGTCATCTCTCACAGCCGATCCTGTGGGAACGGACGGTAAGACCATGGTTCCTCTTACACCCCTTTGTTCGTGCGTCGTCCGTCGCCGACTCCTTCCTCCCTCCTCGTCAGTTCTATGGTCCTCGGGGGCAAGCAGGAGCCAGGCTCAGCGGCGTCCCTCTTCGGGCTCAGTGTCTTCCCTCTTCAGACTGGTTTTCCCGTTCTGTGGAGGGCGAGCCAGGCCTGCCGGGTGGCTCGACGGTTCTGGTGCTGCACGGCCCTCTATCCTTTCATCCTCTAATATCATAGTTATTCCAAAATGTAATAAAAAGGAATGTTAATGAATGACAACTTAAATGTTGAAAGAGGGAGATAATTCACATCACCCCAAAGTTGCAAAAATGACCAAAGGCAATGAATCGTGATGTTGTGCCTGTTTCTGTTTCATTGTTGTTACTGTCTGTTTGTATTGCACTTCATAGTCACAGATTTGTACAACACAGAAACCTTTTTGCCCATCTAAACTAATCCCAGTTGCTTGCATTAGGTCTATATCCTTCTATGCCTAATGCATTTAAATATTTGTTGAAATGTCTCTTAAATCTGGTGATGATATCCAATTCCACCATCTCCTCTGGCAGTACGTAACCATTCTCTGTGTAAAAAAAAACTTTCCCCAACAATTGCCTTCAAAACCTACATTTTAAACCTAAACACCTCTTGTTTTTGATCCCCCTACCATGGGAAAAAGCTGCTTTCTATCTACCCTTTTATGCTTCTTATAATTTTTTATATGAATCACGTCCTCCTTTGTTACCAGGAAAAAAACCCCACCCTATACAATCTTTCCCCATAACTAAAGTCCTCTAATCCAGGCAACATTCTGGTGAACCTCCTCTGCACTTTTTGCAGGCTAACCACATCATTCCAACATGGTGGTGATTGGAATTGCATATAATATTCCCAGAACAGTCTAACAAATGTTCTATATAATTGCAACATAACATCACAGAGGAGCTGTAGGAACTTAGAGCATCCCAACACTTATATTCGAAGAAAATGCACATTATATGCACAGAAAATGCTGGAGTAACTCAACGGATCAGGCAGAATCCCTGGAGAAAAGGAATATGTAGCGTTTCTTCCGACTGAGAGCCAGGGGAGAGCAAACCAATAGGTATGGAAAGGAGCATAGAGCAAATTAATGAACGATATGGAAAAAGGACTGATCAAAGCCAGCAATGATGATCAAGGAAAGGTGGAATCCACAATGGGGAAGGTGAAACTCAGCAGGACGACAGTGAAACTAGTAGGACGACTGGGGTGAAGGAGGGACAGAGGGAGAAGGATGCAAGGTTTTCTTGAAGTTATAGAAATCAATATTCATACTGCTAGGTTGTAAGCTGCCCAAGTGAAATATGCTGTGTTGTTCAACGAAGGTAAGCACACCACGTGTTTAACCAATTTCACGGAACTGTGGACTTGAACCCCAACTCTATCTTTTCATCAACATTCCTTGGTGCCTTATCATTACTGCATATGTCCTTACATGACTTAACAAAATTCATGTCCTCATGCTTGGGACTAAATTTCATCTGCCAACACTCTGGCCAATTCTTCATCTTGTCTACAGCCTGCTGCAGCCTCAGGCAACATTCCTCACCGTCCATAAAAACAACACATTTTGTGTCATTTGCAAACTTACTAATCATACCACCTACATTCAAACCCATGTCTTAAAAATATCAGTCAAGAAGGGTCCCAACACCGAAGATGGATACAAAAAGCTAGAGTAACTCAGTGGGACAGGCAGCATCTCTGGAGAGAAAGAATGGTGACAAGACCCGAAACGTCCATTCCTTCTCTCTGGAGATTCTGCCTGTTCTGCTGAGTTACTCCAGCTTTTTGTGTCTATTTTTTGGTTTAAACCAGCATCTGCAGTTCTTTCCGACACAAGGGTCCTAGCACTAAACTCTGCAGTATACCACTTGTCATAAACTTTAAATAAGAAAAGTGCCTTTCTAGTACCACCTTCTGCTTCATAGGTTCATGTTATAGGAGCAGAATTAGGTCCACCAGCCCATCAAATCTACTCCGCCATTCAATCATGGCTGATCTATCTTTCCTTCTCAACCCCATTGTCTAGCTTTCTCCTCATAACTCCTTACTAATCAAGAATCTGCCTATCACCACCTTAACAATATCCATTGATGGCCTCCACGGCTATCTGTGGCAATGATTTCCATAGATTCACCACCTTTTGACTAAAGAAATTCCTTCTCACCTTCTTTCTAAAGGTACATCCTTTTATTCTGAGGCTGTGCTCTCTGGTCCTAGACTTCTACTAATGGAAACATCCTCTCCACATTCCTCTATCCAGGCCTTTTACTATTTGGTAAGTTTCAATGAGGCCCCCCACTCATCTTTCTAAACTCCAGCAAGTACAGGCCTAGTTCCATCAAACATTCATCATATGTTAACACAATAATTCCTGGATAATTCTCTACTTCTTAACACCAGGCACACTTTGGATCCAATTAGCTAGCTCATCTTGGATCTCTTGTCTAACCTTCTGGGAAAGCTAATCATGAAGGACTTTATTCAGTTCAATTCAGTTTAGTTTATTGTACCGAGGTACAGTGAAAAGCTTTTGTTGCATGCTAACCAGTCATCAGAAAGATAATACATGCTCACAATCGAGCCATTTACAGTATATAGATACATGATAAGGGAATAACATTTAGTGTAAGGTAAATCCAGCAAAGTCCGATCAAGGATAATACAATGGTCACCAATGAGGTCGATAGTAGATCAGCACTGCTCTCTGGTTGTCGTAGGATGATTCAGTTGCCTGGTAATAGCTGGGAAGAAACTGTCCCTGAATCTGGTGGTGTGCGTTTTCACACTTCTTTTCTTTTTGCCTGATGGGAGAGGAGAGAAGAGGGATTGGCCAGGGTGCGACTCATTCTTGATTATGCTGCTGGCCTTGCCGAGGTAGCGTGAGGTATAAATTAAGCCAATAGAAGGGAGGTTGGTTTGTGTGATGGTCTGAGCTACGTCCACAATTTGCTGTAATTTATAGTAGTCTCGGATGAAGATGTTCCCAAACCAAGCTGTGATCCATCCTGATAAATTGCTTTCTATGGTGCATCTGTCGAAGTTGGTAAGAGTTGTAGGGTTGTAGCCGGATTTCCTAAGCTTTCTAAGGAAGCAGTGATTTTGGTGTGCTTGCTTGGTCTATGCCCTGCCTTAGTCAATCTTCTTAGTTACCTCCTCAAAAAAACTCAATCACATTAGTGACACAACCAAGTTATGCTGATGATCCCCTATCCATCCCTGCCTTTCCAAATTTACATCAGTCCCATCCCTTAGGATTTTCTCCAATAACATTCTTATCACTGGCGGAAGGCTCACCAGCCTGCATTCACCTTGTTTATCCCTGCTGCCCTGTCTCACAAAGGAACTTGTAAAATCAACCATTTTCAAATGTCTTCTTTTGCAATCTTGTTTTTCTCACCAAAAACAACAGTCATCTCCTCACAAGGCAAGGTCAGTTTATAAAATGCCACGAATTAGGGAGTCTGTAAGCCAAGATGAAAGTTAAATAAAAAGGTCTTTAAAAGGCATTTATAAATAAGATAAACAATGGCCCTAGGGAAATAAAAGCACGTACTGAAATCCATTTCGATGACAGTTTTAAGAAAGCACCTTTTATGTATGGCTGAACCCATCTTTGCTGTGTCTTTTTGATTGGATTGTTTACCTAAAAATGCAAGCAATGTCCACAGTCTAGCCTGCTACTGCAGCCCTTTGATTTCAGTGAATTAAATCTTTAACTAACAAATTACTCCACACCTTTGTCATGAGCAGAAAGGCAAAGGTCTATATTTTCCCAGCAAGAACATACAAGTCCTATAAATGTGTTGGGGCTTCCTACTTATCTCAGCACTGTTGTTGACTTAGAGCCTGCTTTGACTGACAGTGTACCTCAATGGCTTGTTACCCCTGCCATCTGTGTTTCTGAGTGCACCTAAAACAGATCAAAGTTGAAGCCTTTAAAAAAAAATTGCAAACCACAGCATGACAAGTAACATACCATGTTTGACACTACAAACAAAAATTAATGGCAGGAAGTTACTTACAGTGATTCAAAAAACTTTTAAGATCCTATGTGTTTTTATGTTGCTTCTGCACCATGAAATTTCTAGTTCATTGATGTTAATTAAAATAATATTTCAATAGCCCAAATAATTTTTTTCCCATATCTTTAAACAAATTATCCGAAATTTGTGTCTTCACCACACTAACCCATTCACATTGGAATAAATTTCTGACAAGCATGTTGACTTTTAGGCTCCTCAAGTGACCTTTATTTGGGTTAAAAATTAACAGCGTTAGATTACTATGTGGAAATTCTATGGGAACTTGTTGCCTTCATTAAATCCAACTATTCCCTTCCATCCATCCTGACGCCATTTGCTATTGCTGGGGTGTACTTTCAACATGTGCCAGTGAGTGGCTATTTGTCCTTTGTTCAAAGCAAAGCATAAAACGCAACACGTCATTTGTGAAGACAGACACAAATAGTTGGAGTAACTCAACGGACAGGCTGCATCTCTGGAGAGAGGAATCGATGACATTTCGGGTCGTGACCCTTCTGCAGACTAGTTAGGGAAAAGGGAAACAAGAGATGTGGATGATGATGTAGAGAGATAAAGAACAATGAATTAAAGACATGTGAAAAATAACAATGAAAAAGAAAACACACCATTGTTAGTTGTTTGTTGGGTGAAAACGAGAAGCTGGTGCGACTTGGGTGGGGGAGGGATAGAGAGAGAGGAATGCCAGGGTTACTTGAAGTTAGAGAAATCAATATTCATACCACTGGCCTGCAAGCTGCCCAAGCAAAATATGAGATGCTGTTCGTCCAATTTGCATTTAGCCTCACTCTGACAATGGAGGAGAACTAGGACAGAAAGGTCAGTGTGGGAATGGGAAGGAGAATTATAGTGTTTAGTAACCGGGAGATCAGGTAGGTTCAGGTGGACTGAGTGAAAGTATTCAGCAGAGATTTGTGGAATACTTCACAAGTTAAGCAACACATTTGGAGGCAGAAACAGAGTTTGTGTTTTACAGATGAAAGGTTGTTGCCTTGAAATGTTCACTCACCTCTCCTCCCCCACCACACCTTTCACAGATGTTGCCCAAACATAGAAACATAGAAAATAGGTGCAGGAGTAGGCCATTTGGCCCCTTGAGCCAGCACCGCCATTCAATATTATCATGGCTGATCATCTAAAATCAGTACCTCATTCCTGCTTTTTCCCAATATTAGTTGATTTCTTTAGCCCTAAGAGCTAAATCTAACTCTCTCTTGAAAACATCCAGTGAATTGGTCTCCACTGCCTTTTGAAGGCAGAGAATTCCACAGATTCACAATTCTCTGGGTGAAAAAGTTTTTCCTCATCTCTGTCCTAAATAACCTACCCGTTATTCTTAAACTGTGACCCCTGATTCCAGTCTCCCCAACATCGGGACCATTTTTCCTGTATCTATGGATTTACAGGAGTTTTTGTGTTAAAAGAATCAGTCATACAGCCACCATGTCCATACCAATGAATGGACACATTATTAGAACTGAGCCTGATCTGATTCCCAACACGTGTTAGATTTGACTCAAGCAGTAAATCACTGGGATTAGAGTGAACAACAGAGAATGCTAGTTGATATAAGGAACTGTAAATGCTGGAATCCTGGTTTTGTTTCTCCCAATTAGCCCAGTAATTTCAAGGATAACTGTTGTCCAGATTAGATCAATTAATCCGAAAGGATTCAGATTAGTTTATTATCACTTACACCAGATACAATGAAATTCCTTGTTCACATGAAGATCAGAGTAAATGATGTACATACAATAATGATAAATAGAACAATACAATGACAAGTGCCAAACAGCAGATTAATGCAAGATATTATACTTTTTTTTGGCACTAAATGAATATCCAACTGAGGTATAGTTAAGAGTGAAAGTACATGACAGTACCATGAGTGAAAGAGGTGATTGCTACAGGAGTTGGGTAGTTGGGACAGAAGCTGTTCTTAATTCTGTGTATCTGAGCTATTGAACTCCCAGAAGATAGAATGGCCAGCGTGGCAGTCACCTTTGATAATACTTCCAGCTTTTCTTATGCAACGCACAGTGAAGATGGACTGTATGGAAGGAAGTGATGAGCCTGTGATGGACTGCGTTGTGTTCACCACACTGAAGGTTCAGACATTCAAAAGCTGTTCCAAGACCAGGCTGAGATGTATCCGTCAGAATATTTTCAGTGGCACACCTGTAAAGGTTTAAGGAGACCCTGCTCAAGGGCAACACAGTGGCCTAGCGGTCGAGTTGCTGCCTTACAGCGTCAGAGACCCGATTTGGATCCTGACTACGGATACTGTCTGTATGGAGTTTGTACGTTCTTCCCAAGACCACGTGGGTTTTCCCCAGGGGCTCCAGTTTCCACCACACTCCAAAGACGTACAGGTTTGTAGGTTAATTGGCTTCGGTAAATATTATAAATTGTCCCTACAGCGTGGGATAGCGTTAGTGTTAGTTGGTCGGCACAGACTCGGTGGGCTGAAGGGCCTGTTTCTGCGCTGTATCTCTAAACCAAACTATAGTTAAATGAATTTCTATTTGTGATTGCAATTAAAGGAGAACTTTTCTTTTTAGTCAAATTCCAACTTTCCATAAGCCAGGAAATATGACACCTCAAGCACTTCTGCTCAATTCAAGCAGAATTAAATATATTACTCAAGCCTTCTCGCCGATTTCCCTGTAAGAATCTAGAAGCATTGAATATCTGATCACCCAAAAACCGCAACTCAATATTACATTTTGGCATCACTCATAGTAGAAATTGGTTATCATTTGTTATCATAATCACAATCATCCTTAACAGAAGATAGAACATGGAACAGTATAGCTCAGATGAAGGTTCTTCGGTCCACAATGTCCATGCTGAACGTGATGCCAAGTTACACTAATCTCCTCTGCCTGCACATGATTCGCATTCCTCCATTCTCAGAACTCTTCTTAATTCAAATAATTTCCAAAAAGCCATCTAGTTTTTCCAGTTTTGCTTGCAAAGTTCACTGAGGCATTTTCCCCCATCTCCTGGTGGGACTGTCCCATTCATCTTGGTGACAGAAGGGCAAACTCTCAGAAAGCTGCTGGCCTGGACAAAGTCCCTGCACAGGTTTTAAAATTGTGCGCCAATCAACTGGCCGACATCTTTGACCTCGTGTCAACAGTCTACTGTAACCACCTGCTTAAAACTTTAGTATTAATTTCCATTGTCAAGGAAAATATCCTCCCCAGATCTACTCTGTAATAAATTAGTCCACCAGTTAGGTCACTCTCAGTCTTCATAACTCTAAAAAATTTAGGCATAACCATCTATTTTATGTAAGAGACCTTCCATTCCCTGGCGAATCGTTGATGCACTTCCCCTATTGCAATTCATCCTTTAATACATCGAAGGAGACCAAATTGTACATAATACACCAGCTGTGATCTCAGCAAGAGTCCAATTGTAGCAAGACATCTTTGTTCTTGGACTTGTACTGCTTGAAAAAAGACAAACTACCATTTGCCATCTTAACTGCTTGCTGGAATGCTATTTTAGATCTCAGTGACTTGAGTGCACGGATTTGGAGCATCATGTGCAGTTCTGGTAACCGCTTTAAAGGAAAGTTGTGGAGGCTTTGGAGAAGGTGCAGCAACAGTTTACCATAATTCTGCCTGGATTAGGGAGTATTAGCTGTAAAGGAGAGATTGGATTTCAAAAGCAATGTGCAAGCAATTTTTTTTTTAACCACAATGTGGTGGGCGCCTGGAACACACTGCCAGGGGTGGAGGTAGAGGAAGATACAATATTGGAATTTAAGACATTTTTAGATGGGCATATGGATATGTAAGGAATGGAAGAATCATGTGCAGGCAAAGGAGATTAGTTTAACCTGGCATCATGTTCAGCGCAGACATTATGGGCAAAGGGTTTGCTCCTGTGCTGCACTGTTCTATGTTCTCCCAAAGACTCCAAAGTCCTTTAGATCATCAACTTATTCCGAGCCAACATTTAAACAAAATACTAAGCATTTTTATTTGACATTCCACTTTTTTTTCCACATTGAACCGGATCTGACATTTTATTGCTCATTTATATAGCTTTATTCCATATCCATTTGAAACATCTTTGCATCCTCATCACAAAGTTTTCATAACGTATTCACAAATTTATATAAAGGGTCCTTTGTCAAAAAGGTCATTTAACAACGCGACAAAGTTGTTCTTCCAAGGTCGCAATTAATTATTTTGCCTATCAAGGCATATTCTTTGTACCAGTTCTTTGTCCTTTTAATATGCAAGCGATATGTAGGCAGAGTGATGAATCATAGTGCACAGAAACACACCCTATCAGCCCACCTCATCCATGATGCCCATCTACACGTACTATTTACTTGCATTACACTCAAATCTTTCAATGTCTTTCCTATCCACTTACCAGTCCAAACGCCTTTGAAACATTGCAAATATATGCATCCACCACCTCCTCTTTCTAGATATTCACCACCCTCTGTGTGAAAACCTTACCCCTCAGATCCTCTTTAAATTTTCCCCATCTCACCTGAAAATGGAGTCCTCTCATTTTAGGCACCACTGCCTTTCTCTCACTAATTGTTTTCTTTGCATGGTGTCAAAGATACAAACGAAGAACTGCAAAGCACAAAGATTTGGACCAGAAAATGTTCTAAATCAGGTTAATTTATGATACACCAAAACGATAACTCATATAATGGAAACTTAATATTAAAAAATAGTATATGCTCAAACACATACTACATGAGGCAAAACGTAATTAATGTTTTAGTTCAATTACTTTCATCAGTGTGGGGGATGGGAGATTGCAACCTTCACGTGGTCCACCCTGTTTCGACTAATGCTATCAACACGACGTGCACAAACAAAAAGATCAAATAGAACAAGTTGACCTACAACTTTAGACTGTGCACGCCATACGCAAGAAGAAGAAGAAAAAGAGCAGTGTGGGAAAGGTTAGATGTCAAATACAAGCCCTTTGTGTTTTAATTGTAGTTTAATATTCTTTTTTTACTTTGGATATATTTGGATATTCATCAATATGAATGCACCATCAACACATGGAACTAGAACAATGATAGCCTGAAAAGTGGCTAAAGCTATATCATAAACTTGCAGGAATAATGAAATTTCATGCAATCTAAAGTTATTTTCAGTATTGTACTATTCATAAGAAATCCTTCAGGCATCCCCGAATGACACCGAAAATGCGACTCTCATCTTTCTTTCTCAGCGTGTCCCAATGGTTTAGGGGAAAAGCATATTGCGGAAGAAGGAAAGAGTCAGGGGAAAGAACCGGGGATAGAATCAATGCTGGGTGGATTTGGGGAATGGAAAAACAAACAGTGTATGAAATTTGGGTTATTTTGCATCAAGAACAAGATTTGGAAGGGTAATAAGATGCTCATCACAGTGCACAGAGTGTGGGCTGAGGGCTTTCCTAAATGATGTTGGCAAGTAATTCAAGAATCTTTAAATTTCATATTAACCAACAATTAAACAATAACATTCTTTCTTGCAGCAGCATAACAGGCTGTAAACGCAAAAGGCATAGACAATATGTAACTACCAAAAAAAAAATTAATTAATAACCACAATACAAGTGCAAAAAAATCCCTAACTTCTTAATGCAACCAAAGACAGTCCATAGAAATTCATAGTTGAGGTAGGTGTTGTGGAGTGTACAAGAACTTGATGTTTGTTGGGAAGAAGCTCTACTTGAACCTGGCTGGTTATTAATCTACCTGGCCGATGTCCCAGTGCAATGCTGCATTAGGAAGCTCATGTTTTCATAGGAATGCCCAAGGAGCATTACCTGAACAAAATGGTCCAATTTCTGCAATTGGAGTGCTACACTGGGTAATTAAGGTAAGCCATGAGCCCTTGATGCGTCATAATGCAAGGTCACCTCATGTCCAGTAAAGTTTCCAGAGTGGCATGAGATAACACAAAAGTGGTCACTACTGTGCTTTGTTTGAAATGAAAGAAAGATTAACAGTTGCATATAGACAAAATAAACTCACATTTTCTTACAGATTTCATACATATATTTATGCCACAATACTTCAATATTGCTCACAGAACTTCTATAACATAGAAGAAACAAATGTAAGGATACAGATTTTCACATTCTATAAAGATTACATCATGTTGAGGTTGTGAAAAAAAACCTGAGTATAAAAAAAACCTTTGACTGCAGAATTAGTGAAAATTTGTATTTCATTGCTTTGTGCATCTGTCAAGTGTACCCTCAGTTCCATCTCCTTTTATCACTGCAAAGCCAACGAATTACTATTACTTAAAACTGCACATGAGCCTACAAAGTCAATCATTATTGCACAAGTCATCATCAAACATTTTTGCTTTGGTAATGAACATGTCAAGGTTGACCCCCTCATTGTAACTCTGAGATTATTGAATCACGTACACAATGCTGGATCTAAATGCTCATATTTGGGATAGTACTTTCTCTTTGAAGCCTGACCACTTTGTTCAACTGCCAGTCACTTCCCTTTCAACTATAAACATCACTTACAGTTGATCCTCTGGTTTCAGTTCCATGCTTCTCACTAATTTTACATGTACTAACCTTTTGTATTGCCTCAGGATATTCCCGTTGGTACAGGTAAATGAGATGTTTGGCAGCTGCTGTCAAATTACTATTTCTCCCATATGGATGAGCTCCGAGGCCATAGATGTACAGGTGTACAACACCTAGGCTTTGTAATTGTCTTCTCCCATTAGTAGCTACCCACACAACCTTAGTTACATAAAGGCAAGACAATTATATCCATGGATATTTGCAAAGATGCTGTCAAAGTGGCTTCTAAGTTATCATCGCGAGGCACATCGTGTAATGTAATCACTTCTGACCAATTTTCTCTCTGCACTCATAAAATGCACATAACCCCTTCAGGGTACAGAACATAAATATAATACCACTGCTGTTGACTAGATCTGCAACATGAATGAACCAAAGACCAGGAAAGCAATCAAGAATTGCATGTCATGGAGTCAGGTCAACCTAGGCCTTAACACCAGCAAGATAAAATAATTGGTTATTGATATAAGCAAGCAAGGGGGCGAACACAACCCTATCCTCATCAATGAAGCTGCTGTAAAGATAGTCAATAGCTTCAAGTTCCTTGACCTCCATATCGCCAGTAACCTCACCAGGTCCCTTGACAATGATGTGATGATCACAAAGAGCCCATCTATGTATTTATTTTCTTAAGCATCTGAGATGAGTCAGCATGTCCATGAATATTCTCTCAAATATCTACGGATGCAACTGTGGAAAGTATTCTGAGAGGGTGTATCTCAGCTTGGTAAGGTAACTGTTGTACTTGATTAAGTGCAACCAATAATTAATTATTCTGAACCGATAATTCATTTCACATCCCCTTTCCAGAGGTAGCCCGCGATTACGACTACCTCTATCTCATTTGGCCATTCTGTTCTTGCATTGTAATAGTCTTTTGCACTAATCGAATTTTGCACCACAATCTTGCATCATTCTGCTATTTTTTACTTGTCATTGTATTAATTGTAATATTTATCATTGCTATATATATATATACACACAGTTTACTCTGTGATTTTCATGTAAACAAATAATTTTATGGCACCCTGATATATATGACAATAAACTAGTCTAATCCAAGTAAAGTAGTTGAACGGAAGATCTTCCCAGGAGCAGATAAATAGAACTCAAGTTTGCAAAAACAGGAATGTGTATGAATAACATAAACATGAGATGACCAGTGCCAAGTAAAGACAATTGTTTAGCAAGAAAAAGCACGGCCATCCCACCTTGCCATAACTAATATCACATAATCCCAACACCCCATCATCGACACTAGATGATGAACCAGATTTCCATAATAGCTAAATCAGGGTCATTATAGAATACATGCTTGAGATCGCAAAATCTTTCTATCATACATTGCATGACAAACCTATCATGCTTACAAAACTGAAGAAAGATGATACAATATATATATATATAACATGTATAACAATTACAGCACGGAAACAGGCCATCTCGGCCCTTCTAGTCTGTGCCGAACACTTACTCTCACCTAGTCCCATCTACCTGCACTCAGAACATAACCCTCCATTCCTTTCCCCGTCCATATACCTATCCAATTTATTTTTAAATGATAAATCAAACCTGCCTCCACCACTTCCACTGGAACCTCATTCCATTACCTTCCTTTAACATGCTAATGACGGGGCTGGTTTGGATGCATTCAAGCCCTCAGCTGCCAGCTGAAGTAAACGCCTCCAGCTTTTGCTTTCACACATTCACAAGTTCACAGGTTACAGGAGCAGAATTAGGCCGTTCGGCCCATCCAGCCCACTCCACCATTCAATCATGGCTGATCTCTGCCTCCTAATCCCATTTTCCTGCCTTCTCCCCAAAGCCCTTGACACCCGTTCTAATCGAGGATTTGTCGATCTCTGCCTTAAAAATATCCACTGGCCTGGCCCCCACAGCCCCCTGTGGCGATGAGTTCCACAGATTAACCATTTAACCATATAACAATTACAGCACGGAAACAGGCCTTCTCGGCCCTTCCAGTCCGTGCCGACCATTTATTTTCCCCTAGTCCCATCTACCTGCACTCAGACCATACCCCTCCATTCCCTTCCCGTCCATATACCTATCCACTTTACTTTTAAATGTTAAAATCGATCCTGCCTCCACCACTTCTGCAGGAAGATTATTCCACACAGCCACCACTCTCTGAGTAAAGAAGTTCCCCCTCATGTTACCCCTAAACTTTTGTCCATTCTCAAATCATGTCCTCTTGTTTGAATCTTCCCTACTCTCAATGGAAATAGCTTATCCACGTCAACTCTGTCTATCCCTCTCATAATTTTAAAGACCTCTATCAAGTCCCCGCTTAACCTTCTGCGCTCCAAAGAATAAAGACCTAACTTGTTCAACCTTTCTCTGTAACTTAGGTGCTGATACCCAGGCAACATTCTAATAAATCTCCTCTATACTCTCTCTATTTTGTTGACATCTTTCCTATAATTTGGTGACCAGAATTGTACACCATATTCCAGAATTGGCCTCGCCAAAGCCCTGTACAATTTTAACATTACTTCCCAACTTCTATACTCAATGCTCTGATTTATAAAGGCCAGCACACCAAAAGCTTTCTTTACCACCATATCTACATGAGATTCCACCTTCAGGGAACTATGCACAGTTATTCCTAGATCCCTCTGTTTTACTGCATTCCCCAATTCGCTACCATTTACCATGTACATCCTATTTTGATTTGTCCTACCAAGATGTAGCACCTCACACTTATCAGCATTAAACTCCATCTGCCATCTTTCAGACCACTGTTCCAAATGGCCTAAATGTCTCTGTAGACTTTGAAAATCTACTTCATTATCCACAACACCACCTATCTTAGTATCATCTGCATACTAACTAATCCAATTTACCACACCATCATCCAGATCATTAATGTATATGACAAACAACAGTGGACCCAACACAGATCCCCGAGGCACCGCACTGGTCACCGGCTTCCAACCTGACAAACAGTTATCCACTTCTCTGGTATCTCCCATTCAGCCACTGTTGAATCCATCTTGCTACTCCACTATTAATAGCCAACAATTGAACCTTCTTAACCAACCTCCCATGTGGAACCTTGTCAAAGGCCTTACTGAAGTCCATACAGACAACATCCATCACTTTACCCTCATCAATTTCCCTAGTAACCTCTTCAAATAATTCAAGAAGGTTAGTCAAACATGACCTTCCAGGCACAAATCCATGTTGACTGTTCCTAATCAGACCCTGTTTAACCAGATGATTATATATATTATCTCTAAGTATCCTTTCCATTAATTTGCCCACCACTGACGTCAAACTAACAGGTCTATAATTGCTAGGTTTACTCTTAGAACACTTTTTAAACAATGGAACAACATGCGCAGTATGCCAATCCTCCGGCACCATTCCTAATGACATTTGAAATATTTCTGTCATAGCCCCTGCTATTTCTACACTAACTTCCCTCAATGTCCTAGGGAATAACCTGTCGGAACTTGGAGATTTATCCACTTTTATATTTTTCAAAAGTGTCAGTACTTCCTCTTCTTTGATCCTCATAGTTTCCATAGCTACACTACTTGTTTCCCTTACCTCACATAATTCAATATCCTTCTCCTTGGTGAATACTGAAGAAAAGAAATTGTTCAATATCTCCCCCATCTCTTTTGGCTCTGCACGTAGCTGTCCACTCTGACTCTCTAATGGACCAATGTTATCCCTCTTTATCCTTTTGCTATTAATATAGCTGTAGAAACCCTTTGGATTTATTTTCACCTGACTTGCCAAAGCAATCTCATATCTTCTTTTAGCTTTTCTAATTTATTTCTTAAGATTCTTTTTACATTCTTTATACTCCTCAAGCACCTCATTTACTCCATGTTGCCTTTATTTATTGTAGATATCTCTCTTTTTCCGAACCGTGTCCAATTTCCCTTGAAAACCATGGCTCTTTCCAATTATTACTCTTTCCTTTCAGCCGAACAGGAACATAAAGATTCTGTACTCTTAAAATTTCACCTTTAAATGTCTTCCATTTCTCTACTACATCCTTCCTATAAAACAAAATGTCCCAATTCACTCCTTTTAAATTCTTTCGCATCTCCTCAAAGTTAGCCTTTCTCCAATCAAAAATCTCAACCCTTGGTCCACTTCTGACCTTCTCCAGAATTATATTGAAACTAATGGCATTGTGATCATTGGACCCGAAGTGCTCCTCAACACATACCTCCGTCACCTGACCCGTCTCATTTCCTAACAGGTGGTCCAGCACTGCCCCTTCTCTAGTAGATATTGCTGCAAAAAACTATCCTGCACACATTTTACAAACTCCAAACCATCCAGCCCTTTTACAGAATGTCCCAGTCTATGTGCGGAAAATTGAAATCTCAAAGTCAAAAGAGTTTATTGTCATGTGTCCCTGACAGGACAATGAAAATCTTTCTTTGCATAGCACAACAGAACATAGAAGGCATTGACTACAATTCTATACATAAATACACCCATGAATTAATAAATTAATAAAGTGCAAATAACAGATGGAGGGATATTAATGTTCAGAGTTCCGAGCCAGTTTTAATAGCCTGATGGCTGTGGGGAAGTAGCTATTCCTAAACCGGGTTGTTGCAGTCTTCAGGCTCCTGTACCTTCTACCCGAAGGTAGCAGGGAGATGAGTGTGTGGCCAGTGTGGTGTGGGTCCTTGATGATGCTGCCAGCCTTTTTGAGGCAGCGACTGTGATAAATCCCCTCGATGGAAGGAAGGTCAGAGCCGAAATCTCCCACAATCACTACCTTGTGCTTACTACTAATATCTGCTATCTCCTTATTTACTCTTCCAATTCTCGCTCCCCATTAGGCGGTCTATAATACACCCGTATAAGTGTTGCTGCACCTTTCCCATTTCTCAGTTCCACCCAAACAGCCTCCCTAGACGAGCCCTCTAATCTATCCTGCCAAAGCACTGCTGTAATATCTTCCCTGACAAGCAATGCAATACCTCCACCTCTTGCCCCTCCAATTCTATCACACCTGAAACAACGTAATCCTGGAATATTTAGTTTTCAATCACAGCCATCCTGCAACCATATTTCACTAATCACCATAACATCATACTTCCAGGTGTCAATCCAGGCTCTAAGCTCATCCACCTTTCTTACAATGCTCGTAGTATTAAAATATACACATTTAAGAAACCCACCACCTCTTATTCTCTGTTTATTATCTTTTTCTTCTTTCTCCCCTACATGTTGGGTCTGAGTGCTTCCCTTCTCTGCCTCCTACATCACACACTGTCTACTAGCTTTCTCTATTTGAGTCCCTCCCCCCAACCGTTCTAGTTTAAAGTCTCCCCAGTAGCCTTTGCAAATCTCCCCGCCACGATATTGGTTCCCTATATACATATAGATACATAGACAATAGGTGCAGGAGTAGGCCATTCAGACCTTTGAGCCAACCATGGAATGTGATCAAGGTTGATCATCCACAATCAGTGCCCCGTTCCTGCCTTCTCCCCATATCTCTTGATTCCGCTAGCCCTAAAAGCTCTAACTATTTTGAATGCATCCAGTGAATCAGCCTCCACTGCGTTCTGAGGTGGAGAATTCCACAAATTCACAACTCTCTGTGTGAAAAAGCTTTTCCTCGTCTCAGTTCTAAATGCCCTACCCCTTATTCAGCCCCTGGTTCTGAACTCCCCCAACATTGGGAACATGTTTCCTGCATCTAGCGTGTCCAATTCCTTATAGAGTTAGGGGTTGCTATGAAACTGCATGCTGTTGCCAGCAGTGGGTTTGTAATGCAAGTTGGCAATTGGCCGCAATAAAAATGGCCTCATGACATAAGCAGAATATTAAGAACATATTACAAATATTTGTGATTTGGAGAACTGATCCATTCAGTTATCAGCTAGCATCAAATGGACATGCATTTATTTAACTAAATGTCAGCAAGTAAAACAATCATTATGTTAACAGCAGGATACAGACAGCCTTTATTGCTGAAACATTGGTAGAATCCATCCGCAGAGATGGATTCCATCCTTCCGTCTTGCAGAGACTGAGCCACGCCCATACTTTTGGGTTTTATAGTCCCTTCCCCCCTCCCGCCAGAAGGGGCATGGCCTTCATGGCGTGATTTACAGGAGAGAATCTCAACATTTTTAAAACACTAATAAATCTTTTATTTTTCATCGATGGGAAAAATCCTCCGGACCTGATGAGCGGAGGGGGACTCTGAGTAAGATGGCCAAAAATCATAGCCGTACGTGGTACTGTTTTTTTTCTAAAATCAATATAAAGGGCAAACAGGAAGTGGTCAAGATTAGACTTTTAATTATATAGAAGGTAAGGCAACTTTAATTAGGCAAGGCAACTTTAATTAGGCAAGGCAACTTTAATTAGGCAACACAGCTTTAGCGTTTCCAAACCAAAGGCAACACAGCTTTAGCATTTCCAAACCAAAAACAACACAGCTTTAGCATTTCTAAACTATATTTTCAAATCACATTAAGGGCACCGACAGGTCAGTAAAACCACTCACAGTTTAGTAGACATGTGTTCAGTGTTATTTACAGCTCAGACTGAGAGACGTGACCCTCTCGCTCCCCCATCTTGCAGAGACTGACTAAGGCACTCAACACTTCCGGGTTTTATAGTCCCTCCAGAAGGGCCGTGGCCTTCAGGAGAGAGAATCTTAACATTTTTTAAACAATAATAACTCTGTTATTTTTCATCAATGGGAAAAAACAACTTGTCCTGCACAGCCGAGGGGGACTCTGTGTAAGATGGCCAAAAGTCACAGCGTCAAGAATTGTCAAGATCAGATTTTTAGTAATATATAGATAATCCTGCCTAGCACAGACAATACCAATGTAGATTTTAGATTCTGTGAGTTTTTGGGAAGAGCCTAGTATCCACATGGCTTCTGTTGCTCACAAAATTGCAGAATGGCACAAATCCAGTGCAGATTGGACTAGATGCATTAAAAGAGGATTGCACTGCAATGTGGAGCCTGTTCAAGGTCTCCAAAGTTCTGTTAGAGATGTTACCACAGGCATCTCAATCTGTCATCTCAATAGTGCAGCAAAAATAATAGAGAAATAAAGAAATGCAGATGTTGGTTAATACATAAAAAGACACAAAGTGCTGGAGTAACTCAGCTAGTCAGGCAGCATCCCTGGTGAACATGGATAGGTGAGGTTTTGGGTTATGATCTTTCTTGAGAATGGTCTTGACCTGAAACGTCACCTATCCATGCTCTCCAGGGATGCTGCCTTGCCCACTGTGTTACTCCAGCACTTTCTGAGCAAAAATAATATAACGATGAAGAGCCTTACGAAACAACCAAAATGGAAATGGAAATTGTTGCAACTGACTTCATGTTATAGAGCAATGAACCAAATCCAGTGCACGATTGTAACTATCATAGTAAATGATGTGCCATTTGTTCGTCAGTATTTTCTTGTGTGGCACATTAGTGTGTAGTTGCATTTTAGGGGAGCACAGGAATGGGAAACCATGTAAGTTTAGTTTCGTTTAGAGATACAGCACGGAAACAGACCTTTCGGTCCACCGGGCCCGCTCCGACCAGCGATCCCCGCACATTAACACTATCCTACACACATTAGGGACAATTTTTACATTTACCAAGCCAATTAACCTACAAACCTGTACGTCTTTGCAGTGTGGGAGGAAACCGAAGAACTCGGAGAAAACCCATGCAGGGCACAGGGAGAATGTACAAATTCCGTACAGACAGCATCCGTAGTCGGGATCGAACCCAGGTCTCAGGCGCTGTATTCGCTGCAAGGCAGCAACTCTAACACTGCACCACCGTTACAGGTGGGAAATGGGGTTCTGGTGAATTTATGCATTGGTTGTGAGCCAAATGCTAAACAGTTGGGATACCTGAATAGTCAGATAGCAGTAATCAGAATTTACTGAAGCACACAGGGATTGGTGTATCTTTAAGAACTGAATGTGGTATGACCTTTGATGCATTGGTGCATCAGACACTGCTTTTAGTTGAGAGATGACTTACCTCAAATAGTATTTTACCAGCACCTACAAGCAGCTTCTCGGGGCAGCAAGGTTGAGTCTTGCCAGCGTCAACCACCTTCTTTTATTAAATAGTTCATATTATGTACATGAAGTGTTGCAGAACAGAAAAGCAAATTGGTTTCACTTGAGTTAATCTGAGCATCCTATTGCTGACACGGCTCAAGTCATCATCGGCGGTCACTCGAAACGAGTATGTCCTCTCACAGAGGACACCTGTGCATGACTTTGTTTAACATGAGGAATACTTGATTAGTTAATCTATGAACCGTGCTGCTGAGATGGTTCAAGTAGTTAAATTGTTCATCTGAGCGCTGCATTTCTGAGGTGGTTCAAGTGCTTGAGTAATTAATCTAAGCATCCTATTGATGAGGTGGTTCTAGTACTAAAATTGTTAATCTGAGCTCCAAATTGCTGAGGCTGTTCAAGTACTTTTGTTCATCTAAATACTCCATTGCTTAGGTGTTTCGAGTATTTCTGAGGTGGTTCAAGTACTTGAGTTATTAATCTAAACGAGTTGTTGCTAAAGTGGTTCTAATACCAACATTGTTAATCTGAGCTCCGTATTACCCAGGTGTTTCGAGTACTTTAGTTGTGAATCTGAGCACTGTATTTCTGAGGTGGTTCAAGTACTTTAATAGTTAATCTAAACACCCTGTTGCTGAGGTAGTTCAAGTACTTAAATTGTTCATCCGAGCTCCCTATTGCTGAGGTGTTTTGTGTACTTGTTGATAATCTGAGCAACCTTTGCTGAGGTGGTTAAAAGCTAAGCCTCTATCGCTGATTTGTACTCTGAATTTGAATTAATGCGAGTCCGAAATATCTCTTAAACGTTCTATCCAATTTGAGCAAGAGACACCCAGCGCTTTAATGCACAAATTTTGTCCAAGAACAAAATACGCACACTCAACAAAACATTTGAGTCAGCGGAGATAAGTGGTGCGAGTTACACCTGATAACGACGCGCTGGAGCTTGAAGTCAGAATTCATGTATGTAGAAATAAACGCACGTCGTTTCATTACAAAACAAAACAAGATTTAATTCATTGCAACCACGACACTGGAACTGCGTAGAGACATATTGATCTAATTTAAAAAAGCGGGGTTTGAAAAGACATTGAAAAAAAAAATCTCCCAAATTAGAAACAAATTTTAAGAAGTTGATCACACAATGCACAGCGATTTCTTTATTATTATTGTCAAGCAGCCTGTGTTTGAAGTGAGGGCCCGTTGCTGGGCAACCGCCGCCGCCGCCGCCTCTGCTCTGCGGCCTGGACGCTCGCTTCCCCCGCGCAGGCCTGAAGTTAACGTTATAATTACATTGACCAAGTGTTGGCTGTCCTTCGCTTCCCGTGCTTGCGGTCATGAAGGTGTGTGAGATTGTGGACGTGTTTAATGTGAATAAGTGTGTTGGAGACAGACTCTGCCATCCGGCGCTTCCTGTCCAGGCCGCGGACTCTGCGGCTGTCCGGGCCCGGCAGCTCGGAGCCGCCCTCTCCCCGCAACCTAACCCCAGCACAACTATCACTCTCATCAAACATAGACACAAAAAGCTGCAGTAACTCAGCGGGACAGGCAGCGTCTCTGGAGAGAAGGAATGGGTGGCGTTTCAGGTCGAGACCCTTCTTCAAATTGACACCACTCACCTGCCTACTTGATGCCATTACCAGTCTAGCCAATAGACAATAGATGCAGTAGTAGGCCATTCGGCCCCTCGAGCCAGCACCGCCATTCAATGTGATCATGGCTGATCATCCCCAATCAGTACCTCGTTCCTGCCTTCTCCCTATATCCCATGACTCTGCAATCTTTAAGAGCTCTATTAACTCTTGAAAGCATCCAGAGAATTGTCCTCCACTGCCATCTGAGGCAGAGAATTCCACAGATTCACAACTCTCAGGGTGAAAAAATTGTTCCTCTTCTCCGTTCTAAATGGCCTACACCTTATTCTTAAACTGTGGCCCCTGGTTCTGGACTCCTCCACATCGGGAATATGTTTGCTGCCTGCCTCTAGCGTGTCCAATCCCTTAATCACCAGTCTAGTTCATGCCATTACCAGTCTAGTCACCACTTTCACCAGCCTAGTTCAAGCCATTACCAGTCTAGTCACTACTATCGTCAGCCTATTTTGTATCAATACCCGTCTAGTCTAATTTAACTAGTCTAGTTTATGCCATTACCAGTCTATTCAGCACTGTCACTAGCCTACTACATGCCAATACCTAAGACAGGTACAAAAGGCTAGAGTAACTCAGTGGGTCAGGCAACATCTCTGGAAAAAACAATAGATGATGTTTTGGGTCTGTGATTCCTGGTTCAAGATACCCAAGGAGGATAACCACCATCTCTCTATCAACCCTGACAAGATTTGTAAAACTAAATTGTATATTTCAATATGTTTATCACTAATTTTTCTGAATTTGAGTATGCAGGTTCAGTCTGTTTAATCTCTCTTCATAACAAGCCAAGGAGTCAATCTGGTGAATCTTGGTTGCATTTCCTCTAAGGCAATATATCTTTTCTTGGGTACAAAGTGTTCCCGAGTCATTCCCACCAGGGCTGTAAATAATTGGAGTAAAAGGTCTCCACTCTTGTACGCAAATCTTCTTGCAGTAAAGGCCAGCGTACAGTGTGCCTTTCTAATTGCCTACTGTTCCTACATATTACATTTCAATGATCTATGTGCAAGGACATCCAGTTCCCTCTGAAGACCAATCCCCTTCAATATCCCAGCTCCAGCCACAGCCTCCAAATCAGAAAATGGCCTCTTTATTCCTACTCTATATTTTCTGTTAAACTCCTTAGTTCACTCCAGTATATCAGCCCAACACTGTACCTTTTAACTTTGTATAACATTTTTTTGCATGACGCCTTCTGAAAGTTCAAGTATGGTAATTCGACCTTGTCTAAACAGTTACATCTTCAAAAATCTATATTACATTTATCAAATCTGAATTCACATTCATTAAAGTATCTTCACACGCCCAATCCTGTCGTTATTTTCTATGTAAATTGTTAATATTTCCTTAATAACATACCTTAGCATTTTCTCTACTACAAATGTCAGGCCTAAGGTTCCCCATTTTCTCTCTCCCTTCTTTATGTAGTGAGACTGCATTTAATACCTTTAATTCTGCAGGAAACATTCTATAATCTATGGAGTTTTTTGGACAAGACAGTATCGATCATCTCAATAACAACTGTCGACAAAACCCTAGGTTACAGATCATTACATCCAGGGTACACAAAAGGCTGGAGAAACTCAGCGGGTGCAGCAGCATCTAAGTAGATAGGCCTGTAGGGAGGAGGAGAACTTCTTCAAAGTAGATCCAGGGGTTTAATTTGGAAATACAGGCCATCTACCCCACCAAGTCCATGCTGACAACTGATCACCCATTCACATTAGTTTTATGTAACCCCACCTTTTCATGCACTCCCCTTACACTATGCCAATTTTACGGAGGCACAATAACCTACATATCCGCATGTATTTGGGAGGAAACTGGGGCACCCGGAGGAAACCTACATGGTCACAGGGATAACGTGTACAGACAGCACCCAAGGTCAGGATCAGACCTGGATCTCTGATGCTGTTAGCCAGTAGCTCTAACAGCTGCACCACGGTGCTGCTCTGGGATTCATCACGTTTCAGTCCCATTAACTAGATCTCATTCACTGTGAAACTATTGTGGTCCAGTATTTCAGGGAGATATTTTGTGTTTCCCGCATGAAGACATCACATCTTCATTTTAATTTCTCTCATTCCCCAATACTGTGACAGTGAATAGTTCTTGATTCCCCTGCCATGGAAAAAATACTTTGTACATTTGTACATTCACGCTATCTATTCCCCTCATGATTTTATATTCCTCTATATGAAGAGATGATCAAGATTAATGAGGGAGGTGTGGCAGACATTGTCTACATAGACTTATGCAGGACCCTTTACAAGGGTGATCTAGAAGATTAAATCACGTGGGATCAAAGTTGGGCTAGCCAATTGGATACAAAATGGCATCAAGGTAGGAAACAGAGGGCGGTGGCAGTGGGTATTTCTTGTAGACCCCGAGACCTGCAACAACCAGCATGCCACAGGGATTGGTGTTGGGCCCGCTGTTATTTATTATTTATGGGCATGGTTAGTATGTTTACAGTTTACACTAAAATTAATGGTATAATAGACAGTGAAGAAGGTTATCTATAATTATAATGTGATCTTGATCAACTGGGCCAATGGGCTGAGGAATGACAGATGGGGTTCAGAGAAATGTGAAGTGTTGCATTTTGGTATGACATCCAAACAGGACATATCTAGTAAAGGGTAGGGCCAAGGGGAATGTTGTAGAACAGAGAGAACAAGGAGTTCATTTACATAGTTTCATGAAGTTGGTGAGACAGGTGGACAGGGTAGTGAAGAAGGCGTTTAGCATGCTTGCCTTCATTGGTAAAGGTGTTGAATATAGGAGACACACAACTGTAGATGCTGGAATCGTGTGCAAAGGAACAGTCTCCTGGAGGAACCAAGTGGGTCAGGCTTCACAGATGCTGCCCGATCCGCTGAGTTCCCCCAGCAGGAGTTGGGACGTCATGTTATAGCTGGACAAGATGTTGGCATGATCACATCTGGAGTACAGTTCTTGATGCCCTGCAATAGGAAGGATGTTAGCAAAGGAAAGAGTGCAAAACGAGATTTGCGAGCATGTTACTGGGTTTGGAGGGTTTGAGCTACTAGGAGCGATTAGAACGGTTTGGTCATTTTTACCCTGGAGCTTATAAGGCTGAGGGGTTACCTTAGAGATATATATACACAATCATGAGGGGCATAGATAATGTGCATAGTCTATCTTCCCGGGGGTAGTGGAGTAAAAAACGACAGTGCATAGGTTTAAGGTGAAAGGTTAAAGATTTTAAAGGGGCCGGGGGGGGGGGTTATTTTCTCATTGAACATGGAACATACATGGAACGAACTGTTGAGGATGTGATAGAAGCAGGTACAATTACATTAAAAAGACACTTGAACGTGTACATGGGTAGGAAAGGTTTAGAGGGGCATGGACCAGACGTAGGCAAGCCAGTTAAGTAACTGCATGGACAAATTGGGCCAAAGGGCATATTTCTGTGCTCTATAACTCAATGAGTTTTGTCATTTTACCAATAGTGTTCAATTGAAAAATGATTGTTCCCGGAGTGAAATGCAATAACAGCTATTTACTCAGAGTCAGAATCAGGGTCCTGTCCCGAAACATCACCTATCCATTTTCTTCAGAGATGCTGCATGACAGCTGAGCTACTCCAGCACTTTATGTCTTCTTTTGTAAACCAACATCTGCAGTTCCTTGTTTCTACAGCTATTTCCTATTTGTTTTTTTTATTGCTCCAGAAATTTACCTAAGTGCTTATGTTATGTTTGACTCACCATTGCACAGTGATGCAACTTTATTCTATAATCAATCATACATAGAAACATAGAAAATAGGTGCAGGAGGAGGCAATTCGGCCCTTTTAGCCAGCACCGCCATTCATTGTGATCATGGCTGATCGTCCCCAATCAATAACCCGTGCCTGCCTTCTCCCCATATCCATTGATTCCACCAGCCCCTGGAGCTCTATCTAACTCTCTCTTAAATCCATCCAATGATTTGGCCTCCACTGGCCTCTGTGGCAGGGAATTCCACAAATTCGCACTCTCTGGGTGGAAACGTTTTTTCTCACCTCAGTCCTAAATGGCCTCCCCTTTATTGTAAGACTGTGGCCCCTGGTTCTGGACTTGCCCAACATTGGGAACATTTTTCCTGCATCAAGCCTGTCCAGTCCTTTTATAATGTTATATGTTTCTATAAGATATCCCCTCATCCTTCTAAACTCCAGTGAATACAAGCCTAGTCTTTTCAATCTTTCCTCGCATGACAGTCCCGCCATCCCAGGGATCAATTTCGTGAACCTATGCTGCACTGCCCCAATCCGCAAACTTGCTAGCGTTGCTCATAATTTCCTCTTCCAAATCATTAATATATGTGTTAAACAGTTGTGGCCCCAACACCGAGCCTTGCGGCACTCTACTCGCCACCGTCTGCCAATTTGAAAAGGACCCGTTCACTCCTACTCTTTGCTTCCTGTCTGCCAACCAATTTTCTATCCATGTCAACACCCTTCTCCCAATACCATGTGCTCTAATTTTACATATCTTTCCCAAGAGAAAAGAGTGTTTGCTTTAAAGCATCAAT
The DNA here is from genome assembly GCA_963514005.1 of Raja brachyura. The sequence continues at coordinate 117,374,967 of OY740782.1, forward strand.
AGTAAAATTGAAACACATTCTCCCCTCACCCGAATCCCCTTCCCCAAATCCCTCTGATCCTCTCATTCTACAGATCCGCTGAGAATCCTTTCATCCTACCATTCTTGAATCATCAGGACCATTTCAATACTCTTGAAGCATAGATGGTGGCCACAATTTCCACTCTACCCCAGCACATAATTGATGAATGCTGTCACCATAGCCCCACATTTTTCAAAGCACCCTCTTATCCCCATTCTCAAATCCCCCAATCTGTCAACACTCCTCAGCCCCTCAGCATAAGCCCCAATCCTTGCCGATGGCCCTTCTACCAACTCAGGGACCGATCAGACCCAGGTAGCTGGTTTTGTTGCATGTGCATCTTACACAATCATTTCAGAGCACAGGAATTTCTAATAAGTTTGCATAAGATGCGAACTTCAAGAGTTCTTTCAAAATAAAATTAAATACAAATCCATTGGAATGCGAAAAGGATGTGTTTTATTTTTTAAAGAGTGAGACAAGATTGCTTCCAGCCCAAAGCGTGACTCACTCCAAAGAGACAGAGAGACCCACTTAACAAGTCTGGAGGTTATCCTCATTATTTGATCACATAAAACTGGTTTGTGGAACTGTTGTTTATAACAATCCCTTCTCAATTACACGTTATAACTTTCAATCAGCAAGAAATCCCCAGGAGTTATCTCGTGAGTTAAATATGATGCCTCTTGTAGCTGGTAAGGTATCCCAGGTAAATTACCATAAAGAAATAAAATGTTGCATTTATATAGCATCTAGATGACCTTGGGTTATCCCAAAGTACGTGAGCCGATTACCGGTAGGTATTTTTGAAATGTGGCCTTTGTTATAACATAGGAAAGGCGACATCCAAGTTGCTTGCAGCAAGGACAGTCAATAGAAATGTGATTGTGACCAGCTAAGAAAGTCGTACAGCAGCACAGAAACAGACCCTTCGGCCCAACTGGTTCATGCCAAAGAAGATGCCCCATCAAAGCTAGTCCCATTTGCCCATTTTTGGCCTACATCCCTTTGTAGCTGTCCAAATATCTTTTAAATGTTATTATTATACCTGCCTCATCCATTTCATTTAGCAGTTTGTTCCTTATACCCACCATGTGTGAAAAAGTTGCCCCTCAGCAACATGGTGGCGCAGCGGTAGAGTTGCTGCCTTACAGCGCCGGAGACTCGGGTTCAATCCTGACCACGGGTGCTGTCTGTACAAAGATTGTATGTTCTCCCCGTAACCGCGTGGGTTTTCTCCGAGATCTTCGGTTTCCTCCCACACTCCAAAGACATACAGATTTGTAGAATAATTGGATTGGTATAATTGTAAATTGTCCCTAGTGTGTGTAGGATAGTGTTAGTGTGCGGGGTTCGCTGGTCGGCGAGAATTTGGTGGGCCGAAGGCCTGATTTCTCGCTGTATCTCTAAACTAAACTAAATTCAGGTTCTTATTAAATCTTTTCCCTCTCACTTTAAACCTATGCCCTCTAGTTCTTAATTCAACTAGCCCAGGAATAAAACTCATCCTATCTATTCCAATGAATAAAGTACTAGCCTGCCCAATGTCTCCCTATAGCTCAGGCTCTCAGTCCAAGCAACATCTTTGTAAATCTCCTCTGCACTCTTTCCAGCTTCACAACATCCTTCCCATGATAGACACAAAATGCTGGAGTAACTCAGCGGGACAGGCATCATCTCTGGAGAGAAGGGATGGGTGACGTTTCGGATCGAGACCCTTCTTCAGACATCATTATAGAGTATAATTCCAATAGCAGGTCACCAAATCTGACCATAAGTCTCCAAGTGCATTCACACCAACTCATTATACATTGGTAACAACATCTATACTCAGTTCCCTGATTAAGGAAGGTCAGCGTACCAAAATGCTCCTCCACCCTATCTACCTGCGATGCCACTTTCAGCAAACTATGTACTTGTACTGATGATAGACACAAAATTCTGGAGTAACTCAGCGGGACAGGCAGCACGTTTCAGGTCGAGACCATTCTTCAGACCAGGAGTACTTGTCCTCCTAGATCACTTTCCTTTATAACACTTCCCAGGCACAAAGTATTCACTGTGCAGGTCCTGCCCTGAATTGGCATCCAGGGAACCAAATGCAACGTAATTTTGTTTGGAACTGCATATATCAATGTATTTCTAAATGACAATAAAGTTTGTTTGTTTGTTTGTTGTTTGTTTTTGAAATTAAACTCCATTAACCATTCCCAGCTGGTCAAGATCTGTAATTCGTGATAAGCATCTTTACAATCTGCAATGCCATCTATTTTAATATATTCTGTAAATGTACTAATCATGCCTTGTATATTCTCATCCAAATCTTTAACATACATTTCAAAAAAAGAGCCCAGCATCGATCCCTGAGGCACAGCACTAGACACAGGCCTCCATTTGTGAAAATAACTTTACTCACCAGCCTCTGCTTCTTGCGATGAACCCAATTCTGTATCAGTTAGCTAGTATTCCCGGGATCTACAATAGACTATTATTATTATTGTTGCACTGTTTTGTTTGTTTTTTTGAGTAGGGGTGTATATATATATATGAAATAGATATACTGAAATTTTCTTTTCTCTCGTTTCTCATATCATACTATGTTTGCATATCCTGTTGTGCTGCAGCAAGTAAGAATGTCATTTTTCTATCTGGGACATTTGACAATAAAACACTCTTGACTAAAGATAGACACAAAATGCTGAAGTTATTCAGCGGGACAGACAGCATCTCTGGAGAGAAGGGGTGGGTGACATTTCGGGTCGAAATGTCACCCATTCCTTCTATCCAGAGATGCTGTCTGGCCCACTGAGTTACACCAGCAATTTGTGTCTATATTCGGTGTAAAATCAGCATCTGTAGTTCCTTCCTAAACTAGTCCAATATACCCATGTTTGCTCCATATTCCACTCAACATTCTCTATCCACGTACCTGTCCAAATGTTTTTAATGTTCTTATTGTACCTGCTCAAAGTATTTAATCTGGCAGCTCATTCCATATACCCACCACCCTCTGTGAAAAAGATGCCCCTCAGGTTGCTAATAATTCCTTGTGCACTCACCTTAAACATATGCCTTCTAATTTTTCCATTCGGACCCGTACAATGTCTTCTCTGGCCTTGGACATATCTGAACAAGTCTGGGAGATTTATCTACCTTCCTACATCTTAGGACATTCAGCACCTCCTCATCTGTAACATGCACTGTCCTCAAGACATTGCCAATAACTTTCCTAAGTTCCCTATTCTTCATGTCCTTCTCTACAGTAAAAACAGAGGAGAAATATTCATTCAGGACCTTGTGCATCTCCTGCGACTCCACACATAGTTTTGTTTCTGAGGGGCCGCATTCTCTCGCTAATTACCTTTTTTCTCTTAATCTAGCTCTAAAGTTGTAATTTACTTAACCCATGCCTCTTTTATTCTGACAAGAGCATCAATTTCTCTCATTTTCCAGCGTTATATCTACTTGCTTTGCCCTTGCCTCTAATAGGAGCGTGCATTGCTTAAACTCTCACTATAACACTTTTAAAAGCACCCCATCTTCCAGATGTCTCTTTACGCGCAACAACTTACTGCAATCAACTTTTGTAAGTTCCTATTTAATATCATCAAAGTGGTTTTGTCCCAATTTAGAACTTTAACTTGTGGTTAAGCCATGATCAATTTGAATGGCGCTGCTGGCTCGAGGGGCCGAATGGCCTACTCCTGCACCTATTGTCTATTGATAGGTCCTGTTCTAAACCATGTCTTATCTATTGTCTGATATTTTCTTATCTTTTATATTTTAGAGCGAATAGAACTGTGATCGCTGGTCCCATAAGGCTTGCCCTGCCCAATGCCCGCAGAGTTGGTCAAGCTTTGCTATCTACGATCCACTTCATATTGCCCGAGGAAACCTCCCTGAACCCACTTGACAAATTCAAGCCGATTTAACCCCCTGGTAACATAGCAATCCCTGTCTATATTGGGAAAGTTAAAATCCACTATTTTGATAACCCTATTAGTCTTGTAGCTATCTTCAAACTTCTGCCTTATTTGTTCTTCGAATTCTCGTTGTCTATTTGGGAGCTTATAGTGCATTCTTAGCAAGGTAATCATCCCCTTTAGATTTTTCAGCTCTTCGGCACAATTTACCTATGCTGTCAAAGATACCCCCACCTACTTTAATCGCACCCGCCCACATTTGGCCCATATCCCTCTAAATCTTTCTTATCCATGTACCTGTCTAATTTCCTCTTGCCTGTTTTATGTTTCTCTTTGTCTTTTCTGTCTATTTGCCTTATATATTCTCTGTTGTAGAAAGATCAATATTTTCACTATTCATTTGAGAAAGAAGGTTCTTCTGTCCCTCATCTCATTCAGCTTTCCTCACCCTCACCAGAATCAGTCTTAAGAAAAGTTCCGACCCAAAACGTCACCAATTCATAATCTCCAGAGATGCTGCATGACCCATTGAGTTACTTCAGAACTTTGTCTTTTCTTTTGAATATCCTATTTGATTTATTCATGACAGTCATATTGCAGCTTAATAAAACTTTAGTAGGCTACATTTGGAGTATTGCGTGCAGTTTTGGTCACCAATGTGGGAGATGGGTGTGGATGCTATGGAGAGGTGTAGATGACATTTACTAGGATGCTGCCTAGATGAGAGGATATTAGCTGTAAGAAGAGTTTGGATAAACAGATTTGTCAAAAGCTGAGAGGGGACCTGATAGAAGTTTGTAAATGAGTAGAAGCCATGAATAAGGTAGACAGTCTGGCAATTTCCAGGGTAGAAAAGTCAAAAACTAATCATAGAATCATATAGTGTGGAAACAGGCCCTTTGGCCCAACTTGCCTACACCAGCCAACATGTCCCATCCACATGAGTCCCATTTACCTGCGTTTGGCCAAATCCCTCTAAACCTGTCCTATCTATGCGCGTGTCTAATTGCTTCCTAAACTTTGCAATAGTCCCCGTCTCAACTACCTCCTCCGGCAGCATGTTCCATGTACCCACCACCCTTTGCGTGAAAAAGTTACCCCTCAGATTCCTATAAAATATTTCCCCCTTTACCTTTTTTTTTTGTTGATTTTTGTTAGAAGTACAATAGTGTGGTACTTGAGTACCTAATACATACATACATATTTCCATTCTTGTACAACTTCATACTTTTGATTTAATAATAAAACAGTGGAAGTAAAAAGAAATAAAGAGTGTCGGAATAGATAGAAAAGCGAGTAGAAACAGATAGCAAAAGACATAAAGGGCATGGAAGAGAAGCTGAAAAGATTGAAATAGAAGGAGAAAGTTAAGAAAAGAGAGATTAGGAGTGAACTACCTATTTCGTATTTTTGCCCATCCGTCACCCGGTTCTAAACCATTTAATTTCTGAGGTTATGTTGTGTTGCACCACATGCTTGCAAAAAGTTGATAAAAGGTGACCAAGTCTTTACCTTAAATAATGTAATCGCCATTGTTTTATGCTCCTTCAGTGGATGCTGATTGGGCCTGGTCATATGTGACGGATGCAGCGGCCACCATTTTAAGACTGTCCAAAAACAAGGTTCGTAGCATCCACAAGTTAGGGGTTCTGCACATAAAACAACTAATTAGTGTTCTGGATTCTCAGCACCAATTTTGTAAATCTCCTTTATTGCTTCTTTGTTCAATTCCTGGGATGTCAGGACTTTCATATGAGGAAAGATTGGATAGACTCGGTTTGTACTCGATGGAATTTAGAAGATTGAGGGGGGATCTTATAGAAACCTACAAAATTCTTAAGGGGTTGGACAAGCTAGATGCTGGAAGATTGTTCCCGATGTTGGGGGAGTCCAGAACAAGGGGTCACAGTCTAAGGATAAGGGGGAATTCCTTTAGGACCGAAATGAGGAAAACATTCTTTACACAGAGAGTGGTGAGTCTCTGGAATTCTCTGCCACAGAAGGTAGTTGAGGCCAGTTCATTGGCTATATTTAAGAGGGCGTTAGATGTGGCACTTGTGGCTAAAGGGATCAGGGGGTATGGAGAGAAGGCAGGTACGGGATACTGAGTTGGATGATCAGCCATGATCACATTGAATGGCGGTGCAGGCTCGAAGGGCCGAATGGCCTACTCCTGCACCTATTTTCTATGTTTCTATGTTTCTATGTTTCTAATTACCAAAAGCCTCTCTTCAGAATGTTCAAAGTGTAGAAGCAGTTTTGAGCCTGCAACTTTTTAATTACCAGTGACACATATGTAAGTACCCACCATTCAATGACGTCCCCAGCACATTGGACAGTGGAAAAAAGTGTATAAATGTATCTAGTTTGCATGACAGGGCAAAGTCAGCTGAATTGGACCACTTCAATTGCCTCATATTTTTTTGTTATTTGAATTGGATGTCTCTATTCCAGTGCCCAGAAATCACTGTTGCAGCAGAGCTACCACGTGGATCGTTTTCTTTAAAAAAAGTTTATTTTTATTTAATAGAGGTAAATACATCAGTGTACATCGCATATATATTGTTACAATCTTTGTACCCCATAATATTATGGCTTTTAAACAAAAAGAATAGAAACAGAGAGCGTGAAGTAGGTGAAAAGAGTTGTGAAAGTGAAAGAGCATGCCAAAAGGGAGAAGAAAAAAACCCTTGGTCAAAGAGTTAGAGAAAGGGGTTTAAGAGATAGATCCTAGAGAAGAAAAAGAAACGAGAGAGAGAAAAAAGAAAAGAAAAGCCAGTTACTATATTATATACATCACGCAAAAGGAATTTACCAACTCGATAGTTTTTCATCCCCCTTTACTAAGGCCCAATGTACTCCTGCACCCTATTTTTGTAGCAATTCTATAAATGCAGACCACGTCTGATAGAAACGATCTGATTTTCCTGCCAGGCGGAGTGTCATATCTTCGTGGATCATTTTCAAAATTGATTTTTAGTTACCTTGCCAAAACTATTCAAACTGTATCTCTCAAGCTTATAGCCTCCACCATCAAGAAGATCAAGGGCATCCACAGACACCCCTCTAAGTTACATACCACCCTGACTTGAAATTATTTTGCCAATCCCCATCTGGGTCTAAATCCTGGATCTTAGAAGACTCTTGACAAGAGAAGGAATGCAGCAATTCAAGAAGGTTGCTCAGCACCATCTCTCAAGGGCCATAAAAACTGGCCTTGGCAGCAATGCCCCAACCTCATAAATTGAATGCATCAAATAATAATATAATAAATAATATAAAATCAAAATTTTGTTCATTAGTATCCATTACTGTTTAGGACAATGGTTTCTTATGCTGTCAACAGAAATTATTTACCTATTATTTAAAGTAGTTCGGTATTTTTTTGTCAATTATAATTGTTTTTCTTGGCATATATTGAACTAATTCTACGATTCTTTTTTTTATTATATCTGATTATTGATATTAATCTTTTATTCCTGTAAAGAACAGATTACTAGCTAGATTTTGAATCATGCTTTAAATGTACTTTTTGTGTTCCAGAACTATGGCTTATTTTGTTTTGGGTCACTTTTTAAATGTAGAATTATTCACC